>CM044435.1:108474883-108539324 GCA_024363595.1 Xenopus borealis
GAGATTCTGGATAATGGATGCCATTCCAGTAAATATATATATATATATATATATATATATATGAGACCCTGATAGCTTTTATATCTAAACCTATCTTTAGATCTCCCAAAACAGTTTGAAATGAGGTTTGTCTATTTGTCCTAGGTGTTTAATGTCTCTCCTAAAGTATGATCATTTTCAACTGAAATATTAATGCATCAGACGTTACATGTGTCCCTAGCAAATAAGTGCACTGCATTTATTTTGGTCTCTATATGAAACCCTTTGCCCCTACATTATATTTTCTAAAGCTTTCGAGTAGAGCATTAACACTTCCCCGGCTGGATGTTCAGCAACATTTTCCCCTTACTGAAATCCCTGCTTTGCGGGGCTCAAAGAGCTTGTCACAGGGTGATAAAAGGTAAACAACTCTGGAAAAACAGCAGCTCTGCTTGAGACTCAGGAAGATTTTAACAACGCTACTTAAAAACCTGTAGATTAAATCTGCCATTTAACTAAAGTTTTACCTTAAACTCATGATAAACAAATCTTCAATAAATATGTTTCTTAACAAGAGCTATAAATATGTGCTGTGTGGATTCTTATCATGTATTTATTTCCAAGAAACAAGAATTGTTCTTCAGTGTCCAGAATGTTCATTCAATTGTTTTTTATATATAAAAAGTAATTCATGTAGCTAGCTTATATATATATATATATATATATATATATATATATATGCATATATATATATATTTAAACACAATTTTACAATGTTAAATCATATACATATTCTATAAATGTATTTATTAATTACAAGAATCAGAGAGTTTAAATATATACAGTTTGGAAAAAGAGGTTTTATAAAAGGAACATCCTGCAATCCTCACAGCTTTATACCTCAAATGTGATTTAGGAATGTGAATCAACCAGGGATAACAAAGGCAAATAAAAAAAATGCTTTAAAAATGCCACTACAAGTTTTTAACTTTGAACATTCTTTAGGAAATAATAACTAGAATTCAGCTAGAGAAATGATTAAAAATTACAGATTTAGTGGAAATTTTGTAACAATAAATCCATGTCGGGGGGATCTCTGGGGAAGTTATATCTTATAACCTGTGTGGTAAAATGGCACAGCTGGAAAGAATACTTTCTGTATCATCTACTGGAATTGATTTCTATATTAACCTCTGGCTGCAATCATACTAAGAACATAATCCTATTTATTTGACTTGTGTTTTTATTTTCCCTTTGGTTATTTTGTACCTTGTACACGTTTTTTAATGTTAGACTGATTTTAAAAATTTTCTAAAAAAAAAATCTATTAAAAGATGTTTCATTTTCTGTGGCAGGAAATTTTTCAAAAAAATTGTTTTCTTTTTTTTTCTTTCTTTTTTTCTTTCAATGAAATTCAAACAAAAAAAAAATGAAATGCAGAAATGTTTTAAAATTTTGACTTTTTAATTTTGCAAGATAAGGAGGCTGTTATCGGATGCTGGAAGTGTCTACAAACCTACACTAACAGTTTTCTCTTCTGTTGTTGTGTCTGCTAAATAAGATGTCAGATCCAGTATTTCAGTTGCAGACGAGTGTAGGTTATGAGATAGATAACAGAAGTGGAGCTCAGAAAACTTAGCATGGATTAACAAGATTCGTACTGTCCTCACGGTGAGCCGTAATCTATAAAACTCTTTAAAGAGCTTGAAGATATCAAGGGATCTTTTATGCAGCTAACAGTACCCCCCATGTTCAGCCGTATTCACACTTAAACACTCAATGTGCTCCCAGTGTGGCAGGGTGCTGTGCAGTTGGTACAGTTCATTGATTGAAACAGAAAAGGAAGAGACAATTTCTATGTCTCATTCATTTGGAAACAATTTCCAACCTCATTTTTTTTTCCATATATTTAAAAGGGAAAAACAAACTCCCTATTAAATCTTGCCAGCCTCCTTTCTCTGACAAGTCATTCTTTGATAACAGGAATATGTATCTGGCGCTGAATGCTCCTGGGCTCAATCTAGCAGTCTTTGACAGGTATCTTAGAATTAGAATTTAGCAATGAAAAATACAATGTAATGTGGACAATGTCTACACCCGCTGTGAAGAGTTACATAAAATGGGTCTATCAAGGGCAACATTCCATCTTTTGTGGAGTTTCAGTCTGCACTACAATGCATTTCATTAGATGGAAGTTCCTGCTTTGCTGGTGATCTTTCATCTCTTGAATATAATCATCTACAATGGAATGTTTAAAGTGCATGGAAGTGATACCTTTTTAAAAAGCTCCATCTCTCACTTATTCCGAGCTCATGACAAAAATCTTAAGAAAGGGGTCAAGCAGGTGCCGTGTAAGAAAAGCATTTTAATGTTCCATTTTTGGGAGCATGGAAAGGAAAAGGAGAGTGGTCGTCTCAAGGCTAGAGAATATAATAAGATGCTTTTCAATAGGCAGTTTTAAGGCAAGGCCAGAAATGGCTTTAAGGGCTAACAATACTCATTCCTTAAAAAGATATCCAATACACAACCTCTTCTCAGAAACTATCGCTTTTTGTA
Source organism: Xenopus borealis (assembly GCA_024363595.1). Lineage (NCBI taxonomy): Eukaryota > Metazoa > Chordata > Amphibia > Anura > Pipidae > Xenopus > Xenopus borealis. Next base: position 108,477,419 of record CM044435.1, read on the forward strand.
ACGGAGGTAGAAAAAAATAGGAAAGAAAATGACAAGTGGCCGCCTGGAAACATCTAGCATTACAAGAATTTTAAATGCGATGGTATGACATGGCAGCGTGTACAACTGTGAACTTGTTTTGAATACTTCATTATTTAATTTTTGCCATACCTATGAAGCGCCCCTTATTACGCTGCTGCAATTTCCTTTCCTGCAATTTTAACTGAATGATCGCATTTCCTCCAGCTTAAGATCTGGCCAGATACAGAATAGAAAATAATATAGCAAACTGCAGAAGCTGAGTAAGAAAAAAAAGATACAGCCTAATACCGGTGCGACTCATCAAGGCACAATAGCCGTCACGCAAGTAACATGGTACTTTGAGTCGGAATTATATGCTCCCTTGTATTTTTGGCTGCATTATCCGAATGCAAGAAGTTAATGGAGCAAGCGTCACATCAAATCATTTCTTGTATTTATGAGAGGTGTGAATGAAATGAAAAAAGTCAAAGATAAAGAAGTATTCTTCATCAGGCATACAAAGCATCCATGCTAGAAATTGTAGGCCATCATTCAGAATTTGGGGGGAAGCAATTTTCCTTTACACGTCTTGCTTACTATCACTTTTATATATAACATAATGGGAAGTTGAGAGATTGCGTTAAGTGGTTTCCCATATTTTATGGAAAGGGAAAAAATCTGATATCTTAATATATTCAGGGAATCTATATACTATATATATATATACATATATATATATATTTACATGTATATATATTATCCCACAGTACCAGCACTCAAAACGTTGCCAAAGCCAGCGGTGCCAGGTCAAAATTAGATACAATTAAAGAGAAGGACCAGCACTCACTGTATTTCCAAAAAAGATGATAATTTTATTCTTAGTGCATCTCATATATATGTATATCGAGGGCATCTATACACTAAGATTGATAAGAATATATACAAGACATAATTTCACAGTATATACACAGGTCATTAATGTATATCTATATATATATATATAGATAATATATATAGTATATATATAGACTATTCACTGGCTACTGAATACTCAGTCATTAAATTGTTGTTAAACAACTCACATTAACCAGTACCTCAGTTACCCATAGAAACATGAGAAAAAGCAGCATGTTTTACTTCCTATTGTAGTTAGTTGTCTTCTTATTGTTCACTGGTTACAGTTCAATTATAAACCCAATTCAAAGTAAGCTATACACCCATGACCAGAAAATATTATAGTGGCATTAAACACATGTAATAAGCACAACAGGACATGGTATATTTTATACTGGATACATTCAGTGAAAGATGACAAAAACATCATCATTTATGACAAGGTAGACAAAACTCCAATCCCTCACTGAGTGCATAATAACACACCAAGGCCATTTATATTTGGGAAAGAAGAAGCAGCATCTTCGTTGTATAAAGTTTTGTGTAAAAGCTTTTCAACATTGCTATTCAACTGTTCATGGGTCAAACATGCTGCCAATGACACCTCCAATATCAATGTTTTTGTCGGTGGCAGAGACAGTAGGAACTCAAAAATAAGGCCTGTCCTGTATTTTTAAATTTTATTTGAATATTTATATGAATCCCAGCAGGACAAAGTCAAAATGCATATTTTTTTTTGTATCTATAAACCCCTTGTCTATACCTCTGTCCCTTAACCCTCTACCCTTACTTTTTCCACATTGTCCACTTTATCCATATAATAATGATTTTAACTAAGGTTGTCAAACAGCCAATGGCACAGAGGAGAAGGGACATTCTCTGAATTCTGTCATTATGATGAAGGTGAACCTTATCTGACTGGGCATTGGTGCAAGGCACTGATTTTATTTCCAGTTCCATAGTTTATAGACAGATAATGAACAGCTTAGATAAATGATAATTAAATATAGATAGATAATTATTAGATTAGAGATAGATATGACAAAGACAGTTACTACATATATACTACAAAGATCGATAGCTAGAGATAGATAGTACATTATACAGTAAAAAGATAAATATATTATAGCTAGATTGATAGATACATAAATATGTAGAAAATAGATGATAGGTAGATAGATTAGGACAATAAAATAATGGTAATAGTAGATACATAATACATAGTACATAATAATAGAAGAAATTCAGTCCACCAATATAGTTAGAAAGATGTGCAGAAAGAAAGGACAGACAGACAAGTAGCTGGGCTGTTTTATATCTAACCCTGTCAAATCTCTATTTTTTTACCAACTGTTAGGACAAAGTTAAAGGACTGGGTTTTTTTTTAGCTCATTATAATTATTTCTTTTCATTAATTGGGAACATCTGCTTTGTGAAAAGGTGGCCAGCTTTGTCACAGAGGTAGCACAGACTGATAAGGATGCTTTGTCACAATCCCAGTCAAGACTGTAACCTCTTCCACGCTGGAGGGATTGGGCTTTTCTATTTAACTCCTTTGTTGCAGGGACTAAAAATAATGAGTTGGGGGCACTTGTGACATTTAACGGGGCCAGATGCTACCACATGGTGCCTATATGGAATCATAGCAACAGCCTATTATACTCTGCGTCTACATCATGCAGATATATATGGTGTACATAGATCCAACCACCTCCTCTTTGCTACATCTGCACTGCCTTTAAACCCACCAGCATAAAAGCTGTAGAATAAAGTAACAGAATTTAATAGATACATAAATGTAATGATGTCTGGAAAAGCAGATAATTAGAAGATGACACTTTTAATAAACACACATTATATCAGATCCCCAGCCATATCCGGCACGGCTAAGGCAGCAAATAGTCTGTCTGTTTACACCGAGATGTAATTATATCTTTTGTCATGTTGCCTTAGAAATAAATGAACAACTCTAAACTGGCGTCGAGGACACGGAACATGTCCTGGCTGCTCTTCTCTCTGACACAGTGTCAGCTCCACTCATAGCAATCACACTCCCAAGAAGAGAGGGGCAATATCTGGGTCTGCCCTACTCTGTGTAAACAGGGAGCAGCATAAAGCAATGTAGTGAGACCTCAGTGTGTCTGTGAGCCTTACTGTCTGACACCTGTCAGATGAATAGACAGAGATGCCCTTATCAATTACAGCGGATCACTGACACTGCTGTCATGCTGTGGTGACAGGCAGGCCTTCCCATATTCCGTTAACTCTTGTTTTACTGCACACAGCCACATGCCTTTGTTTGCTGTTATTGCCAGCTCTAGGGGGAGAGTTTGGGTTCAAAGGCATCCATTAACACAGGTGTTTTACAAAGCACAACATGCAGATATGAGCCCCTACCCACCAGTCATAAAGCTACTTTCCTATAGGGAAGGGCCCATTGGAGGCTCAGGATAAAGGGAAGCATTAAATAAATGACAGAGTTTTTCATTGTATTGTAGATGTATAAACCTCTGTCATTTAACTAGCTAGGAAAACCATCCCTTACAAGGAAAAGTATTCCATGTATAAGTACAGTAAATCATTGCTACATATATATGTATATAGATATATACCAGTTATACCAGGACCTGCACCCTTTCTCCCTCGTCCACTTATGGGTGCTTGGTCAAATAATGATATTTAGTATTTCAAGATGGACCAGCACACCAATTTCTTGACTCACCAAATGTTTATTAAATCATCACTTGTACATGCAACATTTCGGCCCTTATCTATTGCATCCAATTTTTCGCCCCTCATTTATTTACAAAGATAAAGGCCCCAAATGAGGGACAAAATGTTGGATGCACAAGTGATGATTCAATAAATTGGTGTGCTGGTCTTTCTTGAAACACTATATAAATATTTTTATATATATATTTTTCTGTTATGTTCATATAAGTGTGAGTTACCCTACAGTTTGTATTAGAACAACTTTTCTCCTCCATACACTTTAATGGCCAAACTGACAGAAGACATGGCTGCTGAACATCTTAGCAAACGATTGCTTTCAAAAATTAGGATCTTCCAAACATGGAATTGGCCAGTTCTACACAATTTTGTTGCTTCCAAATCATTAATGAATCATAATATCCCCAATCATAATCACTGTATAATGAATACCATGTCCCTATCAATTTTATTTCACCTTAAATTCCTTTATTAATTATCTGTAGAAATAAGTCAAATCACTGGACTTGTGTTTTTTTCTTGAAGACATTTCACCACTCATCCAACTGACTTTCTCAAATATCTACAGATATAACATGACCTGGATGAATGAGAATCTTCACAGACCCTTTATGCATTCATTATGGCTATGCTATAAATATTAAGGTTTAAAGTCTCTTATTAATATAACTTCATGTCCACACTAGATTGTGATGAAAATTGAAGGTCTGTTGTATACACATATATGGGACCTGTTATACAGAATGCTTAGCACCTGGGGTTTTAAAATTCAGATCCCCATACAACTAAAAAAATCATTTCAACATTCAATAAACCCAATAGGATTAGTTTGTCTCCAATGAGGATTTATTTTGTCATAGCTAGGCTCAAGTACAAGGAACTGTTTTATTACTGCAGAGTAAAAGGAAATCATTTTTCAGATTATTTGATTAAAATGGCATCTATGGGAGGTGGCTTCCCTCAATTTGGAGTTTTATGGCTAACACATTTTTGTATAATGGTTCCTACTGAAAACATTTTAATGATAAACCCAATAGGATTATTTTTCCACCAGTATAGGTTCATGCATCTTAGTTACCATCAAGTACAAGGTAGAGTTTTATTAAACAAAAAAAGGCCAGTTTAAACATTATAATTTATTTGCTTAAATTGGACTTTATGGTCTTCCTATATTTTGGATATTTCTATATAATGGGTTTCTCTATAATAGGACCACCTGAAAAAAATACATATTTTGCTGCAAAAAAGTTTAATGGCTCTCTTTTGGAAATTATATGCTACCCACACCATTTTTGTTTGCATTATCTGCTATAATATATATGAATAGTTAGGACCACCATATAGGGTTTACTTTGATGTGATCTGGTGGCTGGTATATATATTTTTTTAAAAAGAGTGAAATACTAGTAAAATATAGGGCCATGAACATGCATTGATGAAACCCAACTGTGTTTGTAACAATTTTACCCAGATCAGTGGCACTTCCATTATACTTTACTGAGACTTTAATTAGCCTTAGAATGTTCCCACAACCCCCTTGTATTGAGGATGGGATGAGCCGAATAAAATGATTGACCTTTTGATCTCAAAGGCTTCTTTGTTTCATGTAGAGGTGGAAACTCAGAAAGGAGGCTGGATAACACAATATATATTTATATTTATGTATCTATAAAGCCACAGATTTGTTGTAATGGACAGAGAAAAAAAAGGAATAATAAAATTGAAATAGTCAAAACACTTTCGTTATATGATAATACGTTGTCTTTTGCAACGCTTCACGATACATATGAGGAGCTAAACACAATGTAAGCATAACGTGCCTTGTCAAACACAGCCGAGGCACATTCAGCTCCTATTTACATGTTCACACACTGAAAGAAGATGTCAACAAAGTAGCAGCCCCCTTGACTTGGCAACAAGAAGACTTATCTCATAGCCTGTGAACTCTGCTGTCACAGCAACCCGAGCAATTTGAGCATATTACACTTTTAGCATGATAATTTATTTGGAGGATGCAACGGTTTCCATGAAAGGCAAGCTAATGCCTTCTACCTCCAAGCACCGGGCACAAATTAATAAATAGCATGGGCTGTGATTGGGTCCTCTCTTTAACTGCAGAGAAGACGTTAGATGACAGATATATTCAGTGTGCTGAGGATAAAATTCTGTTTTTAGCACAATACAGCGATATTAGTTTCCTAAAAATTGGGAGGGGAAAATCAGCAGCTTCTAAAAAGTTGATGTAGATAACATGGTGGTTTATGGATCTTTTTGGAGGCATATTCTTCATGATAAGGGAAAAACTGAATTGTTCAACAAGTTTTTATTTGGAAGTGGATGGAATATTAGCAAGCCCTATAGTAATACACAGGCTTCGTGTCAAAGTAATCACTTACAGTGGAGAATACAGAGTATTATTGAATCTGCCGATGCATGCTAACTTAATAAGCTTAATGGTCCAGCTGGTAATACCAGTGCCCAGTCTCTGTGCCAAACCAGAGGGACTAGCCAAGCGTTCTACTATACTGGAAACCGATGATAAGTGGTGTCATCTGTAACAGCTGTAAATAATGTTAAATGCAGGGCTCACTATTCCCTCACATTTCATGGAATACACTTAGCACAAAGGTTGAATATTAGATCAGCAGTTATTATTAGGATATATATTTCTATATCATGTATTCTATTATACAGGAATCTGTTATTCAGAAAGCTTCTCCCATGGAATCCATTTTGATCAAATACATTTTTAGTCATGATTTATTTTTTCTTTGTAATAATAAAACAGTATCTTGCACTTCATCCCAACTAAGCTATAATTAATCCTTAGTGGAGGCAAACAATCCTATTGGGTTTATTTCATGATTAAATGATTTTTCAGAAGGTGATCCAAATTACGGAAAGATCCCTTTTTTGGGAAAACTCCAGGCCTCAAGCATTCTGGAAAGTCTGGCTTTGCTTGACGTTGTCCTTCAGCTCTCTCTATCTGTGACCTTGCATTGCCTCCTTACACTGCATGCTTCTGATTGCAACAGCCTCTATTTATACGCGCACTCCAGTCCCTTCCCCTTTTATGACATCAGAGATGGGTTGAGCACGGGTCTATAAATAGTTTTGCTGCACCAGGTTAGGCACAAAACTAAATTGGACATTTTGTTGCCCGCAATTAATCTGGGCTACTGTAGGCAACAATACATCCCTTGTTTCCTTTCCACTGGCTAACATGCAAATCACCAGTGGGGAAACACTGAAGTAACCTGAAGTTCCCTCTAGAACAGTGATCCCCAACCAGTAGCTTGTGAGCAACATGTTGCTCTCCAACCCCTTGGATGTTGCTCCCAGTGGACTCAAAGCAGGTGCATATTTTTGAATTCCAGCCTTGGAAGCAAGTTTTAATTGCATAAAAACTAAGTGAAATACCAAGTAGAGCCTCTTGTAGGCTGCCAGTCCACATAGGGGCTACCAAATAACCAATTTCAGCCCTTATTTGGTATCTCCAGGGACTTTTCCATGCTGAACCCCATGAAAATACTTGGGATTGGATTGCCCTCATTTAAATGAGATATGCTACAGAAGCAGCTATGCATTGGACAGTCTGTTTTCTTTTATCCAAATGAAAATTTCAAAATTAATGGACCAAATATTCCTGCAGAATTACAGTTTAATGCCTATGATGGAATAGATTTGAGGTGTTTCTTCCCACTTACAGCTGTCTTAGCTTGCTATGTGCCCGATTATGTCATGCTGTGTCCCTTGACCCCAAAGCCGTGCCCCTTCTGTCTTCTTGAATAAAAATTATAACAGGGTACATGGAATATCTGGGTTTGTCAGAAAATTATCTTTAAGGGGCAAATTGATCAGGGGTTGAATTTCAATGGTTAAAAAAAAATCTGACTCTCGAATCCAATGAAATCGAATTCGGAGGATTTTAACACTATTCGATTAAACCTACTAAATCATCCGATTTCTCTAAAACATTGTACTATTTCATACGATTTCTTGAAAAAAATCAAACGATTCATACAATTGTATCGAGAAATCGAATGATTTTTATTCCATCAAGAAAAATCCTATGGGAGCTAACCACAGGCAAGTATAGCAACTCGGTAGGTTTAATCTGGGGAACTAGGCAATTGAAATTTTTTTTAAAGTACTTCGACGATCGAATGGTCAAATGATTTTCTTATTCGAATTGTTTGATTAATTTGAATCATACAATTCGGTCGAATTTTGCAAATTAGAAAATTAGAAAAATTCGTAGTTTTTGCATTCGAACGAAATTTGAATCCTTCACATGAATTTAGTAAATCTGCCCTTTAATGTCTAATAGTAAAGGCTTTATTAATACGGGTGGATAATGTGAAAAGCACAACATTTGCACCAGGTCTTGCAACACATAGCAACTAATCAGAAAGATTTTGCACATAATAACCAGTGGTTCAAAGTGGTTCAAATTTGCAACTTTTAATTACATTAACCCATTTCTAGTGTGACAGGATAGATCATTGTCTAAAGACCACAAAAAAGTCGTCTGCACTGAAATAATTGTTGGCATGAGATATACCTTCTGTTCTTTTGTGAATAGCTTCTGTTTTATTCAACACTATAGGACATGTTGGTAATTAATGATAATGGAACAGTGTTACTGTGTAACAACTTCACTCAGGAAACATGGAAGAAAAAAACCCCAACATTTCCCATTGGTATAAATGCAAGAAATATGCTCATTCCTCAGTCTGGGAAACAATATCTATTGATTGTAACAGAGACAACCTTGCCAAATAAGTCACAGAATTAAATAATGAAAGCAGAAATCATGTAACCTCTGGTTTGTTTACCCTACTAATAATGAATTGTTAATTAATGCTGTAATTGATTACAGCAACACCCTCCTTTACCTGCTTTCAGAGCTGTGACTGAATCATTATAAGGCAATTTGAAGTGTAAACATTGCAATGATTGGCTGATGTGATCATGGCCATTTTTTTGACAATGATCCAGTTGTAGTTGGGCCTACATTAGTGATTGGTTTTGTGCTAAGGTGGATGTGATATGCAGAACTGACATCAGCTATAGTCTGGCATTATGTACCATCTTTTAAAACACAGTGCAAATCAACATATTTGAGTCTGGTGCTTCCCTAGGCACTGAACCTCTGAATTTTCTCCCCCTACTTTGCAGATCAGCCCATGCACAGTACAGTTTGCCCATGCACCATATTGTGGAAGAAGGAGTATATGCCACCATACACCATCAGCTCCACCACTGAATTTAGTCTCAGGTGGTGTGCCTGAGGACCACCCCCCTAAAGCTGCCATCCTAGGCACAGACTGGTGCTTTTAACAGTGCAGCTTATTGCTGAAAGCCTTTCCAATGTTTAAGTATGAGGTCTGCCTTCTTACAAGATCAATTCCAATCTCTGGCTCCCCAGATGCTGGACTTGCTACGTATAATGTGCCTCCCTGTTTAATAGAGGCAGGGCAATAGAGGGCATTACTGTGTGACCCTGAACTTGTAAGTGTAAAGGCAAAACTTTTTGTGTAGTTCTGTTTCTCCACATCTGCATTCATGTGTATGTGAGATGGAGTTGCCATACTGCTTGACTTGGCTGAACTATATGTGAACAGAACTTCTGGGTGATGTAAATGCAGGCACTGTAAATTGGTAAAAGTAATGGAGGCCCTCCATTCCCTGCTCTTCTGGGTTCATATTCCGTGCTCTACCCTGGAGTGCATTATCCCACTTTGCATCATATACCCTGTGACTCCAAGCGGCACCTTGCGTGAACACCAACTTCTATGCCATGAAATTACTATACTATGTGCAAAGTTAAATCAGCTTCCGTTCTTATTTAAAGTCTCCCTAGGCTGCTCTCTGTCCCCCTTATTCAATGGACTGTGTTTTATAAGATTTAAAGAATGAAGGGATAATTGAATGGAAGTGTTTGAAGTAGCATTGCAAAATAAAGTACAAGAAGAAGTATGACTGCCTAGACTTTCTGCAACTATCCTTGAAACCCAAACCTAAACATGGTCATTAAACTTTGAATTGTAGAAATAATCATAATAAAAATAACTTTAAAAATGGTTTCTAGGGCAAATGTAAAGATTTAATGAAAAGAAAGATAAATTAGCTACAAAAACATCCTTGTCCATAATTTACTATTATGAAATGTCCCAATTCACCACAGTATTAATGTTGCAATCCACTTTATGTCACTTCTGACAAAACCTGACAGTGCCATTAATGGCCTATTCCTATCCATTAAGGATGGAGCAAAGGGTACCTATTAGATAAAGGAAAAATACACAACAATTTATAGTGCAGAGTACTCTTTATGTCTTCCCATAAAGAGAAGGGAAAATATCAGGGCAGTGTATTGTTTACACAAATCAGTCATTTCCTGCATTTAAATGGATATGGGTGTAAGGTGCAATGTGTTTGCTTAGGCTCAGTATAAAGGCATTTCTTTTATTATCCTAAAGAAAGTTGCTGGAAATACTTCTGCAAGAAATATAGCACTCTCTTATGTATAAAAGCAATTATACAAAAAGTTCTTGCAAACAATAACTATTATTTGGCCTTTAATTCACTGTGCACTTTTATATCTAGCTCCATAATTAACCTCAGTGACTGCCAATATTTTTGGTGCCAAACTATATCTGTCAATTAAATGCAAGCAAACCCAGTACAAGGCTCATGACACACAAAAACACTGGGTTCAAAGCATCCTTCCTCCTTATTATTGGTTTCCATTGGGAAAAAAAACTTGAAGTTTTAGAGATTTATCAAACCCCAAAACTGCTAAAACTCCTTATTAGAAAATATGCCATCTCAAATCTGTAGAGGTAATGTAGAAATCAATGGCAGTTGTCCCTAAAGTTTTTTCTTGACAAATTTTAATCTGCTCTGAATAAGGTTTTGAGGTTTTTGTCTAATAATCTGAAATTCAATAAAATCGAGTTTTTGGAGCATCAATCGTACATTAGGAATTTTTCCTTTGGCCCTCTAACATTTTGCAATTTGGTGCTATGTTCAGAGCACAATCAGACTGCTGATGCAAGTGCAACCATAAAGGGTTCACTTTTGTACCCAACAGTGCTCTAGCACTTGCACCTGGGGTGATATTAAATGATGTCACTTTTAGTTCTCAGTAAGTGTTTTCAGACACCTGACAAACAGCTAGTAGGCCAACTGGACGTGGAACTCAGCCAACCAGAATCATTTATAAATCTTGATCTAGCATGGGAAACTGTTTCAGCTATTTTGTGGTTCAAAAATACAAAATAACTAGGCATGGAAGTACTCGAACAAAGTAAAGGAACTGGTGGTATTGAGGATGTAAGGGAGATGTAAGACACATCAATTTCCATATTATGCCTAATCCTGTTGACCACATTTTGATTGTGGAACTTATATTGACCATTTCATGTAATCTCTGAAAATATTCCATTTACTTCATCACTGGGCAGCACTGCAAGATTCACGCATACCTCCCACCCAGTTATCTCTAAATCATGAGCAAGTCATCCATTACTGGAACATTAGAATAAAGCTGGAGAAATCTGAGCACTGACAAAGAAACCACAGTATATAAATAAGACTATGCTTGTTATTTTATAATAATATATGATTTTTAACGTATGCATCCTCATAATAAGCAGAGGATGAAACACAGAAATTACATTTATTATTTACAAAATGCCTACAGGTTGATCCCCAGCACCTCTTTACCAGCATGAGCACCAGCATGCCAGATGTCAGTTCAGCGTTATGGTGGAACAAATTCTTGTCTAAAATCCCTCCTTGACCCCAAAACAACTATTTAAATGTACCATATGGTAAGGAACTAGAAATGCATCCCATGAAATATGTTGTTATGTCTGTGTTTACCTCTCCTAACTTCAGAAAGTACTCTTCTAGGTGTGCTCACATGATTGCCTAGGGACCGTATGACAGCGGATCAAAAGTTAAACAGATTACTCAGAAGTAAATAGACAAAGCGGGCTTGTACAAATCTATATATGTGGTGGGCTTGACTTCTGGCTTTAAGGAATGTGAGTTATTTTACTCAAAGGAATTTGAACTATTTCACGATGTATAAATGAATCAAATACTAATCATTTTTATCAAGTTTTTTTTTAAGTTGCTGCAGAAATGCAGTAAACAAAAAACCCTCTTCCCATTGAATCTTCCTGGAACAGCTCTGTTTTACAGTTGTTTACATTTTTGAGCCCCCCTGAATTCACTTTGCTCCCTTTGAGAGAGCTTACACCATCAATAGAGGAACAAGGTTGCTCCATCTCATAAACATATGAATTGTGAACATCACTGTGGGAAATAGATCAAAACAGGGGGTAGCTCCTATCTATTTCAGTGGCACTTATTGTGCAGGCAATGAAGGGGTAGGTGGAGTCAGCTAGATGTGTAACTGTAAGCCATCAGTACTAGACCAGATACTCTTTGATTGGTTCAGAGACTAGAAAAAAATTATTATTTTCCCTGTAAAAGTCATGAGGCACAGCTGTATCCCTTCCTTTGACAAAGACCATATTTGCCAAGTCTGTCAGTTATCTGTAGTTTTATTATAATTATTATAATGTGCTCTATACAGAGTTGAAGATGGTAGCTTTAAGGACCAGTAACATCAAAACATTTTTTTTTTAAATTTGTTTGTATAGCATGAAAAAAAAAACACAAAGCAAAGTCTTTATTAAGAAATAACTTACCAAAACTCAAAAATAAAAGGCGACAGGGTGACGATCCATTGTGCGGCGCTCGATTTTTCCTCCCTGGAGTGGAGTTTTGGTAAGTTTTATCTTAATAAAGATTTTAAAGTTTAATATGTATTTGTGTTTTTTTTTTGTGCTATACAAACAAATTTTTTTTTTTGATGTTACCGATCCTTTAAACTATTCAAAGGTTAATGCTGTACTTCTTGGAGTGCCCTGAACCTATCTTACATTTGTATTGTGATGTACTCTCATCATCTTTCTTTGGTTAAGTTTCAACTGTGTAATGGGGTTACAGTCTCACCAATGACTATATCTTATGCACTATTAACATATTAACTAATCTATATCCTGTGGGGTGGAACAGGTATGACAATTTTGCCTTTCTTTTGTTCTATTTTTCCTTATTTTGTATATTGCATTTAGTACAAGTACTGGCTATGAAATCTTTTTTTAGGGACAGAAAGTGATGGAGTCAGTTTGCTTTATGTACATGAGGTTGGTTCTATTTCATCCCAAAGGTGGTCACCTGGGCTGAAGTCAGGGCCATGCACAGGCCATTGAAGTTCTTCTACTCTTACCTAAACAAGCATATGATGTAAAGCCCTTGCTGTATGCATGGGACATTATAGTTATCAAACAAGAATGACCCTTGCCCAAACATTGGCATAAAACAAGTAACATGGAATTGTCAAGAATATCATTGTCTGCTGAAACAGTTTCCCCGGAACCAGGAGCCATTATTCCACCTCCATTAAACTTTATATTCACCATTATGCATTCATAGGGGTCTTCTGGCATAGGCAAAAACCAACACCCTCCCATCAGGCTCCAGGCAGCTCATTTCTACTGGGTCCAACTGTGTCAATCTTTATACCAGTGCAGTTTAAGTGATGACTAAGGATGAGCACATTTTTTTGCTGAGTTTCACCACAGAAATGAAGCTCATAGATTCTAATGGGAGAAAAAAAATGTTGTGCGTAAAAAAAAAAAATGAAGTGCGTCAAAAAAGTTTGCCGTATGTCAAAACAATCTTGTCACCCATAGACTTTAATGCATTTCTTGAAATTTTTTGCCAAGTGAGACAGGTCAAATTTGCCCATCCCTAATGATGACTATGAAAAACCCTACTCCTGATAAATAGTTGTTGAACTTCCGTTGCTTCCATGGACTGCTTCTCAGTACTGAGTGTTCCAATTGAGGATATATAATTTTAGATACAGTGTCCTGATTGCTTTGGCCATAAAGTGCACAACTGTATCTGTTTAAAGCTGAAATAATTGTATAAAAGGAAGTAAAGCAATGGCATGTAAAAATAGTTGCCTTTTTCCCTTTCGACAGTGGGATCTTATTAGGAAAATGAAAGAGACATTTTGGCCAACTCATTTATATGTTTCAAATGGTATTTAAAAAAATAAAAGATAACAGTGGAAATCAGGTTTTGATCAGTTCCCCTTTCCAGTGAATCCTTAAGCATGAAAAGTCTAATAGGTTGCTAGGCAACGTGGCATTCACAAAGGTAGTTGCAAAGCCAATTTATATGGAGGTACAATGCTTAAATCATGATTTCAGAAACAGGAGTTTGTTTAATGATCTGTATAATCACAGGCAGGATATATTGGCTATACGTGTCTGCCTGTCACAATGCTACACTTGTTACCACAGATCCATTCCACTGTTGCATATAATGGCTCTAGTAAGACAAATATAACAATAAGAACAGTAATAAATGCAAAAAAGGCTTCTTCTAGTGTAGCACACAGAACCAGGGGATTATAAACGACTAGAACATTAGGTTTAATATAAAAGTTCACTAGCTGTAAATATATTAGACATATATTACAACATTCAGTACAGTTATAGGTTGGATGTTATTTTACATGTGTTTAAACATAAACATAAACAATGCATATCATATTGGAAATTCCTACCTTTGTCTGTATGTTTCTTCTGCTTCCTTAGAGCTGCAAATATGCAGAAACTCTTGTACATACCATGTTCTCATCCCGGTGTACATTAACCATCAGAAATAAAGGGATCCCTACTAGCAAGTAAAAATGTGAACCAATATAATACTTTACAGCTAAAGTGGATGGGTACAATGGGGGGGGATGATGAATGATTAATATATGGTGGATAAACAAAGGGTGGAGAAGTACATAGAGCAAGAGAAAAGGAGATGGGAGAACAAGTGAAAAGTGGAAAAGAGTGTGAGACTATTTGTGCAAGTGTGCATTTCTATATAGTTGTCTTTATTTGGGCCTATCCACTGTTTAGTTGTCCTCTTGCCTTGAAAAGCAGCTGGTCTCTGACCCCCAAATTCTTTAAAAAAAGGGAATTTCTTTTCAGTTTTTCAAGTTCCTCCTTTCCTACCCTCCCACTGACACCATCCCATTCAGGCCAGAAGATAACTTTATTCAAGTCATTATTGTATCAACTTCAATAGGCAAACTGCTCTGCTATTCTCTAAAACAAGACACGACAGTTATGTCTTATTTTACTTTTTCTCAATACCATTAGGCCCTTAGCATCGCTTTGTCTTCATTGCTTAGTAATAATCCTCATCATTCCGGCTAACCACACCAAGAAAACTCTTCAGCTCCTTTCACCTGTCATTTTTTGCTTATTTTTTAAAGATCTTGATAATATAGTCTGGGTTTGTATTCATGCTGTGATTCAAGTAATTTTTTCAAATAGTGTAAGTAAAAAATAAAGGAGACCCCTCACATGTAATTTTTGCTGCCTTCATATTTATATCTTATAAATAGTGATGGGCGAATCTAGGCAGATTCGCTTCAACGAAAAATTAGCGAATTTCTACTTAATTTGAGAATTGACGAAAAATTCGCAAAACGACGAGCGTCTCATTTTTTACTTGCGTCGCGTCTTTTTCATCGCGCGTCTCGTAGTATTCGACGCGCGTTGCATCACGTCATTTTTGCTGCGCATCTCGCTTTTTTTTTTCTAAGGCGAATTTTCGCCAGGCAAATTTTTTCGGGTGTTTCGTTAATTTATTCACCGCCGGCGAATTGCGGGAATTAGCCGCAAATTCGCTGCTGCCAAATAAATTCGCCCATCCCTACTTATAAATTACAAAAATATTGACAGATACAGATAAACATGATACTCAGATCTATTTTTATGTCAGGAGTATGTGACCTTATAAAAATATTAAAATAATCATCATACATTTTCCCTTCTGAAGTGACTGTTTATTGCTGTATAGGTATCCAACTAATTGGCCTATGAGCTGAAAGACTGGAAACTGAACACAGTTTTTATGTATGTTCCAGGTAAGCGGCATTGGCAGATACAACCATCTAATTTTCTGTCTAATCAATAAACCAAATATCCACTGAACAAAGATATCAGATGGGATTACCTGACATCTTCAAACGAGCGGATCTTTCCCCGATATGCCATGAATGACAGGGCTATATTGGGGGTAATCCGAGCATTCAGCCCTATGGCTGAACCATCAGATTACGACGAGGGCAATGGGCTAACAGGACAACTGAGTTAAAATCAAACCTTCCCGATCGATATCGTGGCCTGGCATCAATCTGGAAGACCAGTCAGAAGCCCCCCTATACAGACAGATAAGCTGTCAAATTGGCCGAAACGACTGATAATGGCAGCTTTGTCTGCCCATGTATGGCCACCTTAAGGCCAACTTTATGGAATCGGCTTCAGAAGCTACTAGGTGATCTGTACATGAAGGGGGTCAGAATGTCAGAATGTCAAACACTCGAGTAATTTTAGATTTTTTACTATAATATCCTAATTGTTAGTGGGAAAAAAACTTTTCGATATTTATTATATCACGAGGATGGAAAAAGTCAAAATCCAATAATCCACCATCTCAGACCTGCCTAGGTTGTATATAAGTCACTGGGATCAGTCCTCGTCCTATTTGGAAGTTTCTGTGGTGTGCACTGGATTTATCCAGGAAATCCAACTATTTCAAGCTTTTCGATCAAAAATCAAAAAAATCAGACTTTTGGAAAAGTGATTCAGGAAAAAATGATTGATTTTAATTTTCGCTTGGTTTTATCGAGTTTGTCCCAGATCTGATTAAATCATGCTTCTTTAATAATGAATAAGATTCTAGTTTGGTCAGACTTTTTTAAGAAAAATTTGGATTTTCATAAATAAGGCCCTAAGAATTGAGAGCTTAGCAGCTTCAGACTCACAACTCATTCATTACCCTAACTCTGCCTACCTTATATTAAATAGGTGGCAAATGTGTGCGTAATGGGTGTATTATGTATCCATGACATAGACATGTCTGCTAAAATCAGTTAAAGTATCCAAATATTCCTGGAGTTTCCCTTTCTTTAGAGGCTCCCAATAAACTCGTTCTCCTCTGAGTGTAACACACCAAACTTCCTTCACTTTGTATGGAGTCAGCACTGTAATAGCTAAGAGAAACAAGCTTTATGGCAATACAAAAATATATAGTGTAGTATATTTACACCTTTTTTCTGTTTAATTAGCCCACGTGAGCGATGGGCAAGTGATCGCCAGTGAGTGGCTGCAGGAAGCGCTGTGGGCTTGCGTTGTTTACATTGGGGATGAGCCGTGCAGATTAGTAGAACGGTAACCAGGTTTTAGGCAGAAGAGAAGTGAGTAAGTATTCATCTAAACTACACCTGGCAATCTGACTTTAATATATCTGCATGCCTCGGGAGTGTGATGTATATGTGAGCTCTGCTCAGCTGAGACTCTGGAAAGTGGGCTAATTAAACAGAATAAAAGTTTAAATATGCTACACTATATATTATCGTATTAACATACTGCTTGTTTCCCTAAGCTATTACAGCACTGACTCTATACAAATTGAAGATAGACATGTCTGCTGCCTGAAGTCACATCACTTTTTACACCAAAGAGAGAAGCCACTTGAAAATACATATTTAAAAACAAATTGCAAGAAATAGTTTTTTTCATCTGCATCAGAAAAAATATGCTAAGCATATATCATGCTGCTCCAATCAGAAATCTTCTAGGAATGCTCTGTTTCCCTTTATAATGTAAAGCTCATCTGGACTATAAAGGAAAGCACTGGAAAAAAATAAAACAACAACCAAAAAAATGTATTCTGAAACACACTATAGTATTTAACAAGAATAAATAACTTAAAAGAGGAAACTTTAAAAAATTAAATTCAAGGCAAGAAGCCTGCAAAGAGAAAGAGATAGAGAAACTGGTGCAGGTGATAAGTCTCCTCCAACCATGACAAATTAAGTACATTTTCAAAGAGCTTAACCAAGATGAAAGTAAAGAAAGAAAAAAAAAAAACGTTCTTCTCGGTCGGTGTGTTTCTGTAATGACTAAAAAGACAAAAAAAAAAAACCTGTAAAAAGGGACTCACAGGCAAATCACAAATTAGACTTGAATTATTTAGTATCTGGCTTCAACCAGTGGCCTCAGTGTCTGAGCTACTAACATTTTGAAGGATTTGGGTGTCATCAAAAGGGGGAAGTATCTACATTTGTGCTGAAAGTTGCAAAACACTGTTGATATTCAAATGTTTATTGTTTAAAATCTGGGATAAGCTTTAGCAACAGAGAACCCTTAAGTGCCTACATCTATGGCTAATTCCCCTTAGCATTGAGACTGTGCACAAAAGACTAATCCAGTACCTCTTCTTTTCTTTTTTTTTCTTCCAAAGCAAGTCTAGGCTACTTTCTCTCTCATAAACTAACAACCCTGTCCCATCTCATAGCAGCAGAGGTCAAAGAGAAATGCTCTGTGTTTATTCTTCACCCACATGTTGTGTTGCTTGGCTGAGGTTAGAAGAAACTTGAAGTGCTTCCCTGGGCCTCATACCATCTTTAGGAAGAAAAATAAGCTCATAGAGATTGTATACATAAGATTTTATAAACGACAAGCACAAGGAATGTGAAACTGTTTTTTTTTTTTTTTTTACTCTTTGCAATATAACAACTCTTTAAGTCTTTAAAGCTAGAAGGGAAATGATTTATTTTAATTGGGTTAACTAGCAGAAACCACTACATACACCACAACTTTATTTGGGGCTCCTTATCTCCAGAAGGATAGAGACAAGTAAGGAGCTAGTAATGCTTGGGATATGATCCAATGGTAAGGTCTACTGGAGAAAAAAATATAGGTTTTTTTTTAAATAAATAATCTGTTTAAAGGGGTGGTTCACCTTTAAGGTAACTTTTATTATGTTATACAACGGCCAAGTCTAAGCAACTTTTCAATTGGTTGTCATTATTTATTATTTATAGTTTTATAGTTATTTGTCTTTTTCTTCTGGTTCTTTGCAGCTTTCAAATGGGCGTCGCCGTCCCCTTCTAAAAAAACAAATGCTCTGTAAAGCTACAAATGTATTGTTATTGCTACTTTTTATTGCTGATCCTTCTATTTAGACTCTCTCCTATTTATATTTCAGTCTCTTATTCAAATGAATGCATGGTTGCTAGGGTAATTTGGGCCCTAGTTACCAGATTGCTTAAAGTTCAAATTGAAGAGCTGTTGAATAAAAAGCTAAATAACCCAAAATAAAGAATAATAAAAAATGAAAACCAATTGCAAATTGTCTCAGAATATCCCTCTCTACATTATACTAAAAGTTATCTCAGGTGAACAACCCCTTTAATTATAGACCACATGATTAATTCTGACATTTTGGCACCTTTCAGTGTTTTTAGTCAGTTGCTTTGCTAGTGCCAAACTAACAACATTGGTAAAGAAACACATTCATAGTGATTACTAAGGCCACCAACCAGACCTGCTCCCTCCAGCTGAAGCTGGCGGTATTGGCATCTGCCCATCTGATCGCGTTCACAAGAGGGAAGGAATCCTGATTATGCAACCAGGAGAGGGTTTGGCAGCATTTGAAAGAGCTGACTGGAGGTATGCGGCTGGGGTGGGGGCACCCAGGAAGACAACCAGACACTTCCAGACACCCTAGCGCAATATGGACTAAATTCATAAAACAAATTTGAGGACATTTTATTTGACAAACAATTCAATTTGACTCCAAGGAAACAAAAGCCTTAAAGTTATGCCTAGCTGATTCTTGTGAATCTACTAATAATACAATAATAACCCTATTATATATATGGAGAATACTGACCCCAAAGAATTAAAACTCAAAATAATGAGTATTACAACAG
Organism: Xenopus borealis; assembly: GCA_024363595.1. Lineage (NCBI taxonomy): Eukaryota > Metazoa > Chordata > Amphibia > Anura > Pipidae > Xenopus > Xenopus borealis. Next base: position 108,496,923 of record CM044435.1, read on the forward strand.
TGTTTTTTCAGATCTTTAAGAAAAAGCTTGCTTTAGTTTTCTTGTGGGGTGATTGGTAAAGTACCCTGGGGAAGAGGGGGCATAGGTAATATATACAGGCATGGGTTCTGTTATCTGGAAACCCATCATCCAGAAAACTATGAGTTATGGAAAGGCTGTCTCCCTTAGACTCCATTTTTTTCTAAATAATACAATTGTTTAAAAATTATTCCCTTTTTTTCTGTAATAATAAAACAGTAGCTTGTACTTGATCCAAACTAATTAATCCTTATTGTCAGCAAAACCTGCCTATTGGGGCAAAATTATACCCCCAACCAAAAGTGGGGGCTGATAGAGCCCGCATTCCGGTTGGGGGTTTCACTATTTTTAAAAAAAAAATATGCCCCTCGCAAGCGCTAGCGGCCTCGCTCTGGGAGGGAGCTCCCGGAGCGAGCAGCCGTCTCCCCATAGGCGCGCATGCGCAGAATGAAAAAGCGGTCACAATTCTGGCTGCTTTTCATTCAGCGCATGCGTGTGACGTCATTAAGACGCGCACCTGTGGGGAGACGGCTGCTCGCTCCGGGAGCTCCCTCCTGGAGCGAGGCCGCTAGCGCTTGCGAGGGGTATATTTTTTTTAAAAAAATTGTGAAACCCCCAACCGGAATGCGGGCTCTATCAGCCTGCACTTTTGGTTGGGGGTATTTTAATGTTCACTTGAATTTCTAGTAGAATTATGCTCTGAAGATCCAAATTAAAAGAAAAAAAAACAACATGCCCTGTTCTGAATAACAGATCCCAAGCCTGTACTACATAAAAGAGTATGTGGTGGAAGACTTTAGAACTACAAATTTGGAAATACAAATACATATAAAAGTGAAGGTTTTTTTTAGTACAATGGAGATATAGTGATCTAAATTATGGAAGGCCCCAGCAGTCCTGAGCATTTGGGATAACATAATTATTTATTCTTCTGTACAGTAGGGATATGACACAGGAATTTTCTGCTATTACAATGGTTTTACAATGGATTTTCTTATGACATAGATGGAAAGCAGAGTGGCTTCTGCATTATGCCTGTTATTATGCATATATTTAGGTCTGAAATAGTCTGATAAAAACAGTCCATGTATATTAAGACTTACCTTAAGTTTGTTTGAATGTAAATGGGTACACTGGTACAAACCTTTTTCCTTTAGAAAAAAGCATCTAGATTCAATTGCATACCTTCTGTGCATGTCTAAAACTATAGTTAAAGATATTTATGTATATATTCTCAATTCTGGATGATTATGTGACTTATTAATAAAAAAACATAAAAATCCCTCAGTATTTAGCTTTTATTCTGAACATTATTAACTTATCTATCGATTTGCTTTGTACATACTGTATACAGGTATGACACCTGTTATCCATAGTGATGGGCGAATTTATTCGCCAGGGGCGAATTCGCGGCAAATTCCCATGATTCGCCGCTGGCGAATAAATTCGCGAATCACCAGCGAAATTTCACTTGGCGAAAATTCGCCGGAAACGACGCGACGCGCGTCGGAAACGACGCGACACGCCAAAGTTGAGGCGACGCGCGTCAAAAGCGTGTCGCGAATCGTTTCGTGAATTTTGCGGCGAAGCGAATCTCGGGAGATTCGCCCATCACTAGTTATCCAGAATGCCCCTGGAGTTTTTCGGATAACAGTTATTTTTGTAATTTGGATCTTCATACCTTAAGTCTACTAGAAAGTCATGTAAACATTAAAGAAACAAAACAGGCTGGTTCTGCCTCCAATAAGGATTAATTATAATATATATAATATATAATAATATAATATTGGGATCAAGTACAAGATACTGCGTTATTAATACTGAGAAAAAGGAAATTATTTTTAAAAATGTAGATTATTTGGATAAAATGGAGTCTATGAGAGACAGTCATTCCTTAATATATATATCAGACGCATGCACTCTGAGCCAGTCTTTTGTTAGTTTGGTTTATTTATCAACCGGAAACTCGGTGAGAAAAACAGAGACAACAGTGATCACTCCCAAAGATATGTGTTGGAAACAAAATTTGGAAGGGTCCAGTCCAACTCAGCAAAAATATGAGAAAGTTCTCTTGTGACAGTAGGGGTTTTCCTTCTCTAGTTGATGTTAGGTCCTTACAGGCTCTCTTGTTAAAATAAACTCAGCCTTTATGTTTCCAAAGATTGCATATTTTTTTCTTCTGGCAACATTTTCCCATTCTTTGATGATTTCCCCTTTCTCACACTCATTTATTTTCTGTCTCTTGCTAATCTTTCTCCCTTACTGTATCTTCCTAAATGTAGGTTGCTGGATATATTTCTTTTTCTATTGGCTTGACGCAGTGATGTTCATTATGTGAATGCTGGAGTCTAGCAGCTTATATCAAAGGGTTTAAAGCTAATGATTTTAAGTGTGGTTGAATTTTATTACTTCTCTGGTGGGCTAAACCTGTAGGAAATTCTTTGACCCTTTCCCCAGTCAATCCAATTCTATTTAATGCTCTGCGACTAATATAGCAGATATTTAATCTACTCTTCGGCTGAAATTACTTTTAAAGCCACTTTTGACTTGGAAAGCTTCCTTTCTAGAAATATACTGCTGATGTTCCCCTCTTAGTATATATATTGTGAATAAAGTACCCACTTTAGCAAAATATAAGGATATTATAAGTTACCAAGGAGCTCCATGACTATATAAGACTACGTATATAAGGGTCATAAAATTTTGCAACAGGTGGTACTTTATTGATTATAATAAAGTTTCAGTGAGACATGTGACAGAAATGACATCACTAAGCTCTGATTATAAGGATTTCATATGCAAAAGCCATGAATATCTTGTTAATATATATCCTTATAAACGGTGACATCATCAGTTGTAAACAGTGAGTAGTGATGTCATTTTTGTCACTAAAACTTTTGCATTATAATAAATAAAGTACCCCTTGTTGGAAAATATGAGGATATTAGAAGTAACCTCGGCGTTCCATGACCTGTATAAAAGCACTCAGCCTTTGGCCTCATGGATCTCCTTGGTGACTTATAATATCCTTATATTTTACAATAGCAGGTATTTGTTCACTATATAATTGACAGAATATTCATGGCTCTTGTGTGTTATAGCACAATAACCATAAAATGTATTTCATTATCTTTCAAAGTAGGAGTGTTTAAACTGTTACGTAACACCTTTAAACCTATTCTACTGTTAACGTCTTACTTATAGCAATTGTTTGCCCAAAACTAAGATCTAGTTAATTGTTTTCCTAAATGAAACTTTTTTACTACAGGCATAGGACCTGTTATCCAGAATGCTTGGGACCTGAGTTTTTCTGGATAAGGGATGTTTTCCCAATTTGTATCTCCATACTTTAAAAAATATTTAAAATATTAATTAGACCAAATAGCATTGTCCTGCCTCCTATAAGGATAAATTATTGGGACCAAGTACAAGGTACTGTTTTATTATTACAGATAAAATTCATCATCTGTTTGTCTGTCTGTCTGTCTAGTTATCTATCCATCCATCCATCCATCTATGAAATTGACAAGTATGATTAGGTGACTTTATGATTAGAATGTAAGCTTGGGATGAAGTGTTTTCATTGTCTTTGGTTCCCCAATGATATGCTAACTTGATGAATGCTCATCTGATCCTCTGAAATTCAAAAATAATCACCTGCTTTGAGGCCACTGGGAGCAACAGCCAAGGGGTTGGAGAGGAATATGTTGCTGGCAAGCCACTGGTTGGTGATCACTGGTCTAAATGAATAATGGATCCAGACAGAACATGATGTGCACTCACTAAAAATTGTACCAAAGTGTGCTCCATCCCAATATGTTTATTTATAATAAATACAACAGACAACACAGATATGGCTAAAAGTAACATGTATAAAAAAACCTGACACATAAAGGAAATAAATACTACTAAAACGCTGTAATCTGAAGCATTGGGTATAACTGATACTAAAATTAACCAAAATAATTGTTGTCGTGGAACAACTCATTCCAATGTTACTTTAGATTATGGAGAAAGTAAAAAAAATCTAAAAAGTTCCAAGTAACCTTTCAGATACAAGTATATAGTAGTGATGAGAAAATTCTGTATTTTACAAATATTTTCTCCAAAATTCCACAAAATTTTGCATTGAAAAGAAAATCCCTGTCCATGGAGCCCCTATAAACATTTTTACTGCATAAAGTCGCCTAGAAATAAAGACCCATTGACTGCAACGCACTTTGCTAATTTTCTGCATTTCACAAATTTTCCATCTGTTTCACAGTAAGACCAGAAGAGAACTTTGGCTTGATCAATTGTTCCTTCATTATCAATAAATATATTGAGCTCACATATTGCATTATGAAATGTTATATCTTTGCCTTAGGGTTCATAACCCAGACAGCCACCAACAGGCAGAGGAATTAATGGGGAGGCTGTTTATATTTCAGTATTGCAGTCAAATGTTCAATGCCCAGATTATAAAATAAATCACTCCAGGATTTAGATTCTACATGCAAACAATGGTCTTGAAAGAATATGAAACAAGCCAACAGAACAGAAACAATAGAGTATTCAATGTTCAACGATAAATGAAAAGTGACAGCTTGAAAGCTAAACCAGTTCTCAGTCTTTAGATGCAATGTATGAATGGACCTAAGTTATTAGGCTCGCTAAAGCAAGCCTAAATCTTTTCATTAGGTGATGCAGAACTGTTATCAGGCAACAGCAATTTTTTCCAAAGACAGATAATACACAACTCTGTTTATTATATTTTGGCTCTAATAACAGCACCTTAGAGAAGATGATGGTTTATTATAGAGATTGGGCTTGATGCCAAGAGGAATCAGTGGCTTGCTGCAAAACTTATTGATCTATCACAGATACTTGGCCTGTGCAGGCTTTGGTATTGTATGTTAGCCTTTTATTAATCATATTCTAAGGTGTGTCAACAAATTCACTACATAAGCTCACGCATAAATGATTTATAAGTGATGAGATGATTCATTTTATACTTTTCTTGAAGGTCATAAATGAGTTTGAACAACTAAAGGTTTGCATCATATAATATTTCAGGGATTTGGAAGTGGATTTAGAAGTGTTATAATTTACAGCACATCAGAGCACTCTCTACTGTCCTTAAATTGGTTGTTCACCTTTAAATTAACTTTTAGTATGATATAGAAAGTGATATTTTGAGACAACTTGTAATTGGTCTTCATATTTTATTATTTCTGTTTTTATGGCTCTTTGGTGTTTTATTCAGCAGCTCTCACTTTGCAGTTTCAGTAACTAAGAATTGATTTGAACAATAGACTGGAATGTGAATAAGAGATTGCCTACATAGAAAGAAGGGTAATAAAAAGTAGCAACTACATAACTTTGTAGTCTTACAGAGCATTTGTTTTTCAGATGAGATCAAGCAAATAATTCAAAAACTATAAAAATAAATAAATGAAGACCATTTGAAAAGTTGCTTATAATTAGCCATTTCATAACATACTAAAGGTTAGCTTAAAGGTAAACCACCCTTTAAAACTCTGTTAGGCAGGTTTTTACATGGTATTAAAAAATAGGGGTGGACCTCTTCACATCTATAAAAGCCTTTTCGAAAATTTTCCAGTGCCCTATGAGAGCATCATGGAAGATCCACACTCTGTGCCAGCTCCTTGGATGGACCATGGTTCATGAATGCATTGCCTCTCAAAGATCTAAAAAGTCTTCTCCGTGTTGCTTCGGTAGATATTCATCTCAGCAGTTTCAAAGCTGAAGAAGCATCTAAAGAAACAATGATAATGAAAACAAGGACAGGGGGGCTTTTGCCTCAGTTGGAACTTTGCCAGGCCATTAAAAGCAACTCTTGGTACATTTCTCTTTTACCCCTTACAACTATACCAGTGAAAGTGTACACCCTTCTCTCATGCACTAGGATGGATGTGCAATATGTAGTCCTCAACTGTTGCTAAGCTACAACTTCACGTACAGGTATGGAACCTGTTATCCAGAATAGTCTTGACCTTGGATTTTCTGGATAGGGAATCTTTCCGTAATTTGGATCTCCATCCCTTGTCTACTAAAACATCATTTAAATATTATTTAAAACCATTAGGATTGGTTTGCCTCCAATAGGAGTACAAAGTACTATTTTATTATCACAGAGAAAGGGAAATCATTTTTTAAAATGTTAATTATTTGATTAAAATGTAGTCTTTTTGTAATTCTGAGCTTTCTGGATAACAGTTTTTTGGATAACAGGTCTATACTTGTACATCCAGCTGTCAGCAGATTGTGGTACATAACATCAGGAGGGCAATGATGTATATACTGGCAATATCAATCAACTGCTAGACATTGCAAGGTTCATTTAGGTGTGCAATGTGCAAAGGGCTATTTCAAAGAAATCACAATCTATTAGTCTGTGACTATTCCGACTTAAATGTTTTAATAAAAATACCATGTAGTTTTCTGCACATGCAGTAAGCTCAGTCTCCGTTCTCTTTAGCTATAAAGGATTTTTTTTTTCATTTATATTTCTATTATTTATTACAGTACCAGTTAATAAGAAAACAAGGAGGGGAGGTAAGATGTTATCAAATTCATTTTTACAATAAATCAATACTGCTATAACAAATATATGTGTACTGTATTCTAGCACAGTAATCATGCACCACATACACCTATGTTCTGCGCTGATGCACGGCTCCAAAGTGTCCCTTTTGCATTAAACGCAGACAGTCTGTAGACTGGGTGATTATAATATCTGTTTAATGGCTTGTCAGGATACTGGGAAAATCTGCTTTGAAATTTTTGCTTGGCTCTACCTTTTCTCTATTCTTTCATGTATTTTAAATAAGTGGAAGGCTGCGGTGCTATTTAGTTTTCTGCTGTCAAAAATAGAAAGTAAGCAGCAAAGAGCTGACTGCAGTGTTTATTTTAATTTCAATAGTCCAGAGGCAATGCTGCTTGTTCAAGAGAGCAAATACTGGCAGTGATAAGCAAACTTTTCCCCTCCTCACATCTCCTTCCACAATACTTTCCCTGGGCTGAAATTTAGATGTAGGCTTGTCAGCAATCTCAAATTTCATTACATCACACAGTGGTAGGAAATATAACAAGAAGCGGGCAATTAAATTAATAAGAGGGATATTTTCTTCCCAGCATAACATTTGGGCATGGCGATAATTACATGAAAATAAAAGAAAATCATTCTCATGAACTATAAGAATTGTGTTTATGTGTCAAAAGAAAACTCTACTCAATAAAGATTTATTATTTATTATTATATATTGTTTTATTTTAATGAAAGACTATTTAGTTGTAAGCAAATTTCTAATAATCAATTAAAAATGTTCATTGTTTTTTATTTGTGAATGTGATTGTTAATTAAAGGCAGCGTCTGTCCAGCTATTTACAGTATATTCTCTGAAGTGCTGGTATGGAATCTGATATGATATAGCAGAAGCTAGCTGAGAAACAAACCTGGAGTAAAACTGACCTGCTCAGACTCGGACTGGGCCGCTGGACACTGGGAGTAAACCTGATGGGCCCCGTCGTGAGCAGAAAAAGGTAAACATGTGGTCTGGGGGGTTGCATCAGGTACTGGAAGGAGCTTTGGGGCCGGGGGTTTTGGGACACCTGAGGCTACAGTCGCAGTGGCCCCCGAACCCCCCCCAGTCTGATGATGTTTCTGCTAGAGGGCTGCAAGAGGCGACATAAAGAAAATAAAGGATAAACTTTTGTAACTAATGGTAAAAGCTGTATTATCTGGAATGCTTGGCTCCAGGGGTTTATGCATAGGGGATATTTCTGTAATTTGAATATCCATGATAATTAAGTAAACCCAATTTGGTTGTTTTGCCTCCAATATGGATCCATGCTGGTTCGTTACCATCAAATACAAGATACTGTTGTATTATTACAGAGAAAAGGGAAATCATTCAAATCGGTGCATGGTTGCTAGGGCAATTTTGACCCCAGCAACCAGATTGCTGAACTGGCCTGAAACCAAATTGAACTGCTGAATAAAAAGTTAATTAACTAAAAAAAAAAACACAAATAATAAAAAATGAAAATCAATTGCAAATTGTCTAAAATGTTTACTACATCATACTAAAAGTTAATTTAAAGGTGAACAACCCCTCTAATGCTATCAATGTATACCATTTGATTTATTTTACAGAGGTCAGTGGAGAAACTAAAGACAGCAAGTAAATTGCAGTGACAGAAAAAAATCATAAAAATGTGTTGGGATTTCAAGCAGAAATATTTTATCCTGATAAATTAATAGATTGATTAATATTTTTTACACAGTGATGTCCGTTGATGAGAAGTCGATGTGTTGCATATGTAATCGGAGTTGTTTCATAGTTAGGCTCATATGTGTGTATCCTGCTTGTGCACATGGAACAGTTCAAATGGACAAATAACCCAGGCAGATGGTAAGTACAGCTCTTGAACCTCAATGAGATACAAGCTAGGGGGCATCCAAAGGGGTGCCAATATACCTTTTCAGCCCACCCTTCATAAATATACACTATACACAGGCTGAACTGTGTTCATGGGAAAGGCTCAGACCTGTTTCTCAGAGATGAAGAGTGCCAAAAAAAGGTGACACTTTTATCATAGTTTTTTCAATTTCCCAAGCACCAATCTTCAATGGTCTGAACCTGAAGAAGGAAATTTGCTCATGTGCACATGTCAAGGGAAGGGTGGTGGGAGCAACAAGCAGTGGTGGGCCTAGGGGCACCCCAATGAGTAAATCTGGCTGTGTTTACACCTTGCCTAGTGTAGCTATTGAAGCAATTATTTTCAGTGATTTTCAGTGATTTTCCTTTTAGATCACTGTACAGTCTCTGTATATCCCTGATTGTAAATGTATTATTCATTGTGCCTCTTCCTATGTCCAGGCTGATATGTTTAGTCATATGCCCCATAATGAACAAATTACTGAATGATGGATTAAACTATTAAGGTTCATGAGATTCCTTTCCCAAGCAATATTGTAGTAGGAAAGATAGTGTTTTGTAGAAATATGACATGTTAATATCCATAGGCATATCAAATCTTAATAAAACCCCTTTTGGGCTTCAAGTCAGAATTGATTTTGTGTTTCAGCCATGTGAGAGTGAGAGTCTTTTGGTCAGTTGCTAACTATGTCCAGACTTATGCCAAAGAAACTCAATACAATTATATTCCCACTGCTCCCTATCTTTCATCCACTCTTCTGTCATGTGTTTCCCGCAAAGCTTATTTTGCTTATTTTAAAGGCTAGCCTCCTGTGTGGTACTGTATGAATTTCAAAAATGAAAAAAAAAAACATAAGTACTGTGTTGTCCTTCATTTGATTCCCTTCTTTATCAAAGACCATTTCCAACTGCTCAAAGTCCTACTGACTCAGTTAAAGCTATTTTTCAAGCTTTTTTCAAGTGTGTTCCTTCTCTAATACAATTCCTTCTAGAAATGCCCCATATTAATTTTACATTAATTTTCTGTAATTCAAGAGCTTTGCTCATATTCAATACCTTACTTATAGAATCCCTATTGTGCCAAACCTACAGCATTTAGCTTAAGAAAATTAAGTCTTTGAAGATTAAGAATAATCTATTTAAAGAGATAATAAAGCTCCAGCCCCACCTCAATAATATTTATTCTTTAAAGATGAATATTGAAATTTATCTTTTCTACAGTGATGAGTAATTAAATTATTACACTCAGAATTTATGAGCTCCTTGGAGGAAGGTGGCCCAGATAAATAGTAGGAAGCTCTTTCATAAAGTATTAGTATAACAGTTTTAAATCTACAAATTACCCTGGCACTTATGCTTGTCAGTGGCTAGTACAAATGTGTGGACAATGTATTCATGATTTCTCAAGATAATGTTTTAAACAGATAATGTATCTCTATGGTTTGGGGCCAAAGGGCTGTTTATTCTCTTCAGCAACATGAAGCTGATTCACAATGGGTGGTTACTCATTTCACAGGTAAGAGTAAAGAACAAATTCACCTTTCCAATAGTGATGGGCGAATTCACGGCGAATTCCCGCGATTCGCCGCTGGCGAATAAATTCGCGAAACAGCCAAAAAAATTCGCAAAAAAAAATTCGCTGCTCAAAAATGAGTCGCGTTGCGTCAAAAACGACGCGACGCGCGTCAAAAACGACGCAACGCGCGTCAAAAACGACGCGCGACTCGTTTCGCGAATCGCCGAAAAATTCGAGAATTTCTCTGGAAATTCGCGAATTTTTCGGCGAAGCGAAACGCGCCCATTTCGCCCATCACTACTTTCCAAATGTTTCTTGTCAGGTAACTATGGTTACCACCTCCAATCATACCTATGGTCCTTGAACCCCTGCAATTACAGTAGCACCTGGTGGCATCGGGCAGGAATGGTGGTGGGAGGTGGGTTCTTACAATGTCTAGACCTGTCCAAATTCTTTGGATTCACTTGTATTTATAGGTTCCAAGGTCTGGGCAGAATGGAAAAAATATCTACTAGATTCACCTCTCTAAAAGACCCCCCCCAGGTCATATAGTCACTCTACTGGTTCTGGTAAACCCAAGTTGTAACCACAGCACCTTGTTTTTAATTTCTTTTTAATTGATGTTGTAAAAACTGAACAAACCAGTCTCATTTATGTCTGGGAAATGTCACCTTCAATAAGTTCAGCATTATTATTGTTTTTCTATTTTATACAGCCCCACCATAACCCATAGTGCTTAACATTCTTCATTCACATCATCAGAGGTTGCTAGATTTTTTTTTTCAAGTTACCTTGACACTAAGTTTAAAAAAGAGACACCCCTTAAGTTCAGTTTTTTGCTCAGCTAATTTCCAACTTTCCTATTTTTGCATTTATTGTTTTAGGATGAAAAATGGTCTACATGACAAGGAGATAGTGTTTATGTCCAGGATTAAATGGGACATGTGACTAAAAGCAGCATGGCAGATTGCTTGCTCATGGTGAGTACTCACCTAAGTATAGAAAACAAGTTGTGTAAGAACAGGGTCTCCCCCAGGGTCACAACAAGCATAAGAAAAGAAACAGTTTAAGACCAGCACAGAGTGTCCAAGGACTAGATGCTCTTATCCATACATACAGTAAGGGGCAAATTTACTATTATTCCCCCCAAAAAAATTGAATTCCCTCGATATTCGATTAGCATTCGATTTTCAAATGCTAATCGAATAGTTTTAGGCTACCCTTTTATCCGATCTTCGATCATTCGATGATCGAATAATGATTGAATAATGATCATTCGACCATTCCAATGAATTATTCGATCATTCGAATGATTCGTACGATTCGAACGATAGTAGACTTCGATCGTACAATCCTATTCGATCAGGACTTAGCCTCAGAAGCCGATGGGAGGGCTCCCATAGGCTTCTATTAAAATTCGGTAGGTCCAATCTGGCGAAGTAGGAAATCGAATAATTTTTAAATTTTAAATCATTCCAATCTATTCGATCATTCACTATTCGATGATCGAATATGCCTAATTTGCATATTCGACCAATCGAATAGATGCTACGATCAAATATTCCATCGAATTCGATCGAATTCGATTTTATTCACATGAATACATGTGAATTTTGTAAATCGGCCCCTAGGTGTTCAGCCACAAACATAGGTTGTATATTCTTACTCTTTTAGAGTTAGGCATCTGGTATCCTTTATGTGTTTTTATTTGTAATGTGAAGAGAGCAGCTGAGCCCCCATGTTAAAGTGAGAGAGAGAATGAAAAGCTGTGGGACTTGGTTATTAGTGACTTCCCTACAAGGAGAGACCTTAGTATCTCAGGAGAAAGTTTTATTATTTGGTCAGTTTGGAACATTTGACTAGAATTACATGATTTGACCCACGCATTCTAGATTTCTGCAGTCAATTTATGTTTAGTGCTCCATAAACTTCTGCCTCAGCCTTAGCGTTGTGCAGAAAGGCAAAATCTTTTGAAAGCAGAAGCGTTATGCCATGTATGCGTTTGCAACCTGCTGAAGTTCTTGGATGGTACCTTCTTCTGAGAATATAATTTATTCATCTAATCACATTCATGAACAAAATTAAGAACATTGAAGAAATACACACGCATCCTTGACCACTAATGAAGGCAATCTTGTCATCCTGCTTGAAAACTGCCATCCCCGCTACTTTTCTCAGTGGGACGCAAATATATTTAGGAAATATAATTAAAATATTAATTACATAATGCAAAGTATTATCCTGAATATCATTATTAAACAAGCAGAATAGTCAGTGTTTGTTGATTTAGTTATGTGCTGAAATAAAGGCATTTCATTTATTTGAATGCTGCAAGCAGAGTTGATTGGTATTTTTTTTCCCTGTTAATTAACCTTTTGTCTGCCAGGTTACTCTCTGCTCAGCACTGAATGAGTAATAATAATCTCAGTTTCATATTTCACCATATTCCATTATTAATGCACACTTGGAAGAGAATGTATGCCTGTAGAAACCCAGTAATAAGCCTTTTTCTATTGGATACACATCAGCTGAAATTTTAGGTCTTAGGGAGCATTGAGGTTAAAAAGCATTAGATCCTACTGTTTATGAGTATATTTCTATTTATTGCTGACCATTAAAAATCCCCAATGAACTAAAATCTACTAAACAAATTAAGTCCTATATATTATAGAAAGTCGTATCTCTTCTAATGATTTTATTTTTGTTCCAACACATTAATAATGGAATTTTTTTTCAGAAAAGTTTTGCTGCCTACACTCTTCTGACTTCAGCCTGTTATTGTAATTAATATCAGTGATATCTAATCAACACTACCATCATCAAGTCAAAAATACATGTCCACGGCTTTTTTTACCATGACAGACCTGCAGTTTCCCAAATGGGATCAGCTGAAGCATGAAATATGATGTAAAATATCTTTCTAGGAAGTATACTGTATGTATCTAAAAGAGGAATAAACACCTCTTGTGCATGTATTTTAACCCATCACACTCTACTGTACCAATCACAAATCCCAATGGCCATGATTTTTATGGGAAGAAAATATCAAATTGTGCCTTGCACACTGCACTTGTGTGTTCCCAAATGAGTCCTTATAACTAGCGGTTCGGCAGGTCAAAATAGTTAAAAGGTTGAACTTGATGGATTTATGCAGGGCCAGGCCAACGAGTAGGAACAGTAGGCACGTGCCTAGGGGGCAAAGCTGGGGCAGCAACAGGCATGTACCTCCTCTGTCGCCTACCCCCATGCCTGGTCTCTCTGCCCTTTTGTTCTATCTGCGCTCCAGTGCATGCGTGAATTGGTACGTTGGTGCAAAAGTTCGCACACATGCGCAGGAGCGCAGAAAGAAGAAAAGGGCAGAGAGAGTCGGCCAGAGAGGGGAATGCACACGAGCGCTTGTCTAGGGCACCTGTGCTGTGCAGCCCAGCCCTGGATTTGTGTCTTTTTTCAACCTAACTTACTGTTGTTACGTAATGTTATTTCCACTATGTAATGTACCTATAACTTACAAGCTCTGTTAAGACAGATGTTCTCCTAGAATTATCTTGGGTTTGTGGATTGCTACACATCAGCTCAGGTGAGTATCTCTGTTCCAAAATCCTGATATTAAACATGTGTCTCGCCAGACTTTGTCTGAATAAAGTTGGTTTACTAGCTATCGTATAATCTATAGGTATGCAATGAATGATTTCCCAGTGCTGTAGTTGCCCTCCAAATCAGCAACAAGTTTTCGGGTATATTTAGAGTAAATGAATCATTATGACATGTTAAAATGAGTTTCCTATGTACTCGTCCTCTATATTATTGTTTTCTTTCTACAACGCTCTTTGCAATGTCAGCCAGGCTCAGTATGCACATAAATACATGCTCATCATATCTTTCTTCCGGAGACAAAAGTCACTTGATTTGGTTTCTGCTGCTGACAGTCTGACTAATTATTATTATTTAATATTTTTATAGCATATTATTGAATACTCTTAACTACCACAAAGGGTTTTAACTAGCACTGTTCTGAAGGGGAAGAAAAATCGTTTTTTTTATCCCAAACATTAGAAATGTAAACTTTAGAAGGCTTACTAAAGAGCTTTATCTTTAAACTAGATTGGATGGATTAATAATTTGAAGGTAAGGGTTATACAGATGTTCTAGTTTATCTCTCTGCTCAAGGATACTTGGAGGGTTGGGGGGTTCTTACCAATTTTCATTGGTTGCTTATTGCTGGCTGGGACCTCAGTGGGTTCATGCAATACCCATAGTTGCAATACAAAATGCCCCTTTGCTGCTGGATCATTCAAGATCTGGACCTCATTTATGCAACAAGAGCATATTTATTATACTGTGTAAAAAAACAGTGGGCTAATACATTACATATTGCCAGGCTTCGCAATGTTTAAAAAAAAACAGAATACATTTGTTTCGCTTAATAATGGTGTTAAATCTGGCATTTCTGCATGGAGTAAAATTACACACACTGTATACATTACACAGCTTTTTAGACCGTTTTTTTAAGCAAATTCCATTTTACACAGCATGCTGAATATGCCCCATAGTGTAATGTTAACAACCTTAAGACTTTAACTGAACTGTTTCAGGTGGATTGAGGCAGTTTCTTAAGTTCAAGTTGTAGTAGGCCTGTAGTAGGCCTGAAACATGTAGATCATGTTTTAGATTGTTGTACATGTTCCTCTTCAGAAATGGTCACATTTCCGATGTGCCTCTTTTAAAACATAATTATTGTCCAGTTTACTCAGCACCCTTGGAATACTGGAATTACCTTCATGTTCAGACTGGTGATACTTTCAGGGTTCCCTAGTCTCCATGTCTGCTCATTTGTGTAATTCATCAGAGCAGATTGGGCAGGAGCATTGGAGCTCCCAACAAGTAAATTCAAGTTTCCAGGAGCATTTATGGGAGCAAGTGCCTTTGATGAATAGCAACAATGTGGGCTTTTGCACTTGTATATGATCCCTCAGATGCAACAAACAAGGGAAAGTTGTGCTCACCACTAGTTTTTAAAACCATTAGGCAGGGGTGCAAGGAGGCTGTGACCACAAAATACATATAGACAAATACAAAATGTCTCAATGTCTTGAATATATTGATAATGGGTTGAGTGCAGAGGACCTGTTGTATTTGTCTATATGTATTTTGTGGTCACAGCCTCATTGCACCCCCACCTAATGGTTTTAAAAATAGTGGTGAGCACAACTTTCCCTTGTTTGTTATATAGGAGCAGTGACCAGCTCCTTGTTGTAGCTCCCACACCTCCCAGCTATAGTCTAACAATTGAATACATCATATTCACTCAAAGTAAAAAAAAAATATTTTTGAAATACATTTTGGTTGGTCTTTTTTTATTCAAATTTCGAGTTGATGGGAGTTTAAAATAACTCCCATCACCTAGAAATTTAATCCTTGATAAATCTGCCCCTTAATCTAGTAAAAAAATATTTAAACGTTAAAGCCAGTAAGATTGTATTCCCTCCAATAAGGATCAATTATATTAGAATCAAGGTATTTTTCAATTACTTGATTAAAATGGAGTCTATGCAATATGGCCTTCCTGTAATTCAGAACTTTCTGGATAATGGGTTTCTGGGTAAGATCCAGAGAAATCATATTTCTCAGTGGGTAACAAGCCCTATTCTGCATTTCTGCACAGGTACAAACTATATAGAACTAGTGGCTCTAAACAATTAGATAGAAAAAAATAATAAAGGAAGAACTCTACACAAGAAGGATTCTTTGTTCATGTAAGTTTCAGTTGAAGTAAGTAACGGTAATTTATTCAGGCGGACATTTCATAGTAGCTGACTTTAATTAAAATTATTAAAGATAGGAGACAAATGTTTTGTAGGCTGCTTGACTGCATTTTAACTGGTAACCTCAGACCCTCATTAGAAATGTTTTTTTATAGCTTCTGTATGCAGTCCCTTAATGTGAGGCGTGTTTCTTAGCATGGGGTTTATAGACTGGTGATAATGCTGCTCTCTAGATCCCTTTGCTAGGAGAGATGAGAAGAAAGCAGGCTGCACAATTGCACAGGTCTACAGACCTTTCTTTGGTTTCATGTGAGATGTTAATTGAGAGGATGGGATAATGATCAGAGTTGACTGTTTCTAACTTCTTCCCTTTGACATGTATTCAGTCTTAAAGCGCATGTGAGATTTTCACTTACTATCACTTAAATGATTTGTTTTAAAGAGGTTATTCGACTCAAAATTAAATTAAACATGTTAATGTAGAGAGGAGTAATCTAAATAATGTGTGCGCCTAGAAACTAAGAATGGTAATTTAATATTATGTAATAAAATTATAGTAATAGTAAAATTGATTGTATCAAATACCAGCTGTCTGTATAAATGCATACATGTATGCACTTGTATAGACATGCTAAAAGTTCAGTTTTAAAGCAGAAGGCTCTTGTAATAAATCAACAAGAATACTACCACAGCCTGTGATACATTATTACATACCCTAGTTGTTATTATTAGAGGAATCACTTGGCCATATGTTGACACACTGGCACAGGTTCTCATCCGTTTCATTGTCACATGATTCCTGTTCATTAATTTCACCACCACCCTGCAATGCTTCATCATGGTTATACATGGTTATACACTCATTTTGCTAAGTTTTTTCTCTATTTATAGATCCCAGTCTATTTTCCCATTGCTAGTTCATATTCAGCCTTTGTGGGTATCTAAGCACTTATTTATATTGGCACAGATCTCTTTCTCCATTGACTTGTGCTTCTCTATATCAGATAACCTTACCAGGCTCCCTATAGTGTCAGACTGGTGTTTCTGCTAGTGGCATCATAAGTCTGTCCAGGTCAGCATTAATGATAAGTCCAGTTGTCTCCATAGCTAAGTTTTGGTCTGAATAGAGATGGGTTGAAGAATGGAATTTTATTTAATTATGCCCACTGTATGTGATGAAGGTTAAAGTGCCTTAACACAAGAACATAGTGACATAGCTACAAGGGTGTTATTTCCATTGAATTTAATATGGTAAGTTTAACAAATGTTTCCTTCATTATATCAATAAACAACTTCTTTTGCAAAATGTCAACACCTTCACATATATGATTTCATGCAGAGATTTAAGCTACTGTTCTTGAGTTAAGGCTCCATCAACATAAATGAGTAAGGGCATATGCAATACATATAATGTAATATTTATTTAACAGAAACAATTAAAAGCATGCACTTTTAGCTAAAAGATTCTTATAATAGTGTGTCTCATGCCATACATGGTCACTCCATCCATTTGAGAGGTATCTTAAGATTCTGGTGGATCACAGCCAGCCTGTCTGTGCAAAGAATGCTCTCTTTGGTGCCATGAGGATCATCAACTGGAAATGTCAGGATTACACATGTTTCTTGATTCTGCAGTGATAATATAGTTTAATGGGATCATAATGGGGTTTTAGGGAGACCAGGACTGCATTAACTTGCTGATAGTGTTCTCACCTGATGAGATTTTCTAATCTTCCAATAAATATCTACCAGATCTTATTAGTCCATGGATACCCACCAAGTTGGTAGAATGAATCAACATCTTAATTAGTATTGTAGTTAGAATTCATCTTCTGCAAGTCTTAATAGTGTAACAAAATTTTGCCACACATTATATGCATTAGAACCCTACTTTTTAACTTTCCTGTGGGCCAATAAAAATCTACTTAAATACCTGGAAAACATGATGTAGGAATATGCACTGGACCATGAATAATCAACATAGTTTCTGAGAAAATGTAAATTCCGGGTATGCAAAAGCAGGGGGGTTCTGCTATAGTTATCCCATTGCATTTCTTCATTTCTTTTTACTGTACATAAGGAAATTATTTTTCATTCATCAACGACCAAACACTTTTCTACATATAAGCATATGAAAAGTTTGGTCATAATTTACAAAATATAGGAATGCATATATTTAAGGATAAATATTAGCCCTGTCTTAGTCTTGTCTAAAATGTCTTTGTAAATTTTATTGGAAGCAATGTGCATTAACTTTTGATAATTGCAATAAAAAATTTGATTATCTTTGATCATCCTTCAAAATGAATGTTCCTTTATAAACAATAATAGATAATAATAAACACCTCACTGCAGTAAGTAGAAAACAAAAAAAGGAAGATAACCCTTATGCTCGGAAATATGACAGGCAGATGAAATCTTCACAATAACTTCTGTAGGAAATAGGAAAAACAGCCCATTAAATTTGCCTTCTATAAATAATGAATGATTTTTTTTTCATCTTCTATACATGCTTGTCATTCCCAGTAAGAGCAGTAAAATTTTACTTGAGGCTGGATTAACGTATACTTGCTGACCTTAAATATGACTCCCAAGTGGGAAGTCTGATAGTTAAAAGACATCGAGGCAATGGAGCTCAGACAGGAAGCTCAAGTAAAAACAATGATAAAAAGCATAAAATGCTGGCTGCCCATGACTTATAAAAACTAGTTCATTGTAGAGGATGTATCAGAGTTTAATTATATGCTTCAAAGCCATTTATCTGAGATGACAACTAAGTTGCAGAAACTATTCTCAACCACCTGTAGATTACAGCTGATGAATGTACAAGGAGAAACCCTTTTAGGCTTTTGTGGCATAAGGAGCACAATGTGATCTGTATGAATTCTAATCATACCCTTGTGTTAGAGGGTCTGTGACACCAGTGCTTTTTCTGAGAGTTTTGACTTACCACTGCAGGATGGGAATTGTTCCTGGTTAGTTCCATCAACCTGTCTATTTATGCCTTTATTATCTATTCATCGCTATTACTAAAATTTGGAAGCAATTTCTTGATACCTAGTGATGAGAGATTTTTTTGTCAGGCATGAATTCACTGTTGAAATTCCACATTTCATCATCTGCAAATTTTATTGCGAAACTGTGGCAAAAAATTTGCCGTGAAAAAAATCAGCGCGAGACAAAAAATTGCAGCCAGAAAAGATCTCCATTGACTTTAATGTACTTTGAGTGATACATAACTTGAGAAAAACACCCATTAACTTAATGCTTTTTGACAAAAAATCACAGTGACAAAAAGTTAACAGCAGTTTTTGCAAATTTTTTGGCAAAGCTAAACTGGACAAATTGCTCAACACTATAGATGGCTCTTTAGTACTGCAACTTCATATTTATGTAGACTAGGCAAGTATCTAGTATGTTTAACTGTTAGATAGCAAGAGAGGTATTTATTTACAGAAGATCCATCAGGCATGGATGATCTGTGCAGTGTTCAGATATTCATTTGTACATTCATACACATTCATACACTTTTTATGGTAGGTTGCATCTTACACTTTGCCCTACAGGTAAACTTTTTTATATTCCTAGAATGGAAGGCAGCACCTTCCCCTAAACAGAGTGCTGTCTTCATTTGTAGAGTTTCTAAGAAGTGAATGGTGGCAGCACATGAGCATCTCCTGGAACTTCACCATCTGCACTTCATTCAGTTGTACAGGCTTGGGAACAACAAGCACCACAAGGAATAGGATAGAATTAAGCATTGGGCAGAGAGGCATTTCAATCCAGTAGTCATTGCAGAGTGCCCCAGTCCCCTTAGTCTATATAGAATCCAAGATCTAAAACCAGGCAGGTCTTTTGCCATGAAGCTGAGAAAGTTAAATGAGTTTTACTATGCAAAAATATTACTCTATTATAACTTTCTGTTACAAAACAAATGTAAATATAGCCATATAGTTATATTAGATAATTGTTCCCAATTTTATTACTGTAACCCATTAAACACAGGGGACCTGCTTATAGTTGCCTTGCTCGTGAACGTTATCAAAATATACAATACAAATATGTCATCTCGCCTTTTGTTTCTTAGCTCTTCCTTAGTGCTAGACAGTGCCTTCCTTGTGGATGTGCATTTCATTTCCAGCCTGTCTGTCACCCTGTGTCTTATTACTGAGCTAACCTGAGACTGGCATTTGATAATTACTTATAGATTGGGACAATGGAATTGACAATGTACTTTTTGAAGGACAGACTACGCAAAGCCCTCTGGCAATTGCATTACATTAATTTCAAAGCCTAACATTAATTTAATTATGATAATGCACTATTAGATTTCATGAACGTAATTATTAGAACTAGATAAATTTGAGCATCAACAAATCTCTGCCTATGTAAACCTGGTTTAATTGCACTGGAAATGAGCATTGTGTACATTGTTTTAAAATGAAATATTGCTATAGTCTCTTGAAATCTTGTAAAGATTTAGCATATATTGTAATATTCTGCTTATGTTTCAGGGGTCGTGAAATATACTATCGTACCACACACGAGGTGCATTGCTGCTAAGCAGCTTCTATTAGCCATTGCCTTGACAATTGCGATGGTTATGTTGTTGCACATCAGTGCACTCATTTTTACTACACTGCCACACAATGTACCTACACTAGTCAATGATTCCAAATTGCCCATAATCTTCATGTAGGTATGATTACTTTTTACTGGACTATAATTCATTTATAGATGCATTTGCATTATATTGGTATCTGTCTGCTTGTACTAGGTTTGTTGGCAGATTCACAATAATATACGTTAAGCAGTATCATGGATTCCCTTAATTCATTACCATAAATACTAATAAGATGTATACTTTCATTATTCTAAATGATGTCACCAGTTCAATTCTGTGTAACTGATGTGTGTCACATGCAGGAAAAATGATTGGCAGAAATAAAACAAATCAATGGTTAAAATCAATATTACCATTTAATAAAAAATGGCAGCCATGCATAAATGAGATCCCCCAATCCAGATTTGACCTAAACACTATAGTCTAGATGTCATCCTCCACGAGTCCTTCTGAGGAAAAGTATGCCAGAAAGACACCATTGGCATTCAGTTCTTTAGTTCTTTAAAATGAACTATATATTTTTTTTCCCAAAATCCTTGATACTATAAAAATCCAGGTGTCAGAAAGCTGGAGGATAAAAGAAGATATCTTGAGAAATTGTTAACATACAATGCATATTTATATACACTGAAATCAGATCTGTCCGATCCTTTCATAGCATTTCTTTCCCTATAGAGGTATTGGATCTGTTATCAGGAAACCTGTTATCCAGAAAGTTACAAATTTCAGGAAGGCCATCTTCCATAGACTCCATTTTATTAAAATAATTCACATTTGTGAAAATTCTTTTTCTCTGTAATAATAAAACAGCACCTTGTACTTGATCTCAACTAATATAATTAATCCTTATTGAAGCCCAGACAATCCTATTGGGTTTAATTAATATATAAAGATTTTGTAGTAGACATAATGTATGGAGAAATTAAAGAAAGACTCTTTATCCAGAAAACCACAGGTTCTGATAGTTCTGGAAGTTTATAATGAAGGTTCAGGAAGACTTAGCCAAAAGAAGACCATATTTAAGTATATAACTAAGTTCTGCATTGGTAAGTCTCCCCAAACAAAAATCTCTCCCTCCTCCTATGAGATTTTCGCTAAATAAGAGTTTCATAAAATTGAGAGTACAGGTATGGGATCTGTTTTCCAGAATGATTGGAATTTGGAGTTTTCCGGATAAGGGATCTTTCTGAAATTTGTCTACAAAGAAAAAAATTATTTAAACATGAACTAAGCTCACATGCAGTTTTTTCTTCCAATAATGATTATTCTATTTTAGTTTGGATCGAGTACAAGGTAATGTTTTATTAATTAATTTAAAAATTTGATTATTTTGATAAAATGGAGTTTAGGGGAGATGGTTCTGAATAACAGATACCATACATTTACTGACAAATCTGTGATTGCTGCACAACCTCTTTAGAAGCTAAGCTTTTAATGAGAACTATGACTTAATCCTTTGCCTGCACCCCACAATTCTAAAAGAAGAATAAGGATTGACATGTATTGAGTAGAGTTCAATACTTAAATGACAACTGTTCAAGTAAAATCATTTGCACTTACTATACCCAGGTAAATACTGTATATGCCAGGTTTCCATGCTAATAGAATATCACTTATAGTGTGCTAGGCTTTTCAGAAAATAGAGGGGTTAAAGAATATTACATATCCTCTCCTTGTGATGTACATTGACTATAAGTAACACAAAGGACTTCATTACAGCACTAATCAACTCGCTCACCTTTCAGACCCAAAGTAATGATGGATTTGAAATGCACAGGCAAAAGAGCCAGCTCATAATGCTGCAGCCATGAATATTGTAGCTGAAAGGAATTGTATGCAGCTGCAAGAGCGTGCTGTTTAATTCTGATCCCAGTTTTCAAATTAAGGTTCTTCTTTGGCATTTCGGAATGGATTTTCAGAGATGGGTGTGCGGAGCCTCTGCTTGCATGATGTAGGATTAGGCTAAGGGAAGCCTGGAGTGGAAGAGAAAATGAAGATATGACAGAGGCCACACTGAGTTCAAATAAAATTAGGCCTGCAGAATACAAAAGAAATCCCACCGGTGACAAGTGCCATCTTCTAGGTCATTCCGCCATGCTGCCTGCTGCCACTTTTTTATAACAAGAACAGATAGAGGAGGCTAGTGCATGGAAAGGTAATTCAGATGAGCCTTGCTGATCTTAAATATTGCACGTGCAGCCCCAGAAAAAAAACAAGTCTGTTCTCATACAGTAAGTTATGTTCCCTGTACAGGTTTTGTACAGATATGCATAGACTGGTGACTTTATTACACATATTCATATGCATTTTACTACACAATGGTGACCATAAACCCAGTGAAGACACTACAAGTCACTGTGCCACCTTCCAAAAATGTTTTCCATGGCTTTGAAGACAGAAATGTTGCTCAGGTTCTTCTAGGGAGTGCAAACTTGCAAATATTACAAAAAATATAAGGTATTCTTTATACTAGCTTATATAGCTTTATATAACTAGATAATATTGGAAGTAGATGGAATTCTGTTATAATTCTTTGTTAAAGGTGTTGTTCAACTTTAAATTAACTTTTAGTATGATGTAGATAGTTATAGTCTGAAATAATTTGCAATTTGGTTTTATGGATTTTTTTTTAACTTTATTATTTAGCTTTTTCTTCAGCTGCTCTCCAGTTTGCACTTTTAGCAATCTAGGGTACAAATTACCCCAGTAACCATACGTTGATTTGAATAGACTGGAATATAAATAGGAGAGGGCCTGAATGGATAAATGAGTAGTAAAAAGGAGCAACAAAAATACATTTGTAGCCTTATAGCATTTATTTTTAGATGGGGTATGTGACCCCCATTTGAAAGCTAGAAAGAGTTAGAAGAAGATGTCAAATAGTTAAAAAACGATTCCAAAATACAAAATGAAGGCCAATTAAAAAGTCGCTTAGAATTGGTCTTTCCATAACATACTAAAAGTTAACTTAAAGGTGAACCAGCCCTTTAAGCTATATGAGATTAATATATGAAGGTTTTACGGGGTGCTTCATAGACCAGCATAGCAGTTTCACTAGTTGTGTTACCTGCTTTCTGTTTCCTGATTGGGGAAAAGCCCAGTTCAAAATTATTTTAAATAGTCAACAAAGCCATCTTGAAGCAAGAGTACCTATAATGATCACCGATAGAAGGTGCTACTGCGTTTTAAATACTGGAAATAAAAGACTGGAAACAAAGATTTTAATATTTTGAATCAAACATCTAAATCATTGGATATTCAGAGACAAACTTTTTGTTTTAATTCAAATTAAAATTGATTAAGACATTGTGCATTCAGCAATGCAGGAAGGTAAAGTTGTAAGAAGACAATTTCCATTATCTATTTTTATTATTATATAGGATCTGTAGGAAATGCTATGGTTTACTGTGTATTGAATACAGTTAAGATTATTTCTCTTTTTACCCTTTCAAACTACAGTAAATAATGTTTATTTTCACTCTGTAAACCACAGGTATGATTGGGCAGCACTTGCGCTTTGATTGGGTGGCACTTCCTTCCAATCCTAAACTACTCCTCAGGTTGGAATAGTGGCAGAAAAATATTAGTTATTCTATTTATCCACTACATAGATTATTTTGTTGCTTCCTGGTGTAGGAAATTTGGATGAGATGAATGCCCTTTGTTTAAAGGACCCTTTGAAGAATTATTTAGAAGAAATCAATTGAGTGAAAGAGATCAACCTCTCTATTTATTTTGCAGGGTCCTGTAGGCATCCACTCAACGTGGAATTTCTTTTTTTTCCGAGCAAGAATCTGCAGATGGAAACAATGGTATTTTGGTATTTAAATTAGCAGAGTCGTCCCAAAATAAAACCCCCCACAAGGATATTGGGTGAAGAAAAACAAACTGTAGTTAATTTTGACATTTTAATAGCAGGGGAAATGAGAACCTTTACAGGGCCATGAAAACAAATTAGTGCAAAAGATGACAATTTTTGACATATATTTCCCTCCCCTCCACACCAGAGGGAGGTTTCTACAGGAAAAAAAAAATCAGCCGTACTATTTCACATGCTGCTATCAACAAGCTTCTGTGATCTAATTCTAATGAATTTCATCCAAGCTTAAACCATCTGTCTGCTAGTTTGGTGAAAGCATTTCAGATTTCCCCCAGAATTTGAACATCATTGAAGACAGACAAGGCATTTTTACATCCTGCCAGTCACCCACACTTGCACAATAACCTTGCTAAGCACAGTCTATACCCCAGTTAAAAAAGGCAGAAAAGATGTTTTATTCCATAACGCTGACATAGCTAAATCTGAACGCAGGTTCTAACAACTGAATCCAAACACACGTTATTTTTCCTTCTTGTATTGCGGTAAGAGATGATGGGGGGGGGGGGGGGGGGTAAAAAAAAGTTAGTGATTTCATTCAAACAAAGAAGCTTGAAATCTATAAACATGAAAACTCAGAAGCTCCTGGCAAATTGAATTCTAATTAGTAAGCTATTTTTCTTTTAGACAGATGAGGGATGCCCCCTATTGACATTAGGCGGCAGGCTGGTAAAAAAAAAAAATTAAAAAAAAAGGAGAGGGGCGGGGGAATTGAGGGGCAGATGCAGGGCTAGCCAGCAAACACTGCAGATTGCATATTATATTTCAAACCCTGCCAAGTCCCAAGTTTTGGCATGCGATTTAAAATGACACCCTGGAATAAGGATAAAGAAGCCCTCAGCTAGAAGATAAAAATGAGGGTGTTTTATGCTGTGATAAGTCTTTGCTTAAAAACCCACATGGTCTAGTGTACATCAGGGTTTTAAAATATTCATAGATAGAAGTGAAAATGAGGATATGAAGACATACATTTGTTGCTTGGTCAAATGAAAACTGAGTCTGCATATTAATAGACCCAAGCTTTACATTTAAAGGGACAGACCAAAGCAAAACATCTTCAGAGCTAACATTTCTCTGAATCCCACGATGCTGCTCTTACCCATTGCAGAGATTTTTTTTTTAATCTTTCAGTATTATATTGGCTTTAATATTTTATAAATAAATCCTCATTTGAGATTTTTTTGGAAAGATGTAAATGAAAATAGTAAAAAAAACAAAAAAAAAACAAATGAATTTCCAGTTAGCCACAAGCTTAAAGGACAACTATACCCCTGAATGAATAATTAACCAACATATTTATATCATAAGAATCTTACCAAGCTGGAATATGTATGTATATATATATATATATATATATATTTATATATATATATATATATATATAGGTATGGGACCTATTATCCAGAATGCTCAGGACCTGGGGGTTTCCAGATATTGGGTCTTTCCTTAATTCGAATCTTCTCTCTTTAAGACTACTAGAAAATCATTTAACCATTAGATAAACCAAATAGGCTGGTTTTGCTTCCAGTAAAGATTAATTATATCTTAGTTTGGATCAAGTACAAGCTACTATTTTATTATTACAGAGAAAAAGGAAATCATTTGGATTATTTGATTATAATGGAGTCTATGGGTGACAGCCTTTCTGGATAACGGGTTTCTGGATAACAGATCCCATACCTGTGTGTGTGTGTATATATATATATATATATAACCACCTGACTAGTGATGGGCGCATTTATTCGCCAGGGGCGAATTCACGGCGAATTCCCACGATTCGCCGCTGGCAAATAAATGCCCGAAATGCCAGCAAAATTTCGCCTGGCGAAAATTCGCTGAAAAAAACGAGTCACGCGTCGAATTTTTCACCAATTCGCGAATTAATTTTTTGGCAAAGCGAAACTGGGGAGATTTGCCCATCACTACACCTGACCAAACATACTGCAGCTGTAACAGGAAGAAGTGTGGCAGTAAAAGACAGACATTTTTTTCATTAATTTGGTTTATTTGTGTGCACTTTGAATAGTAGGATCGGGGGGGGCTTAAGTTATTAAAATGACAATTTTCTATTTATGATTATCCAATGGCACATACTACTAAAAAAGTATATTATTATGAAATGGTTTGTTTAGAAGTAGGATTTTACATAGAAACAGTTTTATGCAATATATTTTTGTAGAGACCTATGTACATTGTTTGGGGGTATAGTCCAACAAGAGTTGGGTGCCTATGAAGTGTCCAAGTGCATGAGATGCATTAGGCTATGTATTAATTTAAATTTAGGCCTGAAATAAAGTTTTCAGTTCTTTTAGCTTGTTTGTGGGATTTGTTAGAGACTGCTATTTTCTGTTGGTTGGATACCTTCACCTTTAGCTTTAGGTGTGGGGCATGTGGACCACATACTACTGGTGAGATTACAAATGTATTGGCCTTGCATTGGGAATTAGCATTTGGCCATACATGCTGTTTCGATATTGTGTAAGTGCAATCCAAAAGCTCTAACCAAACAAATAATAGTCACACCTTCCCACAATGGTAGAACTGATGACTCCAATATACCATCTGCACTTTTTAATTCAGCTTATCTCTTTTTTATGATCGTAATGTTAATATATGAGTTACACATTGTGGCTTACTAGTTAGTACTTCTGGTCCTGAGTTTATCTGTGACTTGGGCACTACCTGGAAGGAGTTTGTATGTTCTCCCTGTGTGTGAGTGGGTTTTCTTTTTGCAGTGCCTCCACACTCCAAAAACATTCAGGCAGATGAAATGTTGTTTTTGATGAAATTAACCATGGTGTGTTATGGGAATGTGATAGACACATTAGATTGTACTCTACAGGCCAAAATGATGAATGATGGTTAATCTGTGTAAAGCACTGGAGCACTAAAGCCTCCTCCATAAGATATTGATGACTAAGACAATGACGCTGATATAAAAGCACTGATGCAAATATTAAGGTTTCTTATTGTTATAGTTACCAAAAGCTTGTCTCAGTTTTTATGACAAGTAAAGGTTTCCAGCTTCCTTTTGTTTAAGTTCTCCCACCAACATGGGGTATGATGTTAATGGTGCAAAAGGAACCAACACATACAAAGGATCCAGGGAGTTTCTCTCCTTTATAAGAATGATGTCTTGCATGCAGTGGCGTAACTAGATATAACTGGGCCTATAGCAAATCATTTTCCTAGCCCCTAAAATGTTTAGGGGTTGACTTGTTTTACCAATATTTGTTGAAATTGTATATGAATTAGGGCCTATACCTCCCGGGCCCCTCTGCAGCTACAGGGTCTGCTTCCTCTATAGTTATGGCCCTGCTAGCATGATCAACCCACAAGACTGTCACCATGTTATAAACATTTTTTTAATATAAAGTTAATCTAAACATGAAGTGGATGATGATATTAGTAAATCTTTTGTGGTTTACATGATCATTTATGTGTTGGTGAAAAAAGTAGCAATGCTAAAACAATCTTAGGACACATATATATATATATATATATATATATATATATATATATATATAAAAATCCAAACAGGTGCACACACTCCAATAGAAAATAGCCTGGGTGCTGGTAATAAACTTACATGTAGTTATAACAAAAAACCGCACTCACAGGTCTTCTTCAGTGAAAAAAATAGCTGGTTTATTGCAACGTTTCGGCTTTCAAACTATATGTTTTGGATCTGTCATCCAGAAACCTGTTATCGGGAAAGCTCCAAATTACAGAATGGTCTTCTCTTATACATTCCATACAAATTTTTGAAAATATTTACTTTTTTCTCTGTAGTAATAAAACAGTACCTTGCACTTAATCCCAACTAAAATATAATTAAGATATAAGATGTAGTTAATCCTGTTTGGTTTCTATGATGTTTAATTGATTTTCAGTATGGTGATCTCTGAATAATTTCGAAAATAAGCTTAAATTTCCATTGAACACAATGATGCTAAAACAGGAATAACAAAACAATGCTTCCATATTACTAAAGTGACAGAAACAGAAAATAAAAAGAATAATGTCCATTTCGGCTAATTTCCCATACACCTAAATTGTATTCCTGCAAACCAGTTGCAGTGCTGTTTGTTTTAATTTGCAAGTGAGATAGTGATTCTGGCACAAAGTGTGCGACTTCTATGATTTTTCTTGGCAAGGAATTACTGTAGTGAGAGAACAGACCTCCTTGTTACCTTCTTCGTCATGAGCAGTAATTTATTTTGCACAGATATCAATGAATGCTCATCACATTTTGATGACTGGCAGAAACAGGAGGCATGCATTCAACTCAATGTATTTATTAGTGTTGCATATTGCTCTTCTTTCTTTTCTGACTCCATGGTTGATTTAGTCTTATTGGTGTGTTTAAAATGAGATATAAAGAAGAATGTGGCTGTGTCGAAACTGTGTGATAAATGAGAATAAAGAGCTCCAGTAGGCACAGAGCATGTCAATGAATTAGTCTGTAAGTCTTTCTTCAGCAACATATCTACTCCTGTGTACCCTTTGCTATATTATCACACATCTGTATAGGAATTAAGCATACATTTAACGTTTCTTGTTATGTATTAGTCATTTATCCATTTATAGTTTCCTGTAGTGGTACAAATTAGAGGTGGTTATCATATGTGTTAAAGGGATACTGTCATGGGAAAACATGTTTTTTTCAAAATGCATCAGTTAATAGTGCTGCATCAGTAGACTTCTGCACTGAAATCCATTTCTCAAAAGAGCAAACAGATTTTTTTATATTCAGTTTTGAAATTTGACATGGGGCTAGACATTTTCTCAATTTCCCAGCTGCCCTGGTCATGTGACTTGTGCCAGCACTTTAGAATGGAACTGATTTCTGGCAGGCTGTTGTTTTTCCTTCTCAATGTAACTGAATAGTACGCAGTGGGACATGGGTTTTTACTACTGAGTGCTGTTCTTAGATCTACCAGGCAGCTGTTATCTTGTGTTAGGGAGCTGTTATCTGGTGGCCTTCCCATTGTTCTGTTGTTAGACTTCTGGGTGGCGGGGAAGGGAGGGGGGTGATATCACTCCAACTTGCAGTACAGCAGTAAAGAGTGACTGAAGTTTATCAGAGCACAAGTCACATGACTTGGGGCAGCTGGGAAATTGACACTATGTCTACCCCCATGTCAGATTTCAAAATGAAATGTAAAAAAATCTGTTTGCTCTTTTGAGAAATGGAATTCAGTGCAGAATTCTGCTGGAGCAACACTATTAACTGATGTATTTTGAAAAAAAAACATTTTTTCCCATGACAGTATCCCTTTAATATTAGGCTGAAACCATTTATTCCAAGGGCACAGCATATAAACACTGAAACTTCTGCATAATCAATATGAAATCATATCTTAATGAGATGGGCTCGTTCATTATAACATTGATCAGTGCAATAAATCTGCCATTGCCTTATGGAACATCAGTTTTCCAACAAATAAAGTGTGTCATGTAGTTTTAAACATTAGCAGCGACTGGAAGTCTGTGTGGCAAGACTGGGGATCTCTGGAATTTTTGGGCCCATCTTCCTCCTGTATCTTTGGGGTCAACTATCTCTTCTGACAGTTGTCATCTGACATTTAGTTTCAAATCCCCTTGTAGATTAAATCTTAGCTCAGTGACCCCCCCCACCAAAGATCATAACAAAGGTACAGATATGAGAAATCATTGGTGCATCAACCATTCATTTATTGTGTAGGACATCATACATTTGTTCACCCCAAATCTCATCCTAATTTTCTTTCTATGGGGGCTTCCAGGGGAATATCAGAAAGCAAAAAAAAGCATTCATTTATAATCTCACTCTAATTGTTGTCCCACCCCACCACTGCTCTCAAAAGGGACCAGTCCTAACAGTTTGGGAAGCTCTGTCCTATTGTGTTAGGAAATTCCAACAAAGAAATGCATGTAGCTAATATGTGGTTATGTTGCAAATGAGCTACACCAAAATGGATTATCATGTTGTTTATTAATACTGTCCAAACTAAATTTCTTTAACTGTAGATATTTTCTCTATTCATATACAGGTATGAGACCTATTATCCAGAATGCACAGGACCTAGTATTTTCCTGATAAGGCATATTTCCATAATTGGATCCCTATGCCATAAAACTGCTAAAATCACTTAAACATTAATTAAACCTAATAAGATTGTTTTGCCTCCAATAAGGATTAATTATATGTAAGGAACAAGTACGAGGTACTGTTGATTTTTTTGTTTAAAATGGTGTCTATGGGAGATGGCCTTCCCATAGTTCAGAGCTTTCTGGATAATTGGTTTCCAGATACCTGTATTTATTTTTTAGCTGTGATATAAACCCAGTCAAGTGAAAAAAGGCATGAAAGGAACTATTTCATGTTAGATGACCTGAACCATGGTGGTAGCTAAAAAAAACAGTTTTTATGACACGTAACAGCATTCTGACATGTTCTAAAGTACTTAATGGCTGAGCTAATCCTTACTACTTCCTGATGTCTGTCATGCTGATGAATTTATTAATTTTAAAAGTAGCTATGCACAAGGAGTTCTATTCCACTGTTTTTTGCTTCATATGCTTATATTCTGTATACGAAGAGAACTCATACTTCATCACTGTACTCAGTAGGGAAAAGTCTGATAAACACTTTCACAGCAAATAAAGGAGGGCTTTGAAAAATATAATAAATGAACCATTAATTATGAACATGACTGAGGTGTTTATATCAGTAAGATCTTATCAATCAGTGTAGAGAGTAAACATTTTATTGGTTTTGATGGTGGTACTGGTGGTATGGCCAATCCTCACAGCAGAAATTTGATGGCTGAACCATGCAGACATTTCTCTTCTCATATTTCAAGCGCATTATTCTATCTTTAAAAAGTCCCACTCTTGCAACAATTGTTTTGCTTTGGTCTCTCCAAGTTCTAGACTCTTATAATTTGCCGCTTACTCCTGGGAAAACTAGCTTATCTGAAGCCCACTGTTAATCATGTGGCAATTTATGGCAAAGTCACACATAAACTGGATTTCTGTTATATGTACTGAGAAAGGACTGGCATTACCAGTGTAGTACAGGTGGCATAACAGCATGTGGATGCAGTGATGAGCATCTCTGCAAGGAGCTCTATGCATTTTACAGGCAGGTTAACTGGTGACTAATAAAACTGACCAGATTGTGTACATGTGATAGGGACTTTAGGGTATAAGTTTCACTAGGACAGGGACTAATTTGGATCTATATACAAATAGCATAATAACATAGGGCATTGGAGAATAATACGGTTATCATCCCTAGACCTGTCTGATAATGGATTTTACTGTGCCAACTTGTTTTGCAGAAAGTTGAATTTAAACCCATTTTACCAAACTGATGATTTTATCCAATGGTAGTTACAAGCATGTACATTTGAAATAAATAATTATGCTATAGCAAAACTAAAACTAATTATGGAACTTTTTAGATTTTCTGTCCCATTCTGCAGAACCCCAACTTTTTGTTAAAAAAAGAAAACTAACACAGCTATAAAAAAAATACTTTACCTAACAAACAAGTTATCTAACATACACAATGTATTTATAAGGTTAATAAGGAGAACTTCATAAATTATGGCACATGTTAAAGCTGTGGACTGACAATGCACCTAAAAAATTATTTTAATCAGATACATTAGGATTGCATGGAGGCAGACTGTGCACATTATATTTTATACTTAATAATCAAGGTCCCTATAAATATTTTTAGTGCATGCATTCAAACCTGAACTCTCTTCTTCACTTAAAGTTTCCACTTGCTAAAACCAGATCAATATAGACTGCTACTGACCTTTGGAACTCTCTACACTGGGTACTATCACACCCCCTCAAGGGTTCAATCCTCAAATCTCTTCCATTTGTTAAAGAACTTTTGTCAAAATGCCATTAAGTCGAATATAGTATTATGCCTACATTTTAGGTCTCAATAGCACTGTTCTGGTGCACTGTTGGAGAAAGGCAATTTTCAAGATCAGTTATTACTGTACGTTCCCCCTACTGTTCATAAAGGGACTGTAGAGTGCAACAGGAAGCTGCATCAATCGATGTCAAGGCGCTTTAAAAATATATCTCTACCCTTAAAAGAAAGAATGTCTGAGTTTGTAAGATAAGGGAATTTCACAGAAGTATTTCCTTATCAAAGATGAACCCCAGGAATACCTCTAATATATTAAGCCCATGAGGTTCCTTTGGAAGTGATTCAAACAAAATGGCAAATATAACCAAATCTGGATTAGGAATCATGTTGTTTTGAAGGTCAGAGCTCAGTTAATTAAAAAAGGAAAATAGTATGAATAAATGAACTGTACTTAATAAAAGCTTAATTCTTGATAAGGCAGTCCTTATGTGCCTTAAGGGCATACTAATCTTCTTATATTCATATAATTGCCATAACAACCAATATGACAGTTCAAATGACCCCAATTTACTCCTAATTTTAATATATACTAATAGAATCATGTCCATCCTATAAATTCAAGTAATAGATCAATGCAGGTTTCCGCACACCCTCATTCGAATAGCAAATGTTACCTGGTGCTCGAAGGTAGAGGCTCGGCCACCTCACAAACAGTCTCCAGAAGCAAAAATACCAACGGCACACAGGATAAATGCAAGCAAGTGCAACGTTTCGGGGTCACTCCCCTTTCTCAAGCTTGAGAAAGGGGCGTGACCCCGAAATATTGCATCTGCAATAAACACGCAAAGCACTTGCTTGCATTCATCCTGTGTGCCATTGGTATTTTTGCTTCTGCATCCTTTAAATTCAAGCACATAATAATGGAATACAGGTGTGGGATTCGTTATCTAAACACCCTTTATCTAGAAAGCTCTGAATTACAGAAAGACCATCTCCCATAGGCTCCTTTTTAATCAAATTATTCACATTAAAAAAAAAAAATTATTTCCCATTTTTTCTGTTATAATTCCTTTGTTATAATTATTATAAAAACAGCACCTTGTACTTGATACCAACTAAAGTATATCTAATCTATGCAGTTGCAAGCCTAACTTAATTTAGTTACAGTATGTTGTTGATTGATGTATGTATACAGTGTTTTCAATAGTGTCTTATATTTGAGACGGACACAGCTGAAAACTACCTTTATGAGAAATCTACTATTCTCCAAGGTTGAAATTATTTTCTCTTCATATACAAAATCCAGTTCTGACGTTCTGACCACAATTCATGCAATAATGTGCTAGGATAGATGATAAACAGGTAGATGATGGACAGATAGATGATATAGAGAGAGAGATGATATATATAGATAGATAGATAGATAGATAGATAGATAGATAGATAGAATGAGGAGATTAAATCATCAGTCTTATCTATCTAATTCCCCTCCTTTGCCAGGATCATATACTAAAAATGCAAATTTATCTCATATTTTATTTTAAAGAAATCACAAAGAAATGACCCGATTTTAGCTTATTCATTAATAAAAAAAAGCTCGTATTGTGGAAATACTCAATAAAATCCAGTAGACAGAAAAAAAGAAAGAAAGATAGAATGGTGAGATTAAATCAGTCTGGCTTTGTATGTCAATTAGTAGATATGTGACAGAGATAAATAGATATATAGAAATATAGATAGATAAATGCTAGGAGCCAGGCTAGCATTTACTTGAACCTTAAATTTGGTAAACGTTGCACTCCCATGACATCCTATCCACTGTTACTGTCAGTGCTTCATGTTGGAATCCTTTGTCTAATTTGTCTTGTCTACCATCTGGTATTACAGTTCAAGTCTTTCTTAGTCTCACCATTGTCTCATCTGAGTTGCTTTACAGAGGTTTTCTTGTATATCATCCAGACCTGCTTTGAACTTGTTTTGCCTCCTGATTTGGTACTGCACTTGTTTCTTCTTGGTTTGACCTATTCTAGCTTTAATATTGTATTTGTACACTATCTAGTAGTGTTAGGTCCAAATCAACAGGACTTGCTAAATACAGAGTTATTAATTTAGTCAGTTTTTGTTTTACCAGCCATGTAGAAATTGATACTTACCTTTCTGTTACATTTGGCCCTTGCTTCTTGCTGTGAACATGCAAAGCAACAAAACCTTTATCTTTTCGATGTTCTATTCATAGGCTGTATAAAAGAATGGATACATATACTGCTGCTTATGCAAAAGTTTGTTAACTATAATGCCCACTTTCCAGTGGGGGGATTGCAAAGGCAAAACAAAAACAAGGGGTAAATTGCAATGGTAGAATTCTTTTTCTGTCTAGTGAAACCCAATAACTTATATAAATAGAGAACCATGACATCAATTAAGTAATTGGTGGGGATTAAAAGAGGGCTTAGTGTTCTTGAGCTTGGTAGGGATTTTCAAGGGGTGGTATTTTGTAGCTATAAAGCAGGGGTGCAGGCTAGCTCTGTAACTGCTCCCCTTAGTGTTTATGACCAGGTGCATTTAGTCATGGGAGACCAGAGGACTTGGTGGGAGGTACAGGTAAGATGAATAGAGGACAAAAAAGGGTAATGAAGTTAGTCAATGGTTAATGGACAAGAGTATTTGGATATGTTACAGTTTTTTGGCTGATGGCTCTTATATGGGCTATATACATTTATATATTATGCCTTGGTGGTTCAATTACAATTTAAAATATAAAATAATAACTAAAAGCTGCAAAAAAACAATTGCCTACTTGCCAAGAAAACTAGAACGAGCAAGAATTCTCCCTGTGTATTTTGTATAGGGATGCATTTTAATAGTACAAACAGTCAAGTACAAATCTGTTGTGTGAATGTGAGCTTATCTAGGCATCATTGCAACTAGTCTTTTTTGTTTTGTGAGAGAAAATGTATTGTGAGGAAAGCCTTATTAATGTAGCATCAGTCCCTGGTTTCAGAAGACTTCTCATATAGTGAAACAAAGTTAGGACAGAGAGACTGCATAATTATAAGGTAACACTACAATAATCATGATATACCAAGTGAGCAGAACCTAAAAATGACTTTTTTCCCTCTCTCCCCTTCCAGGCTTTCTCATCCTTCATAGGATTCCAGTAGTTTTATTGGCAGTTGAGATAAGTCACTTTTTGCAACCTGCCATCTGAAAAACAGCTCAAATGACCACCGAAGCAGTTTTTACTTGTCGCACTGACCAGTATGTTCTGTTACTGGAAAATTATAGCGAGTTATTTTAGACAACAAAATTGATTCAATTATATCACATTAGGACTCCAAAAGCCGAAGCAAGGATAAAGCATGAAGAGATTATTTTTTGTGATGGTTCTGACAGCAAGAACTGAGCATCACACGCACACTTGCAAAATGAAACAAAAGGAATAAGGTGAAATAATTCTTACACTGCATTAATGTAAATCTACAATTCAATAATTCTTACATTGCATTAATGTAAATCTACAATTCAATATGAACGGTATGCGAGAAATGAAATCAAATTAAAAAAAAAAAGCTCTTTCCTTACAGCATGTATTTTTTCGGGAGGTACATTGTTTTCTATCATAAAAGGAACTTAAGTGATTGTTTTAGAGACAAGAAAAGGGATTAAAAGGTTTTTTTCTACTGTTTTACCTTTCTGTTAAAGTGATACTGACACTAAAAAATTTGATTTAACATATGAATGTACATTCATTGTTACCTATAGGTCATGTTGATCATTTTTTGCTGAAAGGTTTGTTTTTGTATATAACTGTTAGCTGAAATGTCTAAGCCTGACTCTCTGACACCCTGACACTCTTACTTTGCCAACCTAACAGTCCCATCTCAGTCTGTTAGTTACAGTTTGTAATGATAACAGATGCTGGGTCCACAAATATGTCAGCCCCCTCATACAGGAACATGGGGGATCAGACAGGTAATGTAAAAGCATCATGCAAATACTTTATGGCAAAGTTAGAAGTAGCTTTCAAAGCCAGTTATTATAATAGAGGTAAAAAAGAGTTTGACTTCAGGTGTCAGAATCTCTTTAATGTAAAGGGTATCAGTTGTTAATAGGGTTGAATTACTGCCTGGGATAGTTATTCCCCTATTGGCCCCAGTTGGTATGACCATTTCCTGTTAAACTTTAAAATTGTAGCAACTGACTAGGGTGGATGTCTGCTGGGGAGCATGGGACAAGACCCCAATAAGGAAAGTGACCTAAATAAGCAATGTCTTTAGTGAAGTCAGGAAATAGTGACCTGTGAGCAAGACAGCTAGACAGCAATATGGCTAATACTGTCATTGTACAGTCTAGGAGAGGTTAGGCAGCTTTTGCTAGAAAGAGTGGAACTATGCTCCAACAGGACTGTTAGCTGGAGGTAGGTCTTCCAGGCAATACTGTCCTTAAAGTGAAGGGTCCACCATAAGTAATGGATTCAGGCTAGTATTTATTCCCTGAGGTTTCGGCTGTAGTGGATCTTGTAGATCTAAAGGTGTATTCTAAGCCTACCAAGCCAAATACACTATGGTGCCAGTATTCAGCTCTGTACTTGCTGCAAACCATTATTCATCATTGCCATCCTTTGTACTATGTGAATAAACTTTCCTGTGTTTAATAACTTTTTTTGTGCAACAGAGAAGTGTAGCTCCACAATACATCTCCCATCATCCACGCAACATGTTTAGAGTCCAGCTGAGAGAAAGGTTCCAAATCTGATGCTGATACCATCTAAGTTAAGAAACCTAATTCTGGGCCAAGATAGGGTTGCACAATAATTCTAGAAATCTATCAAAAATAGGAATCCCCAAGCTAGAAATTAAATAAGAAATTATACACCTTACTTTATACACCAAACATTCCAATATTTGTTCCAAAACTGACAGCAAGAAAATAATTTACTGCTTTGCCTAAAGTCTGCCCCTCCTAATAGTTTTTACTGCAGATGAAAATTTTATCATTTTCCTTGGGTATCCCATGGAAATTCACCAAACAAAGCCTGATGGACAGGGCTATTCTGATGTACTTGAGAACTGTATTATGATCCATAAGGCATCAAAAAGCAATCAAAATTAAAATTACATTTCCTCCTCTGTTTTATTTTCTTTTAACTATTTTTATATTCCCACAATTAATTTGCTAGTAGGTATATTTGTGAGATCCCTGCACAAAAAAATCCAACTAAGACCAGAAGCCAGTCATAAATTATGACCTAGCATCTGCTTTTTCATCTGTGCCTGTGAATCCATGTGATTCAGCCAAGGGAATTTAAAGCAAAAGCCCAGAGAAACATTTAATTGACTGAACTGCCAAGCAAATGTTTGTGGAGCATTAGAGCGCCGTAAGTATTCAGAGGGGTGGTAAAATAACATTATGCTCTGGGAAAACATGTTATAAATGCTAAGCACAATTGTCATGCATGTTTTATGTATGTGTTCGTAATCAGCCCTTATAATTTATCGAATTAGAAAATTAATTGAGTTGTGTTTAGTATATACAACATATACAGTAAGTACCTATAAAGTAACTAGCAATATAAAAACAAAGTTGACTTACAAAAAAGTTTACTTTAAAGAGCTAGGGGCATGTTTATTAAGTACTGAACAGGGAAACCCCAATAGTTCAATATTTTAAATCATTATTAATACTTTCTAGCATGTTACAAAAAATCAAAGGTAAGGAATGTGTAACTTCATCAGAATATTTTCACATGCTTTGAGGCACATTCTGTTCAATAAGATAGCAACTTTGAGCTCAAACACCCTTCCAAATTATGAGTCACCCATGCTGATCGTAAGCAGGAATTGCTGATCGGGACATAGCTTGATATATCGATAGCTCCCATTAATGTTTGGTAAACAATATTGATCATTTGTAGTTGGCTCTATATTGAACTTTTATGTTTGGCATCATATATGGGATATTTACCTATAAAAATCTAATTCGATTATTATAATTAGATCTATTAGATTATTATCACAAATACTTTTAAATCATCACTATACACATCATTTTTCTTCAGAATTCGGATTAGTGCATGTGTTGTTGTCTCTGGTATCTCTATGTAAATACACTCAGAAAAGTTCACTTTTAGCCAAGCTACATTTTCTATTTTTTTCAGACTCTGGTATGGTACAGTAGCTCTGGTTTGTATGAATTCATTTTCTGGGTGGTGATAGAAAATAGCATCAATTTGGCATTGCTAAACTAGAATTCTGAAGTTTTACTAAACATTATGAAGCAGTATATATTATTATTATGTAGCATGGTGGTGATTCTAGGAAAACATTTATGTGTGACAAGAATTTCGCAAAGTGGACTTTATGACTTGCACAAGTCCTTATTGCACTTTAGTAAACATATAACCAAGTTCGTGAAGGCCATTTTTCTTTTTCTGCTGCTAACTCATGGTGTCAGTAACAGCAGCACAGAAAGCAATGGCAATTCTCATGGCTGATGCCATGAGCATCATCTCCAACCTTTTATCCTTTCAGCTTTCCTTTTTGAGTAATGCTATTAAGTTATCCAATAATTACATTTTAAAATAATTTTTATTTTTAATTTATTTTTATAGCAACCACATAACTTCAAATTTCAAGGAAACACAGTTGTGTCCCTATTCTAATTGCAAGTTTCTGTAGTCTGTACTGAAATTAACTCGAAAATCTGTTTTGGACTTTTTGGGAGAAAATCTGAAAAATTCTTTTTCGGGAAAAAGTCAGAAAAAAATTGAGCAATTTGGGAAAAAAAATCACACAATTCAAATCTTCTCTCAATATTAATGTTTGTCCCCGATCTGATTCAATTGTCCTTTTTTTTATAATAAATAAAGTCCAATGGTGGATTCTAATTTGGTCAGACTTTTTTTTATTGAAATAGACGAAAAAATTTGGATTACATGATAAATAAGGCCCTTAGTATATGCATGCAAGTAAGGGGAAAATGATTGCAACACTAAATTGTACTAAATAGCCACTGATAATGAATAACCCTATTTACTCCCAGAAAATGTAAATGATATTGCAAACTTTAAAAAACATAAAATAATAATAAAAGTTAATATTCATGCAGTAATCTTTGAGAGATTTTTGAAGGAGAACTGCAAACTATATCTTTAGCCTTTTGTAGCAAAGGTTCTACACAGCTGAAATCCTGAAACATGTAATGATTTACAGATGTGGAAACACATATATATTATATATACATACAAACTTTAACCTCCTACACGCACTACTATTTAACATGTATAAGGTTGGTTGGACTGACAAGCAGAGCGCAGCTGTTTACCCAAAGAATTGTGACCTTTCGTTTTCTTGAGTGTAACTAACACATGCTGGCGCTCTCTTTGCAAGTTCACACAATGTAAAATAACTCTTTATGTAGTGCCTGGAAAGTCCGAATACAAGGCTGGGAAAATGAAATAAAATACAAATTTCAATCGCATGTGGGCCGGATTAGAACTGCTGCACCAGCTTTTATTGAGAGATTTGGAGTTTCATTAAAATTCAGAATTCCTACAGAAAGAATAAAACCCCTCTGGCATGGACAGCTCTTTCAGGGGAACCCAAGCTGACCCATCACAATGAGAAGACTCAATGCATGATTGACAAGTCCCTGAGCAGCTCTGAGTGACAGCTTCATTTCATCAGCACTTGCAGCTAAGAGGAGATGAGAATTGTGCGAGGGAGAGAAATGATAGATACACTTTGTTCCAGCTAAAAGACTCTCGGTGACACACTCAGCAGTGAAGGTGCTGGTGTTTAACCCCTGCAACCTTTGTGGGCTACAGCACATAATATGGTATTATAAAACCTTCAACACTCACTGGCTTATCTATCCAGAACAGGTATAAATTATCGCATCTCTTAGCAAT
Source organism: Xenopus borealis (assembly GCA_024363595.1). Taxonomy (NCBI): domain Eukaryota; kingdom Metazoa; phylum Chordata; class Amphibia; order Anura; family Pipidae; genus Xenopus; species Xenopus borealis. Next base: position 108,536,952 of record CM044435.1, read on the forward strand.
GTACAGTAGGTTTAAAACATACATTGCAATTAACAGTTTTTATTGTATGTAAAACTCCATGAAAAAAAGAGCACAAAAAGAGGATTAAGTCGAGGAAAAATACAAGGCTTCACTTTCAAAAGGTCCAGAAAAACTAGTTAGTGCACAATGACATCAGTCTCAGTGCAAGATAGTGTGGCATCAGCAGTGAGGGCTGCATGCTGAGATATGATGAGTATAGGGCTGATCTGCATTCATTATATGCCAGAAGCAATAAACTTGTACAATAAATAAGAGCCCTGTATATCCTGTAAATTATATCCTTAGAACCAGTGCTTAATGATGTCATTGGTTAGAATCAGAACTGAGTGATGTTATTTCAGTTTCATGACTTACGGAAACTTGTGTATTATAATAAATAAAGTACCCCCTGTTGCAAAATATGAGGATATTAGAAGTCACCTCAGAGTTCCATGGCCTTTATAAAAACACTCAGCCTTAGGCCTTGTGCTTTTATATGGTCATGGAACAACTCGGTTTACTTTAACTTATAATAGCCTTATATTTTACAAGAGATGTTCTTTATTCACTATATAATACATAAGAATCATGAATATCCAGTAAAAGAAATATCCTTATAAATGGTGTTAAGTGATGTAATCAGTTATAATGAGAGCTTAATGATGTCCTTTCTGTCACATGACTCATTGAAACTTGTGTATTTTTAATAAAAAAAGTACCCCCTGTTGCAAAAATCAATGAAATTAGAAGTGTGGAGTGTGTAAAAACACTTGGCCTTAGGCCTCATGTTTTTATATGTCATGGAACTCCTATGTAACTTATAATATCCTTATATTTTACAAGAGGGGGTACTTTGTTTACTATATATTATTCTCTATTCATATAGTGCAAACTATATTCTGCAGTGTTTTACAAATATACTTCATTCACATCATACCCTATGTAAGTACAATTTACAATCTATCTTTTACTAGGATCAGTTTTATTGAAAATCAGTTAACTTGCCTGTATGTTTTTGAAATGTGGGAAGAAACAACCATGGAAAATTATCCAAACTACTTGCAGATAGTGCCCTAGGTTAAATCAAACCAAGGACCCTAGCTTTTCAATGCAGCAGTGCTAACCATTATGGTATCAAGCAGGCAAGTGCCTGCTAGTTCCTGGCAGTGCTGGGCCTGACCAACCAAGCGCCCTAGGCAACCTTGACGGTCGCAGCGCCCCATAGGCGCGACCCTCAAAAATGAAGTGGACACGCCCGAACATCACATCACACATGTGCAAAAAGGCTCCACACACTCCAGCCACAGCAGGAAGCAGGGATCGGACAACGGGGGAGGGAGGCAGAGAAGGTGCATGCCTGGCGCCGCCCCAACTTTGCACCCTAGGCACGTGTGTACTCTAAATACCCCTTGGCCCAGCCCTGGTTCCTGGGCACAGACATAAAATAAGGACTTGAGGGGCGTGGCCAGGCTATGGCAGCAAACGCACGTAGTACTTGAGAGCTCCGTGTTGTCGAATCCCTGCAACCCAGACTTAAGCTACAATACGACATTAAAATCCTGACCGGGTGACAGTACTTGACTCGGACATCATGGGGAAGAAGAAACCGCAAAACCAGAGAGCTACCTTATCTCCGTACCTGCATAAATCCTCAGGCCGGGACAGGCACGTCTACTTCCAAAATGGCGCCGACGACGACGATGCGGCTCCGGACCCATCCTCTCCTCCTCCTCGCTCCGATGCCTCCCAGGTCAGCTCGGCGGGTGATGCCGGCTCCCCGGTGTCTTCCCCTTTGTCCCCCTTAGCGCAGCTCAATGGCTCTGACACTATGCCTGGCGATGCATTGGTGACTGCCCCGATTTTAAATGCGCAACTAACTCAGCTGCAGGCAACCCTAGTCACAACTATTACACAATCTGTGGCCAAAGCAGTAGCAACAGCTATGAAGGAGCTACAGAGAGACATAACTGACTTGGGAGAACGTACAGATCAGCTCGAAACATCTGCAGATGTTATCACTTCAAAGTTAACAAATATAGAGGAAGACAACGCCTATCTAAAAGAGGAGATAACCCGCCTGAGAGACATGTGTGAAGACCTGGAAAACAGGTCGCGCAGGCAAAACCTCAGGATTCGAGGAGTCCCCGAGGATGTGAATGCAGCTGATATCCCACACTACCTACAGGAACTATTTGTAGCTTTATGCCCGGACATACCAAAGGAACAGTGGATTTTAAATAGGGCCCATCGCTCGCTAGGCCCAAAACCACCTGACACTAAACCACCACGGGACATTGTTATTTGCTTCCATTATTATCAATAGGGATGGCGCGAACTGTTCGCCGGCGAACTAGTTCGCGCGAACATCCGGTG
>CM044435.1:108541800-108612041 GCA_024363595.1 Xenopus borealis
GAAGTTCGCGAACATGTTCGCGAACTTTTTTTCGGCGGTTCGCGCCATCCCTAATTATCAAAGCAAGAAAGCGCTCCTCACCAAAACACAGGCACTGAAGGTATTGGAATATCGCAAACATAAGATTCAGATATTTGCAGATCTTTCACCAATTACGCTAGCAAAGAGAAGAGACCTCCGGCCTATCACACAGAAGCTTCGGGAACATGATATCCCATATAGATGGGGATATCCATTTAAATTGGTGGTAAATTCTATATACATATATTTTGCAACATCTTTCCAACAGCTCTAAATTTCTACAAGCCTTGGGCATCAATCCCGGACCAAACACACCATCTCAACATCCAGCCCAAATAGAAAAAAATACTCCGGTGCTACAACCACAATGGAATACTGTGAGGGGCCCTTCACAGTTGGCATCACCCAGGCTTGCATTAAGACCTTCTCTCCCTTCGAGATATCTGATGTCAAGATAATCCCCTGGGATTTAATTGCAGTCAATAATACCCCCTTCATGAAGGGAATCCGCGAAAGGAGACCTCAACCTATTCTGCTGTTGGTGATCTCTACCCTGAGACCAAGTAGGGGTCTGACCATTGTTACCCACTCCGTGGAGCTACTGGATACGCTCCACACAGGTCCAGGTAGATTGTACCTGAACCATTGTTACTGTTAAAAACTTTTTTTTTTTTCTTTTTTCTCTACTATTTCTAATTTTCTTTATTTTTTGGACACGGGACTAACAATCACATATGACTATGATTTTCACACACCCAACATTGTTGGTTGGGAGTTTGTCCTTTTTCACTGTTTTTCTTTTTTTTCTATCTCCTCCCACCAAAATGGTTGCCATATATAAAAGGTTTGACTTTATTCACAGGATGTGCTTAAGCTACATTTTATCCTTATGTCTGCTTGATATTAATGAATGTTTTGCCAACTTTAAAACAATTGTAATTATCATATACCCTCTAAAAATGTCTAACTGCAGGTCTGATCATCTTACAACATCTATGATGATTTCAGTGTCAAAGAAATATACAGCCTTTTACTTACAATCCGATTTATGGCTAAAATAATCTCACTTAATGTGAAAGTCCTCAACAGCATAACCAAAAGATATTTGGCACTGAAAGAGTTAAAAGCCTTAAAGGCAGATATCGCTTTCCTACAGGAGACACATTTTACAAATAAAGGCTCCGTTAGACTTTACTCCAAAAACTATCCAACAGCCTTTTACGCTTCAGGCCCTTCCAAAAAAGTAGGGGTGGCCATACTTATCCATAAGGATTGCCCATTAACAATTGATCAGACCTACAGTGATCCTAAAGGCCATTATCTGCTACTGTTGGTAAATATGCAAATGTTTCTATAGTCTTACTAAATAACTTTTCACCTAACAGGCAGCAAATTAGTTTTTTAAAAAAGATGATTGCTAAGATTGTACAATTCTAATCTATGTATGGTGTAATAGGGGGAGATTTTAATATGGTCAACTCTCAAATAGCAGACCGCTCCCATCCTTCTCCAGACAACCAAGCCCACCTAACCTCACAAAGCTTCCGACAGTTAATTCGGCAGGCACATATGTTTGATGCCTGGCGTGTTAACCATCCTAAAGACAGACAATACACCTTTTATTCTCCAGTACATAAGGTTCACTCATGTATTGATAATTTTCTTATTTCACAACCTACCCTGCATTTACGCTTTTCTACTGAAATTCATCCAATTACCTGGGCAGACCATGCACCCATAACACTCACCCTTGACTTACTGAAGCCTCCACCCAGAGCACCGCACTGGCGGTTAAATGAGACCATTTTACATAATTCAGAAACTTTCAAACAAATTGAAAATAACCTCAAAGAGTACTTTCAGATTAACGAAGGCTCAGTCCACAATCTGTCCACACTATGGGAAGCCCATAAGGCTACAATTAGAGGCCACTTTATAGCTGTATCCACTAGCAAACGCAAGGCACGAATGGAGACATACTGCTCTTTGCATAGAAAACTTAGAGACCTGGAAACACAGTATAACTCATGTGGCACCAATTCAATACTTGATCAGATTGTAAATCTTAAAAAAGATTTAACACGCATTAAACAAGAAGAAGTTTCCAAAGCTATACTTTGGACAAGACAGACTTTCTATGAAAAAGGTGATAAGCAGCACACCATCTTAGCGAGAAAACTTAAAGAGCAACAAGCATCCTCCCAGATCAATATGATATGATGAAACTGGGCAATTGACGTCGGACCCCAACCAAATTGGAGCTCAGTTCCATGAATTTTACTATAACCTATACAATTTATCTCAGCTTACTCCATCATGTAGAAACGAACCCTATAAATACCTTTCTGAAAGATCTTAACTTGCCCAAATTTCATCCTAACGATCTACAGGTACTAAATAAGGAAATTACCCCGGAAGAGTTAGCATAAAACCTGAAAAATATGCCTAACGGCAAGACTCCAGGACCTGATGAACTCCCTTCACATATTCTCTCCCCTTATCTGCTGAAGCTTTTCAATCAATTCCTACAAGGAGCCCCAATTCCCAAGACAACACAGACTTCATACCTTTCTCTCATCCCCAAGGAAGGAAAAGATCACACTTTATGTACAAATTATAGGCCCATAGCCCTTTTAAATTCTGACCTTAAGCTTTTCTCAAAAATTTTAGCTAACAGATTAGCTCCAATATTACCTAAATTAATTCATCAAATCAGGTTGGGATTATATTAGGTCGCCAGGCGGGAGACAACACTAGACGGGTCATCAATCTTATTGAAACTCTTAATAGAGCCTACCTCCCATCAGTGATCTTGAGCCTTGACGCTGAGAAGGCATTCGACAGATTAAATTGGAGGTACTTATTCTCCCTACTTACTCATTTAGACTTAAAAGGCCCCTTTCTAACAGCACTACAAAATCTTTATAGTCAACCTTCAACCTACCTAAAACTCCCTGGACAAGCTAATAAATCTATCCCAATCACAAACGGCACGAGGCAAGGTTGCCCTCTTTCACCTTTACTGTATGCACTTAGTATTGAGCCCTTAGCCCTCTTCGCGGATGATGTTATCTTAACATTAACTAATCCGATTATATCATTACCCAACTTGCATGACCCCATAAGAGATTTCAGCTTATTCTCAGGTTGTAAATTAAATCTAACGAAATCAGAGGCTCTATCGCTTAATATGTCCCCAGCAGACTTGCAGATGTTAAAAGCTAACTTCAATTATAGATGGAGGGAGGATTCTATCCCTTATTTAGGCACTCAAATTACAGCTAAATATGACTCCTTATATGAGACCAATCTTAAACCTCTTATAAAACTCACTGAAAGACAGCTTGTGAAGTGGTCACAATTTCCCATATCCTGGTTTGGCAAGATTGCAGTGATCAAAATGAGTATACTACCAAAATACCTCTACTTATTTGAAACTCTACCAATTTTAGTACCCCCGAAAATACTGCAACCCGTTCGAAACCAATTCCATAATTTTATTTGGAACTTATCTCCAAGATATATAAGCTTCTTAATGAACCTCTAACCTTTAGCTTAGGACAACATACCTACATGACTAAATGGAGTAAGGTAACTCAAAACAGTTTTTCTCTAAAAGACTGGTCAGAAATTTTGAAAAATGCCCGACGAATGGCAATTTGTGTCAGGCAAAAAGAGCATATTTATAAGATTTTGATGCACTGGTATTACACCCCCGACAGATTACACAAACTATTCCCTGACCACTCACCACTCTGCTGGAGAAACTGCGGAGAAGTAGGCATGCTCCCCCATATGTTTTGGGAATGCCCAATAATCCGTCCAATATGGCAGGAGGTTAAGAAAATACTCGATCAAGTTTTAACAACTCAAGTCACCCTAGACACATCCACCTTTCTTTTAGGCAAGCCAATCATTGATATATCAAAATCAGAGCAAAAATTGGTCAACTACATATTGACTGCAGCGCGAATAGCAATAGCAGCCAAGTGGAAGAACCTTAACTGCCCAAATACTACAGAACACTACCTCTCAACACCTAAGAACCTGGTCTATCTGGGAATTAAAAGGATTTACCTCACACAGTATCCCTGCGACTGAAGGGACGACTACATAGCGAGACATACACTGGAAGACATCCCTAAGCTCTAATGGGACTTGAAAACAACTACCATACAACACCTGTAATCACATACTCTACATTGTAAATTATAATACACAGAACTATGTAAAAGATGCTAACTATTTGCTTATTTCAATTGCCGACAATATGCAAGTTTACCCTTATGTGGTTTGAATTCTATCACTATTCAATACCTGTGCAAACCTTTTTTTTTTTTTTTTCCCTTTTCTTTTTTGCTTTATAAACTCTTTCATTATTTCTGTTATAAATGTTTGTTTTTAATGAAAACTATCTAATAAAAACATAAGTTACAAAAAAAAAAAATAAGGACTTGAGCGTCCATATAGTTGCAGGGGCTCTGGCTGTTTTCTATACTACAAATTAGGGATGCACCGAATCCAGGCCAGGATTCGGCCTTTATCAGCAGGATTCGGATTCGGCCGAATCCTTCTGCCTGGCCGAACCGAATCCGAATCCTAATTTGCATATGCAAATTAGGGCCAGGGAGATAAATCACGTGACTTTTTGGCACAAAACAAGGAAGTAAAAAATGTTTCCCCTTCCCACCCATAATTTGCATATGCAAATTAGGGTTCGGATTCGGTTCAGTATTCGGCCAAATCTTTCGGGAAGGATTCGGGGGTTCGGCTGAATCCAAAATAGTGGATTTGGTGCATCCCTACTACAAATCAGTCAGATGTATGGCTGAATGTGAAGTCTGTAAAGTATGTGGCACACCAATGGGTAACACCATCAGTTCTTGGTAGGAAGTGCTTAAGATGGGGACAAAAGGAATAGGTATCCACTGAAGAACAAAAGGCACACACAGTTTCCTAACAATCTGCTTTGGGTAGAACTGAGGACTTGAAAAGTATCCTAAAGCTGGCTCTAAAAGGAGTGGTTTACGCAATGATAATAGCTGGCAATTTTTCTGCAATTTGCATTTTTTCAGAATAAGCTCATTGTCGAATCTGGTTTGGGGCTATTTTGCAAGTACGTACAGTACAGATTTTTATTCATCGTTATATGTTTTGTAATGGGAGTGAAACACTGAAAACACCATTGTCTTCCACTATTCTGATGGGCAGCACATGTTGCACTTACTAATTTTTTATTGCTTCTCAGTTTAGGGAGTGATTATGTCATAGGAAAGCTTTTTTGTAAATTTGCTTCATTCACTATGAGAAATCCAGCCAACATAATGCTCGTATTTTGAGCAGCCTACTAAAAATATGCCCTGCAGCAAACATTCATTAAGGAATCATTCAGAAAATTATATAGCAGGTCTTCCCTCATATCCCTCAATGGATAGTCAGTTAGGCTGTAATCACTCGTGGTTATTGGCTACAAATATCCTTGGCAGAGATGTGTAATGGTATAAATTCAAACCAGCAATATTAGATAAGTCTAGTGTTACACTTTATTATGAATTCCACCTATCTTTAAATTGAGCAGTTACATGTTTAATGTTCTATACACCAACAAATCTAAAGCAGAAAACCACAGCATGGTGTACAGAGTAATGTCAGGTTGAACTGAGGTAAAATTTCAACTTATCCCAACAACATCTTTGCTAAGCCATATAAATGGGTACAATTAAAGGGGTGGGTTCACCTTTAAGTTAACTTTTATTACGTTATATAAAGGCTGATTCTAAGCAATGTCTTCGTTATTTATTTTTTATAGTTTTCGAATTATTTGCCGTCTTCTTCTGACTCTTTCCAGCTTTCAAATGGGGGTGACTCAATCTAAAAAATGAATGATCTGTAAGGCTACAAATGCATTGTTATTGCCACTTTTTAACTCATCTTTCAATTTAGCCCACCTACCATTCATATTCCAGTCTATTATTGAAACAATGAATAGTTGCTAGGGTAATTTAGACCCTAGTAACAAGATTGTTGAAATTGCAAACTGGAAGGCTGCGGAATAAAAATCTAAATAGCTCAAAAACCAAAAGAAATACAAAATGAAAAACAATTTCAAATTGTCTCAGAATATCACTCTCAACATCATACTAAAAGTTAACTCGAAGGTGAACCACCCCTTTAAGATAAGTGGGCAGAGAAGAGAAATTACTGTAGGTTGAGTATGAAATGAATATGCAAATATATTTTTATATTTAAATGACCAGTTATCCAAGTCAGCATTTTTTTCTTTCACTCACTAACATATCATGGAAAGGTACATAGATAGGGGAAGTCATCTATTAAAACCTAAACCAATTTGACCCTGCCTTCTTATTTGGTATTTTATAAAGTTTATAAATGTCTGTTTTGTAAACCCTGGTGAATCTTGTTTCTTGTGTCAATAAACCACATGCATTTTTTTAATTTAAAAGTTAAAACATGGTTATCTGTTCATGACTTATCAAAATGTACATATAATAATTAAGCCAATCAAGTCCTATGTCCTATTTAAAAAACAGATATTCTCTAAAAATTCATTAAGCATAATAATTCAATAAATTTTTAAAACTATCTTATTTATACAGTTTAAGTAATATTTTGTCCAACTTATATTGCATTTATGCCTCACTAGTGATGGGTGAATTTATTCGCCAGGGGCGAATTCCCACGATTTGCTGCTGGCGAATAAATTCGCGAAGTGCCAGAGAAAATTCGCCTGGCGAAGATTCACCAAAAAAAATGAGTCACGTGTCGTTTTTGAAAATGACGCGACGCGTCAAAAATGTGCCGCTACTCGTTTCACGAATTTTTTCGCCAATTCGCGAATTTCGCTGGAAATTCACGAATTTTTCGGATAAGCTAAACTGGGTAGATTCGCCCATCACTATGCCTCACTTCTCTTCTTCTGCACAGAACTATACATATGTAGTTGTCTTCCACCTAATAGAAAATTATCCATCATCTAGACCAGGGGTCTCCAACCTTTTTCACCTGTGAGCAACATTCAGATGTAAATAGAGTTGGTGCCAAATAAGGGTTGTATTTGGCTATTGGTAGCCCCTATGTTGACTGGCAGCCTACAGTAGGCTTTGTTTGGAAGTACATTTTTATGCAACCAAAACTTGCCTTCCAGCCAGGAATTCAAAACTAAGCACCTGCTTGGAGGCAACTGGGAGCAACATCCAAGGGGTTGGGGAGCAACATGTTGCTCACGAGCTACTGGTTGAGGACCACTGATCTAGACCCATATTTCCTTATATATTCCCAAAAGCTCTGTTCAAACCTCTACCCAACAATGTATAAAACAGAACTATATTGTTCAGTGTGACATGCGGGACTTTGTATTATTCAGCTGAAGGATTTGTACCTCTTCCTGTACACACACACATATATAAGCTTGATTTTAGAAGCCTAGACTCTTAAGCTGGTCCATTTGGACTTCTTGCTTAATACTTTGGAGTTTAATCCTTAATCATTGCAATGCTTTTTCATACATATAAATGGAAGCTTGGGTGGGATCTTTAACTGGAAAAATGGACCTCTTGTTGTAAAGTCATGGACATGGAAGTGTTTGGTGAGTTTTCTTGTTGTATATTTGTATGTAACTCCATATGTATGTAATTCATGTGATTTAGTTGTATAAACACATTTACTTAAAAGCGCTATGCAATATGTTGGCGCTATAGAAATACATGTTAAAGGAAAACTATACCCCGCAAACAATGTAGGTCTCTATAGAAAGATATTGCCTAAAAGAACTTATATGTAAAACCCTGCTTCATGTAAATAAACCATTTTCATAATAATATACTTTTTTAGTAGCATGTGCCATTGGGTAATTATAAATAGAAAATAGCCATTTTAAAAAATGAGGACGGCCTCCTGGGATCCTAGGATCCAACGGTGCACACAAACATACCAAACAAACTATAAAGTTAGGTCACACCAGCCAATTAACAGACAGAGTTCTGTCTTTTGCTTCAACATTTCTTCCTGTTACAGTTAGAGTTGAAATATTTCTGGTCAGGTGATCTCTGAGGCAGCACACAGACCATCATGAAATGGTGGTTCAAGGCAAGAGATGTAAAAGGGCAATATGTACTTAAATATATATTCCAGTTTGGTAAGATTCTTTAATATGTCACTTAATTTGATATAGACTATCTGTTGCGCAAGTATTCATTTTGGGGTATAGTTTTCCTTTAATAATAATAATAATAATAATAATAATAATAATATAGACATAGAAGCTAGAATACTAAGCTTCTTGCTATATATAAATGTTTTGTTTCTGTTTACTATATTTTATGCATGATTACTTCTTTTATTTTGATTTCTATTTTTATATAAAAATATTTAATTCCGTATGCTTTTAGGGAGAAATAGAAGTTAGAAGGAACTTTTTGAAGGAATTATAAAGTACAAGTATAAAACTTCGAATTGAAAAAAATTTAAATTCGTCCATGTGAATTCGATCAAAAAAAACTTTATAACACCCATCAGAGCTTCCCATATGGTTTTAAAGCAATTCCGTAGGTTCAATCTGGCGAACTGGCATATTGATTTTTTTTTTTTTTTTTAAAGGGAAAGTACTTTGACCATCAAATTAAATTCGAATGTTCGAATTATTCGAATTGGACAAATATTGAAAATTCAATGGTCGAAGTTGCCTCATTTGGAGATTCGAAAATTCTAATTAGAATCTTTTTGAAATTCGATCGAACTTCAAATCTTTCATGTGAATTTAGCAAATCTGCCCCTAACTAAATAGAAAGTCTGTGCAAAACAATATAGATAGTGAGCCAGATATGTATAAAGACTGGAGTGACTGGGTGTCTAACATAATACTGTAGCCAGAACACTACTTCCTGCATTGCAGCTCTCTTGCTTTTCACTGATTGGTTACCAGGCAGTAACTCAATTGACGGGGGGGGGGTACATGGGGCATAACTGCATGCTTTTAAAGCTGAGTTGCATGCTAAGGCTCAATTGCAAACTCACTGTTATATCCCATGTGGTCCCACCACTTAAAGTTGCTGACTAACTCAGAGTTAGAAAGCTGAAAAGCAGCAAATAGTGTTCTGTTATGTTCTGTTACACACCCAGTCACTCCAGTCTTTATAGAATACAATTTTGGCTAACAAGCATTTGTTATTTTGCACAGTCTATCTATTTACCTAGTTTTTATTTTTACACTGAACTGTTCCTTTAAGCAGTCTTTCATTTGTAATACATAAAGAAAACTTTTTGGTGACCTTTTAAGGTCTAAGAACAGTTTTCACTACACAGTCTATGAACACATTGTTGTGTACAGTAAAGCAGCAATATGAGATTTAGACAAAATATATACCCATTTATCCTTCTCCTCTCTATGTTTTAGTCTGCAAAAAGCAAAGGCCAAAAGAAGCTAAATCAGAGGCAGATTGACCTCCATTGTCGGAGTTAAGAATGTATGACACATCAGACAAACCAGCTTGCCTGCCTCGGTGTCTTCAAATTCCTGGCCCTGGTAGGAAAACACAAACACAAGAAATTGCAAACTAACCAAAGCAAAAGTAAAGCATACAGAGAGTAATACGCAACTTATGGACAGTCATGCACTTGGATTGAAGATACAGTATTAAAAAAACCTGCAAGTTTACTGAGAAGTCCAATAAGGACTGGGCTGTAACTGATTAATTCCTCAGCTTAATTTGGCTTTCGGCATTCATACTCTATAAATATAGCTCATGGACAGATCAACAACATGATAGTAAATGGCTCACATATTTGGAAGTTCACTTAAGCGAGGCCTTTTTGTGTCTTAAAAGAGGATGTTTTCTTTTGTAAATGGCTTACAATTAGATAAAAGGCCCCATCGTTCCATTTTCTGCCCTGCCACATAGAGAGTATCGTTTTTAAAAAAATTACAGGCTGCTGTTGAACGCACTTGAGGAGAGAAAGGTTTGTTCTCTCACTGGGAGCCATCCTGCCTAATTGTCATATGCAAATAAAAGCAATTATAAGGCTTTTAGGGTGAAAGGATGACAGCTGAGTGTGGCAGTTTGAGGGGCCCTTGCCCAACTTGTCCCTATAGCAACAGCAAGGAAAGGGGATAGAGTAAGTATCCATGAAGCGGGAAAATATATTTGCTGAAAAGGATGCCAAACTGTATTTCTCTTCTCTAATGAAATGTCAATATGCATAATGAATGGCTTTGTTTAAAATATTACAGAAATTACACAGCATTTAATTCATGGCCCTTTTAGGATTGTCCTTCTGTTCTTTGTCATGAAACTATCATTTATGGATTCACACTTGTGATTTCTGCATTGAACTCTACAACAAGTGTAGTTAAAAGCTTTCCAACACATTGCAAAATAGTGGCCTTTTTTTCCTTTGCAGCTGACTTTATTTTGCTTTTGTTGAACTTAAAGCTTGAAATATTTCTAAGTGAGTGTATATATTTAGAAGGCGGTTGCTTAGATATTGAGTTTATGTCCTGTTACTGGTCATGCAAATGATGAGACAAAGGTTATGCAAAGCTTGGGGTGGCTGGGAATGCAGATCTTCTGTGGGAAAGGGAGTTGATACATATAGAGAGGGACAGATGTTTTCTTGTATAAAAACTGGGAATTTTTCATATTGTTCTGTGCTTACACAAATGCACTTGTAAAATGATATATAATGTCTACTATGGCTTTAATAATGATCTGAATAGAGCTATAAAAATGTTACTGGGAACTACATGGTACTAAAATGTGAATACAAAGCAAATACTCATCAAGCATCAGAGGAATATATATGTTTCTAAATGTTTTTTTGTATGTAATCTGAATACACCCATTAGTTTATAGTTTTGCAGAATCTGTTGGTGCTTTAAAAATAAATATTAATAATCGTAATATACATTGATTAATTTCTCCATTCTGACTTCAGCTGCTAAGCTCTAAAAATGTAGAACTAGTACCTAGAGTTTTAGGGAATTAGTCTCTAGGGTTAGGACCTGTGTTGTATAGGCATTGTATTATGAGTCTGTGATCATTTGCTTTGCCCCAGCATAATCATGCAATGTTGTTTTCTATGACTTGGACCAGCACTGCCAGCTGTACTTCCACCATTCAACAGTATTTTCTTTGGTTATATGGACCCATGCAAATCATGTATATCTGACTCTATCATGATTCAATATTTAGGTTTCAAACCTAATGAATTACTGAGCCTTGTCACATTTTTTGACTAATATATGAACAGGCACATAAGCTGTTGGTTTGTAGCTAATGTAGTTCAGGTAGTAGCTATTGAGTAATATTTATTTTAGCTTAAGATTGGTTCATCAAAATGTTTTGTTTATTTGCATTGAGTCATTGGAAGATCTGGCCAGTCTTGCCTTTTGGTCAATAAAACTCTTTATGTAATAAAATGCACTAATTATAGAATATCTTCTGCAGTAGAGAAAGTAAACATCTGGTGGGGATTGTTATATTCATTGGCTACCATGTTAGTGTCCTGGTTGGTAATTCTGCTCAGTGCAATAATATTTAGTGTAAGATCGCACACTCATTTATGAAAAAAGAAAAAGAAATTTATTGAGACATGCCAGTCACCAATTGGGCATACTGGCACTCTGCCAGTAGAGTGCCAGTATGCCCAATTGGTGACTGGCATGTCTCAATAAATTTCTTTTTCTTTTTTCATAAATGAGTGTGCGATCTTAATCTTTTTTTATACATGTTAATCTTTGGGGACTAATGTTGGGTAGCCTCCTTTGGATCAGCACCTCGGATTGAGATTAAGTTTTTTGTCATATATTTGGGAGTGTGCACCTTCTACCAATTCTATTTACAATAATATTTAGTGGACTTAAATGGGCTGAGCAAAAGGTTCTATATATTCTCTTGGCACCAGTATTTGCTTAATATTGCCTAGTAATATTAAAATTACCGAATTTCCTAAATACAGAGATTAACTAGCCTGTCATAGCACCAGAGGATCTCTGGTTGGTCCTATGCTTGGTGAGGTTCAGTCATGAACAATTTCTATTATTATTATGTATTTTTAGAGCACCTACATATTGTGCATCGCTATGAGACGTTTTATGTTTTCAACAAAAGCTACAGCCATTTCTTGCAAAAATTGACCGGGAATGTCAAGTTCTTAAGAAGTCAGAAACTGCCTAAAGCTTTTACTATACTATACTGAAAGCATTTTTCCCAAGGTAGTAGAATTTCTAAGACCATGCTACTAATGTAGCTCTTCACACCGTGAATGAGCAAGATGTTACCTGTGTTGACTTTTACCTGTTACCTGTGTCTATTTATGCACATACCTAGCATCACAGTTGAAACCAAAAATGGGGGTGTTAACATTCTGTATTGCATGTGCAATATAAAAATCTTTAATAACCAAAAAATACATATAACATAATCTATGATTTCCAGATTCAGATAAAATACTACATTATTTATGAAAATAAATAAATAAAATGTTTAAACTGCATCAACTGTTGCGGCAGGGGGTAAGTATGATATAGAGGTTTAAGGGAACCCTTCAGCTCTCCTCCCCACAAAAAAGGTTAGAAGACTGTCTTGGTGCAGCCTGAATATTAAAAACATGTTAATTAATTAGGAGTCTGAAATCTTCCTTATGAAAATGTCGATTGTGAAGTATTAAACAAGTAGAACAAATAGCATGGCACCAGCATGCAAAATTACAATGAGTCACAAATGGATATTTTCTATGGCAATTTATTTCACAATTACTCTTGCAGAAGCTTTCATGAATTAAATATGAGTTCTGTCTTGAAATTAGGTGTTATAAAGCTAAATTACAAGAGGCATCCAGTAATTGAGGTGGCGGCAACACGAGGTCCCGTGAACTAATCTCTTTCAGTGTCACATGACTGACCTTCAGCCAATAATATGCCTTCCCATCACAACAACAGAAGCAGCTGAGAAAAATTGATTTCTCATCTGAGCCATGTTTGATAGCTTTTGAAATCGAAAATTGAAATTAACTAACCTAAACCCCATCATAACAAAAGAGCAAATTAGATATGCAAGATCATTTCCTATTGGCAGTCTGGGGGCCTGCCAATGTAAATTTGTAAATAGAGTTTAAGATGCAAAGCTGCACTCTCTCCCTTTTGTTATTTCTCCATTTTGTTGTGGGAAATAAGCACTGGGCATTTAGAGCTATTTATTATAGAAATGTTCAGTATAGGGGATAGACAGCTGCAGTAATAATATCAGCCATAAGCACAGGAATGCATTTATGGACATGAAACTGATGAAGACTTTACATAACCACAGAGTTCTGTATATGTGGTTCCTGGATATTCATACAGACTAAATGGGGCCATAGGAAAGTGGCTTAAAAATAGATTGAGCACAGCACACTGTCTATTTCAGTGGGGAAAAGGATGTAACTGTATGTGTTAGATGACTCAGTTCAGTCTGATGTGTCTCAAATAAAAGCTTATAGCCCATTAGATGCAGCACCACCAGATGTAGTTAGTGGCACAGGACTGTTATTTTTTCACAAAGATCTCCAGTCTTTGTTACACCCTAGAAGGTGTAAACAAGATGAATGGTTTGGGAAAGGACCAAAACTGTCAGCTACCATACAACCACGGTGTCAGGTTTGGGGACAGGTATTAGCACTGGCCTAGCCACATGCTAGTCAATAGTCCTACAAGCAAAGTGAGCTAATACCTTGTATTGCAGCAAATGGAGTGATCCCAAATTTATTCCATGGTGCTCATGACACTTGAGTACAAGTGTCTTGAGCACTATGGAATATATTTGGGATCACATTGTTTTCTGCAATACAAGGTATTGACTCTTTTTTTTGCTTGATGGACTACCCAACCACAGCACATAAAACACCATACTATACTCTGTATGATAATGCATCACCCATACAGAGAAACTCTTCAATGTGGCCAGTCTTTGGATAAAGTTAAGTCAATTGTATGTTTCCCTAAACACTTATTAAACTGCAATAGTAATCCAGGAAAATCTAAAAAATATGCAATGTTTTGAACAAGAGATTAGAACCCAAATAAAGGCAGCCTAAACAGAATGATAAAAAAAATAGATAAAAACCCAACACTTAGGGGCCCATTTACCAAATTTGTGTGAAGATTTCAAAATTCGATTGAATTTTTTAAAAAAAATTCCAATTTGAATGATTAGGCAAATGAGGCAACTTCAACCATGAAATTTCAAAATTCGACAGATTCGAATAATTCAAATTTAATTGTATTTGAATATTCGAATATTTGATGGTCGAAGTACTTCCCCTTTAAAAAAAATTTGATACGCCAGTTTGCCTACAGAATTGCTTTAAAACCCTATGGGAAGCTCCCATTGGTGTTTTAAAGCTTTTTTTTGATCAAATAAAAAAAAATTCTATTGTTCAATTGGTCGAATTGCGTTAAGAACATTCGAATTCAAATGTTTTTGAAATTCGACCACTTGACCTTTAAATTCAAAATTCGAATTCAAAGGTTTATTAACCCTCGAATTCGAATTTTAGTAAATTTGCTTCTTAGAGTCAGTCTTCTTCCTTCATACATGGAAGGGTTCATTATTGATGTATTTATTAGTAATTCCTTTATTTTGGAGAAAAAGTTAAATTAAAGTGTTGCTCGGTTAACAAGGTGAGATGGTCCATAATACATAAACAACTTTTTTACAATGCCACAATATAGACCTTAACCCCAGTAGTCATGGACTTTAGCTTCTTCCTCTTTAGATCATCTTCATATTGGATTTTGAAATTACTAGTTTGAATTGAAACAGCATATAACGAGGCTTAATTATAAGCATTATGTGTGTTTAATGAGTTGCACAAATCTAGGCCCATGCATTAGCATCAATAACATCATTAATGCAAACAAACAACCCATATGATATTTAAATGCACTTTTCAGCTATCTAGCAGTCAGTAATATGCATATTTCTTAAATGCCTTAGTCTTTGCCACCATCTTGCTGCAACTGCTTGTTAAAACTGGTGAATACATGATTTTCCAACCAATTAATTATTTACAGCAAGGCAACTTAATCATCACCTGAAAAAAAAACAATGGTAATAACATTTAGCCCCACCTACTACACACTAACTTTAGAATTTCATGACCTGGTTAAAAACATTCATGGAATGTCTCAATAACTTCTAATATACTTATATTCTGTTATTCCGGTTTGGGACCTGAATTCTTGATAATCTCTCCATAATCATGTCCATAATTTGTCTACTATAAAATAATTTAAAAATGGAATAAAAATAATAGGATTGTTTTGCCTCCAATAAGGAATAATGAAATCTTAGTTGGGATCAAGTACAAGGTACTGTTTTATTATTACAAAGGAAACTGGATAAAATTTGAATTATTTGATTTAAATGGAGTATATGAGAGATGGCTTTCCTGTATGTCGCTTTTTGGATAATGGATTCCACACCTGTAGATTTCAATGTACAGTAGTGCATTACTCCATATAGAAACACAATATCAGCTACTTAAGTAATCACCTCTTGGCCAGCTTTCCAATTAGACATTGGACCTCATTAAAGGAAAACTATACCCCCAAAACGAATACGTGAGTAACAGATAATAATAATTCAAATATTCAAATTTAATTTTATTCGAATATTTGAAAATTCGATGGTTGAATACTTCCCCTTTAAATTTTAATTCGACCCCCTACTTTGCCAGATTAAACCTTCCGAAATGGGAATCATTCCCTAATATCGAATATAAAAATTTGATCGTTCGCTTAAAAATCGTTTGAATATTCGATTCGAATATTCAAATGAACGATCACATTTTCTATATTCGATCGTTCGATCATTAGAATTGCAGTAAAATTCTTCGAATTCGATAGTCGAATTCGTAGGATTTTACCTCCCCATTATTCCCTGGTCAAATTTTTATCATTCGAAATTCGACCAATAGTAAATCTGAGTCAAATTTGTCAAACACTGCATAAGTTAAATCAGTTGACGATTTCCTGTGGCTTGTGCCAATGCATCCAGTGCAGAAATGTATGTGGATGAGGCAAAAGGGGCAGCATGCAGGCCCATGCACTGGATAGAAATAGAGTACATAGTCAAGAATATCATGTCAAATCAATACACTATAAAAAAAAATTTAAGTTAAATGCTTTTACACAGTTAAGGCAAAAATATGGATGCTAGTTGTCCCCATTATCCCTGGGTTTTGATGGGTCAATTAGTATCACCTTGAACTTGATGTACTACATGCTGAGCTTATAGAGATACCTAGGTTAGAACAAATAGAAGTATTGCTAAAAGCAGCTCCCAGGAAAACTATGGCTGCCCATCCTTAAAGTTGCAGAAAACTTTCTATGAGACTTTAATGCAGATGGACAAACCTATATCTTTAGTGAATGTTCTTCAAAAGTGACATAAGAGATTCAAAATGAACTTCAGGTACGTACTTCACACCAACTCCCCATCTAATTATGTGCTTCAAAAGATGGTCAAGATCCTTATTTGCTTCCGTTATTGTCCAAACCTTGTACGGATGCACAGAATACTTACACTGAACACTTGGAAAATCATATATTTTTGTTACTATAAATGCAATCTCAGACAACCTCTTATTTGTATTTTGAAATGAATGGGATACTTCAGTCTGCTTTGACATTTCCCTTCTTTCAAAATGTGCCTTTGTTGTATAATCCTTTGTATTCTTTGACAACTCACAGTAGGTAGACTAGATATTTTCAGCAGATAAGTATGGGGTGCCATTATGGACACAATGCAGATTGCACTTACTCTTGATCTATTCTAAGCACATATATACACAGCATATGGTATGTGTATGTGCATCATATCCAACAGGATGTTGGATGTTCCTCAGTGAGAAAGATAAGAACGCACTTTTTAATATAGGTTATATGATTTCACAGTTATTGGACCAGATTTATTGTCAAATCTTTCATGCGCTCAACACCAGACAACACCAGAGATCTCAAAGGAATTCTAAAGTCTTTATCTAGCAATCTGGAAATAAATGTGTAGTACAAATTAAAATGTAAACAATATTGCAAATATTAAAGGGTATATAAATAAAGAAAAATTATTGATGTAAATGTAATCAGGATTCTACACTGAGCACATGTGCAATTTACTTTTTATTACTATTTTTAGCAGAGATGCAAACACAGATGCAGGTATAGGTGCAGGTGAGAGCAGAGGAGAAAGGCACATTGGCTGGATGATAACCAGCGTAGTAGAGACGTGATTCATGAAGTTAAAATCGCTTCTGTTTATTTCAACTCATTAAAAACATCAAAGTGTGAAAAATCCATATGTACATGAAGGAGGATGAACAGAGCAGGGGAGTGCATGGCTCAACATGTTTCGTGACTCAGATGGTCACTTCCTCAGAAGCCATAGGTGCAGGTGAGCTGTTCTGTGGGTTTCAGACCTCTTATTAAACCATTTTTGTGCTGCACTTGCCACTTCTTCCACATTACTTTTCAGGTTATGATGTCATGGTCTATGATGAATTATGTTGCGGGTCCATGTGGGTACAGGTCTTTCGGATCACCTCTCTAGCCAACACTGGGAAGGTCAATTGTCATGGCAGGTCTTGAGCTTTTCTACATCAGTTCCTAATCAAAAGGGCAAAGAATTACCAACAGAGAACAAGGCATGCATACTGGGTGTGGAGTTACAGTAAGCACATTTTCAAAATTTGCTCTTTACATAATGTTAAACTATAGCATTGTTGGCAAGATATTAAGAATTTTAGTTCAATAAATGCAGAAGACAATATGTTCTCCTTCACTGGCATGAAAGATGATTATTTGTTATGTTCAAGATCTGCAAGGGAAGCCTAGTTTCATACCTCAGATAAAACAATATAAAAGTATAGCATGTTAGAGCATGGCCATTGATTTTCTGTGGCAAATAATTCAGCCACAGTACAACTTGGGGGTTCCAAAACTTTTTCACCCATAATCCACATTCATATTTACAAATACTTGGTGAGCAACACAAGAAAGAAAAAAGTTCCAGGAGATGCCAGATAAAGGTTGTGATTGGCTATATTGTAGCCCCTTTGTGGACTGGCAGCCTACTGGAGG
The DNA here is from genome assembly GCA_024363595.1 of Xenopus borealis. Taxonomy (NCBI): domain Eukaryota; kingdom Metazoa; phylum Chordata; class Amphibia; order Anura; family Pipidae; genus Xenopus; species Xenopus borealis. The sequence goes on from CM044435.1 coordinate 108,559,955, forward strand.
CTCTATTCAACAGTACACCTTAAACTTGCCTCCAACCAAAAATTCTAAAATATGTTTTGAGGCCACTGGGAGCATGTTGTTTTCTGAGCCACTAGTTGGGGATCACTAGACTATAATTACTCTGCCATGAAAAAAATGAAGTAGGGCAACACTGTTTCTTGGTTTCTTAGATCATCAGGCAATGAATTTTAACAGTTCAAAATTTGTTGTGAAGTTTAATTTCTGATGCTATCATGCAATGAAACAATTATATACAATAAACCCCATGAGCATACAAATACACAAACTTCCAGCTATGCCATATTGTTTATCGTTTGTCTCCATCTATTGGTAAATAGCACATAGGTAAATCTTCCGAGGACATATGGTATTTGTACATTTTTCTCTCAGTCTCCTCTTGAGTATGATGCAAACTCAACTTTGCAACATATGTTCCCTCCCTGTGCCCTTTCTCTCTCATGAAGGATGAGAAACAGATCTCTTAATTATACGTATTATCTGTACAAATGTGTGAATCATTTACCAGCTACTGTATCTCAAAATAATTGAAGCACTGAAAGGATGTTTGCTAAACAAGATTGAAATGCTTAAAGTTTTATTTAGTTGGATGGAGTTTTGTGGTGTAACTGGCCACTTATTACTATTGTAATTACATTTCCTGAGTCATTGGACCTATATTACCTTTTAGAGGCTTAACCAGCACAAATTTCATTTTAGTTTATAAAAATCATATGTAAATCTATGCCTTGCAACTATGCCTATATATATTACAACAACATAATTATCTACCCATCTTACCCTGCACACATATAGTCTTCTGTTACCATGGGCTCTGTTAAAGGAGAAGGAAACCTACCAAAGCAGTTTATTGCCAATAGATTAGCCACAATAGTGCAAACTATAACGCTATATTTACTCTGCAGAATGCTGTACCATACCTGAGTAAACAGCTCTAGAAGCTCTGTCTGTTTATTTAGGATAGTAGCTGACATATTTACTTGGAGTGACATCACTTCCTGACTGAGTCTCTCTCTGCTCTGAGTTTAGATTACAGCAGGGAGGGGAGGAGGGAGGGGAAAAGGGAGGGGAGAGGAACAAACTGAGCATGCTCAAGCCCAAGCCCTGGAGGTTTAAGCTGAAAACAGGAAGTCTGATACAGAAGCCCATCTGTACACAATAGAAGAAAAGAAATGCTGTTTTTCTTTTGACAGAGGACTCAGAGCAGCATTCATTTGAGAATGTGTTGTATTATTTATATAGACCTTTCTGAATTTTAGCCTTTCCATCTCCTTTAAAGAGATAGTGGCAAAGCCAGTATGGTAGGCAAAGCCAGTCTGGAGAGGGGCATAACTGAGACAGACCAGACCAAACCTGACAATAAGACTGTTCTAATGTTTTGACTGAGAAATTAAACTCAGCTTGCAAGTGGAAGAGGTCCACTGTTTAAAACATTTTGAGGAGCTGAAGTGTTGATCAGGAAGCTGAAGAATGAAATGAATGTCAATCAGCATGGCTGTAAAAGGCAATGGCAATAACTATTATGGCTCCTGGACCTAAAACAGATATATGCTGCATTAGACCAAATGGTTTAATGTACTCGTGTAGGTGGTAAATCAATTGTTGGTACCCTTGGTGGAATCTGCCATTAACTAACAAAGAAGAGAGAAGAAGATTTGGGGTTTCTTTTCTCTGGAGGCACTGTACAACATATTACATGCATATCGCTTTATTTGCATATTGCTTTATTGTGGCTTTATGAGACCTGTTACTTTAGTATCACTCTGCCACATTTTTATATATATATATATATATATATATATATATATATATATATATATATATATCATCCAGAAAGAAGGGTCCGCACTCTCAGGACTTAAAATAAATTAGTAGTTTATTGGTAGCACAGACTAACGTTTCGGCCTCTCCGAGGCCTTTCTCAAAGTGATTAACAAACATAAAGACATGCCTTTTATACATATGGTGGCGGGAAAATGTAATTAACTGACATCACAAACACATCATCCTATACAACATCCAATAGTATGGAGTATATCCATTAGCATACCTTTTAAGAAATTACATACAACTCTGTTAAGAACCCTCTTTGGTTAAGTACAAAAACAGTTAAAAACAAACTATGTAGCCTGTGTTCATACAATGTAAATCTTTCCCATGTTACTTCTAGGGTATCTTCGCACTTGCTACAAAGTAATAAATAAGAGTGATGAAAGGTCTGTTAGTAGGCTGTATTATTGCAGGCTTCTCAAGCGTATTATAAAATATCAATTGTATGTGGAGGTGGGCGGTTCTAGATGGGCTGTGTTATCCATAGGGCTCTAGCTATATTACATCATATCAAATCAGGATGGAAGTAAAGAAAATATATATATATATATATATATCTCAACCAACAAAAAAGTCCAGACCACATATGAAGGTGAAAAAAGATTTTTACCAGATTCTGGCAGTGTGCAAACAAACAAGACGTTTCGGAGCTCCCGCCCCTTTGTCAAGCATGATAGGCATCATTCAATAACAACTATTTATACAGATAATAGACACACCCACTCCATGAATTTGCATCATAGTTACAAAATAAGTCCCCCAAAGGCTATATAAAGTACAATACATGTTATTAACACAAAATATCTACCTACTTATATCATATGGAGTAGTAAAACCAGGGTGTCTATTCAAGTCTCAACACTGACCCCTATCCATATTACTCAAACATTATCAGATAAATGCATAAAGGTCATATTCTCTATTTAACCCCTTGGGGTGCACTGTTTGCAGCGTATGCATCCAAAATTTCTCTCTTTTCTGGAGTTGTTTGAGTCTGTTGCCCCCCCCCATCTGGGGGGGGGCAACAGACTCAATTACAAGAAATCTGAGGGAAGCCACAGTGTGTCTGGCCATGTGAAAATGCGCCGGAACCGGCAGCTTCAAATTTTCTTTTCTAATCGTTGATTTGTGTTGACAAATCCTGTCTCGTATAGGTTGTATAGTCTCACCCACGTATGCAAGCCCACATGGGCACTTTATTGCCTGCCGTATGCAAATTAGCCTAAGCGCAAGAACTGTAGCAAAGTAGCACTAGGCAGAATTGAACACTAGCTTCACTTTGATTTGCTTGCTCTGCCTAAGTAACACTAGAGAAAATTTGTCAGCGTTCGGCACCCTGGACCCAACTTCGATAATCTATATTGAATGTAGCTATGTATGATAAGTAAACAGCTAAGAGCAGAGACAGCATAACGTTTGACTAATAAAAATTAGAATACATTTAGGGGCAGATTTACTAATTTGAAGTGAATATTCAAATTAAATTAGAATTTTTAAAATTCTAATTTTGAAGCAATTTTTTCCTGCTTAGGCTATCGAATAGCCCAAATTTCGATTTGGATTGCAAAAATTTGAAAAGTCGAATTTCAAAGTACTGTTTCTTTAATATCCTTCAATTTCACCCCCTTGCCACCTTAAAGCTGCCGAATTGACATTTTTGCCTACGGGGACCTCCTAGAAATTGTGATGAAGTCCTAGGAAATCAATGATTTTTTTGAAAATCGCTCGAATAGTTTGAATTGAACGATGCATTCAAATGATTCAAACAATCTTTATTCGATTGAAAACGAACCTATTCGTTCCATTTTCAATTGAAAATGAACTTTACAAAAAATGTGATGGTCGAATTATGAAGTTAAAAAAGTTTGAAATTTGACCCTTAGTAAATTAGTCAAAGTAGTCCAAAATGATTTCGAAGTTTGAATTTTAAAAATTCTAATTTAATTAGAATATTAATTTCAACCCTTAGTAAATCTGCCCCTATAACCAAAAAATTCATTGTGTTGCTTTTGAAGATAAAACGCAAACTTCTTAGGACAAAACTTGATTTTTTTAGAGGGACTTGAGATTTATTATACCCTGATGCTGCAAAAAGCCTGAAACTGAAAATCCGCCATCTCAGACCTCGCAAGATCCCGTATAGGTCAATAGAAGAGTCACCTATTTCAATTTGAAGTTTTTGTAGTTTGTGCTGAGTTTAACCCAAAAAATCCATCTTTTTCAGGGCTTTCGGCAGAAACTCAGAAAACTGGAGCAATTCAAGAAAAAAACACCAAATTATTTTCAGTGATAGGTGCCCTTTAAGCAGCTACCTACAGAACAGTATATACTGCAACAGAGATGCAGTTTGCAGCCCTCTAGTAGTTTCTAAAGTACATTTTACAGATCAAGCAGATGCATAACAACAATTTGAGGCTTCTAATTCAGAGTTATCAAATAGAGAAGTTTTAATTTTTCATACTCGCCCTACACTATATATAAAAAATGGGTATACCATGGGTGACATTAGGCAGAACTAAATCTTAACCACAGAAGTAGACTAGAAATGTTGTAGATTATGTTCTGGGCTTCTGTACCTGGTAAAGGCAACCATAATCCTTTAGCAGTAAAGATCTGTGTCTCCCCAGTAGATGCCCCAGTAGCTCCCCATCTTCTTTTCTGCTGATTCACTGATTCACATGCTCTGTGCTGCTGTCACTTACTGAGCTTAGGGACCCACTCACAATATACAGTACACATAGAATAGAAATGTCACAATATAAGGCTGATTAGTAATTAATACAGATAATTACTACATGGCAGCACAATAACTAGTGCAACTAGCATCAGAATTTAATGATCAGCCCTGTAACATCAGCTTATTATACAGGCCAGTCTGATTTGGTGACCCCCTGTGATACTGCTATTGACAAGCTGAAATTTTAGGCTGGTGCAATAAGACCAGTATATCAAATATCGAATTTTTAGCCCTATTCATTTTTAGGGCTTAGTTCTCCTTTAAGAATTACATAAGAATCATTTTTAATGATGAGAAGAGCAATTTTAGAGCCTGGTCATCTATAACCATGTTGCAAGAACCCATTGTTGACAATTTGCACTTTCCAGCTGCAGTTTCAGTTTAATTTCTTTTAATTACATATTTTTGCTCAGTGTACAGCTTGCATACCAGAGCACAGAATTGCAGAATTGCATTTACTGTACACTGTGCTCAAGCACATTCACCACAGGGGACATACCCCTATATGTAATACAAGACACTAAGTTTGCCCAGGGGCAGTAACACATGGCAACCAATAAGATGCTTGCATTTAAACAGGTGACTAGTGAATGCTACTTGCTGATTGGTTGCTATAGGTTACTGCCCTTAGGCAAACTTAGTGCCTTTTATTACATAACCCCATAAGACATCAAAGTTCCAGTGCAGGAGCACTTCTACTAGTGAAGCATTGCTATGTCAAACCCAAGGCTTGCGGCACAACAGAAATTGGTGGTCTGGTTTTCCGGACCAACAAATCTATTAGTCCATGTGTGGTAAAATCAAACTCTTTATGTAATTGATCTGCAAATGCAAACTGTGTTTATATAATATAAAGCAAATATCTACACAATTACAGTACGTGTTGCTATATCTGACAAAAACAATTCTCTATCAGATATTTTACGTGTAAAAAGTGCTTTACCTATGCTCTCAGTAATAACATACTGACAAAGGAAAGATATCTATGTTCCACGTTATAAATAATTTTGAATAATACAAGCTATTTAAAGTTCAAGTCATAAACATTTAGAAGATTATCTGAATGGCTGATTGATAGGAATTCACTACATATCAAGTTCCAACAGCCCTTACTTTAAGTCCAACATACCATCCATCAAGAGCAGTAAAGGAAATAAGTGACTTAAGAATCTAGCAAGTATGATCCATATGGACAATAGGATAACAGCATGTTGGAGATGTCATCATAAATCCAGACAAGGGAGGACTAGCTTAATATTCCATGACACAGATGGTTTCTTAATAAGGCATTTTTTAGTGCGGAAATACTTTGGGCTTGGAAATAGCCAGCTTGTGTTACACCAACACAAGATGAAAAAGAACAAATTGTACATTAGATTTTAAATTAAATCACTGTCCTCTTATAGCTGAAGAATAAAAGCCCAAAGCTGACAAGTATTATAATATTTACCCACCTTTGAAGTTTATGCTCCTCCATAATGAATTTTGGAGATTTTTAGGCAGTGTTTCCTTGATATTGATTAACATTTGGCAGGGCAATCTTTTACTTCAAGGGATGGTTTATTTCAAGGAATTGGTCCAGAAATGTACTTATATGGAGCTATTTAAAAGAACAGAGTAATAATATCATGCCAATACTGCATGGGCATGTCTGAAAAACTAACTTTTAAGATGACAGCAATCTTTTCTTTGAAAAGAATGAATGATATTGGTTCTACGGTTGTAAGAGAGTCCTGGAGTCACAGGTCCATTCTCTATGACTTTCTTCTATGCAGGGACATGAAGATTTTCCAGGACAATTTGGGGGAAATGTAATAAAAGTGGCAAAGTTTGCAACAAGGCTGTTTATCCATAGTAATCAGCAGACTGCATTTGTTGATCATCAGTTTGAAAGCAAATGTAATGGGTTGCTATGACTCCTTGGTGGCTTTCTTTTTGCAAGGGGGAGATTTATTAAAATGTGTGATTGTGCTGAGGCTACCGTTTAATCAGTATTGTATGTTTCACTAATTATCTCTCTTTTGTTTTAGGCCCTCTAAAGGTCAAACAAATGGATCTTAACCTGATATGCCTACTAATGGTTGGTGAATCCAAACGGGAACGATCAGATTAAAATGCTGCGAATGGGTGCTGACGAGCCATAGGACTGCATTAACTAGCCAATGCAGTACTGGATCACAGAAAAAAAAACTTGCTTGATCCATGTATGGCCAATTTTTGGCCTGATATCGATTGGGAGGACCCATTCCACACATGGGCAGATAAGCTTCCAAATCGGCAGCATAAATCTGCCTGTGTATGGCCACCTATATACTCATCTTCCAGTCTCTCATTCAAATCACTTCCTGGTCCATCAGGTAAATTGAACCCTAGCAACTAGATACTGTAGCTGCTAAAACAGACCAGAGAGATGCTACATAAAAAGCTAAATATATTTAAAAGACCACCAGAAATACAAAAAGACCAATTGCAAACTGTCTGAATATCACAGGTAATTTAAAGGTGAACTGACCTTTTAAAGGCTGGTGCCTCAATTGACAAAGTTCTACTCTTCTGCTAGATGGGAGCACACTTTAGTTCCCTTTCCTTGAAAGGTTTTGGATGGATAACAATGAATAATACTGGAGTTGTCTCATATTTGGAATACAGATGATCCTATGCTTCTTTCAGTACATTTATAATACTCTTCATGGTAAAGATCATTATGGGGTAGCTAAATATCTTCTCTTTGTAGGGAGCAGTAATCCTAATACTCAGCAGTGGATATGCAACAATATGATGTGTCTTGAATACAGAGGATCATGGTGTCATCCTTAAATATATAACAACATTTCTCTACATAATTCTTTTACTACCTGTATTGTGTGTCAATGTTCTTTGCAGCAATGGGCATATTTGAAATGCTTTAAAGAAGCTTTTATACATTTTTACTGACAATGCTATATTTAAGTATGGATTTGTAACATTATGACTTGGATATCTTCACTAATGTCTGCCTCATAATATTTTCTGCTATTTATCTAATTAGGTGATTTATTCATTGAACCATGGTCACAAGGCAAAGATGCAAATGACTATTTCCCTTGGCATGGCTATGTCAGTTGAAGAAAGGGCATGCACAACTTTGGCCTATATGGAATTCTGCTTCATGATGGCCTTGAACGAACGTTCTCTGTAATCATTTCCGCTGTTTATGTGGCAGAGCTCTAACCAGAACACTATTAGGATTAGCGGTGCTTTGTTATATTCTTTCTTTTACAGAAACGTTAGAGGAGACAACAGAACCTTAGTTTTATTAGTATGAGGAAATCAAACAAAAAGGTGGTGCGCTGAGCAACTTTGATTTCTCTATCCATCTTTGTAAAGTGAAAGAATAAGCATGTAAGCTGCCTTTTAATAAAGATCATATTAAAAATTCAATAAATAGAAATATCTCTGATCTCTTAACACAAGCAGCCGGTGTACAGGAAATTAAATGAAAAGCGGGGGGGGGGGGACTTGTTAATCCTTTTTGATTTTTGTATGTAGTAGCTGGGAGCAGAATTCTTTGACTCCCACAATTTTCTCTTATCCCCCTCTTTAACATATTTTTAATCTTCTGCCGAACTGTTGCCAGGGTAATGCCTGCATACCCAGTTTCTTTTAACTTAGACATTTAAAGTTTAAGAAAAAAAAGGAAGTTTTTTTTTTTTAGTGTTGGTTTCTTTTTCCATGGCCTTGCAATGTACAATTTGTATAGAGCAGAAGATAACCTGCTATTCTTTATCTTGTCTGCTCTGGCCTCGTGCAATCCTACCAACACTTCTGCTCTCTGTTAGTCATTTTAAGCATTCCCCATGAGCCCTAACCTTACCCCTTTCTCTTCTTGTCAGCTGAAATGTTTCAGAGCTGTCACAGGCTTGTTGCTTATTGATGTTTCCGTGTGTTTTATGTCTTCCCTAAGATATGACAGCCTCTGACACAGTGCTGATTTCAATCTTGCTGCTTCTGGAGTGGCCCAAGACTTTACTAGGAGGAACTCATCCATTTACATGCTTCAGGGACAGAGGGATAACATAAAGGTTCGTATGTCTGCAAAAGAGAGCCATAATAATTATTTTTAAAAAGATAGATAATGACACTGGCTGGATAATAATTTATAAAACAAAATTGTGGGGAATATTTTGGGTGGAGATGGATATAGATTTAGAAAATTTTCACAAGGCTATGAGTGACTGAATGTGCCAACTTATACATGCCATTTTTCCCCCATAGACAAAGTTATGATTTTGGCTTCTTCTGCCCTTGAAGCAACTTTTTTGAATGCTGCTGGAAACTTTCTGGGAATCACAGAAAGCTTTGACCATCTATTTGTCAATCAACTGCCAGGATAGAAGCTATATTGGGATAGTAAGAGTAGAATTCCGGTCACGTGGTAGTTATTACCATTTAATGTTAATTTATTGTGTTTTATAATTTACCGTGAATTTGGTCATTAATGGTTTAAAACTTTTCTTGCTGGATTAAACAATGTTCAATAAAGAGAATTTCAAAAAGAAAAACTGATACTGGAAGGATACAATTTGATCACAATTATCAACTGAAACTATACAAACAGACCATAAGTTTGATTGTACATGTCAAGTGGACAGCTTGGGACGGCTTGGGACCTGGCGTTTTCATAATAAGGGATCTTTCTGTAACTTGGATCTTCATACCTTAAGTCTACTAGAATTTAAATGTTAATGAAGCCCAATAGGATTATTTTGCCTCCTATGAGGATTAATTATTTCTTAGTTGGGATCAAGTACAGGGCACTGTTTTAATACTACAGAGAAAAAGGAAATATATTTAAACAACTGGAATTGTTTGATTACAACAGAGTCTATGGGAGATGGCCTTCCCTTAATTTTGAGCTTTCTGGATAACAGGTTTCCGAATGACAGATTGAATACCTGCATATTAAATAGCACTAAAGCTTAACTGTTTAATTAATCCTAACTTTGCTTTACTTATGTGATATTATCATTATATTTATTTTTAAAGTGGCAACATTTTCCACAGCGCTGTACATAAGGGTACATCAGAATATGACATGCGGATAAATTATATGGAATATCCCATATATGTCTGGTTAGCTGGTATGAGTCTAAGCTTCATGGAAGAAGTGAGTTTTAAGGGAACATTTAAAACTCTGAAGGTTTGGATGGTCTGATGCTGTGGGTAATGAATTCCTTGGGTAGGTTGCTGCTCTATCAACCAGTGAGGATTCATGGAAGATGAGTTACCATAAAGTACAAAGCACTGCTTTATTTTTATTAGAAAATAAAAGGAAATCATTATTTGCTTAAAATGAAGTCTATGGGAGATGGCCTTCCTGTAGGGTTCTGCATATCAGGTGTCTGAATAAGTAACTGACACAGAAGGTAATACAAAAAAACCAAACCAGTCAGGAGAGATTGCATGTACAGTACCTTATTCTGCCAGAGCTTGTTTCATTTAAAATTAAGGTAGGGAGGTTTGCTGAATATAAATCAAAGTAGTTAGTGGTTACGTTTATACCTAGGCATTCTAGGTTACTGGTTGTACCTTTGCAAGTTTTTTCACAAGGTATGGATTCAAGGCGAAATTTTGTATTTTCTCGTCTGCAAAAAAATTTTGCAGTGAAGAGAAACTTGCTGCAGCAAAAGATTTGCCAAGACAGAAAAGACTAATTTTGAGGGAGAAATAACTTGGGGAAAGACTCCCACTGACTTGAATGCATTTTGAGTGAGAAATAACTTGAGGAAAACTGCCCACGGACTTCGCATTTGCTATTTATCAACCATAGGGTGGATGAGACATAACATACCATGTGTCATTGCCCTTATAATTGAACTTGAGTTGGAGCAGATTTCTACCCACTATTGTGGAAAAAAAAACCCCCAGTTTTAAAATAAATAAAATGATAAATAACATTTTCTTCTCTGTATCAGATCATTCTTTTTAGTTTTTCTACTTCGAAAAAGGCAGGGTCATCTAAAACACAAAAAAAAAAGTATTGCATTGTTTTGCCATCGACATGGATGATCATTATTCAAATAAAATAAAGTGCACTTACAAAGCACTCTAGGTAATTTTATTCTCTTCTGGAAGTTTTTAGAAAAAAAGATCACATTGACCAAGTTGAGGACAGAAAGAAAGAGAAATAGGGGCAGGCATGCCAATCTGGATCTTAAGTGATCTGGGGGCACATCCGCAGCACCTGTCTGACCCCCGATAATGATGCCTGCTCCACTGTGCCTGCCAAAATCACTGTGGCTTGCCAGATCAGTGAGCACTACTACCCTCCATCTCAGGATGACCTGATCTTTATATCAGGACCCAAAAGAGCTTAGTGAGAAGTCAAATAATGATATGAATAATAGTAGTGGGTACTGGTAGGTACTGGAATTGTATGAGGGTGTTTGGGTCTTTAATCCCAGTAATATTTTCCCCTAAGAATTCAGTTGCCTCAGCGTGTGAAGTTGAAGTCCCATACAAGTATTTTGCATGAATTCAATTGCAATGCACTCCTAACCTGGGTATTCTAGAAATGGGAGGTTTGCAAAAGGCTCATCCTTTAATTTCTAACTTCCCCAAAATGAAAAGAGTAAAACCAGTTAAAAGACTGGACGTGTAAGTACTGGTAGAACTTACTGTAATATTATAACATGCATCTTTGCTTTCGTTAGCAAGTAACACCAAATCTGACATTATTACAGTAGTAAAAACCCAACTGTTCATTTAATATCCCAGCAGTCTGAGTGAAGTGTAGCACAGGTGATTTTTATTTAAGTATAATAAGGATAGGCAGCTGATAGTAGCATAAAGGTATGATGCATGCACCTACAGACATAACTATATAAACAAACCACCAAGATTTTCCATAGTATATTAGCTGGGCCAGACCTCTGACAAAGTAACCATTCCATAGTAGCAAATTTCCACTTACGGAGAAAAATGGTGAAAGCTCTTTGCCGTTCTCTGAGGAAAGATGTCATGTCAGTGTTTGCCTAGCAACTGATAGGTGACAAGCGGTGTCTCCCATTTCAGTCTATTTTCTTTTGATGAGAGGAAAGGATCCTCCTGCGAGTTATTACCTGTAATAATACCATATGGTAAAATGTAAACAACATCTGCATATTCATGTAATAATTTCATCTGTTTAATTAGTTCCAGCAAGGCAGTTTACCCTCCAAGGCCCAGGCTGTCAGCGCAGCGATCATACATTCATGGCCTGCTGTCGAGCTTGACAGCATCCTATTGTTCATTCAAGGCTTCCACCTCAGCAGCTAATGCAAGTGAATCTACCAAGAGGTGGAGAGATTGTCCCCGTTGATCCAAACTGCTGAACAAAATGCTGTCATATTTGCCCAAGGAAAACTAAAGACAAACTTGACAGATCATGTGAATTGAGGTTGTAAAGTGCTTGTCAAATTGAGAGACAATAATATGCCTTGAAAGAATACAATTTTAATTCGCAGCATCCTGGCCAACGCCTGCCCATTTCCAAATTAAGGCTAATACAGTAGAATTCAGGTTACATTTCTGATTGACTTTTGATGCCCCTCGGTGCCAGCCTAATGACAGCATACCCAATGGTACAGCAAAGGATAGAGGCCCAGCTGATTGGGCAAGCCAGCTCATAAAAAGCATAACATGACAGCAACTCTTTCTGGTGTGCACTTCATGAATATACAATGAACGGTGTCTCAGGGAAGGATTTACAGGGTGGTCTGGATTCTCTAAAATAATGTATTAACCTTCCACATGACAAGATAGCAATACCCAATTATATTGTCATAGTTGTGCAGCCCTGTGTTTCTCGCTCCATGTGTGAACAAGCATATTGCAATGCAGAACCTTAGAAAGCATGTTGTAATCCAGCATAGCAGGATAATGTTACCCAACAAGTAGCAAAAGACTGGATAATTATTCATTTAAGGCTGTTCCACTAACAAAGACATAACAGGACAATCTGCTTCATGATCACAGCTGAACAGGCCTTTCCAAATGATTTGATGATTGACATCATCCACAGCAGCTCTGGATGTAAGAATCACTGGTGGTAGTTTAGTATGGTGGCACAACACTCATATTTATTTTACCTTTCCTTGCCCATGCAACACCATGTCCTGCCATGTAGCACTTTGCACCACATGTGTGGTGCCCTTAATATCACTCATGATTGCCATCAGGTTCCTTACCCTTCCCTGCACATGCAAAATGACTTGAAATTTACAATACAGTAGGTCCAGCCTAATTTAAAATTAAATGGTATAAAGATGTTTACAGACCCAGTAGGCAGGCTGGAAGTCCCCTTAAGTTATACATTCTGCTCTACACCATTTCAGCAGCTTTATATTTATTCAAAGGCTTTACTCTCTGCATTAGATTTGATGTATACAAAAATACCATGACATAAAGATGAGTTAAGGGAACAACTAATTTGGAGTAAGTACATGCATCTTTTGGTGCATTGTACAATATTTTCAATACCTGACCATTCCTCCCGTGTGTGATGCCATCTGCTTGGACTATAAGGTGAGCTCATATAATAATGTTATTTTCAAATCACTTTAAACACAACAAAATGCATGCTGATTTTGATCTACAGTATGAATGATGCTTGTGTTTGGTCTACTAAAACACATAAGGGTGCATTCACTAGAGCAAGTGTTAAAGCCATTAATTTTTTTAATTTTCTCACCCTCGTGGCATCAAAAATAGCATGTGCACCCCAACATGTATGAGATTTAGCAATGTGGACACCAACAGCATAATTTCCAGCACTCAGATACATGCACCATATGGAACTTTGTTGGCATGAAATTCTCCAGATACAAGTCAGTTGTTACAACTTTTGAGAGCACCTTTGTGAATTAATGGTATAGAAGTTTGCATCTCAAAACTTAACCTTTATTGAAATCTGTTTGTGGGGGCTTTCTTTGTTTTGATTGGCACCTGTAGGGATGAGAACATTTTTTGCTGAGATTCCCCACAGAAAGGATTCCAATAGACTTAAATGTGAGAAAAAATGCTGTGCTTCAAAGAAGATTTGCAGTGCGTCAAAAACAATTGGTCGCCCATAGACTTTAATGCTTTTCTGAGAATTTTCTCCTGCAGGGAATTTTTGGACAATCGAAACAGGTCAAATTCACCTATACGGTTGTTTCTCTTATTTTGTGACTGTGAACCAAATATTTTCAAATGTACACGAGCACTACCTACAAGGCCAAGCATGTAACAATGTCATAAATAAATATAGCTTAGTATAGTCCAGTGACATCAATCCAGACCTAGGTGAGGCATTTCGATTTTTCTGGTCTCTGTCCATACTAGCCCCAACTACCTATTGTGAAGTTTTTCATATGTGATCTATTAAAATATTTATTTTTTCAATAAAGTCAGTGAACACTTTATCTAGGCAACACATTTTTAATAGTTGACATTTCCTTGTATAAAAACTTGTATTAACGTTCAGCTGTTAGATGTGAACTCCTACACCAGAGTCAATTAAATAATTAGGCAAAAGGGGCATTGTCCACAAGAATAAGACGTCCACCACCACAACATTCTCAATTTCATTTCGTCAGAACCAATTTTGTCATTCAGGTATTTCTGATCAGATGTTGGTCCAAGGTGGCACACCTGGGATTAATCAAAAGACTACTAAACTCTACAGTTAGTATAGCTATGGGCATATATGGTTTGTGTGAAAGAGTGGATGTGTGTGTGTGTGTGTGTATGCTGGGTTTTTAATTTGGAGGGGTTGAACTTGATGGACTGTCTTTTTCAACCCAATTTAACTATGTAACTATGTAACTATGTAATGTGAACAGACCATTCATAAGGATAGAGCTGTCAAATATTCTTTGGGGGTGGGGTTAAATGCTAACCAATGACCCCTTATACTACCCCTACCCTATACCATAAATGCTATGTTGGTTTACCTTACCCTGGGAAATTTCATCCAGATTTTGGTCAGTTAATTCTTCTCTTGTTACATGCCTGTTACATGGCTAACTTACACTCCACTTTACTTTTCTATAATATATTTAACAGGGGATTGGGTGTAGGTATACCTTAGCTAATCTGATATGTTATGGTATGGTTTGGTGTTTTTATAATTTCTAATAAAATCATATACCATATAAATATAGAACCCAAAGAGAACAAACTTTGACCACTCTTTCTCTGTCTCTCTCTCTTTCTATCATTATTGTGTACAGAAATCTAAGCACAGATTGTTACCAGATATAATATAATTCTAGTAAAAAAAAAAACATGAGATTCCTATGCCATTATCTCATGCATAGTTTTAAATGCAGCCTGTGCTAGTCTCTCAACAAGTCAATTACACCTATAACACCCAACTGTATTATTCTTAATACAAATTACAATATCTTTGTGATTGGATCTAATGGACATCGCAGGGCAAAGCGTTAATGGGATTTTTGTTATGTAAAAAGCCTGGAGAAACAGGGTTACCTCATCAGCATAATGTTTCATATTACTGTCTGAAAGCAATTTCACATCTCCCCAAATTTACCGATCGCCCAGAGATTATTAAGCTTTAGTGAAGAGGATGCCTAATGGGCAAGCTTTCATTTTAACAAAGTCCTACTGGATTATATAGTCTTCTGATTTTGAACTCAATAACCTCTTTCTCTCTTGTCTTCGAGTCTTTCTAAAAATACAAACACACACCAGGTAGAGAACACAATTACTGGGGGAAATGTAGGCAGTTAGCAAGATCAAGAAAGAAAATAAGAACAGAACAGTGAAAAAAGTAACAGGGGTCCTTATGGTCAACTGGTGCAGTAACAGCCAATAAAGGCTCGGAGGACTTGACAGTGTGATGATGGGTAGATAATAGGTATTTGAATGTCAGAGACCTCTGGACATTGGTTCTGCTCTTGTCTATTATTTCATGCTTCACCCTGACCAACATCTTTAGTTTAGCCAACTATACTTCAACCTTCAAAATGCTATTTAGTGGGATTAGATTAGGACTTCTCATTCCATCACATAGTTATGACTTCCTTCTAATGTATTGCTATCTGATGAATGCTGGTTATAATGACTATTTTAATAAAATCTGAAATGTCTTGTATAATTCCTTGCCACAGACTGCAGTCAAGGTTTATCAACAAAGCAACTATGTATAAATCAGATTGCAGTTGCAAGTCATGAGCTGTGAGACTGACAGGGCAAAGTTAAATGCCATCAGCTTCCAGATAGACCATGAACACCCACAATCCATTCACTCTTTTCTATACCCCTATATAGAAATGATGTTCATCAGTGGTACCCAATGTACTGCATGGTCAATATTCTTTTCTGAATACCACCACACACTTGGTTACCTATTTGAATAATGTGTTATATTGTAACCGAGGGACCAAACAATGTGTTCCTTATATTTTAAATTATTAAGACAATACTTTTAAGATGTTTTCGACTGGCAGTGTAAGATATATATATATATATATATAACTATATATTTGTGCACGGTAAATGAACTAGACATTTCCAAAAAAACACAGAGTCGTCTTGTGAAAAAGCTGAAAGTATATATATATATATATATATAATTCCAAGGAAGGCCGGCACTCTCGAATAAAAAGTTCATATGCCTGGGTGCAGTATCCATAATTTTATCCATAAGAAATCCAAGAACATCCGCACTCACAGGTCTTATTACTTAAATAAAATGTTTTTATTGCAGAGCTTACAGCCTAATGTTTCAGCCTCATCCTAGGCCTCGGATGAGGCTGAAACGTTAGGCTGTAAGCTCTGCAATAAAAACATTTTATTTAAGTAATAAGACCTGTGAGTGTGAATCTTCTTGGCTTTTATATATATATATATATATATATATATATATATATATATAAATATATATATATATATAGGCAGTCAGTGATGGTGGGTGCAAACCGCCACTGCCTACTCTTTTTTCATTGGTAGGTGAGCGTGGACTAGCAGAGGCAGGCTGACCAAGAAGAGGAGACAGCCATGGGCCGCAAAGGTTTTGCGCAATGCTTATCTGCTGCCGGTGTGACGCTTATATTAACTCCCCAAAGCCAAAGGGGAATTAACATTTTTTACCATAGAGCCCCTTTAATAATTTCCGTTTCTTTTGTATGCTAATTCATATTATCCAAATTTTCTGCCAATGGCCTCCTCAAAGCTTTTATCGTATAGAGACTAATAAACCAATTGATTGCAGTTAATGACAAAACCTGTAGCATGGATTTCAATGGAATGCAAGTCCTTCCAGAGGCTGGAATCTACTGTATGCTGACTGTACTCCACTGCAGACTGAGTCTGTAAATTTTAAAAATATAGTGTTTTTCTGGAGTGCAAAAATATATTACTACAAAGTCTTGTTCAGTGAATGCCCAAATACAAAGCTTCAGAATGATGTGGACAAAATGAAAAAAAAACTGATGACATGTTCTCATATCAACGGCTCCTTTTTTTTTCAGCAATGATAATCCTCTCTCTCAGGCTCAGTACTCTTGTGAATGATGATGGCTTGTTTGAACTCAGTGTGAAAAGGATTAAGAGAGTAGGAAAACTACAGTGTCCTTCCCTAATAAGAAATATCATGATAATGTTTTTTCTAAATGTGCAGATCCAACAACCCCTCCACTGCTGTTATTTGATCACTTATGTAATTCAGACATATATTATATTTCCCACTAGGTCTATTGTGGATATAATCATATCTGTATTATATTGAACATAAGGGGACAAGTTTAATGCAACCCTGTTCACTGAATATTTCACACAAGCAAATTCATTTATAAAGCCATAGTTTTCTTTTTCATAAATATAGCACTTTATATAGGTCCAAGCTATAATTCTCATTGCCAACTTTTCAGTTCACAGATACCAATAGATGTTATTAAAGTGCAACTTCACTCCACTGCTCTTCTTTACATATCTTCCCTTGTCTCAGTGTATGTTCCTGGTCATCTCCTCCTCTCCACCTTCTCTTTACACCACCAATATCCACTGCCACTTTTCTAATTTACTGCTCCTTACTTCTGGAATTCCGATCTCTCACAATCTCTTCAATAAAAAACTCTAACTTATAGAGCACTAGAACATTAGTCTAGTCCTGGCACTTTAGGGACCCGGACAATACATTAACCATGTGCACTTTGTCCCCTCCAATTTGTGCCTATATGTTATCAACCCACTTATGAGGGAATGTAATAAAAGTCGGTAATGGAAAAACTATTTGCAATGCGAAAAGTTATGCCTCTGCACAAACAATTTTTGCTTTGTGCGAATTTAATATAGCTTTTGCAACCCCGGAAACTGTTTATCGACCACTTCCGACAGTGGAAGAGAATTTTACAGCTTGAGCCAATGGACAGTCAATGTAATAAAACTTATTACTGAAGTCGTTATGTTTGCTCCAAAAGATTACGACACCTTCAAGCGCTTCTTGCGCAGTTAAAATTCACAATGTACAATTAAAGTTTGCAATGCGCAATTAAAATTCGAAATGCAATAACAGTTTAAGGAACAATATTACATTGCGAGATGTGGATTTATAATCTTACTGATGTATATTCTTTTGCTCTTTGCGAATTTAATTACATTCCCCCCTTAGACTATTAATTCAAGGGGGCAGGGACTTCCTTCCTACTGTGTCTCTTACCATATAGCAATTAAATGGATACTGTCATGGGAAAAATGTTTTTTTCAAAATGCATCAGTTAATATTGCTGTTACAGTAGAATTCTGCACTGAAATCTGTTTCCCAAAAGAGCAAACAGATTATTATATATTTAATTTTGAAATCTGACATGGGGCTAGACATATTGTCAGTTTCCCAGCTGCCCCAAGTCATGTGATTTGTGCTCTGATAAACTTCAGTCACTCTTTACTGCTGTACTGCAAGATGGAGTGATATCATCCCCCAGCAGCCCAACAACAGAACAATGGGAAGGTAACGAGATAGCAGCTCCCTAACACAAGATAACAGCTGCCTGGTAGATCTAAGAACAGCACTCAATAGTAAAAATCAGGTCCCACTGCGTTGCTTTTAGTTACATTGATTAGGAGAAACAACAGCCTGCCAGAAAGCAGTTCTGGCTCTTTGTGAAGCACATAACCAGGCAAAATGACCTGAAATGGCTTAACATCACTTTACAAATAAATTAAATAAGCCCCTCTTGCTTCTGGCCTCTTTCAAGTGGAATATAACACAATAGGTGCATTTTTCAGGTGTTCAGTAAGATCACAGCTAGTCAGCCTCAGATAAATGGCCTAGACAAAACTAATAGCCTAGACAAAACTATACCTGCAAATAAAAAAAGAATGTATACATACAGTAAGTGTAAAGACACACAGAGTTAGTAGGAGCAGATACTTTTCATGGCTACAAAAATTGACACTCCTGATAATTTACTGATAATTGTCTCTGTGTGTTTTAGCAGATGCAATTCTCAGAATTGTCCTATCAGAAAATAACTTTCATTTGAAGCAACATAGGAGGTTCTTCACAATGAGGATAGTGAGGCTGTGGAATGCCCACATGATGTTGTGATTGCTGATTCTCTTAACAGCTTGGATAATTTCTTGGACAAGCATAATATCCAAGGCTATAGTGATACTAAAATCTACAATAAATATAGATATTGGTATACAGTATATAGTTTCAGTGGGCATGTGCATTAGGGTTTATTTCGAGTGGTTGAACTTTACATACTTTGGTCTTTTTTCAACCCAACTTAATTATGTAACTATGCCAGTGTTTTGTCTAGCTGCTAGTAGCTGCTACTAGTAGCTGCTACTAGTAGATCCATATGTCTTCACCCTAAGAATTAGAAGGCAATTGATTCTACATACATCTCTTAATATTTGCATTAGGCAAATACAATGGGATATTAAAATTAGAAGGAATAGCTGCTTTTAAGTACATTTGCCTGTTTAGTGATATTATTGTACAGAAGTTAGTAAGTTGATATTTAAAATAAAAAAAATGAATATATTAAGAAATAGAATCTGATATTTTCCTCAAAGATCCCTAGGACCTAGAAAGCAAATTTTAATTTTATATATGTGTTTCATCCTCCTCATCAGAATTTAGCTTTACAATGGACAGAAATTTACCTCGCCTACAGTAGGAACCCTGCAATAAGTGCAATGTAGTAGAAGCTCAAGGATTTCCCTGTGTCAATAATTGCACATACAGGTGCTGAGCAGAGAAGTACAAGGAGCATCTTTGGTTGCAAGTACTTTAAGGGGCAGATTTATCAAAATCTGAGTTTGTGAAAAATAAAATATGCTGACGAGGAAAAAAGCAGTTAAACTTTTTTCTCAAACACTAGCTTATTTAAGAAAAAAAAAACATGACAAAATGAGCACTTTTTTGCAGAAAATTGTGACTATTTGAGGTTACAAAGAATATCCTCAAGTAAATCTCAAATTTTGAAAATAAACAACTCAATTTTTGATAATTAAGCCCCTTAAGGGACAATGAGATTATCATTGGCATGTGCCTTTTTTTCCAGAAAAAAATAAATAAAAATAGGAATATTTTGTCACTTTTTTTTCTTAAATAAGCAAGCATTTGAGAAAAAAAGTCACGAGTTTTGTGATTTTTTTCCTTGTCTGTGTTTTTTTTTTCACTAGAATTTTGATAAAGCTGCCCCTTAATGAATGGTGTCACTGAGTACAACAAGTTGCATCTATTTTAAAACAGCTACAGTTGAGGCTGTAGTCATAACTGAAACCTCATAAATTTGTAATTGAGATGATGTAAAGAAAATGGGGGAGAAGTGCTTCTGGCTCAATAGCTTCATTTAGATTCTAAAACAAAAGGTGTCTGTGTTAGTATTATAATTTTTATCAATCAGTTTGGGAAAGACACATACAGTTCTCCTCAGGCTATAATAGGACAGAAAGTTTTACATCTAACAAAAATATTCATGCATTCAATTAATGTTGCTATTTTTCATGGATATCTCAATGCACATAAGTGACATAAATAACACACAAGAGGAAATCCTATTAATTTCCTGTAAGATTGCTAGAAATCTGCAAGGCTTACTCTGGGATGAGAAGCTAATAAATATCCCAGAATAGATTTTTCCTACCACGGTCCCAGTAATATTGGTATGTTGCTTGGAAAAGCTACAAAAATCCTACTGGGAGCATGAAATACTTATTGAAAAAAAGGTTTCAGAAGATTTATATGCTACAAGGTTGAAAGAGAGGTAGAAGGATGAGGGAATAATAGAAAAAGAACATAAATGTAAGAATAAGAGTATCAGCGTTTCAGGGTAACAAGTACAACTGCTGTTTCTCTCATTTTTGCAATCAGTAAATGAATGGTGGTTGGCAGGTGCCAAGGTAGTCCCCAGTCCCCAGTTTGGACATGTGTACACATGCTCAATGTAGAAGACTGGTTGTTATCAAACTAAGCTTGGAATCAACTCTTCATCTACCTACAGCAACTGTAGGTAAAAATAAGAAAAATTCAGTTAGGTGATAACCAGATTACACAAAGAAAAGTAAATCAGAACAATAAAACATCAGGGTGATTACTACCTCCTTTGCAGTATACAAATCATTGAATTGTGCTAATTCCACAGCTATATCCAGGAGAGCTTTTTGGCAGCATTTCCGATGGCCTCATTAAGACCTGACCTACATTATGGTGCTATGGTGAAATAGGAAGCATGGTCAATGAACCATTTTATTTTAGGCCAAAATCAAATACATGTACTTCTAAACAATAATTGGGGCGCTGTTTCAAAAGACAGAACCACTGACTACTGACCAGCAAAGTAATATCAACAGGACATTTTGATTACAATTTGATGACAATTTGATATAAATTATCAGCTCTATGTTATATAGCCAGTGGTAGAGGATCTCGTGGTGTAGTGTTGAGTCACATACCTTTATAGATTATTTTAGGAATATTGGTTTTTCTGGATTAGAATGGCGCCAACTATGAGTGGCTTTTAAGATGACCATACACAGTCTGATCTTGTACAGTATCTGACGCTCCAAATAGTTAGCTATTTTACAGGTTGCGTAAAACGTGACAACACATGCTCGTACCTTATTTTATATGTTTAGTTGCCATGTTAAAAGTCAAACACAGCTGTCTGCATCTGCATGTGCTGTTAGTAAATGAGAATATAACAGACATCCTGGTACTTTTAATGGCACTGTTGACAGTACAGAGTACTGAACTCATGTAAATATATTCAGAGGTGGAATGATGAAATCACTATGACATTTAGTGAACAAATGTTATTTTGATTCATGTATTAATACACTATTTAATACAATACATGTACAGAAACAATAACTTATAGCAACCAATGAACCAGTAACATTTACTGGTCATCTGTTTAAAAGCAAACATCTTATTGGTTGCTATAGGTTACTACTCCTGGGAAAACATAGTGTCTTTTATTACATTTGAAGGTTAGCTTGCTTATTTTCAGCAGTTTTGTTTCTGTTTATTTGCATGCAACGAAATACCTATTGACTCTAGAGCATTGGCACAAGAAAATATGCAGATAAGTAACACCTATTGATTCCAATGTTTTGGTAAGAGAAAAAAAAGTGCCAAGACTCCAATGCCTTTGACTCCAAGGTATTTGGCATTAGAAAATACCCATTGACTCCAATTAATTTAGCATGAGAAAGAATAACAGTGAAGCAATATTGATCCAGGTATGAATGGCTATGGGTAGACTACTTCATGTAGAGTTGGGCTATATGACGTCTATGCAAATTCCATTTTTTTATGAATGATCCCGCAAACATTTCTCACCCTACAAATACCACACTTCCTTTATGTTACAGTTTAGGCCAAAGTGCACTTGCCAAACACTCATGCTGGGCTAACTCACATTAAGCTCTTTTCTGATAAGAACCTCATTGCTGTCCTATAATGTGACACAATGCCTGCAAGACAAACCATGCTGACTCTAACTTCCTAGAAATTTCTCTCTTTCCCTGGATCAACTTGAACAGAGAAGCTGATATTTGTCTAATAAATGGGGCTTTATTGATCATACTATCAATTTGCAGTAGCAGAGAATGCTTTCATATCTCCTGAAATCAGATGGAATTGTCATGAAATCATCATCAGGCCACATACCTTTTGATAAGCCATTATAATTAGATGGTCACAGTTTATGCTATTCCTGTGTTAAATATAAAACATGTATTGTGCCATAAACATTAGTATTTCATTCAATTTAACAAACATCATGCCATGTCTATAAGGTAAGCTACATTGTATGCTCAAACTTCTCTATTAGACTGCAGTGCTCTCTTCTGAATAGTCTTTCTGGGTACATAAGCTCATGAGAACATGAACAGGGGGAAAAGAGAGAACATGAGGTAGAAAAGAAGAAAACAAAAAAAGGGAGTACACAAGCAATGGAGGGTGTGAAATAAAATTAGAAAAAGGGGAACCAGGGAGGAAAGTTAAGATAATTTACTTCTAGTGTAGCATTTCCAATAATACTATTCATAAATGATTACCAAGTTGCAAACAGCGCAATCAACATGTGCTTATTTCATTAACATAAGTCTTAAAGTGTTGCTGTGCATTCAATCCATACCATAAGAGCTTTTAATACATCTACTGTGCAAAATGTTACATACTTGCTCCAGTACTTGTTTGGAGTGGGTATTCATCATACAATTGCAATATATGCTATATAATACACAAAAGCCGTAAATATCTTGTAAATTGTATCCTTATAAATGGTGAGTTCTGATGTCATCAGTTATAAACGGTGAGTTCTGATGTCATTTCTGTCACATGACTCACTGAAACTTGTGTATTATAATAAATAAAGTACCCCCAGTTGCAAAATATATGTGTTTTTACATGGTCATGAAACTCCTCGGTAACTTATAATATCCTTATATTTTACAAGAGGGGGTACTTTATTCACTATATACAGTATATGCTAGATATACAGTATAGATCAGGCACATTAAGAAGACCGTTAATGCACTACAGTTCCCTCTTTACAAAAAGAATGAGTAGCCCATGACTATTCTGAATCAAATGTTTGCAATGGCACAAGGCACATGGAGGAACATCAGCACCTGTATTTACTTTGGTATTGGTTTGAGGTCAAAACAAACCTTAGTGCTCTGTGATTAGTGAAGAGTGAAACTGCCTTGTTTTGCCGAAATTGCAGAGAATTGAAGACATTTTGTGCTTTTTCTTGCATCAAATGCATTGGAGTCAATGAGCCTATTTTTCAGTGCTTTTTTGTGCCAAATGCATTGGAGGCAATAGACTTTTTTCTTTTGTTTTTTTTTCTGGTGAAACAAAAAACAAAGTTCTTGCTCAGATTTTGCAAAAGTCTTCTTCACTCGACAAAATGCTAATTTCACTGCAAATCTGTATCAGGAGAAAACTTTGCTAATCCAAAATTTTATATACACTTTTACCTTTTCCTGAGACTAAACCTGAATTAGTAGATGTGCTATGAAGAAAAGGAAAAAAAAAACAGTAAAAAGGAATTTCTTACTTCACCTAGAATTAATCTTTCCTTTTAAATGGTCAATCATTTTTATACACATAAGAAATCTGCAGAGGTGTAACATTACAAGGTGTTATGGTTAATTGTTATTCTTTTGCTGTTTCCAGAGAAATAATATATTAAAAATGAAGAATTAAGCTTAAGGAAAAAGAAAAAAAAAACAGAGCATCAGTTTAATGCCTTCTTGGCTCTATAATGATATCGGTTGCAGCAAGTCCAATGGCTGACCTCATTATAAGGGTTTAATTGCATTGTTACAAAGTTTCACTTCTTGTCTCTGCCCTCTTTCTCTTTATGACAGCTTTAGAAAGGAATTTCAGCTTGAGGTCAAAGGAAATTAATTACGGCTTCCTTAGTCTTTGCTCATCTACATTTTGAAAACTTAAGGCTTTTAGTATAAAAAAAAAAACTGATTTCTATACAGGGCTAAAGTTACTGCAGCAGAAAGGTACTTGAGTCATTGCTCTGTACAAGTGCTTTTTTTTTTTTTTAGAAAATTTGACATCAAGTCTGTGAAGCAACTGATTGCATGAGGGGGTAGGGATTAATTTAAGTACAAATTCAGGAGTATCGGTGACATGGAAATTACCTCTGTATTCTATTTACTATTGAAAATGCTAAACTTGAGTAAGGTGCCTTTAATAACTCCTATTTACTTTTTCAAATTGACTTCATAGAAAGGTATTGCAATGTAATATTTTTTCATACACTAGTTAATTATACTAGTTAATACAGGTGAATGCTGCGTCTTCATCTGACAGTTGGATACACGCAGAGGCACCATCGGGGGGACAGGGGGAAGTGTTTTCCCGGGCCTGGAGTGTTTTAGGGCTTAAGGTGTCCCGGATGTGCCGGGTCCACCTGCTGTCACAGATCTGCCGACTTCAGAAGGGAGGGGGCAGGAGCACAGTCTCTTCTCTGATTGGTCCCAGGGTTGAGCTGCTTCAGGACTTGGATAGCTTTCTCCTCCAGCTCATCCAATCCCCACAAGGCTTGACCAGGACTTAAAACTCTGTGACTGTGAATAAGGGAAGAAATTGCTGTTACTAAACGGAAGACACAGCCACTTGTTCACCCCCCCTCCCTTCTGAAGTGGGCAGCTCATTTACAGCAGGAGGCCCTGCTAATAAAGTAAGTGCAACATGGCAGGCCCCCCCTAAAGTTAACCCAGTGGTTCCTGTTATTGTATGGGGGAACCCTGGCCATTGTTTTTACACGAACGTGAACCCTGGCCACCATTTTTTTTCTTTAACATGTGGGGTCCTAGCCACCAATATTTTTTAATGGGGAGCCCTGACCATAAATTATTTTAATTAACATGTGGGGGCCCTAGACACCAATGTTTTTTTATGGGGGGCCCTGACCACCAATATTAATTTTATAGGGGGCCCTGACCATCAATGTTCTTTTTATTAACATGTGCCACTAGCCTAGTTTTTTTTACTGTGGGGTGTGCATACCAGTGGGTGGGGCTTGTGTTGGGGTCGGAGCGGCCCAGGAGGCCCAGGAAATTTTGTTGTATGGGGCTCCATGATTTCTGATGGTGGCCCTGGATACATGTAGTTTGTACCTGTGATTTCGGATCAGTCCCATTATATCCTGGACGATGCATATGTGTCATCGCCTGTCTATATATCGCTCCTCCATGTGGGTAAAACTACAGGGGAGATTTTGATCAGATTTTGTGGGTCCAATTTTATCTAAACTCACCATGTAATTGCATACAACACCATGCAACAGCACGAGATTTGTAGGATCCTACAAAATCTGATTCTACTATAGCTAGAATGTAAAGTCTGATCACATAAAGCACAATGCATAAATGTAATACATGTCTGTCAGGATCTTTTAAGCCAAACAATACAAGCACTAAATATGTCTTTCCTTCAAGAACGTATTAACATTTTATCATATCAGTGGACATGACATCCTATATCTGTGGTTCATGATGTAATATTAAAATAGAGCAAGGATGAGTTATAGGCCTCAATTATGGTTCACATGTGTAGTTAATTATGCCTGAACGACTCCAACTTCTACGCAAATGATATTAAAAGCTGTCCTTTTATGATGAGGAATTGAGTGTTTGAATTAGGACTGCCTGTGACCTCAAAGTCAATGCAACATAATCTATCATTCCGAGTTATAAATTTGAATCCATGTTACATATGGCTATTGCAGTAGTACGTTTTAGATCAATGGTTACATTGAAGCTCCATCGACCCTTTGACCCTATATTTTTCATTTATACATATAACAATAGTGATATGTGTTCATCTATCTAAAATCTCCCTATCATAAACATTAAAATAACTTTTTTCTAGGTTTGCAATTCCATCCCTTTACAATGGGTATTAATATCAAGTTACTCCTCCCTTTGCTGTTATAACAATGCCTACTCTTCTGGAAAAACTTTCTATTAGAGTTTAGATTATTGTTGGTATAATTTACTGCCATTTAACCATAAGAGTACTAATGATGATTGGCACTGATCTTGGGGATCAGGCCTGTCTTGCAGCCTGACTTCAGACAAGTAGTGTTTCTTGGCATTTGCCAAACTGACTGGGCCTTTAAGACAGTGGGAAAAACCCAGTGGGCCCCGGCCTTCGTGAACATCGATGACCCAGCAAACTGATATCATCAAAAAGGTTTCATTCAATTTTTAATTGCTACCCATCTATTTTTAGTAAGGTTTGTATCAATTAATCAATTAATTCAATGAATAGGGCTTGTGCTCAACATATTTTTTTCATATTGATTTGATTAGGAAATCTTTATGCTTTTTTATATTTCTTGCAGAAAATATGGCTAAATCTGAACTGAAAGTAAAGTCAAATTCTTTATGAAAACCCAATAAAAATGTTGACAAACTAAATTCTACTGCAGGTTCATACAAGCACAATAAAACCAAATCAGTCTCCACTGAGAAGCCCTGTGTATAAACTAACCCCCTCCCTTCTCCAGCTGAATCCTTTGTTAGACTCTTAGATAAAGAAAATATCAGAATTCTCAGTTGACTGCTGATTTTGACCTGTTTAGTGCAAACATTTCCTAATTATAAGAATCGCCATTAATTCAATTAATGTTGAAGAAGAGGGCAAAATGTCAGTTTAAATATTCACTTTCACCTCTATATATACATATATATATATATATATATATATATATATATATATATATATATATATATATATATATATATATATATATATATATATATATATATATATTAGGATATGGATCAGGTCAAGCCCAGATGATAAAAGATAGCTGGGCAGCAGCACCAAAAACTCCCATGGGCAGGAATATAATCAGAAGCTCAGCTTATGCTAGAGGTATGGGATTTATTATCCAGAAAGCTTGGTATGTATACTAGGTAAAGTAATTCCATTTGCTTCAACTACAACTAAAACAATAAAATTCAGCTGAATTATATGATACTTTCATGTTGATACATGGGGGTGTCTGGCTTCCATGCAAAGCTGACCTTAAAGTGAGTCCCCCACAACCATTACAAAACATTAAATATAATTTAGGCATCTTTAGTGAATAGAAGGAAAGACATCAAAATAAAATTACAATTTATTGGAATGTGCCACCATATGTGTTACATGACAATACTTATATTATACAGAACACTAAAATAATACATTACTAATTTTTTGTTATCATAGACCCCTATATCCATATGGCTCAGTTCATCTCTGATTTCTGTTTAGGATACAATGCCACCATCACATTCATTATACTCCAGTTTGTGCTACAAAATGAGATTGGATATCTTCCAGGTGCCCTTGGCACCATTACTAAATAGCTTAGTTCTCAATGTTGTCCTTGTATGCATAAATTAAATAAATCAGCATTAACAGAACTGGGCAAAAAAAGGAAACATTATACAGTGTTTTCAAGGGTTACTGCATTGACTGCATAAAATGATTATGAATAAGACAGACAAGTGATAAAACCTGGTAGCATACTTCATTTTAAATTCAAGCAGGTACATTTCGGATCCATCACCAGCATTGCCTGAAGTAATATCTGCCATCTTGTTCGTCTCCCATAAGCACTGCGTCTCAGTTTTGATGCTGTAAGTCAAATGATTATGTTTTGCGCGAGGTGTCTGACATGTTAATGAGACATATTAAGGAGACATTTTAATGCATTACAAGGAGATCTTCATGTCAGCGACTACATTTCAATTCTATTTCTGCCTAAAGGAAACAAATGTCAGATTGTCACTTTTAGAGAACATCAAGGCAGGCCATGCATTCCTGTTATCACCCGATGAAATATATATATAAAAAAAAAGTGTAAGATTACTCAGGGATCAATGTAGAATTATTTGGATGAGGGAAAAGAAGTCATTTTAGCTTCTGTCACAAGATTATAGTAATAACAAGCTCAGTTTCACTTGTGACTTTTAACATAGTATTTAAAGTTAAACAGCTCAAGATCAAAC
Source organism: Xenopus borealis (assembly GCA_024363595.1). Classification (NCBI taxonomy): domain Eukaryota; kingdom Metazoa; phylum Chordata; class Amphibia; order Anura; family Pipidae; genus Xenopus; species Xenopus borealis. Next base: position 108,588,558 of record CM044435.1, read on the forward strand.
TAAACTTACATCATGGTGGCTAGGGTGAGGCAGGTTATTTAAATGCTGCACTTTATCTCAATAGGTAGGACATTAAAAATGTTTTATAATACTTACAGTAGGTATTGACCTCACCTCAGCGTATGCTGCTGAGCAAGATCCAGAACTGCAGATTAGTATGCAACTCAGTCGGCCTACCCATGGGGCCAATTCACTAAAGCGCGAAGCGTCTAATGCTGGTGCTAATTCGCCAGTGTGATTTAATTTCGCAACTTCGCAGAATTACTTACAGTGTCCCTGATGAAAATTCACTAGCAAAGTAAATAGACTAGCACAGCTTTGCACCCTTACGCCAGGCAAAGCTACGCACTGACGAAGGGACATAACTACGCTAATTCACTAAGATGCCCATTTTACTGAATGTTACCTCTTGTGCTAGACTTTACTTTGCCAGGTCAGATCTAGCGAAGTTCAATACAATAGATAGGAGTTTTAAAAAAAAACTTGAAATTTTTTCTACGTCCCAAAAATACTCTGGCGTCTTTCACTTTTTTTAGGGTGATAGTCTGAATAATAGCATACAGATGAAGCCCCTTTGGATTGTGTTTTTGACACAGAATAACTAAACTCAGACTTCACACGTGTCTCATTTAACACAGAAAATTGCGTCACAGCATCCCATCTAATTAAAGTGTTCATCATTGTGAACAATGGTGCTTTGGTATGCTAATGAAAAGGTTAAATGCATTTAATCAGTTATGATAACTTTAGATAACACAGTTTCTTCAATTAGCCATGACGATTTTAACACACAAATCCAAGAGGCTGCATCTATAATTTTTTTGGGGGTTACCCTCCTTCCCCCCTACATTTCCTAACATATGGAAACTCAACTATACATTGGGCACACTTTTAGGGCAACTTTATTTTATTTAGTAAAGGTTTCCTGGGCTTGTGTAGGGTAATGTAGTGGCAGATACATGTACTTTAACTTTGATCCTTATGCAAATTAGGCATCGCTTGCGTAAATGTGCTTTGCCTGACAAAGTAACGGTAGCACAACTTCGCTACTTTTCGCCTCCCTGAGTGCAATTTTTCAATTTTAGTGAATTAGCGGCAGACTGGCGAAAATTCACCTGGCAAAGCGCGGCGAAGGTGTCACTAGCCAAATTCCGCACTTTAGTGAATTTGCCCCAAGTGTAGAGGATAATCTTGCACATTCTAATTTGAACCATGTTATAATATTTCAAAAAATTTTTTGAATATCCTTCAAAACATTGTCCTGTGAACTCAAATCAACTCACCTTTGGACAATAAGTAACAATTGCTATTCTCATGCATAATGTTGTTCATGGAGCATTTATGATTTTTTTGCATTTTTAAAACATACAGCCTTAGCTTTAGCTTAGTTCATACACATTTTTAGTTGGAGGCTGACTATAGAGATCAATAGAAATAAAACATTTAACATTAAAGTCCTATTAGTTTTGGCGAAGCTGTGTTCTCTCCAATGAATCTCCATAACCTGTAATGTAATTACAGATTATTATTTGCCTATTTGTCTCTAGCTGGCCATAATAAGATCTGCTCCAAATCAACAGATCTTTCACCAATATGACCACTATGATGAGTGCAATATTGGTCTGATCCAATCGATGAGCCCTCACACCAACAATCATATAATAATTGCTCCTATGCAGACCATCAGATGAAGGACTAGTGTAATGTATTGGGTCAGGTACCCGAGGGTAAACCACCTGTGTACCCAGCTAATGTGCAGCATTGGCCACTGAAATGAACTTTCAGTGTTGAATAAGGGCCTTAAAGGAAACCTGTCATGATTGAGTTAACACTAGAAAGGAAATAAAACTTTTAAAACAAACCACATACCCCTATTTATTATGCTCAAATCTCACTAATTCTCAATTTATAACTACTTTTAGTGCATGAGACACTAACTGAAGCCCTGACTTTCCAGAAAGTCAGGAGAGCAAAGCATCATGGGTAGAATCAGTACTGCAGACTCCTCTCACGATATCACCAGTTTGTGCAGTTGTCAGTGGCTGGAGTAGCCCACACAATCTGAATAGAACAATAGAAGGTGTTTCAAATAATTCTAATAGAATATCAAGTCCTGGTGTGACATGAGTTATACAGAGCTTGTCTATCATAGAGTATACTCTGACTAAGCATGAAAGAGATTTGGCAGTTTGGCACAGCCCACACACGGAAAACAAAGGGGTGTTTAAACATGGCAGCGCCTATGAAGCCCTTTTTACATGAAGGATATTTTCTAATCCGTTTCAGATATAGACAAAAACAGCTGACTAAAGGGTTTAACTAAGGATGGAAAATAAATATTTTACTCATGTCTCAAGGTGACAGGTCCTCTTTAATTTCATGCTTATTCATACTAAGCCCCCATTTAGTTTCAGCTTTGGCCACTCCCACCCTCCCCTTTTTTTTCTGTCCCTATACTGGTAAATCAGCACCAGAGTAACATGACTTCTGGTGTATGGTGACATCACCTCCAGTTTCACAGGTTCCCAGACCGGAAGGAAAGTTAACTCTATAGGGTTGGGTAGCAGTTCTGGGTAGTGGATGTGTTGGATGGCGAGTGTGGGTGGGGTTAGGGGTCAGCAGGTCTAGGTTGGGCACAGAGATGCAATTCTTGACCCAACAGGAAAGTGAAACCTGCCTGATAAACATCTGCTTGATTTTTTACCTAGATATCATTGGATAGGCCTTTTAGAGGGTCCCACATCATTTGGACGGGCCATATCAGCAACTTAGACCTGTGAATTGGTTTTCTTACCAGCAATTTCTGTGTACTCCATATGAAATGTCTAATTATGACAAACAAAACTTTGGATGGGGATCTATAGAAAAGGAGCAGGAATCATGGAAATGGATGGCAATGAATATCTTATAGAATAAGCATAAAGTTAATCTAAAGAATAATATATTTTTGTTGTTCCTAAGATGGAAGTAACTTTCTTTTTATGATTATGGTATGAGGATGTGGGGGGAAAGTTCATAACAAAAGCATAAAATACCGCCTAGTACCTTTAGATATTAAAATACACATAATTATTATTTCAGGATGGTAGTCAGTTTTGGAATTTAAATTCTTAGCCCATACAAGGTACTCAGGATGAAGTTCTACCAATGTGCCATGAAATGGCATCAGAACCTCCCTATCCATGTGACTAACACTTCTTTCTCTTCATTGCTTTGTCCTCTGGCATTTTCAACTACTTTCATGCTTTCCTCTGCCTTCATTGCAAATAACTTTACACTTATTTATGGTGCACTTTGCGGAATTAAATTTTAGATTCCCCATTACTGCCAATTTCTCCAATTTTCTTAAATTGTTGGTCTTTTATTTTACACTGACATTGAACTTTTCTTGTTAGGGGAATGTTTGGTGGATGCAAGACAATACTGTCCCAGTTTCTTTGTATGCCAATATGAATTATTGTGAAATTATTACTGAATCTACTGCTTTTCAGTTGCCTGAAATATCTGGACTTTTTCAATAGTTTGTAGGCTTGACATTATATCTTTCTGCTGTATACAGTACAAGGATTTTTGAATTGCATTAATACCAGTTACTACATAAAGAAAGTAATGAGTATGCTGCTAGTATTAGCCACTGAGACTGGGTTAGTTATTAATAATAATGTACATAAGCTCGGGCTCTGGGCCATAAGACTGACAGTCGTCAGGCTTGTGCTCCTGTTATGTAATTTCATAGCATCTAGCCAGCCCATATTTACATTGTTTATAGGTCCAACATTCTCTAAACCTACAACATAATTTTAGACTTGTACATACCTCTGCTGCTGTACAGTTGGGTTATTGTATTTATGTACAAACTCTGAGCATGCTTCAAGTTGGTCAAGTTACAGACTACCTCATTATTAAATTAAGTATTCTATTTATCAGCCAATCCCCTGATCATGCCCACCTATTACAGCCACCTTTCACTTTGGGAGGAACCCTCCACCACTCAGATTCTATCAGGTCTAAAAGTGAGAGAACCAAGGTGAGAGTTCTGGGCAGAAATGGATGTGTAAAAGGAGGAACGGGGTTAGAGCAAAGTATAGTGAACAGGCCAAGGTCAAAAACCAATCAGTCTGTGCAATACATAGTCAAGATCTGGCAAAGGTCAGTTCAGGCAGCAATACAGTGGTAGACAAGGACAGGCAAAGATCAAGGAACAGATAAACCAGACTAGAAGCACGCCCAGGAATCTTCAATAGGCCTATATTGGGTGATGGGAAGTAGGACTTTAAATATTTGAATTTCTTACAAAAAGCAATGGCGTCACATGTGCACTGAAAAGAAAAGTCAAGTGCATATGGACACAGAATATTGCATGCTCCAACTGCGGTGTCCACACAGGTGAAATGGCAGGCATCCCCATGGCCTACCAGGTATACTCACAGGTTGCTCATGAGCCACTGGTTGGGGATCACTGCTCTAAGATGACAGATCATACCAACCTTCTTGTAAGGGGATCATAACACAACAGGACGCTATAGGTGGTGACAGAGAATGGACTTGGTAAAATAATATAAAACACATAGAGGGTGGGCAAGTCAAAAACTTCAGTTAAAACAAAGAAAATAGGTAAAAAAAAAAACAATAATTTAAATAATTTTACAATCAGTGCTTAGTATTTGTATTTGACAGATTCCAAGGGGAAATGTAGTAATTAATGTTTAACCACCTTTTAACATATACAGGCATTGGATTAATTATCTGAAAAGCTTCGAAAAAGAGGAAACCTGTCTCCCCTAGACTCCATTGTAAGCAAATAATTCACATTTTGATAAATTATTTTATTTTTCTCTTTAATAATTTAACAGTACATTGTACTTGATTCTAAGATATTATTAATCCTTATTGGAAGCAAACAATACCATTGGGATTATTTAACATTTAAATGTTTTTTTATCAGACAAAGTATGGAGACCCAAAATGAGGAATGAACTGTTATCCAGAAAACCCTGGGTCCCATGCATTCTGGATGACAGTTCCCATACCTGTACTAAAATGATCATATATGAAACAGGCAAAAACTAGCAATCTGAATATATTTTAAGTGTGGCACCTAAGGTCTGCAGCAAAGAGTTTGTGAAGGACAGGCATGGGATCTAGGATTTCAGGATAGTAGATCTTTACGAAGTTTATATCTTCATACCTTAGGCCAACTAGAATATAATTTAAACATCAAATAAACCCAATACGTTGGTTTTATATCCAACAATGAATAATTATATCTCAACTGGGATCCAGTACAAGGTACTCTTTTATTATTAAAGAGAAAATTTTAAATTATTTTTAAAAAATTGGATTATTTGGATAAAATGGAGTCTATGGAATTCAGAGCTTTCAGTATATTAGCAAGGTTTACCTGCTAGCCATACCTGTGTGCTGGTGATTTCCTCTGGATTTTCCAGATAACTGATCCCATACCTGTACCAGGACCAGAAACAGTTGGAAACACTTTCTATAGATTGTATTTGACAACAACTGCAAATATTCTTGAATGGCAAAGACCTACTGTAGATGTAAAGCCTCATTATGTGTGTAGCCAGCCATGAACATTTGGTCCTTTTTATTCCGCATTAATTACTTGATACACACTTTTGTAATTCTAAACACAGGGTGCAGGGAGCTAGTACATTTTGTTGAAATGTATAAGTATCATTTCATTGGTGTTCCTGAGAAACATGAATTGACAGGTTGTTCTAAATCTAATCAAACAATTATATAGAAAAAAATCTGGGTTTAAGCAGAAAACAGAATTGTATAAACAAAGAAACAGGAAATGGGAATCAACAACATGAAAAAGCAGGCATAGCTTCTCTGGTTTAAAATTTAGAAGAGTGTTTTACAGATTTTGACCAAATGGATTTTCTTATGTAATATGTATATATATATGTATGTATATTTTTATTTGTATAGCGCTACTTGAGGGCAAAGCACTATACAGCAACAATAAATTAGTTGTAACAAACAAGGGTTCACTGCATTAATAAGTAACAATAAGTGCATTATTAGAAGTCCAATTCACATAAATATAAAATATAATTCTGCAGTGTCAAGGAGACAAAAGAATGGAGGACCCTATCTCGTGGGTCTTATGGGAGGGTAAGGTATGGACACAATTCAGACAGGTATTAAAGTGCTGTGATTCACAATGGGTGAAACTGTCATATAAGTGACAGTTCCCAGTTCAGGTGTTATCCAGGTGCTCCCAGGGGTAGTCTCTGAGTTTTGTTTTAAAAACATTGAAGGGGGATTCTCTCCTGAGAGATGGAGGAATGGTATTCCAAATATAAGGAGCTGCAAGAGAGAAGGGTTTGACATGGGAAACAGCAGTAGAAGTGGGAGGTTCAACCAAGCGGTTGCTCTGGGAGGAGTGAAGGTTTTGGCCAGGAAAATATAGAGGAACAAGAGATGAGATGTAGTTAGGTGCAAAGGAAGGAAGGGTTTAAAGGCTATGAGGAGAAGTTTATACTTTATTCTTTGTTTTATAGGAAGCCATGATAATGACTTCAACTGGGGAGGGGCCTGTACCCTTTTGGATGAGAGGAGGATAATTCTGGCAGCAGAGTTTAATACAGACTGTAGAGACGAGAGATGGGAGTTAGGGAGGCCAGTTAGTAGAAACACACAGTAATCTAGTCGGGATAGGATGAGAGCATGCATGAGTGTCTTGGCTGTAGTAATAGGTTTTTACAGTGGCATTAATAGAATTAAAGAGAAGGAGAGAGGGGAGTCAAAGATTACCCCCAGACAGCGTGCTGAGTTCCAGGATTAGGTGGAAAGATGATTAGTTCAATATTTGTTAGGTTGAGCTTGAGGTGGCGCTGGTTCATCCAATTGGAGATTGCTAGGAGGCAGTTAGAGTTTTGAGCCTCTATTTCAGCTGTTAATGAAGGGGTGGGTAAATATATTTGGGTATCATCAGCATAAAGATGATAATTAAAGCCAAATGATTGAATGAGATCTCCCAAAGACAGAGTATATAGGGAGAACAACAACAGACCAAGCACAGAGCCTTGTGGCACCCCTACATTAAGTGGAATTGGAGATGAAGTTTTGTTAGCACAAGAGACAATGAATGTTCAGTTAGAAAGGTATGAAGAAAGCCAAGATGAAGCTTGGTTACGGATGCCAAGTGAATACAGAATCTGCACCAGGAGAGAGTGATCAACCTTGTCAAATGCAGATGATAGGTCAAGGAGGATAAGGATCGAGAAGTGACCTTTGGCTTGGCCAACCTGAAGATCATTTGTAACTCTGCACAAGGCAGTCTCAGTAGAGTGACCAGGCCGGAAACCAGATTGCAGAGGGTCCAACAGATCATGGGTGTGTAGAAAGTTAGTAATACGGGAGAACACAATACATTCTAGGAGTTTAGAGTCAAGTGGTAGAAGGGAGACAGGACGGTAATTTGACAGACAGGATGAGTCAATTGTGGCCTTTTTAAAATAGGCTTTAAAAAGGCCTGTTTGAAAGGAGAAGGGAAGCTTCCAGAAGCTAGAGAGGATGCACTCCCCTCAAGACTTTTCTGATTTCTTTAAATACAAAGTAGAGTCTATCTGCAATCAGATCCCTACCTCTACTAATGCAAACCAGCTCCTCCTTCCTATGCCACCGTCTGCATGTCTTAATTCCTTCCCTCCAGTAACAATGTCTGAAGTCTCCAAACTTCTTTTGTCATCCCCAAAATGGAGTCTATAGGAGATGGCCAATCCCATATTTCTGAGCTTTCTGGATACCGGGTTCCTGGATAGTAAGTTAACTTTTTTCACTGCAATGTTGCTAGTGTAATTTGGACTGAGTACTGAAATTGCACACTGGAGAGCTGCTGAATAAAAAGCTAAATAACTAAAAAACTACAAATAATAAAAATTAAAAGACAGTTGCAAATTGTCTCAGAATATATTGCTCTCCATCATACTAAATGTTAATCTAAAGGTGATCAATTCCTTCAAAAGCAAACATCTTATTGGTTACTGGCACTGCACCTGGACAAACTTTGTACCTTTTATTCCATGGGGTTATGAAATTAGTGAACAATGAGCCTAAGGAGCTTCTTGTTATTATACACTGGCAAATAAGTATTGGTTTAATCTATATGGGAGAAAAAACAGCTAGAACTGGATTTTCCAAAATGGTATCCATTGACTCTCACAACTCATCATTAAAGTAAGTACGTTCTGATGTTTGTACTCACTCACATACACTACCCAGGCTTAGGCTATATACCCCCTCTCACTGGCATCTTATGGAGGTGCACTGCTCTACTTTGCATTTGTGTACTGCTTGGTATGTTTTAGTCGAGGGGAAAAAAGTTTATTCTGCAAATACAAGATGATATCACCAGCACATGGGGCCAACCTTACTGCCAGAAATACTGCAGGGCAACTTAAACATTGATATATGGAAAATCCTGCAGTTGCATAAAACTCAGAAATGAGAATAAATATATTTGCACTAACTACTCACTAAAAACTTTTAGTCTGTTATAGAATGCTTATTCTGAGCAACTCTTAGACTGGCCTTTGTTTTTTTTTCCGTTTATTACACACCTGTCTATTCAGGCCTCTCCTATTCATATTCTAGTCTCTCATTCAAATCAATGCATGGTTACTATGGTGAGTTGGACCCTAACAATTTTGCTAAAATTGCAAACTCGAGAGCTGCTGAAGAAAAGAGCTAAATAATTCAAAAACGAACACGAAAAATAAAAAATTAAAACCAATTGCAAATAGTCTCACAATATCACTTTCAACATCATACTTAAAATGTATTTAATGGTGTACAACCCCTTTAAGGACATGTGCCAATACTGTACTGTATGTATGTCTGATATTAAATAAGTTGTAGACATGACTACTAAAACTTAATCTAGATCATATACCTAAAACTTTTGTAGTGTTGCTGTTTCCTACTGCTGAACATGGGGGTTATTGTTAGAATATAATAATTAATATTTGAAATGAATGCTGATGAAAAGCCCCCCTAGAAACTCACACACTTTTAAAATCGTCTTCCTCCAACCTACATGCTGACTAAATGGAACTCTTATTTTCCAAACTGCTGTAAAATGACATTTTAAAGAAAAAAATGCTCTAACATCAGCACAATCTTTACATTTAGAAAATGCTCTGATTTTCCAAATATCTGTCTTGAAATTGTCTGCCTTCACTTGGCGAGGAAGAACATACAGCTGCTAGACCTGTTATCTTCGCCTCAATTTATGGCTTTAACACTTTCGCTGGCTCAGGGCTCCTTGATAAGAATTATGTATTTCCCATGAGTTTGTGACCAATGGGTTAAGATTCTAACAGATTTAAAATTGGGTGCTGAAATGGTCACTTTTTCCCTCCTTTCCTCTGCCATTATAGTGATCATCCAAGCTTCTACAAGGTAAATACTTTTGGAAAATAAGTGGAAATTTGCTGCAAATCAGTCCCTTTTGTTCATGGCCACAGGAGAATTCTGAAATGTTTGGACACTAATACCCGCTCATTTTCTTGGTTCTATAAATAAAAGCTACCAGCTATGTGGCAGCCATGAAATGGTATTCTTCAGAGCTCAGCAGGAAGCCTCATCCTTATTACCACGGCAGGGGGCAGGACAGGCCCAAAACAGCAAGACAACTGAATCAAGGCATTTTCAATGTCTAACAAAATGACTATGGTTTAGGCAGAAGTATAAGGTTGGAAGAAATTGGACTGCTTTTGTGTTCAGTGTAACACATTTGTTTAAAAGAGTTCAAATAATAAAAAAAAATGTCCACTTTTTTTTTTAAAAGCAAATAGATGCAGAAGCATATTTTTTTTTTACAAGCAGAGGGCTAATTCGTGAAATATTTGTTTCTTTTTATATGAGGGAAAATGTGTAACGTTGGTTAGATAGATTTTTTATGTAATAATCACAATTATCGTAAAGTCTAAAATAGTTGAAACGCAAAATATTAGAAACAATTTATAAATTCATGTTATTGGGCAGTGGACAAACTGTAATTTTGGTTAGGTCTGTTTTGATTATTTTAATCATGTTGCTACCATTTACAGAACCTGGCAACTTGGCTCATTTATGAATGGGAGCACAAGAATAAAAAATGGACACCCTCCTTGATGCAAAAAAAAAAAACACACTTAGGGCATGATCACAACAGATGTAAAATATCAGGGATAACAATGAGATTCTGGGAAATAATACTGCATTGGGGTAAAACGTGATATATAATGTCTGTTTAGTACTTTGGACCATTCAGTCACTGTACATTGACTGTAGACAGCGCTGAGAAATATGTTGGCGCTATAGAAATACATGTTAATAATAATAATGGGCCTGCTAAAGCCACCTTTCTCAAACTGAATAAACAGTCGCCATTGGAGGAATAATTATGAATGTGCTTTTAATTCACAGCTTAAATTTCCTATTGTTGGAACAGATGGTCTTATTATTTTTTTTTACACAAGTCATTAAATGCTAGAAAAGCCAAAATATGGACTAAGTTATACTGAGAAGTACAATGATGAACATTTACAGTCAAATTGCTGGCAGCTGGATTACAAGCACCCAGGCTGGTTATTATTAACGTCCTTTCAAAAACACCAGTTCCAAAAACTTTTTCCTCACTACTTGCACATTTAAATAAAGTGCTTTTCAAAGGCATTGATATGTTGTATTCATTTTCATTCCTATACTAAAGAGCATTCAGTTGGATCATGCTGTGGAACAATAAGGAAAGGGCATCTGCTGTCATGGCATGTGATTATAAATTTTTATCTCTGCTCTGTAATTGGTTGCCAGATCTATGCTAGGGGGCACTTATGACAAAACAAGTTGCAAGTCTGTAACTATAGTGTTGCAATCAATAAATATATAAAAAATCATTAAAATGCATGTATGGAGCCTGTTATCTAGAACGCTCAGGACCTAGGGATCTTTCCATAATTTGGATCTTTGTATTTTAAGCCTTCTAGAAAGTCATGTAAACGTTAAATAAACCCAATAGGTTGACTTTGCTTCCAATAAGGATACATAGTTTTATTATCACAGAGAAGAAGGAAATCATTTTTAAAAATGTGGATTATTTGGATAAAATTAAGTCTATGGGAGACAGCCTTTCCATAATGCAGAGCTTTGTAGGTAACAGGTTACTGGATAATGGATCCAATATCTGGATATTGGTGCATAACATGAAAGCTAATTAAAATGGGGTTATGCTGGTACGTTCTAGTTTTCAGCCACAATTTGGAGGGTATGCTTTACTGCCGAACCATACATTTACAATCAATGCCAAAAAAATAAAAATTGGTCAGTACTTGTAGTTCACCAAAGCCGTAAGGACTCTGGGGAAAGAGCCTGTAACTTATCAGGCCTGGTCATAGAGATAGCATTGACAGACATATTTAAATAGGATTTTATATATATATATATTTATATATTATAGAAAAATTAAAAATAGCTGCACTCACTTATTGGAGAAAAAGCCAGGGGTCACACTGTAGGAAAGCCATATAGAATATCATGTAAAGCAAGGCACTCACAGGACGTGGTGAAACGTTGGAATAACAAATAAACTTTACTTGCTTTAAATGATATTCTATTTCTATATTACAGTATATATAAACACAGTTCCAATGCCACTCTCCACTCCAAATATCACACCTGGGTGCTCACCAATTATAATACAATCCAATATCAGAAAGCACTCACATCTATTCTCAATTATTCAACATGCAAAAGATTTATTCTACACTCACGTCTACGCGTTGCAACCCACGCGGCATTGTCATCAAGATCCTCCTGATGACGATCCCATGTGGGTCGAAATGAGTAGATGTGAGTTTGAAATAAATAAATAAATCTTTTTCATTGAGAATAGCTGTGAGTGATTTCTTATATTGGATAATATATATATATATATATATATATATATATACACATAACCCGTCTATTCCATTCTGTCATTGAACCAGGCATGGGTCATCTTAGTTACACAGTTTATTATTCAATGGCAATGCATTGGGCATTCATAAAAATGTAGAATTCATTCCTTCTATACTGAACCTGCATAACACACACCATTCAGGCAAAATGCCATCAAACAATATATGTTGACAATCTAATAATCCAATTCATGTCAGTTTATTATCAGTTTGTCAAGTTATTTGATATGCTTTCTGTTATTCAGTATTAGTGTAATTATCAGAAAGAGCCAAGTAGAGGAAAGCAAATACTCCAATGAAAGAAAAAATATTAAAGTTGAAACCTCCAGTGCTCTCCTTAATGTCTTTCAATTACTTAGTGACAGAAAACAAAATCCCAGCTTGGTTTATGGGCTGTGATTATTCAATTGTGCATATCCTTGCCTTGTAAATAGCAACTTCTTCAGAACATAGCTCAATGGCAAGACATAAGACTATGCTTATAGCTGGTCAGTTATGGAAAAGAATAAAAACATCCCTCTCTGACTTGGCAGATGCATTTTTTGATTAGTCTAAATGAAAGAGATAATAATTCTGAAATAAAAATGTCTTTAGATGGTAATTTCATTCACACCATGCAGGTTTTTTTTTTTTAAATATAAACCTATATAAGATTATTTATGCTCATTATTTTATCACAGATTCTGCTTTCTTGCATTTAGAAGGTGTGAGACAGATTTTTGTCTTCGCTACTCATTCCACCAGCTTGCTGCTTCCCAACTGCTGATCATACACACCATTGATCCGTAGTTATGTAGAGGTGTCTCTAAATAATTTCTCTAATTGGATAACCGGATTGTTTGCCACATGTTGGACTGTACCACATCAGGAGATCATATACACCCCATGCAAAACAGATTGATATTAAAAGCAAGTGAAAAAAACTAGATTTCTGATGTTAATAATAGCAATAAATATCACCTTACCTAATAATACAGCAGGCATTCGGGACTGGCAGGTAGTAAATTAACTGCATCTGGTGTCAAGAGGAGTTAATTAACATTTTCTTAGATGTATTCTGTCAGTTATGGATTAAAGAGAGGCATTTCTGGTTCTCCCATCAGTGAACAGAGAAAAGAGAAGAATGTAGCTTGTTTTCTAGTTTCAACTAAGCGCATGTGGACCAATTTTTTTTTTTTTGCACAATATTGTTGTACAAGTTAAATGTGGATGTGCTTCATGCAGAGAACCGCTTTTCCCCATGGTTCTAACATCTCACTTTTAATGCCCGCTGCTTGAGTGCTGCTAGGCAGCCATACAGACAGATGGATATGTAGAAAGATAGAGTGGCACATGCCATGATCATACACTCAGACAAAGCATAATCTGACCCATCCATACCAAGCAACTGCAACCGAAAGACCTCATAAATTGTTCACTACCAGACACTTGCTTGTGAATTATCTGACAGAGCTCAGCCAGAATTAAAAAGAATGATGAAATAACACAAGAGAGGCTAATGTGTTTTTTCAAGCGTACCAATCGGCCTAGTGCAATGTCAAAGCCCTAGGCTAAATTTGCAGGTGGTCGAGCATCTCCTTTTCAAAAGGTTAACCTACAAAGAGTACACAAGCCGTATTCTATGTGAATACAGGACCAGCTCCCAGGGAGCCAGGCAACAATAAGAAAATAATGACATCAACCTGACCGTGGTTAAGTACATAACACGCTAAAGGTTCACGGATGTGTGGCCTGGAACAATAAGGGGAGAGAGAAAGGAGCCTGGTTGGCTGTATCCCAGCATTTATTATCCATGCTGGGAGACCAAGGGAAGGTATGATACAGACTGCCATTTCAATTGACTGTCAGTTAATCTCTCAATTTGTGGATGAGAAAAACAAAATAATGTATACAAATTCTGCAAGAGACATGTGATCCCTCCTCTAATGCTTTTATGTTTTTTCTCCTTAATTAATACTTTCTTTTGCTCTGTCTTGTTCAATAGGCCCTGCCTGCTGATTGACCACCACAAACATGAAAGAGCTCGGCATAAATGTTTGAGTACCAGCAATGCATAGCAAGCTATGCCTAGAAGTTTAGTTTAACTGGACATGGAATAATTCATTGCACAGTCAAAGAGATACAGCCCTAACAAAAACTGCATATTGTTGCACAAACAACTAACTCATAGTATCAATGCCCCATGAGCTTGTCTGTCTTACCTTTGGAGCCAACCATAGTTATAGAAAGTCACTGCTATATATTTATATCTCTCATGAGATAATGACTGAGGAGTGACAGAAGCAAAGGAAGGGCATAAAAGGGAGTGAGGAAAAGCAAGGCAAGTAAATAATGGAAGCTGCTAATGAACATAGTGGGTGGTCAGAAAGGGATAGATTATTTAATAAGACAAAAAGAAGAAGCAAATATTGGCTGAGTTCCAGGGTTTTGCTGTTAGTAAGAGCCATTTACAAACACATGTTGCACATTATGATGCCACTCATTAAAGTTACTTGTCCACAAGGCCGGAACTAGGGGTAGGCAGAAGAGGCATATGCCTATGGCGCAAAGTTTGGGGGCGCAAGGCACTTACCTCATAACTTAAGGGAAATGCGCGTGCACACCCATGCCTGGATGATGCACATCTTCTTTTTCAGGGGCACACTAGGGGTAGGATGCTTACAAGTCATATGCATCCTAGTCTGCCACTGAAAAATAAGATGCACATCTTCCTTTGCACATGGGTTTGCGCATGCATCTTCCTTTGTGCACAGATGTGCACTAGTGTCTTCCTTTGCTCACTGCCACAGAGTGCGACATGGCCAGCCAGGTTTTCTGGGGTGCCCAGTCGGCATTGCCACCAATGCTTGTCCAAACAAGCTCCTTGCATTTCTGTAGTGGTGCCATTGTGTGCTTCATACTTCTTCTGCTAAACTGTGCACCTACTGACAATGGGGGATCCTGGTGCTACCACTACCTTGAACATGGTGGTAATTTCAGGGTTTCATAGCAGGTTTCTGGCTAGAAGCAGCAGACTTGGGTAAAAAGTTCTACAAGCAGCTTGAGCACCATGCACTGCAATGGTTCAAATTTAGGTGCAAATCATTTCTTCTCTCCCCTAAAAGATAAAACCATTTGAGTTGTGAGTTCAAGGTATAAAAATTTGTTAAATGCTACAAAATTTGACCTTTTATAAACAACCCCTTAAAGTATGGTGATGCAAAAATTACAGAAAAAAATCCTGCAAACAACACTTAAATTACATGCTTTGCCACCATTAATTAAAGATACCTCTGTGCCAGTGCATTTGTCCTGCCTTCTGTTCCAAATCACAAGTAAGGTCATCTATTGATGCAAGGGAACCCTGATGCTAATCACTGCTTTCAAGCTTGTCCTAATGGGTTCCCATTGCAGGCTGTGTCACTAGGCACATGCAGAACTAGTTTTGACACTAAGGGGGTGATTCAATTTTTTTTAATTCTTGCGGCAAGTCGAGTTTGTTTTGTGTTAAAACTCCTGAATTGGAATTATAGTTTTAAAAATATATTGTTCATTAAGTGCCAAAGATTAATAAAACTTTAATGCAAAACTTTGGCATATAAAAGCTGCTAAGTTCAAGTAAAAGTCATGGTAGCCATGGTAGTACAAATTCAAGGTATTTAAATATTTTTTTACGATTTTATTCAAACAAATTTTTTACATTTCGGTTTTTAATAAATAAGTAACACACCAATTTGATAAAAAATTTTATCCAATTAGAAAAAAAACTAAAACACAAAAATTTTTAAATTTAATAAATAAGCCTTCAAGCATTGGAAATGATGCAATGGCCACTCTGATTTTCAGAACAATTGTGTCTGATTCATCTACAGTTACCTTGGGAAAAATTGCTGTTCTGGGTAAGAAATTAATTTGCACACTGTGCTTATAAATGATGCCTATAATTGCAGGAGGAAGATAAATTGGGTAAAGCCAAACTAAAATAATATATATTGTAAAATAGAATCTCCAGCATCATTAACCTTCAAAGAGATGTTAATTTTGCTCCTGTTTAAACTGGTTAATGGACAAACTAGACTAAACCTTGCAGTTGTCAAACAGGATAAAATCTGATAAAAGCTGTGATTCATTTATTATTTTGCACCACTTTAAAACTGAAAATATGAGAGAGGGAAGTGCTAAGGAAGCCAATTAGCACTCTGTTTAGTACACTGCCAAAGTAAATGCAGATAATTTAAAATTCTGACAAATGACAAGATTTGCAGAACCGTATCTTCAAGGAGGAGCTGTTAAGGGAGGATTAGTCTTCATGTCAGACCAGACAAAACTTTGATGCTGTTGCTACATCTACTAATATGATTTTTTGTCTCACTGGAATGTTCCAGTTATGAGCAGGTGAAAGAGAATATTCTTTAAAAAGCTAGCGATTGTGTTTGAAGCAGGAATCTGAGAAGTGTTTTGCTAAGGACTGTGACAACAGACATTAAAAATTCTTATCAAGAACTCAAAGCAAATATTCTGAAATGAAGGGCAAGAGAACATCCGTAATGGTAAAAACAATCTCAGTAGTGGCACTCACCATACGTTCAACTGTTGACACCAACCAGCAGTGTAGCACTTCAAAAATCCAATAAGGTAAACTTGTAATGATGTTGAAGGTCAATATCCAGAGCTAAAATAGTCTAATAACAGTGGCATCCAAAACAATTTGGTAAAAATTGTTTCCATTCAAAGCCCAACAAAAGTCCCAGCCATCGAAAGCTGAGTCAGAATGCTACACCGTGGCCTCCAGAATACATGCCAACTTTGTCACTTAGAGCAAGTACACAGCCTAAAGCTTTTTTGGTCATTGTTAAAGTGCTTGGTCGCCAAAGAGATCTATATTTTAACAAAAGCTGGAAGGCTGCAGGGTGGAGATCTTTTAGTGCATGATCTTTTCTAGTAATGGCTTTTAGATGGTAACCTTGTTTTAAATCCAAGTTTCATCTTTAACATCAATAGAACTGTTATAGTTATTATAACTTGCACTGATATAATAAACTACTGGCATACCATTATAGAGTAATTAAATGGATACTGTCATGGGAAAAACCAGTTAATAGTGTTGCTCCAGCAGAATTCTGCACTGAAATCAGTTTCTCAAAAGAGCAAACAGATTTTTTTTGTATTTAATTTTGAAATCCAACATGGGGCTAGACATATTGTCAGTTTCCCAGTTGCCCCCAGTCATGTGACTTGTTCTTTGCTAAACTCCAGTCATTGTTTACTGCTGTACTGCAAGTTGGAGTGATATCACACCCCTACCTTTTCCTCACAGCAGCCTAACAACAGAACAATGAGAAGGTAACCAGATAACAGCTCCCTAAAGCAAGATAACAGCTGCCTGGTAGATCCAAGAACAGCACTCAGTAGTAAAATCCAGGTCCCACTGAGCCACATTTAGTTACACTGAGTAGGAGAAACAACAGCCTACAAGAGAACAGTTCCATCCTAATGTGCTGGCTCTTACTTAAAGCACATGACCAGGCCAAATGACTTGATATACCAAGACACACCAATATTACAACTAAAAAAATACACTTGCTGGTTCAGTATTAAAATTTTAGAGCAAATTTGCAGTGCAAACAGTGCAGTTTAGAAATAAAAACTACATCATAAAAATCATGACAGAATTCATTTAAGGAATTTAAGATGGCAGCCCAACCTTTATTACTTTTGACAATTTATTATTCTAACCTGACAATGAATGAAACAAGTTTCAAACTCAGTCAATGTAAACCGTAAATCAGTGTTACTTTATTACCTGCACTGTGGATAAAATATCTAACCTTATAAATGTTCGTGTCTATACAATTTCACTGCAACCTGGGGTTTTCTGGATAGGAGGTCTTTCTGTAATTTGGTTCACCATACATTAAGGGGCACATATACTAAAGGGCACATTTACTAAGGGTCGAATATTGAAGTTAAAAAACTTGAAATTTGACCACTGAAAATGGACCTTTTGTGTTCTGATAAGTCTGTTTTCAATTGAATAAAAATCATTCAAATCCTTTGAATGCATTGTTCGATTCAAACGATTTTGCCCGCCCAAAAATCTGAATTTCAAAAATTTGCAAAAACAGTCCTTAAACGTTCCAGGAGGTCCCCATAGGCTAAAATAGCAATTGGCAGGTTTAAGGTGATGAAGTGTCTATTTGAATTTTTTAAAGAGACAGTACTTTGATTTTTGAATGGCCGAATTTTAAAATTACTTTGAAATTCTAATTTTTTTAATTCTAATTTTTACTTCGACCCTTAGTAAAGCTGTCCCTAAGGATCGAAGTGAAAATTCAAATTAAAAACATTTGAATTTCAAAGTAATTTTTGGCTACTTCGACTATAGAATTAAAAAAAAATTCCTAATATTTTCCAAAGAAGGCTGAATCTGTTGATTTGTGCTTTAGTTGGAAGACTAGGCTTGATTTGGGCCAGGATTGTCTCTGGTCTTTGGTGTCTGCCATACTAAACTCTACATAAACTTGAACAGCAGCTGGTGTATTTTATGCAATTTTTTTTGTTTTGTCTAAAATGCTGATTTTTTTCATTTATATTTTCAATAACTGCATATGTAAAATACTGATTTTGTGTTCACTTGCTGGCATACTACAGTATCTTAATATGGGACTTTTTGAGGCCTATTTATGAAACCTGAATTTTTTCTATGTGGCAAACTCAAATTTTTGGTGAAAACCCGCTCAAATTTGTAGAGTTAAATTTTACCCAAAAGCTTCTCAAAAGCCAAATCTGAAAATACTCCAGCTAACACCTGTCAAGGTCATGTAGAAGTCAATGGCAGATATCCCTTTAAAAATTGAACATGTTTCTTGACATCATGATCTACACTGGATAATCCAAAAAAGTCAAGTGACTCAAATTCGAAACAGCCATACAATTTGAATTGTCGCACAATGTTGTAGAAACTTTTCACACACAAATTATTTGAGCTGATAATTTGATAAATGAACTAAATTTGTGGATGGGGGTTAGGTCGACTTTGTTTTAATAAAAAAAATAGACAAATTCTATTTTAACAAATACCCCCCTTTAATGTATCCATGCCAACTCCACTAGTGGAAAAAGGTATGGTTATTTATCATGTTTCTTTGTTTGTGTATGCCTTCTTATGTGTAGTCCTGTCTCTCAGAGACTGGAAAAAAGACAATAGTAGTCAAAACCAGAGGCCATGTCTTTTGAGATTAAATATTTATTATCTGTGATTTATACAGTGTCAACGATTTGCTGCAGCTCAATACAATGATCATTCATGGCCCAGTGGAGCTTACAATCTAAGGTCCCTATTACATTGACACATAGCAGGGTCAAGTTTATCAGGAGGTTTATCAGGAGTATCTGGAGGAAACCACATAAACAAGGGGAGAAAATACAAACTCCTTGCACATAGTACCCAAGCTGCCCTCAAACTCAGAACCCTAGCACTGCTACCCACTGGGCCACCATGCTTTTAATTTACCATGAGCTGTTTTTCTCTTCTGTGATTTGTAGACAGTAAGACTGATTAAACTGATCTGATAGACATCATTAGACCTCTCCAAACATATATATATATATATATATATATATATATACATATACTGTGTATATATATATATATATATATATATATACATACATACGAGTTGCTTGGCAGCACAAAATACAACAAAAGGTTGACTTTGCCCAGCATTTAACCCATAAGATGTATAATAACAATGTATCTCTGGGCGAGAAAGGGTTAACAACTTGTGGAAGTGAAGAAATAGAAGTGATACATTTGCCGAGGAACAAAAACCATGGGGTGAAGCGGTATAACAAGGAAACAGTCATTTAGAATTCAGAATTGTCATTACTACATATAAGCATCCTGTATGCCTGGCACAGGTCTAGTTTCTAGGAACGTAATCGACACTGATAATATTTAAAATGATGCTGATTATACTAATGTGTGAACGTGATTATAAACTAGATTAGAACCCGGTTGCCCTTGTGCTTCTCAGCTGTCTCATCTCCACAGCTACTGAGGAAATGAGACAGTGTACTAAGGGTACAAAATTAGGAGTAATAGCCACAGTTCAAGAACACAACTTCTAGCGCTATGGTGAAGGTTAACAAACAAGGGAAAGTTGTGCTCACCACTCATTTTTAAAACCATTAGGCGGGGGTACAATGAGGCTGTGACCACAAATTACATATAGACAAATACAAGAGGTCCTCTGCACTCAACCCATTATCAATATATTTACAACATTGAGACATTTTGTGCATACAGCTACTAAAAAATGTCTTACCCTTTAAACAAAACAGGAATTGTTTGTCCATATATTGCAATATATTTAAGCTGGCCAACTACATCAAAGTCATCCCATATCTGGCCAGTCCTACGTTCAAATCTGATTCATTAAGAATTCTATTACTTAATTTTACAAAAGGGACTAAGTTTTACCTGCAACTTACTTTCTGCTTTTAAAGTAAAACTCCCAAACTTGGCTGCCCTTTTATTAGACACCAGTGGGATCACCTGACTATAGTTGGGAAGGATGTTTCCTGTTTTTTTTCCTGTTTTTTCTGGTTCACTTCATTTATGCCACTTGTTTTCAACAGCTTTAAATGGACCACAAAATTTATGTTTCCATTTACATATGTATTTTGTATATGTATTTTGTCTTTATAAAACTACATGAAAAATCTGGCATTGCAATAACTTTCAGAATGATTAAATCACTTAATGTGGCTCTTTATCCTGTCTTGTTTATGGGGTACTATGGTAAGTGTCGAGAAAGACGGCATCAATCAACATCAAGAGGCCCGTTTATTAAGCCTTGAATTGTTCTGGTTGAGTTTTTAATTGGGAAAACTCTAAATTTTTGAGGTTTTAGAGATAAATTATTGACCCAAAGCTGCTAAAAATCCGAATCCAAAAATACTCAACCGCAAACCTGTCAATGACAGATGTCCCTGGAGATGTTTCTTGACATTATTATCCATGCTGGTTTTTGTTTGATAATCCGATGAGTTCGCTGCATCAATTTGGTAAAGTTGATTTTTCGGAGTGTCAGTCGTACAATCCAAATTGACGCAAGAATTTGTAACGTATTTTGCTCTGACTTTTTCGATAAGAATTATTGACAAATTTGTGGATGGGAGTTAGGTTGACTTTGTTTTACTAAAACTTGAGTTTCAGTAAATAACTCCCCTTAGTTCCTTCCTAGCACTCACCACAGCACAACCTGGGCACCTTTCCATGCCAAAGTAAAAGTTATTATTATGTCAAAATTGTCAGTGTCAGATTGCCAGCTAGAGAACACCTAGCTCTTAAATCATTGTTGGTAAAGTTTGCAGCTAGAGCAGACATATTCTGCAGGCATCTAAACAATCTGTTTGTTTCCTATTTTGTTTGCTACTTTGGATGAAACAATGTGCATTTAGAAATGTATTTTTCTTAAGTATGTAATGAACATCATTAAAGACCAAGATTCCAATTATTTTTGTACCGTTGGGTGTCCATGGAATTATTGTCTGCAGAGAAGTTCAGACGGTCATATAATTGTCTCCTGTGAGTTCCTGTCTGGTTGCAGCACTAACGATCAGTCAGGATTCTAGGTTTAAATAATCAGTCGAAGTCACTTTTCTGGTTGTTAGAGTAATGCCTCCTAACAATCCTGAAACATTTACTGCAGGACAGTAAAAAGAAAATGGAGCAATTTAATTCCTATTATCATATGTTATATTTCCTAAGTAGGCAACATTTCCATATTCCTTTCTCAAAATTGTTTCTACAGTTGTCTCTTTCAGAAAGAGAGTTGCTGCAGAACAAAGAAATGCAATAAATAAACGGACCTGCATGCCAAGAATAACGCCGCAGAACCCAAGAAGCTTGATCATAGGCAAAGCAATCAGCTTATTTTTAACCCATGTGTTTCTTGTTGTCCTTATGGGATTGAGCAGGAAAGCTAGTTTAATAAGAGTATAAAGGGAATTCACAATTCTATTCTACAGATGGAAGATTTGCATTGCCATGCACATGGAGGGCAGAATAAGATACTGCACTAATATCATAATTAGTCACTCTTTGAACCCTACTTTTTTCTTAATAAACCTGCTTTCAATCACACCATCCAACTAATTATGAACCCCAAAAGGATTTACTATTGTTGGCACTTATGTGTGAGTTCCATTTTGTATACACCAAGCCACTAGAAAATTGATGTTAGCGAGCATAGAATAGCAAAGGAAACTTGTATAACATTAGCTCCACCTCAATGACCAGTAGGGTATGGGGGTTCTAGATACCAGAGGAAACAAATAGTAAGAACTGCCTTCACTCATAGAATTAACAGGTCTATTTACTAACAATCAGATTTCCTTTCTCTGAAAATTCAAGATTTTAAAATTTCTCTAAAACTCTAAAAATTGAGATTTAAAAAGTGTGAAAGCCCTGAAAAACTCTAATACAAAACTACTTCAAGTAAAATCAGTTGAGCTCCCATAGTTGTGCTGATCCTATTGGACTTTTTTTTAGCCATTCAGGGTTTTAGAGGTTTTTGGATTTTATTATTTCACTATTAATTATAAAAAAGACTCAAATTTTTAGAGGTTTTAGAGATATTCATATTAAATCTGCACTTGTTTCAATTCATACTGTTTGTGTACAGGTCTTTTAATAAATCACAGGAAATTTGTGATTTAAGAGAAATAGAGTTGAATTATGGTTTCCAAAAGTTCTAATACCACTAAAATTGGACCTTTAAAATGAGCCTCCAAGACATATATAAAATAAATCTTTTTGTAATGAACTGATGAAACTGAGGGTTATAAAATGGTGAGGCCGATTTACCAAATTTCGAATTCAAGAGAAAAAGAGATCACTTTTTTTTACTCAAGCACTAACTTATTTAAGGCAAATATCAAATAAAATATCAAATATTTTAATAAACTGGAAACAAAATAAAGTTGTTTGAGACAATTCCCATTGACTTCTATAAAAACTTTCCAGCTTTTACTTCCTCAGCTTTTTCTAGAAACTTTTCTCTTTTATTTTCTTACTTTTACAATACTCAACTATTTTCATTAAACCTCATCAATTTGAGGTTCCAGGGAATATTCTCGAATGTATTTGTGTTTTTTTTATCTTCTGCAAGATTGTGCATGGCAGCTGGCATCCATGGAGCACATAGTTAATTAAACACTTACAATGTAAGTGCAGAACCAGGTAAATGCTCCACTGACTATAGCTATTCATTTGAGCACTCCAACCCAACAAACAATTTGGCGCATCTAGGGAAAACATTCTTATGATATCTCTAAAATAATTTTTAATTTAATTACTTTTTTGTTTCTTTTCTTGCTTAGGTTTGGGGTACAATAATGGGTTCATGCAGTGCTTTCTTCCCTTTCCTCCCTAACTAGACAATGCAATGAATTTACCCAACAGTACTTGCCTTAATTTTTAAAAGAATATAAAGAATGTACAGTATATATATATATGTATATATATATA
>CM044435.1:108612989-108628526 GCA_024363595.1 Xenopus borealis
TATATATATATATAGTCCAGAGAAAGCACTCACGGCATAGTACATCAGCTGTGTAACAACGTGTCTTTATTCATACATGGTGTATCAACGCGTTTCGGCCCACATGGAGCCATCATCAGGATAAACACAGGAAGTGAGATCTAACATTAAATAGCAATTGTGTCCAATTAAAAGGTTAATGCAAAACACCTAAGAGAATTCAAAGGTAACACCCAATATCATACAGAAAAACTATTCCCTATCATTAGAGTGACTATAAAACATATGTAATATATGTATTGTGAAACCATTCCATGGTCTATAAAACAGATCATAAAACAGATCAAACAGAATTTTCTTTAGAAAAATTTACTTGCTAGAAGAGTGTTAAATATCTTAAAAGTGTAACTATTAATTATATCAAATAGAAACATATAAAACAATTAAAACCATTATAATGTGGAAACTGTGTATCAAAATAGCTACATTGATATCCAAATCTAATTGTATCCCACTGAATTAACTCACTGCTAAAAGTGCAAGTTTCCATAGCTATCTATCTCTATCACCTTGGGTCATAGAATATACTTTAATAATATCAATGAATAAGATAACTATAATTCCCCAATATCAAATTACAAATAACTGGCTAGAGAATACATTTCATTGAGCCCTCTTGGCCCCACTGTATCTAAAATCCGCATCCACCTCGCTTCACATTGTAGTAGAAATTTAGACCTATCCCCTCCTCATTTAGGAGGGGGGATATGGTCTATTAAGAGTGCTCGTAAGGTAGGTAGCGGATGTTTAAATCCCAAAAAGTGTCTGGTCAAAGGAGAGTCCGCTTTTCCAGTCGCTAAAGCAGCTCGTATCCCCCTCAGAAAAAGGGAAATTGATATTTTGTTACACGGCTCCTATCTATCTGACTACTACAGGCAGCATATGATCCCTAGGGGTTTTAGAGTACAGAATACCCCCACCGTGGGCTGATCTAATGCGGATTTTTTTAGCCGTTGGTGTGGTATACTTAATAAATGCTCCCTTGATCTTATGCTGCTTGAGATAGAAGAATCTGGAAGGGAGCTGAAAAAAGTAAGGGCCGAGATTCGTGATCTGGAAGATCAGTCATTGACAATTTTAAAAGCTGATCAATCGACTAACTGGTTACAGAAATCGTATAATAGTGTACAGCAATATAAACAGGAATTGATTGCATTTAAACAGACCAAGGTAATCAAGGTCGATCAGGATTACAAAGATCGTAGGGTGTACGGCTGGTTAATTGGTATTATTATTATTAACATGTATTTCTATAGCGCTGTAAAGTGAATGTGATTATACAACTAAATCACATGAATTACATATATAGAACATAAGGAGTTACATAAGTCACAATAAATATGGAGTTACTGTACATACCTCACAATAAATACTAGTACAGGAGGTGAGGAAGGCCCTGTACAGAAAAAGCTAAAGGGAAGGGAATGATACACAAGGTGTGGGAGTGGGCAAGATCAGAGTAAAGTGGGTGAGAGATGTAGTAATGTAAGCGGTATTGCATTGAGTAGTAAACAGCGAGGGTAGGCTTTTCTAAAAAAGTGGGTTTTTAGAGATTTCTTGAAAGCTGAAAGATTGGGAGAAAGTCGGACAGACCGTGGGAGATTGGTAGGTCCAACACTGAGGGAAGAGATAGATGCAGATCTAGGCAATTTAGAAGTTTTTCAATGGTTGATAGCTCAGGGGATTCTCCATCCTCTCATAGTGAGACCTTAAAGACACCATGTGCCTCCCAGGATCCCTCTCCACTAGGAGTTTGTTTTTTAGGGGATCCCAAAGGAAAAGGAAGCACACTAGGCGGGGTGGTGGGGGGGCCGAAGAGGCAGAATGCTAAGGAAACCGATACAGTGATCTTTTTTTTAAGTGGGCATGTGCTTACACAGGGAGAGGTGTCTCTGCTTTCACTTGGTCTCTCTTATGTCCCAGTAAACAAGAATGACGCATTTAACTTGGAAGTAGATCTGTTTAGGTTTTAGCATAAATTAAAATTTAAGGACCATTTTAAAGATACTGAAACAGTAGACAATTAGACATTTCGCCCTGTTAGAACTTTTGATCCACCTAACACATCTACGGCTATCTTATTGTGGCATTGTACAGAAGGAATGCTCAGAAATATTAAGTCAGTTAAAAGAGAAGCTATTAAAACTTTACAAGCAGACACTGAGTTAATCATACGTCCCGCAGATTAAGGTAGTTCTATAGTATTTTTGGATTGTTCATATTATATACAAGAACTTTTAACACACCTTTCGGATGTGAAGGTGTATGAAAAATTGTCCAATGATCCCACTGAATGGTTTAAACTACAACTAGACACTTTTTTAACTGCTGCACTCAAAGTGGGATGGGTTAGTGAGAAGTGTTTCCATTTTCTTACCCCTGAGCATCCTAAACGGCCCATTATTTATACTCTCCCTAAGGTGCATAAACATCCAACTGTACCACCAGGTCGACCCATAATTTCAACGAGAGGTTCATTGTTTTCTAATGTGGCCATATTTCTTTTTACAGCCTTTATGTGGTCTAATGCCATCTTATATTTCTGATACGTCCTCACTACTGGATATCGTACGTCAACTAGGCCCTTTACCTGATGATGCCGTCTTTGCTACACTTGATGTATGTAGTCTATATACGATCATTCTCACTGAAGAGGGGATAGCTGCCTGTAGGGATAGTTTGTGTAAACACCATAAGGGAAATCCCCCTGTTTCTGTGTACACTGTTGGAACATGTAACTATTTCCGATTTGAGCAGACATATTTTTTGCCAAAGACCGGGACAGTGATGGGCTACAACGTAACCCCCTCTTATGCCAACTTGTATATGGATCATTTTGAAAAAACATATTTATCCTAAATATGGGGAACATCTTATATTATATTGTAAATACATCGATGATATTTTCTTGATCTGGTGAGGGGACTACGTTAGAGTACATGCATTCACAACTGAGTTGAATGCATTGCCTACCCCAGTAAAATTTACTTTGACCTATGATATTGATAAAGTAGACTTTTTAGATGTCAGGATCTTCCGCACTGAGGGAGGAGTTGGCACTATGCTTTATCGTAAAAATACTGATCAAAATACAATTTTGCATGCCCATAGCTATCATTCACCTTCCATATTGAAATCTGTACCATACTATACACAATACACATATATATGTGTGTGTGTGTGTATGTATATGGGATGCTATTTGAGGATATATTGAAAAATAAAAAGTGTAGCATATAAAACAGATTGATTTTCAAATGTACCCTTGGGAGCTTCATCACCCTCTCTGTAAAATATGGTGGAGATATTTGTTGGTGCGGCAGTAAATACACGTATGCACAAATAATTCTGTGCTTCAAAATAAGCAAGGTATTCTATCCCAAGACTTGCCACACATATTAAGACGCTGTTTCATTAATATATTGGTATTTTAACAATTGGTTTATTAATATTTAAGCCACATTATTACCTTATCTAAAGCTTCCCTCAGAATCCTTCAGGTGATGCATATTTGTTCTGACGGAAACCGTCTGCATTTTTAAAGTGAGGTTTATAAAGCTGGGAAACAATCCATTGTTCTCTGAAAAAAAATTGTCAATTCATAATATCTTTTTGTGAACAGGCGGCTTAACAGGATAAATGTCAAGCCAGAGCCTCTTTCTTTTTTTAACTAATTTATTATATTCCCTCTTCTGCTTACAGATGCCAATAAGGGAAGATACAAGAAAAGATATCAAGTTGACAGGGTGTTGACAGGATCAGGGACACTACAGTAGTTTTCCTCCCTGCAGACAACAGAAATGACATCACGTCTTCTCAAAATGACACACTAATGAATTTAGCAACACCTGAACTTTTGTGACAAGGGGAACCTTTGACACTGGTAAGTTCTTTTGTGTCAGTAATGATTCTCTATCCTACCCCTCTCCTGATATGATGGCAGCATTACCTTCGCAGCCCTAACAAGTTAACACTGGTTCATTTGCTCCCTCTTCCTGTGACATCTTCTTTGCAGGAGAAGTGCAGACGTAATTGACTTATTTTTTTAGTGTAAGTCTTACTCAAGGAAGAAAAATGTCATTATGACCCAAGATGTCTCTGTCTCACTGGATACAAACAGGAAAAGTCAAGTTTTTAAAGGTGAAGCTGATCTTGCTAATGAAGAAGTCTCAGTCTTCATCTGGCTGAGGAGAAGGCTTGTGCCTCTGCTTAGCTGCTTAGGTGTATGTCAAGGGTCAAAATTCTATCAGAATTGGCAGTAGTTAGTAGGAATGAAATATTATGGTTGGATAAAGCACTTAAATGAGTGCAGCAATCAATGAGACAGTGATACTTAGTTTCTTTTTTTAAGATTCCTAATTATATTAATTTTAAGCATATGGTTATGAAATGTCAGTCAAAGACCAAGGTATTAACCCTTTTTAGTATGCTATGTTACTTAACTTGCAAGTTTAGCCTTGAAAATTGCATGGTAAGTTATTCACCTACTTTCCTCCCACTCAGATGAGTATTTCTGAAATTATAGAATGTGGCACAAAACAGCTGTTACAAGTTTTTACTGATTGGTTAAAAGTTCAGTCCATATTCCCTCCAAAGAGAGCCTGCATCCATGACCATGTTTCCCCTGAATTTGTGTTGGAACTGGAGAATTATCCATTAATGCAGGCTGGAAGGGAGCATTGGTGCTTCCCACAAGTATCAAGGATCATGCATTTGCTCAGGTATCTACTGGGAGCAGCATAAATGCACGCTCAGTTGCACATCCTAACTTGAACTAAGGACTTTAACTTGTTCAGTAGATGCTTGCTGTTTCACTTAGTCAGTTCTTGTGCCACATGAGCTATAGTGACTCATAAGGCATTTGTTTATAAATGCAGGGCAGGGTGCAAATAACATAGTAATATAGTTATGTTAAAGTGCATGTTAAAATGCAGGGCAAGGGGCAAACTGGAAAGAATTTTCACAAACTAGCTGCACTGTATTCATGAGGAGTGGGAGAAGGTACTTAGGCATTCCCAATACCCTTACTTGTGCATCAGTATAAGTTAAGGAGCCCTGCCGGGTACATGCTGCCAGTAACGTAACTAATTGGGTTAGGGCCCGGTGCGGGCTGTGCAACCAGGTCCCCCCACCCTCTCCAGATGCAGAAAAAAATTGTCCTCAAAATCGAATTCTTGGAACTTAGGGGCAGATTTACTAATGGTCTAATTTCTCTTTGAAAAAACTTCGAAATTCGACCATTTTTTGGGGGGGTCATTTTCGATCGATTTCACCAAAATCGGTCGATTTCTCAGAACTTAAAAAACATTTCAGGACAAGTTCTGTGAAATCCCCCATAGGCTAAAATGGCAATTCGGCAGCTTTAAGCTGTCGAATAGTCAAAGTCGAAGGATTTTTAAAGGGCCACGAAATTAGAAAATTCAAATCGAATTTTGGGCTATTCGATAGTCAAAGTAGCCCAACATTACTTCGAAATTCAAATTTTTAAAATTCTAATTTTATTTGAATTTTCACTTCGACCTTTAGTAAATGTGCCCCTTAAGCTGGCCATAGACGTAACAATTACGATCTTTAAAAATCCTTCGACTTTGACTAAGCTGTCGAATAGTCAAAGTCGAAGGATTTTTAAAGGGCCACGAAATTAGAAAATTCAAATCGAATTTTGGGCTATTCGATAGTCAAAGTAGCCCAACATTACTTCGAAATTCAAATTTTTAAAATTCTAATTTTATTTGAATTTTCACTTCGACCTTTAGTAAATGTGCCCCTTAAGCTGGCCATAGACGTAACAATTACGATCTTTCTCAGAAAAGATCTTTCCAAGAAAGATCGTTCGTTTCAACACACACGTGTAGATCTGAATCGTCAAATATACAGGTAGAAACAATAGAATTCTACTTGTATCTGACGATTCAGCACTAACAATGGCCGATGTCCAGGGAGCTTTCAAAGGCATCCAATCAAAATTTTCCGTCCAGTCCGATCAACCAGCCGACCGATATCTTAATCCTCTGACGATGTCGGTCGGCTCATTTCCCACCATACACGCACCGAATATCGTACGAAAATTCGTTTCGTACGATATTATCTGTGCGTCTATGGCCACCTTTAGTGTGTAGTAGTGATAAGTCTAAAGCAACTGGGCTTTCTAAGTATTCTTGAAAACATTTCATCCCTTATCCAAGTGGTCTCTTCAGTTCAATGGAACGGCTGAAGAAAGTGATGTTTTTTGGTCAAAAAGTCCAGTTGCTTTAGACTTACTGTATCTTCTTTAGAATGTAATAGAGTCTAGTATTTACTGGTCCCATCCTGGGTTACATTACTGGTACAAATTGGGGGATATTATCTATCATACATATCACCTATTCCTCCATGTATTTAGAGACACCACTAATTAATGAGGGTGTGTAAGTATTGGTGAACTGGTGGTAGTACAAACCTGCAGTGCCTTCCAGTTTTTGTATGCCTCATAACATTTCCAAGGCTATTTATCAAAGCAAGTACTGCAGATTTAAACTCATATTTGAGTTCTTGTTCTCCTATAGCTACAGAGTATCTGAATTTTTAGCAATACATTTAGAGCTGTTGGAATACCTAAAGATAGTAATGGAAATGGGAAATGAAACCATGGGCATCGGTATTTTACTACCTTTGCAATAAGTGGGTAATATTTGTTCTTCTGTGATACTGTAATTCTAATATCCAGAACCAAACAAGTCATTGTTTATAAAGTTTCATTCTTTGCTTTAAATATTAGGATTAAATATGAGGGTTCTCAGTGGTAGAGAACTGATAAATATACCCATACATATTCACACATGTTGGACTTGAGCTTTAGGTTTAAGAGACACCAACTTAAAATGTATATTTCTGCTTTTACATTAACACAGTTCTGAGGAAGGCAGATGTTGGGTAGACACTTAATTTCCCGTTTATTACAGAAAATCTCCATTGGCAATTTCCTTTGGGGTCTTTGCATTTACTTTCAGTATTAACAGTATTAATAGGGTTAAAGGTGCTGGCACTGTGAATTTATTGTCAACGTCTCTCAGACCGGTGGAACGGGAGCACTAATGGGTGACCTTGAGGTTCGACCATTCCAGACTCAAGTAGATCAAGTCTCAGCCCTCCTTAAGTGTTGTGACCCTTCCATTCTAGCTCTCTTGTTGGCCTAACCTTTAACTCAGTGATCTTTGACCAAATTATTAAGAAAACACCTGCTTTTGTTTGTGACTAATCACAGCACCCATCATTCCTGTGTTTATTAGCGTCAAAAAAACGGTCTGCATTAGCAAGCCTGCCAGTTTGCAGGTGAAGACATTGGGGAGGGGGAAGAATCTGTCCTTTTGGGCTGTGTTAATCAGCTAGCAGGGTAACAGATGTATCATTCTTGATGGTGAACAGTTAGAATAAAAAAAATGATTAAATGCAACAAAAGAAGTAAAATATGGCTCTATGATGTCAGCAGCTATAAGAGCTGCTGGTGCCAATGAGTAATTTTTAAATTAATGGTTATTTATTGTGTTAATTGATAACCCCTGGCACCTAAAATCACATTTAATGTACAATTTAATTGCATTATAAAAATTAAGCCATCAATATCTTGTAGCATTTCTGTAGCTACTGTATCTTTGCTTGTCATCTACGTTGTATGAGGAATGGTGAGGATGACATGCTGGCTTGTTTCTGGCACTGCTTTTGATTCTTAATGGACTCCTGCCTTACTGCTTTGCTGTGGGCACTTCACCATGTGTACATATATGCCGATAGCACCATATCAAATACCTTTGTATAGCACTAGTGTATATAAAGTGTCAATATATATATTTATTTATATATATATATATATATATATATATATATGCATATGTTTCAGATGTTTTAAAAGAAAACAATTATATATTGCCAAAATACTCCATAGCTCAATAAAATCATAGTACAGGTAGGGGACCTGTTATGCCGAATCCTGGGGGTTTCTGCATAAGGGATCTTTGCTTGATTTGCCTTAAGTCTGCTACAAAATAAGTTAAACGTTAAATAAACTGAATAGGATTTTTTGCCTTTGACAATGATTGTTTATATTGTAGCTGGGATCAAGTAAAAGGTACTGTTTTATTATTACAGAGAAAAGGGAAATAATTTAAAAAAAATTTAATTATTAGAATAAAATATAGCCAATGGGAGATGGCCTTCCTGTATTCTGAGCTTTCTGGATAATGGGTTTCTGGATATAGGATCCCATACCTGTATATAAGCAAAATCATGTACAAAGACAGATTTGCCTCAACAAGGGCTTTGTCCAAATATGCAGTATATTAAAGGAGAACTGTCATGAACTATAAACCATACAATTCTTCTCACTGGTATTTAACATTAATTAGTACAATAAAATCTATACCCAACTGCATCAAATTTGTGTTATAAAAACACTTACTTATCACTCATTTCTAACATCTCTCCAGATCAAGCATTTTCTGAATCTGAAAGTAGGAGTGTCCATTCAGTTCACCAACATTCACTTAGCCCCGCCCATGTTCCCTGTGTCATATTTCCCCTCCCTCAACCAATAGTTACATCATATCTGGGTGCAGCACTTGTCTGTCTGCAGACAGGCAAGCAGTATTGAGGGGATGCATTTATCACCTGATCAAACCTCAGATAAAATGCTGGAGTATGTATGAACATCATTTATATATACACATACATATATAGCAGTTATGTAACATACTATACTCCCTGTATCTTTGCCAGACTCTGCTTCTATACCTCCCAACATTTTGGAAATAAAAAGAGGGACAAAAAAATTTGCTTACATTTTTTTAGATAACGCCCATTTTTTTGGCCACACCTCCTAATTACCGTATTTAATTTTTTTCAGTTATTACAGTTTTGCTAATGAAGGTGAATTTTGCCCTTTAAGCTGTGAGTAACTTTCCCCAAGGGACCTCCTTATCTAATCTGTTACAATTACTTATTTTTGTATCTCAGAATTGTTACAAAGCATCTACTTGCACCTGTTAATTGCTCTGGGCTCTCTGACAAAAGCCAATTAAGTTAGAAACTTTGTTTCTTTTTCTGGATGTTCGGTGCAGAGAAAATAGGGACTTTCCAGTACAAATGAGGGACTGCAGGTTGAGCTGTCAAAAAAAAGGGACTGTCCCTCTGAAAAAGGGACAGTTGGGAGGTGTGTATGCTGTCCTACACTTCCTGTGTCATACTTTATGCTGTATGACTGAAGTTTTAGATATGTTTATAACACATTATTTCACACTGGCACAGCCTCTCTTATACCTATTAAAAGAAGCACCCCTGCCCTGCTTTATGGCTATTATATCTATTATCGGATTTCCTCTCTGATCCCTATTATAACCAACAGCGCTACGCAACAAGTTGGCGCTATAGAAATACATGTTAATAATGTTAATAATAACTGTGGAGGGTTAAAAATACTAATGGAATGAATGTCACATTTAAACTACAATCCCCATAATTCAATGCAAATGGCAGGCTTCTGATAGAGGGTGTGTCTTTATGACATCAACGTTGGTGGGGGGGGCAGCATGATTGGCTCCTCCAGGGGGATGCAGAGGGGGGATGCAGATTTGAAGTCATGTCAGGGGCGAATTTTGTCTGGAACATGCTGGGAGCTGATTATGATGACAATTAAAAAAAAGAAGCTTGGTTGAGGCTATTGTTTCATTAATTTACAGGTTTTGACTCTGAAAAAAAACTATATTCTTTTTGACTGTTAACATACTAAAAAGAACACTATTAGGGGAATGTAACGCAAAAAATATTATCAATGCGAAAACTTAAGCCTTTGCGAGAATAAATTTTGCTTTGTGTGAATGCAATTAACCTTTTGCAAACCCGGAAACTGTTTAGCGACCACTTCCACCAGCGGAAGGCCGTTTGCGAATTTTATACTTAGCGCTAATGCGTTGTCAATTAAATAAAACTTCTTACTGAAAAAGTCGCAATGTTTGCTCCAAAAGATTAAGACACCTTCAAGCACTTCTTAAGAGTGCGCAATTATAATCTGTAATAACCATTCACAATGCAATAACCATTTAAGGAACAATATTACATTGCGAGATGAGGATTTTAACTCCTTTGCAACTTTAATTACATTCCCCCTTATATCTCATGACAGTTCTCCTTTAAATGGTTTCTAAGACTGCATTCGCCTGTGCAGGTTGGAAGTAAGAATACCCTATACATATCAGCTTGTGGGTGTTGAGGGGAAGAAAACCATGAATTTTACCCTTAATCAGGAGATTCATTAGGGGATTAATGGGATTTAACAACATTTACTTCACTATACTTCCTGCATCCCCAGAGTTTGCAGTCATCTGACCTGACTTCCCATGAATTATGGATTTTGTTAAATAATGTTAAAGCTAGTCAGCTGCTTT
Organism: Xenopus borealis; assembly: GCA_024363595.1. Classification (NCBI taxonomy): domain Eukaryota; kingdom Metazoa; phylum Chordata; class Amphibia; order Anura; family Pipidae; genus Xenopus; species Xenopus borealis. The sequence goes on from CM044435.1 coordinate 108,623,444, forward strand.
TAGTGTCATGATATACATTGCCCTTTTGACCATATATTATGTATCTATTACAGGGATATTCACATGCTGAGCGAACCATAATTCTTAATTCACATAACTGCTGAATTAAAGATTAAAGAAAGCCTATATATAATGTATGTAATAACAATATTAGACCAACACACAGGACAGTTACTGGAAAATGTAATAAAAGTCATCAATGGAAAGAAATATGCTCAGTGCAAACATTTCTCCTTTGTGCACAGTTTTTCCCATTGTATTTACCCACAAGGGTATTTAGTGCACATTGCACATTGCACATATGCAATATGTATATAATAAAAATCAGAAATAAATGGCACAAGGAAAGATTACAGGTGCTCATGATTTTAGCAGCGACACTGTAAGGGCAGAACACCCAAACACCCCTAATTGCCCCCCTATAACCTTCTGCAGCTGTTTCAGTTTTTCTTCAACAATTAGTTGAAAAGCCATTGGACAAGAACTTTCAGGCAATTGCCATTGCAGTCAAGAGGGGCAATTTGGCAACAAAAATATATAAATAAGAAAGTCTGAAATATTGATATAGGCAATATAGCAATTGAACCATATTGTGGTTGCACAGCCTTAATTCTGAAAAAAAGTGCCGAAAATATAAACAACCAGGAAGGTAATGCTTTTAATATGATTAAATGTAAAAGCATCTGGCTCTAAGGTTTACGGAACATCAGTGTTAGTGCATATTTTTCCTCTAGAAAACCCTTCCAATCATATTATCCTTAGTATATAGAAAGTTCCTATATATTTGAAAAACCTAAATAGTACTACATTATGTATTAAAGGCATTCTGTCACAGGAAAACTATTTTTTAAAAATGCTTCTCCAGCAGAAATCCTTTTCTCAAAAAAAGCATATTTTTTTTCATATTTAATTTTGAAATCTGACATGGAGCTACACATGTTGTTTTCCCGAATGCCCTCAGTCATGTGGTTGTGCTGTAATAAACTTCAGTCACTCTTTACTGCTACCCCCTTTCAATCCCACCCACCCCCCGCATCCCATTAGCAGAACAATGGTAAGGTAACCAGATAACAGCTCTTTGACACAAGATGATAGCTCCCTGGTAAATATAAGAAGATGGATTCGAAATACTAGCTAAATCAAAAGCAGCTCCATTGTGAAGTACTGTCTTTCTCTGAAAGCACAGGCCTGACCTGAGATTGCTGCCAACACACCAATATTACAACTAAAAAAAATACCCTTGTTCGTTCAGGAATACCATTTTATATGTTAGAGTGGTTTACATGCTGTGTAAACTTAATTTACAAATAAAAACTATACCATACAAGTCAAGCATGGATGTCACTATAAAGGACGACCTTATCCTGGATCAGCAGCACTACTGCTTTATCATAAAATGGTGAACATACAGAATGACATACACAGCAACCAATAACGATTCAAGGGGTGAAGAGGTCCCTGCTCAAAAGAGCTTACAATCTAAAAATAACATAATTTTCAATTTAATGCCAGCGGGACCTCTGTAAGAAATGTTTCCCATTGCCTACCTCTGGTTAGTTTGTCAGGAGAAAATAAACTTGATGCCACATATGTAAGGATCGATAATTTCATTTCTCTCTATATAACGACAGCTACTAGAAATTAGTCTCCCTGCACTTTATGATAAAAAAAAATTAAGCTGTGTTATATTTAAAAGCAGAATTCTGGCAAGAAAAGAATGCAGTCAGTCAAAAGCTTCAATGAAACGTAGCTCTTTTTCATATGCAAATGACGATTTAGAAAGAAAGCATTGTTTTTTGAAAGAGTGAGATAATATTCGGGAAAAAGGTTAGCAGTATTTCTATAACTTATCTTCATCAGGGAGAAATTTGGAGTTTACTGTTGCTCTTTTCATTAAAAAGGGCTTTTCATCTGGAATCATCTGAGAAGTCAAACTTTGCATCTTAATTAGGTATATTTAACCCCTCAAGTTCCCGGATGCTATAAAATTGCATTGTTCAGAATCAGGTTGCTTGTTGAAAGGGTTAAACAATTATATGCTGGGGGAAAATGCATAAATCATAAAAGCCTTTTAATACAGGCAAATATTGTTTTAGTGTCTGACACATTGTTCATGGGAAAGGATGCTGAAAATTGTCTAATTATGCAAAGATAAAAACAATCTGTATTACATTTCTGTGCGGACAGACAGTTTGACCCTTTATTTCCGAAATCCAAAGAATAGAATTTAAGACCAAATTGTGAACAATGTTTAATTGCAATGTATTTATTAAAGAGCATCTCTTGTGAGATTTCTACTGCAGTGGAAAGAAACCTCTCTGTCTGCCAAAACATTGGAATGTGGCATGGTCAGGTTAAATGCCACTATCCTTCTGGGTTTGTTGATGATATTTAAATTGAATTCAGATGAAGCCATGATAAGAAATAAGTATTTTGCACTCAACAATAGGAATGAGTGAACTTTTTCTCCCAGTTCAGTTTGGCAGTGAAATTTACGGTTTTGCCAGTGGAAATGATTTTACAAATCCGCGCTAGACTTTTTCCATGGAGTCTGTTTTACCAGAAAAGAAAATGCAGCCTGTTTTGGCGACCCTCCCTCACAAATTATTAGCTGCCCCTTCCTTCCATATCAGCCTATCAGCTTCTATTGCTTCTATATCAACCAATGGGATGTGAGACTGATTTTGGAGAATTTGTGGCTGAGCAACTGGGAAATGGATATCATCATGGTATGCATGCATGAAGTTGCCAGCATGTTTGTAAGAATTTGAAAATGTGGGATTCTTTTTTTCTATTAAAATGAGTTTTAGCAGAGTAGAAAAGAGCTTCTCTAAGAATGTATTTACTATTGCACATCTAAAAATGCTTTAACTGCAATGTAATTTATCCTTGCCTTGACTGCAATGTATTTCGGTACAGTTTCATGTTTTTTGTGAATTTTTCCTTGACTTAACTAACTTTAGGTGATGTAAAATGCCCCAAGTTTGCTGATCAATATTAATTAAAAATCCAATGGGGTACTGCTTATTATGGAGCAACTGTTTCACTATTGTCTAAAAAATAAGTGTTAGATTTGATGGGTATCGAACTTGGGAATCCAGAGTGATTAACAGCATTTTTCCCAGTTGAGTAAAGTGTAAACAAACTAGTTCATTTGACAATGCTGATCACTATGTCACTTAGATTGTGACTACTTTAAGCAGTTGGTCTTGCCACCAAAGTACTATTTTATTATTACAGAGGAAATAGAAAATTATTTTAAATATTAGAATTATTTGCTTACAATGGACTTAATGGTAGATGGTCTGCCCATAATTCAGAGATTTCTAGAAAACAAGCATCCATATGAGGGATCCCATACCTATATGCAGTATTCAGGTATGAGACCTGTTATCCAGAATGCTCAGGACATAGAGGTTTCCAGATAATGGATCCTTCCATAATTTGGATCTTTATACCTTAAATCTGGCAGAAAATCATGTAAATAGTAAATAAACCCAATAGGCTGGTTTTGCTTTCACTAAGGATTAATCATATGTAGTAATGGACGAATCTGGGGCGTTTCGGTTTGCCAATATTTTCATAAATTTCCTGAGAAAATTCGTAAAATGGCAAAATCTTTTTGGGAAACTCCGGCGTCTCGTTTTGGATGCAGGCGTCCATTTTTGGATGCGGGCGTCCACACATTAGCCGACAAAAAAAAAAATGACGCTGACATCCAAAACGAGACGCCGGGGAATTTTTGCCAGGCGAATTTTTGCAGGCGTTTCCCAAATTTATTCGCCAGTTGCGAATCCTGGGAATTTGCCACAAATTCGTGCCAGGCGAATAAATTTGCACATCACTAATCATATGTTAGTTTAGATCAAGTACAAGCTACTGTTTTATTATTACAGTGAAAAAGGAAACAATTTTTCAAAAATCGGCTTATTTGGATAAAGTGCAGTCTATAGGGGACAGCCTAATCCGGATAAGAGCTCCCATGCCTGTATAATATATTTATTATGTTAAGGTGACATTAAAGGCATTAAATAAAGGGAAAATAATGAACATTATATTTTAATCTTGTGTATGGACCCTTGCAACCTGGTTTTCATTATGCCAGTGACAACCATTTTTCTTGCATTGCATTCAGGGAACTTCCAGAACCTGCACTCATCAGACAAGGTGTTGTACTCTGGGCGTATGGCAAAGCAGGTACTAATAACGTAAAGGAAATAAAATTGAAATATCAGATGAAAAGCAACATTAAGCTCATTGCAGGAAGTAGTCGCCACAGGCTCTTGAAAGCACTGAAGCAGTTAAACCTACGTGTATAATGCTGTTAAGGTCAATACAAACCCTGAAGGAACAGAAGGCCACAGAGAGAATTGTGTTGCAACATTAAATGCAATTTGCTTGGTGTCTGATGTTCATATATTAAAGTGAAATTCTCCTTGCATAAATTCAGCCCCACAGTCAAGGGCATAGAAATATTTAGAAAAAAATCTATAGTGAGGATCCCACATCCATAGGCAGCCCACAGGGAGAGAAGTGAGACATTAGAGTATGGTGTGAGATTGACACTGACCTAGCATTCCCATTCTGCATTGTCTCACCATCTGCACAATCGTGAACTTTGCCTCTAAAACTTCTTCTCAATTAACATGTCCAGCTGGGGGACAATTGCATCATATTCCTAAAAAAAAAATCTGAAATTTGACTGGTCAGTAGACTTAACCCATTGCAATTAGATTGCTGGCATGCTTGTGTCCCTTCTCCTTCAAAATTATACTCCATTAGCTATGATTCAAATGAACATATTTTAGAGATTAGTCAGCTGGTATCCATCTTCAGATCGTCAGCTGTTTCAAATCTAAGATGTCCATCAGATCCTGACAGGTCTTGCTGGGCTTTACATGGGTTAAGACCAAAAAGATTGTCCCTTCTCCAGACATTACCAAAAAGTTTAAGGAGCTAAATGTTCCTTAAAACATTTAATTCAGCCAATACACCGAATGTGATCCCAAAATTGTTACAAGTATACAAGTAGAAAAGGAGTACATATATATATATATATATATATATATATATATATATATAT
>CM044435.1:108628689-108680422 GCA_024363595.1 Xenopus borealis
CACCACCACCACCACCACCGGCATGTTCTTGCTTCTTACCCTGTGATTTGGTCTAACTAAGAGGAAAGGAAAGGGGATGGTCTGGGCCGATGGATACAATGAAGGTCTCACTGACTCAGACTGTCACTGTCCACTTTAAGAAATCACACTTCCCATTCTAGGCCTTTTGCTAAATAAAATGACTTTAACAAAAGTACTTGGTATTTGGCCAAATCCAAAAATTATGGATTCAATGCAACCCTAAAGATTAGTTAAGTATGATTAGATGCAGCTGTGGCTTTTTAGGTAGCTTAGAATTTAAGTAAGAACAAGTGGTTTTCAATAATACAACTGACTGTTAATACTGATAAATTTTACCCGTGTTGCATAAAAGTAGCAGCCAGTGGCTGATTTTGTTTCAGTTGCTACTATGAACAAAATTTTGAATTTGAAGAACAATGACATATTGTTGTTGTAATGTTGCCTTTTAGAAACAATCAAAACATAATCATTTATGCAAGCCCACAATGTTATGCCTTCAACAAAGGAGACAGATGACTATGGTAAGAAGAACAGACAGGCACTCAGGAGGAAAACCCCATGGGCAGATTTCTAAATTAGAAGGATTTTTCTTTCCTATTAGTGATGAGCAGGCTACTGAGTTTCAATCAAACCATAACTTTCTACTTCCTAGACCCACCCAAAGCATAGTTTTCTCCTACTTGACCCACACCACTTCTCAACTTCCCACTGATATGTGCGTGTGTTTGGGGGGGGGGGGGGATCAGCCACCATAGGAGAGAGGTCAGCACCATTGTATTATCATTTGATGCTTAACCTACCACAAGTCTGAATTCACACATGGGGCTCACATTTTTATGCCTACACCCACATGTCAACTCTCTCTTCACTATTTCCTGTTATAGTGGAAAATGCACAGATTAATGCACAGATAAAAATTCTTTGAGTCTAAATTCTGGGTTGTTGGATTTTTCGTCTGAGGCCAGTCTTATCCAAAAAAAGCAATTTTTAAAAAATGTTCAGTAACATGTAGGATCCCAAATGTACTTCTTGCAAAGGACCCCACAGAACCGTATGTAAAAGATGGAACAACAGGCAACATTAATTTTTTACTTAAGAATGAAAGTGGATAGCAAGTTGGCAACTGAATTTTAAATATTAGAAAATTAGATATTAAAAAATCCCCCACAAAACCAAATGCTGCTGAATTATTTCTTGTTTTCTGACAATGCTTGCTGAGCTCCAACTGAAGCAAAGGACACGTTTCTATTGAAGATGCAGCTGTTCATATGAAGGATAATAATAATGTGATATTCTATGGAAACATCCCCCTGAAAAGTTCATTAATTTGTCCCAATTGGACAAATGATATACTATTTTGGGGAAATCTTGCTTATTAGAATCAATTTCATGGTAAAATATGGACATTTACTGTATGACATGAAAGACATGATCAATAAGATAGGGATGGATCGTTATGTTTAAACCCAAATGACACTTACTTTTACATGAGGTTCCTGGTACTAGTGACAGCTAAAGATTTTTGATTGATTGTGGCAAAATTCCTGCATTCTCTCTCTGAATAATGGAGATGTTATGATCCAGCTTTAAAATGCCAAGACTAAATCCCATTTATCATTAATGGTGTCAACAGTTTCCCATTATTTCGCTGGAATTTAATCATTTTATTTTCTATGGATAATTATTTTGACCTTTGGCTGATTAAAGAATGTAAGAGCAAAATAACAAATTACTGTAATATGAAAGAGCATGTTCAAAATGCTACATTATATTAAAATTACTTTTGCAAAACTTAAAGGGCCACTATACCTTTAATTCATGTTAAATTGAGTGTAATAAGGGAAATATCTAAGCTGCCATTGTACTCTCAGTGGAATAGACTTTTGACCCAAAGGATGTACTCAACTCATCAGGTTTCTGAGTACACCCTTTATGTCAAAAGTCTACTAAAAATTTTATCTATCTTTGTTACATCATGTGAGGGTTGTCTGAGCCCAGACCAGACAGAAGGAGACACCAACACACTAGGCAAGGGCAGTAGCACCATCACAGATACTAACAAGTGAAATGAATATAATTATATATTTCCTTCTTGATATAAATCACCCTCTTTGTGTCATAGTGTAGGCTAAATACATTTCAGAGTGTGACTCCTCTAAAGCTCATTTTAAATGTGTGGTGGGAGGGAGGCAGAATTACCAGTTAGCAATAACCTGTGTGGTATTAACAGAAAGACAACACAAAGACAATAGCAAATGGGTCAATTCTATGCACTTTCTTCATATCACAATAAACATTTTAATTTATTGGAGTGCTTGCCTCTTGGTCTCAGATTGCTCTGTATTATAAATAGGTGACAAAAGCAAATAATGCATAAAAACCTGGAACAGGTTCTCTTAACGATGGAAATATATTTTGAGGAATAAATCAGTTACTAAACTTTACAACAATGGTTGAAAGTTACACCTGTGAGGAAAGGTGCAGCATGGCACATGGGTCCTTTGTCAAATCATTACTATAGGATGGCATGAACAGTGTGATGTTTTGACCCCTCTATTCAGACACCTCTTTTGGGCTGAAAGACAGTCAATATATTAACAAGTTAATTTTAACAAAAATGTACACTTAGCCAAACATAGTTAGCTTTAATGTGAAACCAAATCAATTTCCTTAAAGGAAAACTATACCCCCCAAACAATGTAGGTCTCTATAGAAAGATATTGCCTAAAACAACTTATATGTAAAACCCTGCTTCATGTAAATAAACCATTTTCATAATAATATACTTTTTTCGTAGTATGTGCTATTGGGTCATTAGAAATAGAAAATTGCCATTTTAAAAAATAAGGACAGCCTCCTGGGATCCTAGGATCCAACGGTGCACACAAACATACCAAACAAACTATAAAGTTAGGTCACACCAGCCAATTAACAGACAGAGTTCTGTCTTTTGCTTCAACATTTCTTGCTGTTACAGTTAGAGTTGAAATATTTCTGGTCAGGTGATCTCTGAGGCAGCACACAGACCATCACGAAATGGTGGTTCAAGGCAAGAGATGTAATAGGGCAATATTTACTTTAATATATATTCCAGTTTGGTAAGATTCTTTAATATGTCACTTAATTTGATATAAACTATCTGTTGCTCAAGTATTTATTTTGGGGGTATAGTTTTCCTTTAAATAGCTGCTGATGGATTCTCTTGTGGAGAACTCCTGTTCACCACCATATTAAAAACCCTAAGCCAAGCCCCCTTTGTACTCAACCACTACCTTTTTAACAGTGTCTAATGATTACAAACTCTAGCCTAAAACCTTCCACACCATTCCTGTACCCTTGTTCTCCTCTTAAAAAGTGCCCATGGCCCTCTATCATTACCCTAAGCAAGAGAGGGAGGGTGGGGGCTGCAAGACAGGCAATATCTCCCACAATATCCTTAAGGGATCCATTTAAAGCCCTACCATGGTCTTTTCCCTCTACATTTCCATCGTGGCCACCTAGGCGCATTTAAGTATGTCACTAATTTTTGATAAAAAAAATGAGCCTTGAATGCTATCTATGCTGGCGTTTTTTTATTACACCCCAGTGCCAATTTTTTCATACTTTCAAAAGTACAATACACAGCACACTTGAGTGTGAGGGAGTTCTGTACAACTGACAGCTTGTATTAAGTACAGGATTCCACTGTGTTTTGCACCTGTAGGCACTCAATATTGTTCCATGTTGTTCCATCAGAGTATATAACTAAAGTGGGTCCCACCCTTGTGCTAATTAGTTGACCCCATATTCATGCAGTTCAAGAACTTTGTGCCTCCTGAATCCCATAAAAAAGTTTGAGCTGGATTAAAGTCAGCAGCAATACAACTAGCACACTAGCATACTGTACAAAATACATTATTATTAGTAAAGGACATTTTAAATATATAAATATATAAATATATATCTATACCTTGTACGTATCTAAAAGGAAGGGTTCATTTTAAAATTTCTCTTGCTATATATGTTTCCTGCAATAGTCAAAAGAAAAGCAAGTGTAGTTACAGGCTGTATGTTTGTGAGAGAGAGAAAATTAGAGAGTCTGTCCTGAAGCCATCGGATAATGGAAGTGTCACTAGAAATTCACATGCATCCTGGATCGTCAGAGAAAAGTAATATAAAGCAATGATATCTTTGATCATCGTAAGAACTGGGAAACACAGGCACTGTGTCGAGTATGGTTATCATCAACACATTTTTCTATATAGGAAGTGCACAAATCATTCTGTGCATTCTCCAACCCTCGCCCCTGCACTGGGCTTCAAAAGCAATTTCAGGAGCAAAATAATGTGGTTTTCTTCAATTTTCAAGCCATTTGTACAAGGTTAGTGTTGTTTACCCACCTGGTACACTGATATTTACATACACCTTTAAAGAAAAATTGGTAGGTATGATTTATGGAGTACACTAAGAGCACAATTTTCCATGCACTGCGCTTAATCTGAAAGAGCTCTTGGAAAGGTTATGCCGCCCAAACAAATACCAAGTCTTCTCCTTGGAATGAGTTAGGCTAGTCATTTTCCTAGAAAATCATGTTAGCAGAACCTTAGTGCTCGGGTTATATTATGCAGAATAAGGTACAGCTGAAGCTTATATTAAAAATATTTATGGCCATTGTTTTTATTATGGGCAAAGGCCTGACATGTTTTCTGATTTAAAAGAACTATAGCTAAAGTGCTCACTGGTCTTTTTAAGAAAGGATATTTTGTAAGATTTAAATCTCCAAGGACACAAAAGCCTGTAATATACTATAAAATAAATTCTTATATTTGGTGCTTACTGATGTCACAAGATTAATTGAAAATAGTGAATAGTGAATAGTTTCACGACATGGTCTACAAATGCCAGAGCACTGAATTCTTTTTATTAGTGATGGGCGAATCTATCCCATTTCGCTGAAAAATTAGCGAAACAAGTTGCATCACATTTTCGACGTGTGTTGCATCGTTTTTTTAACTGGGTAAGACACATGCAGTGTGAGCTCCACCAGAGGGCCTTCTATAATCCTGCCATAACTGAGGAATTACCAATTACACCATACTTTTTCAGTGCGGTGACATCGTGCACATCCTCCCAGTCACAATGAATAAAACCGGCGAGCCCCAAGATCGTATACAGTGGCAGCGTCAGATGGGAAGCACATCACGTGGCTGCAACACAGTGCACTGAAACACCACCTGATGAGCAGCCAAGGCTGAGGAATATTTTGCCAGACATATATCACCTCTGGAGTGTGAACAAGGTATGTCTTCTCCCCCAGACATAGTTCCTGATGCCAGGGAGGGTGCCGCTGCACCAGTCATGTTACAACAGCCTCTCCTACAGACCCCACACTAGCAGAAGTGTTGCAAATGGACGAAATACATACTGACTTTGCCATATTAAAACATGATCTGCAAAAAGTGAAGGAAAGAACAAATTAAGCTTAAAAGAGAATAGGAGACCTTGAGGATTCTACCTCCTCCCTGCCAAAATTCATGGACTCTTTTTCTAAACAACTGAATATTCTTGAAATAAAAGTGGATGATATAGAAAACCACCTCAAGAGGAATAACATCCACATTCTGGGCATGCCTGAAAGGGCAGAAAGTCATGCTACAGAAGTCTTTATTGAAAAATGGCTCCAATAAAAGCTCCAATAACTATAAAGAAAGAGACGCAGCACTGAATGCAGCATGCTTGGCCGATGAAATACTGCATGATAACAACAGAATATCTCTGTACCCAGATTATTCTATAACCGTCAGTAAACAAAGATCACAATTTGCGGAAGCCAAGCGGATATTAAGGCAAAGACAAATGCAATATGCTATGCTCTTCCCATCCAGACTTCAGATAACAGACAAGGGGACGACTCACTTCTTCAACACCCCAGAGGACACAATCACATGGATAGAAGGGAGGCCAAGATCACCTCTCTAACATACTGTACATATTTAGACAACACCCTGTAACAATAAATCAGGAAGTGTTTTGAACCCTAAGAAGTCTTGAAATTTGAATGGAACAAATCCCAACCTAGAATTGCCCTAGCTACTCTTCAACTCTCCTTCAACTAATTTCAAAGTAATTTTGGGCTACTTCGACTATCGCATAGCAAAAATTTGCCATCTGAAAGCTGCTGATTTGCCATTTTAGCCTATGGGGTACCTCCTGGAAGGTGCCCCTTAGAGCATGAGAAGGAACTGTCTAGAAAAGTTCTTAAAGATATGGGGGATTTGGCTAGATCTTGGGGATGACAAATGAAGAGGTCTCCATTTAATACAAGAGAGGTATTAGCCAAGTCATTGTTTGGTTGATCTGTAAAAATAAGGTATTCTCACAAAGATACATTCCTCAGACAGCCTTCTTTGTTACATAATTCTGCTGTTGACCCTAGACTCTACCCATGAAACCAATACGATTGCACTATGTAATATAGCTGAAATCAACTAGTTGGTCGTAAAGAAAACAACACAGATTACAAACTCAGAATCAAAATGTCAAGCTTTATTGTTAAGTATTGTTTAATAAAAGTTGAACCTGTTTGTTGAATGTAAAATGTACAGGAAATGTACTTTAATATCATTGTACTTGTATCTCATCTACATACATGTCAATAAAACAGAATTGTTAAAAAAAATCAGTAACTTAAGACATGCTGTTTTTAAACACTAGTACAAAACTGCATGTCTTCAGCTCTTGAAGAGGTAAACCATTGAGAACTTTAAAGATCCTTTCCCCATCTCCAATGGATTTTGGTTAAAAAAAAGGGAAAAATTATAAGATCAGCATACACAGTTCTATGAAATATAGGATCTTTGGGATATAGATGATACCAACTATTGAAAATGTTATTTGTGCGTAGTGTGTTTTTTTTAATAAAAAATAATGACCAGTAAAAAGTTTCCTCAAGAAGAAGTTTCATAAAATATTTATGGTGTTATGTAGTAAAGGTACTAAGGCTACCCAGGAACAGTAACCCATAGCAGCCAATCAGCAGGTAGCATATACTGATCACGTGTTTAGAAGCAAACATGGTACCATGGGCTACTGCTCCTGGGTAAACAGTGCATTTTTTTACATATGGGTAGTGATGGGCGAATTTATTCGCCAGGGGCGAATTCGCGGCGAATTCCCGCGATTCGCCGCTGGCGAATAAATTCGCGAATCACCAGCGAAATTTCGCTTGCCGAAAATTCGCCGAAAACGAGTCGCGCGTCAGTCGCGCGTCATTTTTGACGCGACGCGCCGAAAACGACGCGACGCGCGTCAAAAACGACGCGACGCGCGCCGAAAACGACGCGACGCGTCAAAGTTGACGCGACGCGCGTCAAAGTTGACGCGACGCGCGACAAAATCGTCCCGCGACTCGTTTCGCAAATTTTTCGCCAATTCGCGAATTTCTCAAGAAATTCTCGAATTTTTCGGCGAAGCGAATCGCGGGAGATTCGCCCATCACTACATATGGGGGCTAGGCTTAATGGATTTCCTTTCTTGTGGAAGAGTGCACTCTTGATACCTTGAGACTTAGGAATTAGGGCAGTCACACATGATTTGCCGCTTTCTGTATTACCACTGGATCTGATCTACCGTCAGTAGAATTTCCCATCAGCCTTCACTCCTCTCAGTTTCTTTCATTAATTTTGATGTACATAGCTTGGTGATATTTTTATATAAAACCAACATATTCCACAGAAGAAGAAGGGTATGTATAAGCAAAAATACATATACCATACAAATACATACTGAGCTTCCAATAAAAATACATCAGAAATAAAAGTACACCATGCTGGATGCAGAACTCTGACTTTATGCAAGAGCCTGCTCATTAGCCACAGCAAAGCAAAGCTGTAATTTTATTTTATATAATATAATACTAAAATAATTGGCTCTAATCCATTACATTAACCTAATGTATTTATTTTACAAATGTCAGTAAGTCTTCTAATATAACTATATTTGCCATAAAAAAAGATAAATGATTTATGATTGACTCATGTCATAGGATTTTTTCCATTCTACTGCAGAAATTCCTCTCCTGACTTCCACTTAAGATTTGAATAGCCTTCTCTGTCCTTTGGAGCTATTAACCTGTCAGATATTCATTATATCTTAGCTTGTGTGTACTACTGTACTTTTCTTATACTTAGGGCTGTCATGTAACTGCCTGGCACATTTTCATGTCTAACTCTGGAATCACACTTTAAACCCCTCTAGTAAGACACCAGCAAATTGGTTGAACTTCTCTTTTTAATTTATGTGGGCTTTGATGAAGCCCACACTAATAATGCAGCACCTTATACATTTTATAAGTGCAAAAATGTACTAATTTTGTCACCACAGAAAATGTAAAGGTACTACATACTTTTTGCATGTATTTGTTTCTAGGAATTACTCAAACAGGGTGCTTAATGAGTCATCATATCTATATAAACCCAGAATAGGGTAAAACAGGTAAAAAGAAAACACATTTTATATTGGTCAAACAGACATGTTATTCAGTATAATTTGCCTTTGCTGGTGATTAGCCTAAACAGTTAAAAGTTGCAGAAAAGAGAAACACATCCAAATAGTGTTTGAGACTGGACAAAGAAAGTAAAATGTCACAGTTGCAGACACACAAAAATGCACAAATTGATGCCATTTAATAATAGAATTTGCATCCTGTTTAACTGGCATGCAAGTACTCCCGTTGACACTGGAGCCACAGTGACCTGCTTCAATGGACACTAACACATACTTGCAGCCACAGAATCATGAGCAGATGTCATGTTGACATTTGAAGTGCCAGAGATGAAGAAAGCCAGCACAATTGCATCCAATTTGCGTTAAAATGCAGTTACAATAGCGGTGTGTTTTAATTTATCAGACACAATAGTACCACGTGCATCTTTCCCCATGAGTTGCAATTATGCTAGCGTTATGAAAAAAAAAACATGGCAACTTGCATCTGAAATTGCACTGGGTACACTGCACTTGTGCTAGTAAATGAGCCCTCCAGGATTGAGTTGATTGTCTATAAAAATTCTAAATAAATATCTGGACCCAAGCTTCCTAACTGCATTATAGTTAAGGGTAAATATAACAAACGTCCCCCAAGTTCAGGCTTTTGCTAAAATAATTCTTACCAACCTAGAGGCATCATTAGATTACATAAAGTTTGAAAATGTTATTGGAGAGTTTCCTTACATGCTTTTTATTTTGTTAGAATTTTTTTTCTAGCCCAAAAATGTTGACTTTTAAAGAATTTTCATTTTTGGCATTTTTTTTTATTGAATTTTTTGATAAACATTCACAAAGCTCAACCACTTTGGAACCCCAGAAATAGGAGCACACAAACGTAAATAAAGCAATAAATAGGATTGATAAAACCAATGTCAGCCTATTTTGTGATATAAAATCTAGAACTCCAAAGTGGTTAAGGTTTTTTTTGTTATATACAGTATGTGAATGTGACTAAACACACAATTATACTATAAATGTATCTCTTCATATAACTATATTGGCCTTATCATTATTTTTTTTTTAACAATTTTAATTATTTGAATGCATTTGTATGTATGCAGTCCAAAAATGAGAGATAAGTTGTCTTAAAAGAAGGATCACTTTAACAAAAATGTCTGTAATATAAATCGACATACAATTACAGCAATGTCAGGCATGGAGTAGTGAGACATACATGACATTTGCTAACAAGACTTCTTCTCTTAAATTTGGTCTATTGATCACTCATTTCTCTAGCTTTATTAAAATCCCCTTAGTGAGCCTCTCTTAAAACTTTTAATTGGGTGAACTTGATGGGCACTACCTATGTCTCTTCTCTGTGTCCACTGATGTTGTTTGGTGATAATTGGCATCTGATATTAGATGTTTTATAGACTACCTGCCAAACATATTGTGGAATAATATGTTGCTATGATATTCAAGGTGGCAGATTTATTTGAATGTTTTGGTCCCCCATCACTCAGCTTTCTCCCAGATCATTGTAATACAACATGTTTCAGGATTATATAGCTCCAGTATATATATATATATATATATATATATATATATATATATATATATATATACACAGAATATATATATATATTTATATATATATATATATATATATATATATATATATATATATATATATATATATATATGTGTGTGTGTGTGTACAATTAAATGTTGATACAATTCATAACAAATAGAGGATGTCTAAATACTTCACATTTTCTAATAAGAATGGGTCTACTCCAGGATTTTCCAAAAGGTAAACTTTGATCCACCAGAAGATTTTGAGCTGGAGTGGTGTCAATTTTGTCAAACCAGCAGTATATTATACACAAAAGCTACCTTATATAAGCATGTATTTGCCAATATACAGTTTTAAAAATGTCTTGGAAAATAGGCGTTAATTGAAATATACCCAACAAGTGTTTGCTATGTATTTTCCTTTGCAGTATAACCCTTACCCCATATACAATATAAGGAGTTAAGTTTGCCCATGAGCAGTAACCCACAGCAAAAAATAAGATGTTTGCATTTTAACGTGTTACCAGTAAATTCTACCTGCTAATTGGTTGCTATGGGTTATTTCTCCTGGGTAAAGTTAGTGCCTTTTATTACATAACCCCGTAATATGAAACTGTACCAAGAGCAGGCCCCATATTGTTAATATCTGAGTATTTTAATGACAATGACAGAAGGACTGGACTAATTTTAATAGGTTTAGATATTTTTATATGGATAATGATGATCAGAACTGCCCACTGTACTGAACTGTAAACTAGATTAAACCGCAAAATTTTGCCAAATGCATTGGAATAATTTTATTTTTAGTATCAGTGTGCAGCATTGTCCAGATTAGAGTTAATCTGGCCATAGATGCAAAGATCCAATCGTACAAATTCTTGACTCATACAATTTTTGGATAGTGTTTGGAGTGTCCCGACTGTCTTTCAGTTGATCGGACATGTTAGAAGATTTCTGTTGGCTGCCGATAATATCTCTGCATGTATTGCCGATCTGACGATTGGGACAGTGGGAGACTGTCACCAGCTTTGTCGGACATAACATTTCCTATGATTGCTGTAGGGGCAGAACATTGGATAATCTGTTCTTGTACTACTTTATTTGATCTGAATGGTTAGTGGCAGGTCGGGAGATGGGGACAATTGTTCATCCAATATTGCAGGTAGATCTTTGCGTCTATGGCCAGCTTTAGAGCACTGGTAAGATTCCAGGTTTGTATAACCATTTATTCATGTGTGCCAAGGTTTTGTAGGCAACTGCCCAGATAAAACAAGTCCCAGATAAAACTTTTTGTTAATTTAAAGGTTAGAAATACTCTGTACTAGAAATTGATTCATAATCCTTGTTGAAATTAGCAGTGGGTATCCCTTTGGGATGGAACACATCAGATGTCTGCTTTTAATGGGTTCAATAAAGATCTGTTTTATCCTGTTTGCCTGTGCTTCAGAGTTGCATTAATGCAGGGCCAGATGCTGATAGAACTGACCCTAAGCAACAAGGTTGGGGTATCTGCACACAAACCACAGGCAATGCTTTATGAATGATGCTCTTTTTACAATTTTTTTCAGAGAGTTTTTCATTGATTAAGAACGGAAGTGATTTTTCCTTTGTTTGTAAGAGAGCGGCAATGCATAAACAGCATAATGTTATTTTGATTAAACACAACAGTGATGAGCAAATTTATTTTTGCTTGATACAGATTCATGGTGAAAAGTAGTGAAAAATGTCACTCTGCATTTTGTTTTTGCAGAAAAAAAAACAAAATTTTTTTTAGGAAGAAAACGCAAATTGGATACATTAGGCTCTAGAAAAGTCACAGTAAAAAACACACTAACTAAAACCATTCACTCCATTGCATTTGATGCAAGAAAAAAAACATGTGGAAAAAACAGATTGACTCCAACACAGTTGCCATTTGTTCTTTTTTCCACCAAAACACATTAGATTATCTGTAATTTGTGTATTAAAATAACATTTTCTGCATTTATAAGTTACAGATTTCAGTTATTTAATAAACTGCAACAGAAAATCTGCAAATATTACTAAATAAACTGTAACCATAAGTACATTTGTGCCAAATGACACAGTGAAATAGGCATATTCATATCTTCTATAGTGAGCCTGAATTTTTGATGTGAGCATAAAACTACATTAACCAAAAATTACATAATCCATTGTAATGTTTGGTCCATTCTCTGTTCTTGAATGTGCTAACAATTAGTTCATGCTTGTTTGGATTTATTTCTCAGATTCTTGGTAAAGCAAATCAAAGAATTATCACAGTGGAAGTAATTAGTGTAATATTAATAGTGTAAATACATCTGCATGCTTTCTTTGACAAAATGGTGATTTTGCTTTTTTATTTTAGTTTTTTTTTTCTTTTTGAATGTGTTTTAGAGGCTTAAATAACCCCAGGTGCTTACAGTAAATACTTCGCTAGTCCCGATTTATCTGTTATGCTAAATCTCTTCTAAGTCATTGTCATCTCTTACTTTTCTTCTGCACTTCACAAACTTCAAGTTTTTTTTCCAACAAAAAATACTAATGTGGGTTTTGTTCCTACTATGTTATCACCAGCAAGCAGAAAGTTAGCAATTGAGTCATACCATGGCAAATCTCAAAAGAATGAAATCTTTCAAAAGGTCAGCTTCTCGTGCTTGTCTGTTGTTGACATTTAGGCATTTATTTCAGACGTTGATGATAATTTTCTCAGAGATAATGTGGAAGACTTGCTCTGTTGATATGCAATTATGTGCATAATGAAATGCAAAAATGCAAATGTGCCACTATATGCCAGTTGTTGCTTTGGCTTTTGTCATCTATGCAAGCGTCAAAAGACTTTGATGGATAGAGAGTCATCACTTCTCCAAAGAACTCTGATATCTTTAAAAAGAACATATAGAACATGCTATTTCCTGATGGTAATTAAATTCAACCTCAAAATGTGAAAGTTCCCGAGGTCACATTTTTCTGTTAGTAAACGCAGGGAAAAAAATCATAAAGACTTAATTGCAACATTAATTTATTGCTTAACTTGAAATTCAGCTGGCTTCCTCCACTGAACAGGGACTACAATAATGTCTTCATTAAGGATGACGGCTCAAGCTTGTCCTGCTGCTTCTCAAATGAGGGTTATGCAACCCAATGTTTCATTTCACATATATCATATTTTATAAAGTAATTATGAAAATATGTTCCAATAAGTCTAATGAAGTCAGATATATGAGAAGACCAAAATTTTGTACTACGAGCTTCAAAAAATGTTATTAATACATTAAGAACTCTCTAGGTTATAGACTAATTGCAGACAAAACTGTTATTCAGACTAATTATCAAAGAACTTCTGCTTTGGCAAAACATCCATGCTAACAATTACATGGTTATTAAAATCTTAAGGGGCTTTCTTTTTAGTACAGAAGTTAGAGAAGAATTAAAGTTTTTTTTAAAGAAATGTCTCTTTTCTTTGCCACATAATTCAAATGTGCTAAAATGAAATCTGTCTTCAGTACAGCACTGTAAAATTATTAAAGGTCCTTTGTATGCATGTCGATGCATATAAAAATGTAATGAAAAGAAATCAGTGAAAAGTGATTTTACCATCAGCATAATTGATTCTCATCATAAAATAAAGGCCAGACAAGTTCAGCGTGGTTGGTATTTTGATTAATACTTAAAACATCCTAAACAATAATGACAAAACACCCTATTCATAAGTAGTAGGTGTAATTCTTTATCGTTGACATTGTGACTTCATATCTTCCTGTATGGGCTCATACTGTATGTACATGTGAGTCTTATTGGCTGCAAATGGCTGTGTTTTTCTTTTAAGATGGTGGCAGAGGCAGAAGGCAAATGATCAGATCAAAACAGTGAACATGTTCATTCATTTTTGTATAATATAAAGTACATTCCCTATTAACTTTAATCTGCCAACTGACCAACATTTGTTCCTCATAGGGGTTATTTACTTCCCCTTAAACTGTAATGAAAATGACGTATGTCCCAAGATTTGGTACAGCTTAATTTTGTAGTTTTAACATAAAAAACATATAAAATATAATGAATTTCTGGTTATTGTGTTTTCTTTTTAAAAATAAGTTAGGTATTAAATATTATATGGAATGCTTCAGACCTGGGGTTTTCCGGATACTTTATGCCTACTTAAAATAAAACATTTATAAATTAAATAAACCCAATAGGACTGCTTTGCCACCAATATGGGTTCAGCTTTGATACAATGAACTGTTTTATTATTACAGAAAATGAATATCAAAAATAAAGAATTACTTGCTTAATATTGACTCGATGTGACATGGTCTTTAATTAATTTGGAGCTTTCTGGTTATTGTTTTCCTGGATGAGAGATCCCATATCTGCACCATTAATGTTTGTGAGCTCTGAATCCTTAAAATAAGTTTAGTTTTTATGTTTCAAATGGGTGTGACCTTGGTGTTGACTCTCAGGCCATGAAAAAAAAACCCTGGTCTAGCAAATAGGCTTAATTAATTAATTTACTAATTTGTGTAGCAACACCGTATGACCATATGTCAATAGGTAATCCACTAAACCAAGGTTGTGATAGTAGTGGGACATCCATGTAAAGGCAATGGAACAGAAATGTAAACTGATTTATAACAGACAGGAATATCTAGGGGTGATCCGCATAAATATAATACTGAAATTAAATCTAAATTAATGTTGGGAGGGGTTGAGTTAGAAAAAAACTCAACTGATTAAGCAATGTTGAGGATATCAACTGCACAACAGGTGCACAACAAAAAATATTCAGTGATCAATCCATCCTAAATATGGGAAATTGGGAACTTCGGAAAGGACAGAAGGAGAGAGGTCAGGAGTAGACAAGTAGAGTTGGGTGTCATCAGCATAGAAGTGATACTAAAGTCCAAACGACTGAATAGCAAAGTAGTATAGAGCTGGAACAGCAGAAGGTCTAGAACAGAGTCTTGAGGAACTCCAATGGAGAGAGCGAATGAAGTAGAAGTAGAGGCAACTTTAAAGGAACTGTCAGACAGCAATAGGTTGGCGCTAAATAAATCCATGTTAATAATTAAAATGTCAAGAATTCCAACTGAATACAAAATATCTGTGAGGCATGGGTAATCGGCTATGCTGAAGGGTGCAGGCCTAAAAAAGATGAGAATTGAAAAGGCCTTTAAATTTTACTAGGAGAAAGATGCAGCACATTTTAATGAATACAGTTATTATTGTGTGTTTGGTTTGTTTTAAAGCCACATTGCAGATCAGGTATCAAGTTGAATTTGAGATGGTGGACCTAGCAATTGTAGACAAAAAAGCATTTAGAGACAAAAGTAATTAGCAAATGTGGAGCAAGTAGGAGAGGTAGTATTGAGGCCAGATTTGGAGGGTGAAAATAATTACTAAATATTTGAAAAGAAAAACTGCTGGAAGAAAGTGAAAGTTGAATAAAAACAAGGCAAAGAGTTAATTCATTTGCCAGGAGCATCGTCACAGGTAGCAAGTTGAGTTAGTGTGCATAAATTGGGTTTTCAGTGATAGTAACATACATAATCTCTTTGGTGGTTCTTGTCAAACTGTCAATTCCCCTCTAAGTGATATGTAGTTGGGTCCCATTTGCTATAATAGATATAATGCAGACATATTCAGTTACTCAAATAAATATATTGCTTTCTTCATGAACAAAACATTTTTAATTATTTTATTTTCTTTATGTAGTGGCCTATGTTTCTAAGTCTAGAAAATATACGCTCACTTTAGTCAAATCAATGCCCCTAAACTCTATAAAGAAGGAAATGGAGCAATTAACAAATGTCATATAAAAACAATTGTTTTTTAAAAACTCTAAATTCCTCCAGGGTACAGTATCTGTGAAGTCAATCTAGAATTGTCTGTGCATTTACATGAAAGTCCCAAACTCTTCATCAGTTGTCAGTTGTGATAACATTTGTATGCAACATTCAGCATTGTGCTACCTTAGCTGTCATTTCATATAGTAGTGATATCACAACTGTTAGCACAGCAGGTACCATATGCATGCCAGAGAAAGTGATATTGCAACTGTCAGCTTTTGACAGAATGCCGAACTTACTTGATTGGTTTTACATCTAATGTATATTAAAGAACATAAAATATACTTATATTTGTTTAAATAATGTAAAAATATATACATAATATATTCTCTCTTTCTGCTTCTCAATAGATGATAAAACAGATGAGAGTACAAACTATATTACAGGAAAATATATGTATGTATATATATATATATAAAAATGGGTAAAAATAACATCTTACACATATTTCTAAAAAGTGTTTTTTGTTACGTTTTCAATAAATTAGGTAGAGTTAATTTACAAATGCAAAGAGCTAAAATTAATTCCAAATTTAGAGCATTGCTTCTATTTAAAAGGTAATCCTATTCATAAGTGCTTATTTGCAACTTACAGTGAGCACCAATCTACTCTGATGAATTACATGTTAGCGCAGACTTGGTGGTAATTCCTGAGTTCCTTTAGCAGTAGCAGAGGTGATCCCATTTCAACACAAAACCAGGGGAAGAAGTAAGAACGAATGTTGCAAATTACACACAATTTACCAAAACAGGGTCTAATTTATATCCATTGGTTATCAATGTGGATGCAATTTTGCATTCACTTGAAGTTTCACCATGCGACCAGAGTGGATCGGCATCTACCGGCAGCAGTTGATTGTTTGCTCTCCTCTCCATGTGATTGGCCCTCAGCTAGCATGTTTTTTCTTTTGACAAGACTATGCATGACTTCTTGGGGAAAATGTATGCATTATAGCTTAAATACAGCAATTTGCATCCAACTTAGTAAATGAGCCCTAATATTTACTAGTGGAACTGTCCATATGTTTAAAGGCAGTGAAGTGTCAGGGGAAGACAAATTCTGCAGTTTTGCTGAGTTGATAATAGTAAACAACAATATAAAGCTGTGAGTACATGCAAAGCAAGATTTTTGAACATTTAAAAAACACGAAAACCCTCTAAATACAAAACCAGGTAAAATGTATCAAAGTTCTACAGAAGTGAATAAAATAATGACTATATTCAGAATTTTAGATGTTTTCATATTTTTTTTTCTAGGAATTGCCCAAGAACTAAATTTTTAGCAAATCGTTCAGCTTAATTTTCAGTTTGTACTTATCTTATTCAGATTTTGTAGTAAATCTCACAACATTAATAGTTTTAGCATTTTTGAGTTTAGTAGTGGTTTCAAAAACATCTAAAACTACCAAACTAAGACTTGTTAATAGATAGGCCCCTCATATAGGGTTCTCTTGCACTGTGTTCTGCTCCTTTTGCCAGATATACACTTTGCTCTGTGGACTGTGTGTTTAATTGTAAATACAGCTACAGAGGTGCATGTTCTATATTTGTATTTGTGCTTAACTACCATGAGAAGTTTATTTGACATATCGAACTATTTAGGTGCTCCAAGTGAAGTTGGTGCTGGGTATATTGTAAATATTCTAGTGCCTAGAGAGACAGAGAATTGGTCAGTTTTAACCTTTTTGTGTGTCTGTGACTTGATTGTACATGTTCTGGGCCTAAATTACCAGAACATCCAACTACTTGAGATTATAATGTTGTATATTATGAATAATTATGATAATTATCAATTATTTATTCAGACAGATAAGCTCTTCATAATTAGAAAGAAAGTCATTTGACATTTACGATGAGTAAAGATTTTTTACTTATGTTTATCATCTGCATTAATGAATTTGGCAAGAACTGACAACAGCAAGAAGGTGAAGCATTCAATAGTGCTGTTCACCTTTGTGACAAAGTATTGTAATAATTAACAACAGATAAACTTGACATCTCTTCAGAAGGGATTGATCTTTGTGGACAAGAAGAAATCTTAAAGACAATAGCACAATTGACATTTTGTCAGTATGAATAAGGAAAAGGTGCATCAAAATGCATCAAGAAATGCCACTAAATGTCTCCCATTATAGGTATACTGACATATTCAGACTTATTGTCCACTTGTCATCCTAGGCATGTCACTAAGATGAAAATCTGGGTTTTTGGTAAAACTGAACTTGCAACCAGCAAAAGTGGAAGATGTTTTGGGGAATAAAGAACATTATTCAAAGTTTGTCATCTCGAAAGCTGATGTTTTTTGTTTTACTTTATTTTAAAAGGAGTCCCAGTGTATTAATAGACTTTTTTTGGAAAGGGAAAGGTGAGGATCTTGAACCAAAAATGCAGACTTCTGACCCAAAGATATAATTAACAATGTGCCATTAAAACAGTGGAATTCTGCCATAGGAAGAAACTTTCAGAGACAGTTAATAATTTGAGTCATAAGGCCATTGTAAATAAAATATGGTGTATCCGTGTAGTATGGACTGATCTTTAAATCAGTAATCAGATAATGAATTGAGTTAAATTAAGAAATAATGTTATGCTGCAAGAAAAGGCACACAATAAATACTACTAAAGCATTTATCTTTTTTTATGAGTTTGAAAACAGATAATTTTGCTAGCAGATAAATAAGAAAGATGTGATAATTTTACTAGTAGATTAATAGGAAAGATGCTTTTGTTTTTATTTTTACTTACAGTGGCGTTACTACCAGGGGTGTAGGGGGTACAACTGTACCGGGGTACAACTGCACCAGGGTCCATGGCCTATGCACATCTGATGGGGCCTGCATACAAAGAAGGAAGCAAGCAGCCAAAACAAGTTTAAAACCCACTTTACGCTTACCAGAAGTCTTTTGTGCTACCCCTACTCCCTTTTGACAGTTCTTTGGCTGGCTGCTTGCTGTTTTGATCAAGACATGCAGCGATTGGATAATGTAGAAATTCGAACCCGAAAATTTTAACAGAAAAAGAACATGTAGTGAGCCTGGAGCCTCGCCCATGGCCGAGCCACAGATCTCCCACTGCAATGGAACCCACACAGGACACAGAGAACCTCTAAAGAATGGACTTCACAAGAAGAACGGGCTGTGCAAGGCAGCACAAGTAACGTTTGGCATTTCTATTCTTCAGCCTCCCTCCTTGCACTCTGTCGCTTGCTGTGCTGAACTAAGCACAATGTCACAGGGCTCTTGGAGATGTAGAGCCACAGCAGCTGTAGCAAGTGGGTGCTGTTATGAGTTGTAGTCCAGGTGAGGGTGGTTGTAGGATGAGCAAGCACACCTTTGTTATCGTCCCATTTTTCACATGTGACTGACAGGATGAAATATTTCTGCTCTGCATCAGGGATGTTCTACTTCTCATCTTCATGCCTACACACATAATGAGACACATATTGATATAATGTTGCCTGTTCACAAGCAGCAATAAGCTACACAGTCACACAATATCCTGAACACCCACACTAAGGAAACTGTTCCAGCACAGACAGGTAACCTATAGCATTGTAAACTTTCCTTTACCAAGATAAACAGGAACTATCATTAAAACTTAACTGTTGTCATAGGGAGCTAAGAGACAGGTATACCCGTAGCTGCTTTTACTTAAAATAAAACCAAAGCTTTAGGGGGAATTTTACACTTCGTACCCAGCAACACGTTGTCATGCTATTCATAGGGGGACCTGGGGCCCATCCTGTACCAGGGCCCACCAGCAAGTAGTTATACCACTGTTTACTTACCCTGAAGTGAACTGAATACTGGGTCCTTTAGACTGGTATTTGCTTTGCAGAATTATAGTGGGGGTTGCACAATAATTGTGCATAGTTTGGGAAATACATTCTTGTGGCCATCTATCTTAGGACAATGTATGTTTCACATCCTATGGTCCATCATCAGCCTGTACCTGCAATACATCAAACATATGTAAAGTAGTTGGATAAGCTCCATAACCAATGAGACAATCATGTTATTGACATTTTTAAACTAAGTCAATTTATAAGTAAAGATGACTGAAGAAAATTTGTGTGTGTGGGATGGGGGCTGACAAATTGATTTAAACCTTAAAGACATGGAAGTAGCACTGTCATATCATGATGTCTAGCACTGATGTGGAAGCCCTATGGAAAACTCTTGTACTCTACTTGCTATTGTGTACACTATATGAATTGCATGAATTCCAAATGCAAAAAGAAAAACATAAAATGCTTAGCAGCAGGCCCCCAGGCATTGACAAATATCAGTATGCAGTGTCACCAGTTTTACCACTTAGCCCTTGCTAAATATTATTGAGAATAGCTGTCAATTTTTAGTTCTACCTGGCTATGAATCATACATTGATATACTATCTTATTTTTTCTAGGACTGAGGAGTTACATGACGTGCCTTCAGCCTCGAGATTTTATACTGGTCATACAACTCCAGGGTTACTTCTAATATCCTCATTTTCCAGCAAGGGGTAATTTATTTATTACAATACACTACTTGCCATTTATAACTGATGACATCACTAGCTACCATTTATAAACATATAATTTTATTAGGGGTAATTTATTAAGATAATCCTATTCATTTGTTATTCATGGTTTTTGTTCATTTTATATATATATATATATATATATATATATATATATATATATATACACATATATATATAGTAGGAGGACATTAGATGAGATAGTGGGCAAAGGAAGGAAAAACTGGGGACTTGAGAAAGGGCCTGTGTAGCCCGAAACGTTGCCTGAATGCACTTGAAGTAAAGTTTTCATCTTTTCACAAATAAACCGGAGTGCTGCTGTTTCTATTTGAAATTGATGTAAGTAATCCTTGGCAGGGGATTTAGCCTGCACCCGGGGCTGAAAGAAGCTGACTCTGCTTTCTGGAGCACACATATGTTTGAATTCAGTTTCATCTGGTATGGTACATACCTATGGATCTGAGGAAAACTGATGGCATTCCAATGCTATCTCAGCCTGGCAATTATAGGCCAGTAAGTTTGACATCTGTGATGGGCAATTATTTGAAAGCTTGTTAAGGGATCACATTCAAAATTTTGTCCATTATGAGCAGCAATCAGCATGTCTTTATGAAGGATAGGTCATGTCACACAAATTTGGTTGATTTTTATGATGAGGTAAGTGAGGGATGAGGTGTGATCTATTTGGATTTTTCCAAAGCATTTGCTAACGTGCCCAACGAATGACTTCTTTCTAAACTAAGGTCATTTGGGCTTAACAAAGACATTTGCACATGGATAGGAAACTGGCTACAGGATCAGGTACAGAGGGTGGTTGCTAATGGTACATTCTCTGCTTGGAGTAAGATTTTTAGTGGGGTCCATCAGGGCTCGGTATTAGGTCCACTTTTATTTAACCTGTGACAATGAATGACTTAGGGGAGGGTATTGCAAGTAATGCATCAGTGTTTGCAGATAACACAAAACTATCCAGCCCAATTAATTCCATCTAGGACAGGGATCCCTAACCTTTATCACCCGTGAGCAACTTTCAGATGTAAAAAGAGTTGGGGAGCAACACAAGCATGAAAACTTTTCCTGGTGGTGCCAAATAAATGTTGTATTTAGTTATTGGTAGCCTCTATGTGGGCTGTCAGCCTACAAGAGGTTCTGTTTGGCAGTACATCTGTTTTTTATGCAACTAAAATTTGCCTCCAAGCCTGGAATTAAAAAAATAAGCACCTGTTTAGAGGCAACAGAGTTGGGGAGCAATATGTTGCTCACGAGCTACTGGTTGGGGATCACTGATCTAGGATGTGGCATCCTTGCAGCAGGATCATGACAAGCATGGCAATCTGTGCAGCAACGTTGATAAATGTAAAGTCATACACCTGGGATGAAAAAATACCCAAGCCACATATACCATTAATGAGACTGCACTAGGCAAAGCCATTATGGAAACAGACCTTGAAGTCCTTGTAGATGATAAACTTGGCTGTAGCAAGCAATGCCAGTCAGCAACAACAATGGCAAATAAAGTCTTGAGCTGTATTAAAAAGGATCATTGATTCACGGCAGGAAGGGGTTGTTTTTCCACTTTATAGTGCACTGGTAAGGCCCCATCCAGAATATGCCATATAGTATGATCTCCATCACTCAATCATTAATGTATTAGAGAGGATACAGAGAAGGGCAACTAAGCTGGTAGAAGGTATGGGAAATCTTATCTATGAGGAAAGACTGGCCAAATTGGGGATGTTCACACTGGAGAAGAGGCACTTAAGGGGTGATATTATAACTATGTATAAATATATAAGGGGAACATATTATAATCTCTCCAATGCTTTATTTACCAGTAGGTCTTTCAAGCTTACATAAGGTCACCCATTCCAACTAGAAGAAAAGAGGTTCCACCTAAATAATTGGAAAAGGTTTTTTGTGAGAGCTGGGAAGATGCTGAATTCTCTCCCTGTATCAGATACATTAGAAAGCTTTAAGAATGGGTTAGATGGCTTTTTTTGAAAGTGAGGGAATACAGGGTTATGGAAGATTTTTATGGAAGTATTCCCCCTCTGGGGCAAATTGGAGTGGCTTCAGATGGGGTTTTTTTTAGCTGTCCTCTGGATCACCTAGCAGTTAGGCAGGTTAAAAAAAGTTAAAGGGTTGAACTCGATGGACATGTGTCTTTTTTCAACCTATCTTACTATGCTACTATGTTGAACACAAGTGCTGCAATTAAGGTAAAACAATATCACTCGTCAGTAAGGGATGTTTAAAAAGAATGCCACATTTGAGGTTGCACAGTTTTCAGAACTGGCCTGAAGTTTTTCTTTCCCTAAGCTTTTCGTATCAAATATATTTATTTTCTTAGCAAAGATATTTATTGATAAACTCAGCTGCTAATGCACCATTTATTGATAACCTCAGCTGCTAATGCACCATTGATTTGTTTGATTTACATTACTATTGAGTTGGCTTTCCTTATAATTAGACACCAGCAGTTGTACTTCTTTTTTTAAATGTGATGACACCAACCTGATTGCAGGGACTATTCCCTGACATTGAAGAGTTATTCTTCAGCTGGCTTCCAGCACTGTAGGTAGGTAACTATGGTCTATAACTTGCAAGCAGCCCTGCTGTTTGTTCCTGGCAATTAAATTCACTGGTGCCTTTATTCCATTCAAAGCAGGGTCTTTATGCTCTAAATCCAGCTCTTCTAATACTCCCCACTTGTGCTGTGCAAAAAAGAGTCAGGCTGACAGATTATCGCAAGGCAGTTAAGCATGTAATTGCTCAAATGAGTTAAAATCCCTTCAAATATCAGTCTTTGTACCTCATCACACCACTTCACGGACTCAAATATTTGACAATTGATGAAGATAAAACTAAAAGGATCTTCATTAGGTACCAACCACCGTGACAAGCTTCTTTTTCAGCTCAAGGCTGGCAAAGTTTGGAACTTATTATCTACTTAAAAACTGTAGGAAATCAGGAAAAATGCTTCTGCGGTTTAAAAGAGAGAAAAGTGGAAGCTCAGGGGTACAATATAAAATAATGTGATGCATGCTAGCCCTGAAATTAATTGTATGGTTGGCTCTCACAATGTTTTGTTTACAACCAAGTGAGGACTGGAAAAGCCTCTGTAAAGGGTTTGTTCATAATTATCGTACTGCTGGTATTTATCCCAACAGGAAAGTTTACATCATAATGAATGTAATGTGTGGTCTGCTCTTAACCATGTACAGTATTGCAAAAGGTATTTCTCCTGTGAAAAACCTTCAGTCAGAAACACATGGGAAAGATATTGACTGTCATAAATATCTCAAGCTAAAGTGTTTGTGCGGGTGCATGAGTCAGAAACTTCAGTTGCCTATACTTCCTTTGTAAACATTGTAAATGCTTCAAATCCCTAGATATACTATGTCACATTCAAATGATGTCATTGGTGTTACTGCCTCTCTAGCTAAAGTAAAGTACCATAGTGATCTAAAATTACTTACTTGCACTTGTATTGCACTAGACCAGGGGTCCCCAATGTTTTTTACTCATGAGCCACATTCATATATAAACAGAGTTGGGGAGCAATGCAAGAATTAAAAAAAAGTTCCTGGGGTGCCAGACAAAGCTATTTGAAGGCCCCTATGTGGACTTGCAGCCTACAGGAGACTGGCAGTGCACCTGGTTTTTTTGCAACCAAAAGTTGCCTCCAAGCCAGGAATTAAAAAAGCACCTGTGTTAAGGCCACTGGAAGCAACATTGAAGGAGTTAGTGAGAAACATGTTGCTCATGAGTCACTGGTTGGGGATCATTGCAATAGACTGACAAAAGGTATAAAAAGTATACCTGGTTTCTATGAGTGCTTGCTTTTATAAGTATTGTATTATTGTCAACATATTTTGACATGAAAAAGCTTGTTTTTTAAAAAAACAAAAAACAAACAAGTCTCCTGGCCCAGCCAGTGTGTGTGTGTGTGTGGGGGGGGGGGGGGGGGGTAGTAATTAAAATCGCAAGAAAATGTTTTCAGAATGTTTAGCATTCATTCATTTAGCAATCATTTTGTGGCAAATATTACATTGCTCCCTATTGCTTGGCAAAAGGTTAGCTTTAACATTTGCTCTGGAGTTTCCTTAAATATCTTGGTGCAAAAAATGTTTTGCAATTGCAAAATTAAATTACATACCCTACCAGGGCCGGACTGGGAGGATAAAGCAGCCCTGGCAAAAGTATGGAAGCAGCCCATGTATTCCCATGCATGCACAGCATGATATATATTTCCAGCCCCAAGGTTAACTAGAACTAGTGTTTACCATATAATCTCCATTAATATTATACACCCTATGTGCTGGAACTGGCCCTTGCTACAAATATCTCACTCTAGTTTCTATCACAACTATTCTATCTTATGATTTAGAGGTCCTATACTTACAGTATATTTAAAATGTGCATTTGTGTGCCCCCAGTTAGACCATGCAACTGATAAGAGGACTTTGATTTCCATGTGTGTCACAGAGCCAAACTTGAATCGTACTTGAAGAGACTAGGCTTTCAATTAATGCTACATATCCCAGTGTTCCATATACAGGTTGAAGTGACTGTTCTGAGCATGGATCCTCTAGTTCCCAACATACCTATCATAAGCATAAGGGATTGGGTATATAGCAAGCAACTCTAAAATTACTAGCTGAAGTTTGTCAGAATTCCTGATTTCTACCATATGCCAGTACTGACAAGAGTACTAACAAATACAGGCATCCGTTTATCTGTGACTGGCTGTTATGGACAGCTCATTTACATTTCTAATGTGATTGGTTAATTTACATATTAAAGACAAACCTAATTTGAATTTTTAGGTGAGCAGCCCATTTAAATTTCAAAGCAAGCAGCCCATCAGGCATTTGCCTGAACCCACAGATTGCCTGTCCGGGCCTGTACCCTATGCATAATTGTAATAACAGTCATTGAGGTCTCAAATCAGTAAAAAAGGATGCAAACAATGAAAATCTTTGTTGCTAATATCTGTCATTGCCTTCACAAATGTTTTTTGCACTAATGAAACATATCACATTCCACCAAATATGTGCAATGAGCCCTAGGGTCTCAATGTAAAAGCTGCAGTACAGCAATGACCATTAAGAGACTTGCATTTACACAAGTATATATAAGTAGTTGGTCAAGGTATGGGTGGTAGTCATAAGTTATAGGAAAGAACATGAATGCATTCACTGCATAAGGAATATCTATATATATATACCCTTAAAGGAAAACTTTACCACCAAAATGAATATTTAAGCTGCAGATAGTTGTCACGAACGGCACCCAATACCAGAACAATTGCCAAACACCTTTGTCTCAGCTCGGCTTCACCAGTTAAGTGACCGCCTTTGGCCTCGGGAGGAGCCCTCGGCCTACTCAGATGCCACCTGGACTTAACGAGAGGTGTAAAGCAAAGGTTCTGGCTAGCACAGGGGCACAATCGTCTCACCAAGGAATTGGATTGAAGAATACCACCAAGCGGAGTAGGCAGGCCGGAACAGCACAAGCTGCGTAGAATAGTCAGACAGGCCAGGATCAGGATTAGAGAGAGTAGAGTAGTCAGGGGACAGGCAAAAGGTCAGGATACCAGAGGACAGAAATAATCAGACAAGCCAAAGGTCAGGATTGGAGAATAGCAGGATAGTCAGGCAAAGCAAGGGTCAAATACCAGTAGATCAATCAGGAATCAGTTAGGAAACACACCCAGGAACTAACAAATAGAACCTAACAACGGGCAAAGTTCTGCACTACAAGATCCCTTTAAATATTATTTGAATTTCGCGCCATTGCGCGTGACGTCATCACGCCGGCGCGCATGCGCCTACAAAACCCGGAAGTGCGCGCGGCGCGCACTAAGGAGCCGGCAGGGGAAAGGGAAGGATGCACGTGGTGAGCGTCCCCGCTGGAGGCATGGCGGGCGCTCCCGCGTGCATGGAGGTGAGCCACTAGACCACCAGGGATACGGTACGTTACAATAGTTTATATCATATTAAGTGGCATATTAAAGGATCTTATCAAACTGGGATATATACAATATGTAAAATAATGTTCTTTTACATCTCTTGCCTTGAACCACCATTTCATGATAGTATGTGTGCTGCCTCAGAGATCGCCTGACCCGAAATACTGCAGCTCTAACTGTAACCGGAAAACGTTTGTAAGCAAATTACGTGTGTAATTGACTCATGTTACCTAACTTGTATGGCTTATTTGGTATGTTTGTGTGCACCATGAATCCTAGGATCCCAGCCCTTATTTTTTAAAATGGCAATTTTCTATTTAGGATTACCTAATGGTAAATACTGCCAAAAAAGTATATTATTGTGAAAATGGTTTATTTACAAGTAGCAGTATTTTAAATATGAGCTGTTTTGTTTATAGAGACCTACATTATATGGTTTTCCTTTGAACTTCCATCCATCAGGTATTAAGCAAAAACTTGAAATAATGATTAGAGCAATGATTTACCATCTCACTGTGAAGGATTGTAATCTACCTTCAGTAAGCTAAAAAGGCATATATAATAATAATGTATTTTAAATGGGGGGGAGTGGAATAAAATAGAATACAAAAGAACATAAAATTCACATTTGCCTTACTTCATTTTCTGGACATTGTGTTTTTTTACATTTTGGCATTAAAGTTTAGTTCCAGAACATCACTTAAATTGGAGTACCTGTTTTCTCTATCAAATACAAATCTGAAGTATAATGTGTACCAAACTGAAGTTGGATTCGGTTTTTTTGAGTTGTTAATTCAATTTTGCTGCAATTAATAATGTCAAATGCCCCCCCAATGAGATGTATGTCAAATGGGGTGGTGCAATTTTTAATAGATTTTTCTTTTTTTGTTTTGCTAACAGTTTAAACAAATGAGGTTCAGACACTTCTGAATGTGTTTTAGAATGATTTCCTGGTGTAAACAAATAATGTACTCTAATTTAAATCTAATTTATATTAATAGCCCTTTAGTGAATTTTTCTATCCCTTCTCCCAGTCTTTGATCCTGAGAAACTTTGATAATTATTGAAGAGCATTGATCCTGCTCCTTGTCCAGTGCTGGTGTGTTTATGTGGGATGTCTTGTTTGCCCCCATCCCCCAGAAAATATAGTGTATATTCAGACTGAAGCTTATTTAACTCATCCTACAATTACAGACAATACAAGACAATTCCAGGCATGCTCATTTTCTCAATGTCTTTGTTGATTCATGTATGGCCTCATAATCCCCTTTAATTGTTGAACCTCATTAACAGACCCCTGAGCATCTATTGTTATCACTTACTCATTGTCTGGCACCTTGTCTTTCCAAAAGCAGCCTCCTTGTCTAGCCCTACAATATGTGGTGGTCAGAATAAATACAATTGGTGGAAGATAAAAGGGGAAAAGGTTAAGAATAACACAATTAATGCTTTCTTCAACCACATACACAGATATACATCTCAGAGACTTCTGAGCTAGTTGTTATCATGCATGATACTATTATTGTTATTATTGCTATGGACATTATTCTTAATTAGCCCTAGATGATACAGCACCAGAAGAAATGTATCAAACCCATAATTTTTACAAAAAGCAAAAGAATTAACATTTTAATAGATGTTAATAATCCCAAACCGAATCCTAGATTCGGTGCATCCCTAACAAATAGCTTCAAAATTTTAAAGTACTGTCCCTTTAAAAAAATTCAAATTCGACCATAGCCTTTACAGGCAATTTGGCAAAGATTTGCAAATTCAAATTTTATTCGAATCGAACAATGTGATAGTTTGATTCGAACTATTTGAGTTCGATAAAAAATGACCCCCCCAAAAAAATTCAGTACTAAATGTGCCCCTAAGGGTTGAAGTGAATATTCGAATAAAATTTGAATTTAAAAAATTGTAATTGAAGTAATTTTTGGCTACTGGGACTAGCCCAAAATTTGATTTGAATTGAAAAAATTGAAAATTCTAATTTATTTAATTGAAAACTGACCTATTTGATCGAAATAGGTCAATTTAGAAGTACTGGCCCTTTTAAAAATCCTTCGAATTCGACTATTCGCCACCTTAAAGCTCCCGAATTGCCATTTTAGCCTATGGGGACCTCCTAGAACCTGTCCTGAAAAAGTCCTAGGAATTCAAAGGATTTTGCTCAAAATCCTTCAAATCATTCGAACAATGCAATCGAATGATTCGAACAATTTTATTTGATCAAAAATGACCCCCCCAAAAAAATTCACGAAACGAGTCAAACGCGGCACGCGGCGCGTCGCTTTCGGCGCGTCGCGTCAAAAACGATGCGCGACTCGTTTTTTTGGGCGAATTTTTCGGCGGCAAAATTTGGCTGGCGTTTCGCGAATTTATTCGTCAGCGGCGAATCGCGGGAATTCAACGCGAATTCGCCCCTGGCGAATAAATTCGCCCATCACTAAAAGGGACATTTGGTACTGTCATTGCCCGTGATAGGTTTGTTCCTGGTGCCTTGTACCTTTTGCTATTTAGCTTCTAGTCTGTCTTTATTCCTGTGTTTCACCTGCCTGACTACTCTGACCTCTGAAATCTGAGCCTTGCCTGAAACCGACTTTGATTCTGCTTTACCTTCAAACTTCTTGGTTTGACTCCGGCCTGTTATTCGACTCTGATTCTGCCTCTCCCCATCTGATTGATTACCGGGTTTGACCCTTTGCCTGCCTGACAATCCTAGCTATCTGCCTGCCTCGATCCAAAATGTCTGACTACAAATCTGCCTACTCCTGCATTCGATAGTCGAATGCTTATCGAATTTTCGAACCAATTCAAGGGATTTTTTGGTGAATAATAGTAAATTTGCCCCTAGATGTACATTCAAATGCTAAAATTAAATTTTTTAGTGTCAGTAACACTTTAATGCCAGCAATGAACCTTTGCACCTTTTAAATCAATTGCTTACTTGAGCAAGGGCTTACAGTATGTGATTGTAAATTGCACCTTTAATAAATATGGTGGAACACCCACTATAGCATCTTACAGGTACAGCCTTTCTTTATTTTTTGGTGCATTGTATACTATGGTGAAAGAAGAGGCCAGGGTGGTACCTGAAAATCCCATATTTCTTGTACATAGACTAGGAAATGCCTCAGGACACTGCCCACCATTAAGAATCATACTACACATTGGAAACATTGCAGTTGTAGCCAGTTAATGTGTTTTAAATCCTGCAATATTATTTAGAACCAAGTTCTGTGTTTGAAGATATGAGATACGAGTATGAAATGTCCTGATGCTGTGAAAATCTTTTGGTAAAGGTTAAAGTGACTTGTCTTGGAAATTTCTCAAAAACAAACTATTGACAATCTAATGAGGTAAAAAAATAGCTTGTGTGTTTATCTTCATGCTGTACACACTAGGCAGAGATCAATAGCAAGAAATGCAGATGATTCAATACAAAGATGTAAATTACATTATAGGGACACTTGATGATTTCCATTTATATTAGGCCTCAGTGCTCTGCTGACTGATAAGCACTGACATGTGGTTGTTTAAATAAATTACTGTTACATATGTACATAAACATTTCAGTAAAACATTTCACAGCCTTGCTTGTATCCTTTGCTGCTTGATATACTTGTGGGAACTTGTATGTTATTTCAATGACAGACAAGGTTTGTTTGTCATTCATGGCTCAATATTAATAAATAAGTTGTAATGATTTTTCTCAGTACTATTTTTCTATAGGGAAGAATTCAAAGTAACTGAAATTGGGATTTTCTTGTCGTGAAATACAAACCTTATCTTATGGGTACATATGTAAAAAATGCATGAATTAGAGAACTCTGCTGAAAAGACTGTGTTTGCAGGCACTGACTTGCTGCTTGCATCAGAGTTGTTAGCTCAGGTTAAGAGCTTTAAAAGAAGATCCTGGACAATTGTCTTATCTCATGTTGTCCCTCCATACTGAGGATGTCCAAAGGCAGTTGGCATGACTACTTTGAAGAACCTTGAGGTCTTGGTAGATAGAAAACCCTTCATAAATAACACATTACCTTAAAAGTGTTCATGCTTCACATATAAACAGTGGGAGGAAGGTTTATCAATTTTTGTGTTCAAGGGGGAAAAATTTTGACCTTGGAAAAATAAAACTGCAACAAAACTCAAGCTTATTTTATAAAAAATAATTTAATGTTTTAATAAACTGGGAACAGCTGAGGAAAAAATACATAAAATAACTTGACAGAAGCCATTGACTTCTTTAGAAACGTTATGCAAGTTTTAGAATTTATTTCTTTGATAAATTGCAACTATTTAAGGTAATAAAAATATAAGTGTGTTCACCTTTTCCTTTTTCTACCACATTTGTATTCTTGAATTGAGAATATTCAATCTACAATATTGATAAATCTGCCCCAGTGGCAGAGGTGGGCCAAGCCAGCCAGTTTCCTAGGAAACCACCTCACCAGGTACCTACATGTGCACTGAAGCTCTAAATCAAGTGATGAGTGGGTGGTGCTATAGAAGTAGCACATTTCTAGTGCCCCCTCACAGTTGTGTCCTTGGCACGTGCCTCTTCTGCTTAACCCTAGTTCCGGCCCTGGAATGGAATTTGAACACCCCCCCCATATAATCCTCCAATATGAGTTTATTAAACTTGAAACAAAAACAAATTTCAATTTAATCTCAAAAACTCAAATAAAAATATATCTTGAAATCAGAAAATATAACTCCCATATAACTCCCATGAACTTCTTCATGAAGTCCCATCTCATAGATTTGGATTTTTTTTTATTCAAGTTTTTGAGGCTTTTATTGCTTAATAAATATTGACAATTTAAATTTTGGAAGCAAATTTGAATGGAGATAAATCTGCCCCTGTGAATCTGTGAGTACTTTGTGGACTTCTAAGCACACTCTATGTAAGTAAGAATAAAATAGGGGCCAGATATACAGCTAGACATGGCATCAGTTGCTAAACAATCTCGAGTCAGGTAAAAGCCATCCAACTGTGCAAAAAAGGCTACTCAAATAGATTTGAACAATCCCATGATATCTGCGGAAACCATTCAAGGTGCAAGTTTGCCAACCTGAACCTTGCCATTATGGAAATATCCTCCTACCTTATTTTATTTTAATAGTGTATTAAAATAATGGAACATATCTAACCATGTAAGGAAAAATGTGTAAAGCATAAATAATTTTGACCCCAGCCCCATTGCCATTAAATGTGGCCCTGAAAAAAACAGACAGTGATTTATAGATTAATTCTTTCTAAGGGGTTTTTTAGAACTGCTAAACACTAACAACATGAAAAAAATCAGTTGGCTTCTTCAAAGTGAAGACACATGCTAGCGCTCTGAAACCTGATGGTTAAACCCTGGGACTCTCATCAAAATAAACTGGTTTTATTGATGCCTGAAAATGGCCAATTTATGCAGCTTTAGAAGCTGTAAGCCACTAATTGTCACATCCCTTCTTTTCTTTATGTATGCCTACATTTTAAACTGAAAATCACTTGTGAAAAAAAAATGTCGCATTTCCCAACACTGAGGCACACCCAGCTCTATTTCTTTTGCAGAAAATCTAAATCCATTTAAATAACCGAAACAGAACACAAATTGGTTTTTAATTTTTTTTAACAGCTAAATTTTCACTCTTTACATCCACATCTTCTGTTCCAGGTCTGATAATTGAGTCTGAATTCCCATGTCTGTAATACTCTGTGTATATTCCCCACCTGGCTGTGGACTCAGACAGAGCCAGATAAATACCCAGTAGACATACAGACAGAGAAACTGCTGTAATTGCTTCAATAATGATTCTCAGACATCAAAGGATGGCAAATAATGGTATTTAACACTGTTTCCATTCTTTGACTGAAATGTAATTTTAGAGTTATTGTCAGCTACTACAGTGGACTTAAAACAAGTACAACTGTCATATCCCTCTTCTTTAATGAGCTGCCCACAAGAGGTTTCAAATATTAATGGCAAAGTCCATCTCATTTTCTGATGGCCTGATATTCTATTTCAACCTTAAAGAACTGTGACTTGATTAACATTGTTGCCTGCATCCCTTTGGAAATTGACAATTGGAAAGTTGAAGATTCTATTAATAAGACAAAGATGGTGCCCGCTTGAAATGGGCTGTGACTGACAGTAAAAAACAACAAAAGAATAAATACATTAATAAATTAAAGTGGTTGAGAAGTGACAGCAAAACGAATGCAGGTTCAAATGTTTTGAAAATGTAAATTTAGGGGAGTAGGGCTTGAGGTTTATTGGCTGTCAACATTCAGTCAGAAGTGTGGCTGGTGTTAAGCATAGGTGGGCAGAGGTATAACCCCATTCAGGTAAAGACATGCTGTGTGGATGGGTTGGGAATATCAGGTAGTCCCCCCTAAGCTTGTAAATAGAAGGGTGGCTCCATTCATGGAGAGGGGTGAATGGTAATGGAACCCAGAGGTAGAAGAAGACTAGGAAGAAGACTTCACTGAGAAAAAAGAGAGGATGGACCCCATGAATGTAGTTTAACTAGGGGTATGTTGGAACCTACTTGTAACTCATTCTAGGAGTGAAAGACAAGTTAAAGTAGCTAGAGTAACAGAGGCTCCAATTAAAAAGGATCAGTAACAAAGTAATTGTACAGTCACTCATATGGCTATTTACATGGTACAGAATGAAAAATTGGTCAGGTCAGGTTGTGTGAATCAGTAATCATGGTTTTATCATTTAGCCAACTATGGCTATGGACTGTGTGATTCTATTACCCTAATTTCCTTCTATGATGATGATTTTTGTGGACCCCAAACATGTTCTTAAATAATCAATAATTCGAGACTTGAAGATGTTAGAAATATAACCTGATAATAATAATGCTCTTCTATACCTATACACTGTATAAGTAATGTGTATGTCACAACTGAACTGTACAGTTTTTTATATAATATAGCTCTATAATTGCTGTGAGGCCAATGTAAGGATTCCTGGTATCTTTGTCTACACATTGTCTGCACTAATTGATATTATCTCAGTGAAAACAGTAAAGTATCTCCTTACACAGAGTGGCCTAGTGAAATATTTAGAGGAAATATAGAGGGAATGGAGAGAACTTTAAAAGTGAATATACAACCTGATAATAAAACAAATCTAAGCTGTAACACAAATCACTAGATAATAAACGAAAGGCGACTATTGCATTTTCAATTTTTATTAGCACCTTCACACTAAGTTAATACATCAGTGACATTAGAAGTCTTATTACACAGAAGTATTCTACTAATCTTCAGAAACAGAATACACAGGAAAATCGAGCACACATATACATGAGATGCAAATGCATATTAAGTCAGTATACTATATTGAGCAATTTTCATTGGCCTTCTAAAATTTTTTAAGTTTTTGATCTCAGGGATCATCAGGACTGTCTCTTGATATTTAAAGAAATGCAAAGCTATTTCTTCCTGGTGTTGGAGAATTTAGCCTGAGTGATTTGGGGGGCATTTGGGCAACATGCAATATGATCTGGGATTTAAGGGAACGACTTGTACTACCTTGGTGTTGTGATTCTAATGAAGGAAAATCATTAGTATGTGTTTAGATTATATGTGTGTTAGAGTAAATGGAATGTGATGCCATTACAAAAGAATCTGCCCTTGGCATAGTGCTTGCATAAGAGTTTTCAAATCCCAGAAATTATTTAATTGGCCTTGATAAAACCCACATTTTAGGTGACATATTTTGTGAACCAACCTATAAATATAAATATTCAGATAAAGTTTAATATAACTCATAAAATCTCATTTTTTTTATTCAGACTTCTAGTATTCATTAATGCTCTATACAGTATATAGGAAGGTAAGAGCTAGTAATCTCCATTCTGTCACTTTCATGGAAAATAGAGGTCAATTTCACAGGTTAGCATGTGCACTAATCACTTTCTACATAAATCTGCATGCTCATTTTCTGATTGCTGATGAGGTGACAAGGTTATTGGACATACAAGCACTTATTTAAAACATACATGGAAGTGAAATAGGGTTCAGCAGGGTCTGAAGACATTGTCAATCAGTTAATGAAAATTATTGAGCTGGGGCACTAAAGAATGAAAATGACCGAGGAAACACCTTACAGGGAAAATGACAGATCTGTCTATAGTGGGATCTGCATGTCACTTGGACATTGTTCATTCTTATAAAGAAAATGTGGAATCGTTGCTTACATGTCTCACAGTGAGATAAAGCAGACAGGAACCCATTTCAATGATTACAGTATAAAAAGATTAAAGTATAAAACTGTACACACAAATTCTATAATTTTCTAGATTAAAAAAAAAATATTATTGTAAATAATTGTAACAACATGATAGAAACATAGTACAATGAATAATTTCCCTACTCCACTTAATTATATGGATGTCATTGATCAAGTAGCAAGCTCTAACAGGCAGGGCCATAGAAGAATATAGCCATCTTGGTCACAAGGAAGCCCAAGAAGGTGGCAACAAACATGTAGATTATATTATACAGAAGTATCATAGAACAAATATTCTGTAGATGTGCTTAAAGGCTCACCAAAAATGACCATCTGTGAATGGCAATGGTAAACAAGTTACTAAATACTTTAGAAAATGATCAAGTCATATGTATATAACTAAAGCATGTCTTCCCAAACAATGATCCAGAGGGTCAGTTGGGGTGGCCTACACTGAAGCTGGTAAGCAGAGGCCTGAAACCCTGCAATAACTAAAATAAGAAAAAGCACACAGTTTAGGAAAAGCAGTCGTTTATATGTATGTTTATATATATGTATGTATATTTTTATTTGCTCCTTGAGGGCTCCTCAAGTAACATTAAGTGCATTATTAGAAAAACAATTCACATTTATATTCGGTTTTCACCATGCTGAAGGAACTATGATAAAAAAAAGAACTGCAATAAAGTTTCCATTGGAGAAAACTATTCTGGATTGATTGAGGGATGAACTCCCTTTTATTCTTTAATTTCATTGAAAGATTTGGAATTACAATGTTCATCCATTTGTAACCTCTCTTGTAACGAATAAAGGTGTTGTAACCTTCAATGGAGCTGCTCACACAGTTTTGTGCCTAGATTCGGGGCTGATGAAAAGTGAAAGTGTGAAATTTACAATAAAAATAATCCTGAAATGACAAGATCTTTACAAACTAGCTGGTTATTTTCAACCAGAGCAGAGGGTTTAGCCCCTGAGAACAGACCTTGTCTACTGGAAACATGAACTTTGGTTGATCAATTCAGTCATCCCTGATATAAAATATTTCAAAAGTGATTAAACATTTCGGTAACATTATATAGACGTCAGCAGGATGACATCAAGGTGGGTACTTGTGGCTGTTTGTTAACTTACTGTCAGTTTTTCAGTGAAGTGGTTTAGCAGAGCTTAAAATCCTGGCAATGACTATTGTTTTTTTTCAATGCCACTGTTTTGGTGCAATTAGACGAAGAGCAAGAACTTTAATATCATCTAATTTTCCATATTTTGTCTGAAGACACAGCACTGGATAATTTATAGCTCTCTGATTTGGATGGAATGAGTTTGAAAATTATATAAAAAGAATTCAAGAGAGACAGGCAATGGGTTTCTGAACAGGACTCTGAGAATAATGGAGGGGGGTTGACAGCAAAGAATGCCGGGAAACACAGACATGAAATTGCTACAAAGCATTCAAAATTCTCCAGCTGCTGTGGTTTTAATTTGCTTGGATTCCAATTAAAATGCAAATTAAATTTATAATTAGCATCAGAGAAGCATCCTTGTGTACTACAAAAAACATTTGGGTTGGACAGAGCTGGTGTTTTCAGTTACCAGAGGGTAACAATGCAAAAACAAGAACTTTTGTAACCCAAAACATGCTTAAAGCCTGGGTATGACAACTTTTATTAACATGGCTATGGTTTCAGGTGTACGGCATTGCCCTTGCCATATTCTGTTTACCTTGATGGATGGGTAACAATGTGAAATTCCTATTCTCTTGACAGTGCTCTAGCCTTGCATCCTTGGCATAATAATAGTGCAAGTATTTTCAATAAAGAATAGATCTAGAGAGCAAAGGTGAGCAGTATGGTTGCCCCTGTGCTTAAGGGATATTGCTGGATTCATTGAATACTTTATCATAGAACATTTTCCACTGAGGAAAACTGATGGTAAATAGGGGTTATTTTTCCATGAAAGAGCTAATTGAAGGGTGTCACTGTAGCTCCAGAGTTCCCACAGTGGGTTGCATCCATAGGTGTACTTGACTTTTTCACCCAGTGAATTGTAACACTAGACTGCACTGTGTGCAACTGAAGTGCAACTCAAAGCACATCTGCAGTAACAATGGAATTATTAAGAAATTGTTGCATTATGGGAAAAAGCATGGTCATTTACATCCAGAATTGCACAATGCATTTGTATTTGGGAAAACCCCTAATATGTTTATTAAAATAAACTTTCAGTACAAACACTGTAACAACAAAATGGTATGCAGGATTATAACATATAGGGGGTATTTATTCAAATTCAACTTTATCTCATTATTTTAAGAATAAAAATTCAACCTACCTCCCAACCATGATTTGGCTTAATCTGCTTTACCATCCAAACAAAAATTGTGTTTGTGGAAAAAAGTCTCAACAACATAGTGTGGTAATTTGAATTGTGCAACTTATTTAAATTGACACTTGAAACCTCAAATTTTTTTGAGTTGTCACCAGACAGTCCTAGACTTTTTGAATCATAAATCTGCATCAGACAGCCCAATACCCTCATGAAGGTAAAAAATGGGACATCTGCCATTTATTTTACATACTGTAACTTCAACAGGTTTTTGATGTATTTTCGAATTTGGATTTTTAGCAGCTTTGGAGACCAGGATTTCTTTCCCTCTTTTTTCCCTCTTAAACATTCAGATTTTTCCCCTTAAAAACTTGACCATAAAAATTCATGGCTTAATAGATAGGCCCCATAATGTACCTGAACAGCATAATTTTGTACCCAGGTCACATTAATAAAATATGGTGTTCTCCCATCAATAAAACATTGAATACAGTCTACATATGTATATATCTGTCATTCCTAATGCAAAGGCTCCCAGATCAGCCTTCCCTGAATTATAATTGATTCACAGCCAACAATAAAAACAAAACAATGTGACACACTGCATGCCTAATACCCTTGGATTAGGCATGTGGAGAATAACCCTATGTTTATGAATGATGTGATTACATTTTAATGCAAGATTAGTAAATATGAACTAGTTCTGCAAAGTAAAATTTGATGCACCCAGTTCCACTCAATAACAGAATCTAGATGTGGGCACCTTACCCACAGTACAGTAAATCCTTATAAATATATTCAGTCTAATATCCCTCATTCTTGAATTTGATTATCACTTCAACTAGTCTTGAAAACCATCTGTAATACCATGCATCACCTCAACAAACTGTAACCTAGAGAAAGCATATGTTAGCATGAAGATTGAAGCCGTTAGATACATTCTTTCCTGGTGAGTCTATTATACAAATATTATAGATCATGACTTGGGCAGGGCCAAATGCCTGCTCTCCCCAAAACTACCAGCCTAAAAATAATCACCACTTACAACTTGAATTTCACTGGCCATATTGGCCAAAACTAGTGATAGGCTAATCTACCCCGTTTCGCTTCACCGAAAAATTCAGCAAAATTCGCGAATTGGCGAGAAAATTTGCGAAACGAGTCGAGTTACGTTTTTGATGCGCGTTGCGAATTTTCGCTGGAGTTTCGCAAATTTATTTGCCGGCAGCGAATCGCAGGAATTCGCCCCTGGTGAATAAATTCACCCATCACTAGCCAAAACTTTATTATACAGAAACAATGCTACATAACCATATTTGTTAAATAACAGGTACATAATAACAGCGTTGATAACAAAATAATAACAGTAATATTTTAAAAAATTACATTTCTGGCAATGGATCAAACTAGGTACATGACAATCGAACCAGGCCATAAGCCCCTTGTGCCCTCTAGCATGTTGGGTATGCAGAATTGCATGCTTCAACCAAGGTATCTATAATGTAACATCTCCTACAGACCTATCATCACTCTTAGACTGGAAACTCCAAACCATGTCCCAATGGATAAATTGGGAACTTACTCAACTTGGCACTGCCAAATAACTTATCTCCATTGCCAGGGACCTGAGGCCCAGCTGTGAGAACGGGCTGTATTTCCTTAACCTTTACCCAACTATGGTACCTAAAATCCACCCCTTTTTTCTGGGTCAATTTAGCCTGTATCACTTTAACCTCAGTCAAAATAGGGACAACTAACACAATGGGAAGCAAACAGGACGGCAGATGAAACTCAGTTTTCTCTCTCCAAAATGGATGATCTCCCTAACTGATCCAGGTTAAAATTACTTAAGCTCCACCCTCGATGCTGCACATTTCAAATAAATATCAGGCATCACTTTAATGGTTCATAGATGATGTCAGAGTGGAAAATATAAGAATATATTTAGATTATTCTCTTCATTCCACAAAAACATCTCTAATGAACACACTGTTTCTTGGACAGAATAACCAAACAGTAGCATTTGCAACTTGAAATTCACATATAAAACAGAAAAAAATTGTTCTTTATGTCTTGTGTTTCTTCTCTGCCATTGTTTTTTAGCCAGTGGAGAAATGGCTGATACTTGAATGTGCCACCTATCATTGACATAAATGGGTACCACTCATCATCCCCAATGCTTTAGCAAAAATTGATCATTTGCATATTTTCAAGTGCTTCCATGCATGCGAATAACAGGTGGCAGATATGTGACCCATAAAGAATGGTCCCTAACTTATGTCTTTCAATTATACAAAGTATAAAAGGGAAGTTGCTGTTGCACTTGATATGGAAGTTAGTTTGGCAAA
The DNA here is from genome assembly GCA_024363595.1 of Xenopus borealis. Taxonomy (NCBI): domain Eukaryota; kingdom Metazoa; phylum Chordata; class Amphibia; order Anura; family Pipidae; genus Xenopus; species Xenopus borealis. The sequence goes on from CM044435.1 coordinate 108,668,005, forward strand.
ATGTCCCCAACATATAAATCAGGAAGTCTTCCAGATGTTTGCACCTTCACATCACAATAAATATTTATGCAACTATGCCACTATAAAAATACACCATAAACCCATATATATTAAAAGGCACAACACACTCCCAACAAACAAAACAACAAAGAACTACTTATGCTTTATCAAGCCCAGTGCCAAACAAACAAAGAAATGCACATTATCCGAGGGTCATGCAACAAGCTATGCACCAAATGTACAAAGCATAACAGCTTTTGATTCAACCATGTTATCCATATCACATGAAAATATTTGTACATAGATTCAGAAGGGCTAAAAAGCACCAGTGTTGTAGCACACAACAAACAAAGAATTAGAATTTAACATTGCTCAGACTAGTGAAAGTTAGAAAATGAAGGCTACCTGTTGACTCAATGGTAGGGGTTGTTACAATGGTTTAGCTCCTGATGGTTGTTAATAAATAAAGTATAGCAGTGGCTGGGTCTGAGCAACACATTATATGTGTTAATATAGCTTGGCAAGAAAATTGTACATTCGATCCCGACACAAAATAGAAAACCTTTATGTGGCACCTTTATGTCAGTCGAGTTTACTTGAGAACTGTCCAAACAGTCTTTTCCACTTGCAGTTGATTCCTATTTACTTTTTAATTGGAAATTTCCAGATGACAAAGTGGTCATATAAAAGTGATCCCCATCAAAATGTGCTAGGATCTGCCACAGGTCATTCCTGGATGAGCCTGAAAACCCTGAGAAAATCATGGCACTCACATGCCAAGTGTGCCATACTTAATAAATGTTTTGTGGATAATGACCTGTAATTGCATATTAATACATAAATAAGAACTAAATCCATTATGCTCTTACTCTTACTGTAAAACAAACAAACATACTGAAGTTGGTCATACTGCCATAAAGCAAATTACTTTCTTCCATCATTAAAATTTCTAATGTTCTAGATAATTTTGTGTAGTATATATCATTACCTGATCCTTCCTCTTTCTGAACCAAATAAAAACACAAATCACATTATCTGAATGATCAGCTTAAGGATGATGTACTATAAGAATCAGCTGCACATAAGAGTATATGCTGAGATCCAGTGGCATATTTGTTCTTTCAAAAGGCTGATTAAGATGTATTCGGGGTTAATTATTGCTTTGAATACAAAAAGATTGCTGAATATTGAAGATGGGAGCTGCAGTTACTTTTTGTTGAATCAGATGTCAGAGGTCATACTTTGTGTCACTAGTATTGTATAGAGGATGCTAGGGGTCATAGACCCTAATCAAAACATCTATGGCAAAAAAATTAAGCTCTGCTTGCTCCTAGATAATTAATTTACAAATTGATTGAAAACTAAAGCACAAGATATTGGATTTTACTAGTCTGCATTTTCATATTGTCTTTAAATAGGGACCTTCCAGACTCAGAAGTTGTAATGAATATGTAACACTACCCATGTGTTAATGAATTTTTCTTATGTTGCTCAGTGACATAACTATATACACACACACACACACATATTTGGAATGTATATGCTGTATCTTTGTCTACATAGGATAAGACTTCATTTATGACATGAAAACTCCATTGAAAATCTATGGTTAAAACTGCCATGGTTTTCCTCATTGAACTGAATCTGACCCATAGCATTGCTATAAAAGTTATCTAACCCTGACCCGATAGCAAATATGCAAGTTCCTTTAAACCATTCTGATTGTAAAGCTCACTCCTTGTATTAGTTGTGGATGAGTCGTATAGACACAACTGCCATTTTTTTTTATATGAATTCAATAAAGTGGCACTGATCACTTGCAAAATTGGGAAGAGTTCTCTCCCAATGTGTTTTCCTTTAATGTGAAATGTACCGAATCAAAAATTGGATGAATCATGTATATTCCCTTTTGTCCAACCAGTTCTACCATTCCAGGTGGGTTAATCACAATTTCATGTGAAATAGTTGCCTGTATTATTAACAAGAATGTTTATATTTAGAATTAAAAATAAAATGCATTTGGAGTGAGACAAAACTTGTGAAAAAGGCCCATTAACTTTAATGCATTTGCAGTGATAAAAAGTAACATCTATAATGTGTTTCACAAATTTTTTGGTAAAGCAAAATGGGGCAGATTCACTCAACACTACCATTAAACAGATGGAATGGCCTATTTTGTTAAAATTCTAAATGGTGAATTTTATAGTGGAATAAACTTGAAATTTTACCAAATTTTAATGTTTTCGTATTTATTAAAATAAAGCTAAAAGAATAAAATAATAAAGAATAAAACCGTGAAAAAAATTGAATGTGTCAGATTCATATTCTATTCATCAGTTTTAATGGTTTTGCAAACTCTCAAAATATGTTGAAAGTTTTGAAAAGCTCGCTTAAATTTTGCCTAGGGCAGCGCCAATTGATTTCCACATGAACTTGCAACCTAAAGTTTTAGATCTGAGCTTTAGTGCAAAATAATTAGTGGGTGAATTTTTGCATTTTGCTGCCTGTGAATAAATTTATGAAACTGTGGCAAAAATTGTATAAAAATTGCTGCGGGCATCGATATTGATGCACATCAAAATAATTTTGACACCCATTGACTTCAATGCATTTTGTGAATTTTTCGCCTTTGCGAATTTTGCAGGAAATTTTGTGTATTTTTTGGGACAAATTCAGCCATCACTAGTGTTAATCACTAAGGGGATATCCAATCAATGATTCTCTGGTAACTAAGGGCTCAACTGTCAATAATTCAGATATCTTACAGCTTTCAACGAGACTGGGAGCTGTAGTTGTACCACTAAACAGCTCAGTCTGTCTTTTCTCCACATCTAAAACACAGTAATATATATTTAAATCATATATGTGCACTGCAAAAAGTTACCAAGAAAACAATTCTTGCAGAGAGATGCACACACTAAAATTAAACCCCAATGGAAATTAAATCTAAGTGGAAATATTTGTCTATGTTTTTCTGAAATTAAAAAAGGTTAATACAAAGGGACTGTCTTAGAATTGCTTGCAAAAAAATCCTTGTGCACTATGTCTAAATCCTCAATTGATTTGCTGTTCTGAAATTCTAATTGTCTTAATGTCTTTATCCTCGCAAGTGGATAGTGGGAAATCAACATTGTATTAGTTTGCTGGGTAATCAAAATTATTGTGCTACCACCTGTTTTCTCTTAATTATTCTAAGGAGCTCTCTATAAATCATATCACTGGACAATAAATTAAACTGTCAAAGGTAGAGTCAGAGGTTATTCATGCAAAGTTATAGGTCAGACTATGAGTGTGAGAGATCATTCATTGTTGAACACCATTGGGAGAATGCATTACTGGGACAAAAGGAAAGAAATCAAAGTACAGAAAAATTCAGTGAGAGACTATAGCCTGACCTACAAAGGGAATGAAATGAACATGTCATTATGTCTTGCTTCTGGCAACCAACAGTTTTTTAGAGCTGTAAAATGTTCCCTACCACCTCAAAATGTCACCAAGGAGATTGTTGGAATTCTCCATTTGGGTGCCCAGACCTATCTTCAAAAACAACTTAAACTTATGTTCATGCCATAATATATCATTTGTGTAAATGCCATGGGTAATTCATTTGATTATAATTGTTGTCCTCATTGATGATAGCTTGTTGACTTTAGAAAGATATGTATGCTGATTTTAATCATTGTATAACCAATATCCTTTGCAAGCTCCATCATTCGTATGGGCAGCTGAAAGACTGGTGTAATAGCGAAATGTTGGCTTTGCATTAATTTCATCTCACTGACCAAGATAATTCAACATATGAAATTCAACTTAGCAATCAGAAGTGAAAGTTTATTTTGTGACATTTAGCATGACACCATATTTATATCGATATAATATTTTGGGGAGGTTTGTAACCCAATCTGATCCTCATTTTTAATTGCAAAATGGAATTTCAATTTTTTTAAGGAAAATGCTTCTGATGAACTTTTTTGTTCATTTTGACTCCACAGTAACCCATAAGACATTTGTTGTTTTTATTAAAATCACTATACAAATTAAAGCAGAACTCAAGTCGCTTTGAGTTAATGCATCATGGCAAATTTGTACCTGTATTAATATATTGAGTATCTATCATAGATATTTCTATGGGGTATCTATTTCTCCAAGTGGAACATCTGCATGGTCATGGAGTATTTAAAGGGCCACAAAGGCAAAAATGATTAAAAAAAAATTTAAATCCCAGAAGAATACATTACAGGTATATAACAAGAAATGTAAAATCTGTTGAAAGTTAATAGGTGATGATGGTGTCTATAAAGGTGTTATCGGATGTGTTTGAGTGCATCCTATAAAGTGTGGTTAAGTTTAAACATATTAAGAGATCCATATTAAATGTTCAGCAGAAATGATACATGGGGATATTGAATGTTTTTTGTGGAACTTTGTCCAAAATGTAGCTAGCATGAAAAAAAGGTAGATAGCAAATGCTATTGAAGGTAGTGAACATTTTTGTAGAGCTCATGAACCCTCAATACACATATCTAAATAAATGACACAAAAGGGGAAAAAAATTAATAATAAAAGTGTGCCACCATAGGTCTCAGACAGATGCTCTTTTGTAGCTCAGGTCCATTTGCTGAGCACATCAAATCAAATGAACATAGGTTCCCAATTCCCAGTGTCTCTATTTAGATTCACCCTGGTTCTGAACATTGATGGGGAGTAATGACTGTACATGGGGTCACATGATCCAAATAAGCAGATCTGAAGAGAAATAAGAATAAGCTTTTCTCACCCTTTCAGTTTAGACAAGTTGAATTGAAGTGATCCCATCAGATCATAGAATAAGCTATAGGGATAGTTTCCTAAAAGTTTAACTTTTTTTCACAAATCGTATCTTTTCTCTAAAGATTAAAAAAAGTGTTTTTTTTATTTCTCTAAAGCGCTAAGGGAGTTAATTAGTAAAACTCGAATTAATCTGTTTTTTATGAAAACAAAGTCATTCACACTCCCTTTAAGGAATTGAAAGCATTTATCAGTAATTTTGAGCATCAATTTGTATAGTATGATTGAGTATGATTAGCAAATTTTTGATGAGAAAACTAAACTTTTTAAGATTATCGGCGAGAAACCCCAAATTTTTTGGATTATCCATCGGAGATCACAACATCAAGAAACAATCTGCCATTGACCTCTACATGACCTCGATAGGTATGACATGCTGTATTTTTGGATTTTTAGCAGCTTTTGGGGATAATAAATGTCTAAAAAGTATAGTTTTTTTTCCACAAAAAAAATAGTTTTCCCTTGCAAACCTTTACCAAAACAAACTGAGGTTTAATAAATGGGACCTGAAATGTTTTATAATATTCTTCAAGCAAAATATTTTTCCAGCTCAAGCTTTATTTACAGTGTTGTATTTCTCGAATAAAAAATTTGAAAATGAAACGGTGCTTTGGTACACCTGTCTGAAGAACTCTACCAGTAACATTTAAGTACATAAAATGAACACTGAAGTAAGCAAAAATACATTTAAAATTTTTTTTTTAGTGGACAAGACCCAAAATACCATTGCACATATTACCTACATTTATAGACAATGCATGACATTTTACATTGCATGTTGCTTAAGAAAACTTTTTTCCTTAATATGCCTGGCAAGCAACCAGCCATAGTGCAGCATTAATAGGTATTTCATGCTTATATCACTTGCCAACAAACAGCTATAATATTTATTTCATGCTTTTATCTATTGAATTTTTATACGATACACAGCATTTTACTGATTATAAGCTGATACTATTATTGCATCAGCTATTTCTCTATATATATTTAAAGTAACCTTGATGATAGTTTCAGAGGCTTAGTCACATATAATCTATTATGGTACATCCGTTACAACAGGAATGATTCACTATTCTTCATTTGCAATGAATCTAAGAACATGAATAATGGAAGATAACACTTATTTTACAATAATGCCTGTGTGATCGTGTGTATGTGTGTTCATAGTTTGTTCTAGTACATTTGCAACTCTTAGGGGTTAATAAGAGAACCTTTAGAATTGTAGGCAGCTTTTTTCAGTACTGCAACTATACTTCTTCTCTAAATAGCTGGACGGGAGAATGTAGAATTTCTGTTTGATAGGTGTCTTCTCGCACCCTCAGGTCTTTTATTGGCAATTTGCGTTTCACAATGAGAAAAATCAGTTGGAGAGCCTTTATTGTTTTGCAAAATGGAGAAGAGTGTGAAAATATTCCTGTGCTGCAGATGGTATCCCTCGTTAGTCCCCAACATACACACTTGGGTGTATTGTTTTAGCCTATTAAACAGCCAAAAAATAGCCTATTTTTAGAGATGGTTTCACAGCTTAGTTGGAATGAAGTCATTAAATGGCTTTCCTTTTAAAAGTGAAGTGCTTTTAATGCCACAGTAGGTAGTGATGCAAATGTTTCAGAGGATTAATACTCAAGTTTTCTGACATAATTATGTTGCTTATTTTAATCAATCCTAGTGCATTTAGTTCCCTTCAGTCATGCCATGGAAGGCTTTAAGGTGCCTGACCCATGCAATTGTTCATGGTCCACCAGTTCTGGGGCAGCTGTCTGTTCACCCTATTTATGTGTAATTATATACAGCTTGCACTGTAAAACAACCAAACTCCCTTTCACAAATTTAACTTATTTATCAATAAGTTGTCTCAAAAAATCAAAGAGACAAAATGTCACAAGAAAATCAAGTGTTAAGTATCATACAATTAATGCTCTGCAAACTCAACTTTTTTCGGATTATCGAGTGAAAACCCCAACTTTATCAGAGTTTCCAGCTCAGATCGTGATGTCAAGAAACAACTTCATGGACATCTGCCATTGACTTCTACATTACCTTGACAAGTTTTAGTATTTTTGTATTTTTAGCAGCTTTGGGGCATCATAAATCTCTATTCAAGTTTTATTCCCAAAAATAATTCAAGTTTTCTCCTTAAAAATCTCAACCAGATAAATTTGAAGTTTAATAAATGGACACCTAAGCCAACAATGAAATATGGCCAAAGATCTTTATGTGTATACAACTAGAAACAAGATCCAGTGGGATTTCTAACAGAAATACACAACCAGAAATGGCCATAGCTGACTTTCCAGCCACCTTACTTAGATTAACCTCGTTAGATTAACTTTATCCAAAATTACTATATACTATATAAAAGCATTCATTAGTCAACTCTTTCCTCCTGTTTTTGTATGATACCCAAAATCCTCTCTGTCTTCTATCTTAATAATTCAAAGAACAGTCTCTTTTATATAGCCCAATATGTATACATGTCTAATTACCATAAAATGTTTTCCCCACCAAAAGACACAGGCTAATAGAGCCTGCACTCCAGTTTGAGGTAAGACTAGTTTTTTTTTTTTTTAAAGAAACTTGCCCCTGGCCAGCTCTAGGTCACTTGCACTGGGAGCTCCCACTTTGACGGCCATATTGGGGCACACGCATGCACAGAATGAGTGAATGCTGCAACTTGCTTATTGTGTGCATGAGTGTGAGATCAGATACTTATTATGTGCAAGTGCACTGCACAACTGCCCTCCCAGTATAAGTATCCTAGTGCTGGCTGGACCAATTATTTTAAAAAGAAATTACTGATAACCCCAACCAGAGTGCAGGCTCTATTAGCCCAGACCAGGGATAACTTTGACAACGTTGGCCAGCTTAAATATATTGCAATATATGGACAAACAAGTGAAGGGTTTTTTTTTATAGCTTAATGCACAAAATGTTCACCTTTCCTAGTGCTATAGGGAAAAATCAGTAGCTTTAATGGTAAGCATGTGCAAGAGAGGTACTATTGCTCAAATAGTGGCATAGGTCTATGCCAGGTGGATTGAATGGGGATTTTGTAGCAGCTTTGGAGCATGGACTTTCCCCCTCTATAAATGTGTATTTTTCCACTTAAAAACTTGACCAGAAAAATTGGGGCTTAATAAATAGGCCCTTAAGAGTATATGAGCCACAATGAAGTTTTATAAAATATAGCAAATGCATTAAATGGCAATTGCACACTCCTCATTATTCATGTTATTATAACAATGTGTAACATTATTAATTGGAACCTCACATTCTGTAAATAAAAAAGTACATTAAGGTTGATCATCAAAGTAATACCTTTCAATTTATCCTATGTACATACTTCGCGCTGTTCTTATCATTTCATACCTATGATCAGAGTGAATAATAGATATCAAATCACTTGTGTTCAACAACATATAATTATGCAATTAATCCATACACCTATAATGAGAACGTCAAGCAATACTTACACTGATGTTGAGTTTCTAAAATCAATTGTTAGGGTCATTGTCAATAGCTGCTGGATGGGAGCCTTCCACTCATTCTAAATGACCTAAAGAAGTTTTCCACATTCAGGTTAACCCCTAACCTAAAATCTGCATATTTCAATGTTTGTAATTATATGCAAAAGACCAAAGGTTACAGAGGAGCCTTGTGACCTTTAACATCACAGAGACATGAAATGAAAAGCAATACAAGCTACAAGGTCTGTATGGATTATAATAGCAGTCACAGTCAAAATGTTTGAAGGGCCCTTCCACTTTATGTTTTATGTTCTTTGTGTGTTAGGCACAGTTGACCAAAATCCCAGTCCCAGTACAGAGAAGCTGCTTTCTGCTCCCACTGGTTGCAGCTTTGCAAGGACATCCAGCATAAGGTATAGGTGCAGCACTATTGTATGCAAAGTAGCCCTGAACTTAAAGGGGAAATTCATCTTTAAAGGACATGTAACATAGTAGCATAGAAACATAGTAAGTTATGCTGAAAAAAGACACACATCCATCAAGTTCAACCTTTTAACTTTTTTTAACCTGCCTAACTGCTACAGTAGTTGATGCAAAGGAAGGCAAAAAAAAAACCATCTGAAGCCTCTCCAATTTGCCTCAGAGTGGGAAAAAATCCTTCCTGACTCTAAAATGGTAATCAGACTAGTCCCTGGATCAACTTGTACTATGAGCTATCTTTCATAACCCTGTATTCCCTCACTTTCTAAAAGGCCATCCAACCCCTTCTTAAAGCTATCTAATGTATCAGCCTGTACAACTGATTCAGGGAGATAATTCCACATCTTCACAGCTCTCATTGTAAAAAACCCCTTCCGATTATTTAGGCAGAACCTCTTTTCTTCTAATCAGAATGAGCGACCTTGTGTCAGCTGGAAAGACCTACTGGTGAATAAAGCATTAGAGAGATTATTATATGATCCCCTTATATATTTAAACATAGTTATCATATCACCCCTTAAGCACCTCTTCTCCAGCGTGAACATCACCAATTTGGCCAGTCTTTCCTCATAGCTAAGATTTTCTATACCTTTTACCAGCTTAGTTGCCCTTCTCTGTACCCTCTCTAATACAATTATGTCCTGTTTAGTGATGGGCGAAACGGCCGCGTTTCGCTTCGCCGAAAAATTCGCGAATTTCCAGAGAAATTCGCGAATTTTTCGCCATTTGGCGAAACGTTTTTGACGCGCGTCGCGTCGTTTTTGACGCGCGTCGCGTCAATTCCGACGCGTCACGTCAATTCCGACGCGTCGCGTCGTTTCCGACGCGCATCGCGTCGTTTTCGGCGACTCGTTTTTGCGCGGCGAATTCGCCCCTGGCGAATAAATTCGCCCATCACTAGTCCTGTTTGAGTGATGGAGACCAAAACTGTACAGCATATTCTAGATGTGGCCTCCAAGTGCTCTATAAAGTGGAAAAATGACCCCCTCCTCCTGTGACTCTATGCCCCTTTTAATACAGCTCAAGACCTTATTTGCCCTTGATGCTGCTGACTGGCATTGCTTGCTACAGCCATGTTTATCATCTATAAGGACTCCAAGGTAATTTTCCATAATGGATTTGCCTAGTGCAGTCCCATTAAGGGTATAAGTGGCTTGAATATTTTTACATCCCAGGTGCATGACTGTACATTTATCAACATTGAATCTCATTTGTCACTTAGCTGCTCAGATTGCTAGTTGGTCAAGATCCTGTTGCAAGGATGCCACATCCTGGATGGAATTAATTGGGCTGGATAATTTTGTGTCATCTGCAAACAATGATACATTACTTAAATAAAAGTGAACCCAATACCAAGCCCTGAGGGACCCCACTGAGAACCTTACTCCAAGTAGAGAACATATCATTAACAACCACCCTCTGTACCCGATCCTGTAGCCAGTTTACTTTATTTTTCATGTGCAAACAACTTCATTAAGCACAACAGACCTGAGCAGTTGTTTTGGCAAAATCCAAATACATCACATATACTGCCCCCCCACTGTCCAGCATCTTACCTCGTCATAAAAAGCAATCAAATTTGTCTGACATGACCTATCCTTCATAAAGCCTTGCTGATTGCTGCTCATAATGCCATTCACTAGGACAAAATTTTGAATGTGATCCCTTAACAAACCTTCAAATAGTTTGCCCACCACAGATGTCAAACTTACTGGCTTATAACTGCCAGGCTGAGATTGAAATCCCTTTTTAAATATTGGGATGACATCAGCTTTCCTCCAGTCCAAAGGCACTATACCAGATGAAAGTGAATCTGAGAAAATCAGAAATAGGGGCTGGTCTAAAACTGAACTAAGCTCTCTTAGAACCCATGGGTGTATGCCATCAGGCCCTGGAGCCTTGTTTACATTAAGTTTTAGTAAAGCTTTATGAATCATATCAGCCACTGACTAGATTGAGCTGAGTCATTTGTGCAGCTATGAAGTGAGCCTGGGAACTCAGACTACTCTATTGTATACACTGAACAAAAGAACTGATTTAGCACATTTGCCTTTTATGTATCTGTTACAACCATACTGGTACCATTATTTAATGGAGCAACACTCTCAAACTGCATCTTTTTACTATTAATATATTTTAAAAACTTTTTAGGATTACTTTTCATCTACGCTGCAATTAACTCTTCATTTCCTTTCTTTGCCTTCCGGATTGTTGATTTACAACATTTATTATAGTGTTTATATTCATTAAATGCAGCTTCTGTCCCAAATAGTGATGGGCGAATCTATCCCACGAAACGAGTCGCGGCACGTGGCGAATCGCAGGAATTTGCCGTGAATTTGCACCTGGTGATTAAATTCACCCATCACTAGTCCCAAAAGATTTGTAGTTTTTAAATGCCTTTCTCTTCTTTCCTATTAACTTTTTTACATCTGTATTAAGCCACATAGGATGAATCTTAGAGCTTCTACATTTGCTCCTTAAGGGAATAAATTGAAAACAGTAATGATTTAATATAATTTGAAATGACAACCATTTATGTTCTGTGGTTTTAGCCGAAAATTTAATGCCCCAGTCAATACTCTGAAGGGCAGCCCTCAAGGCACTAAAATTATCTTTTCCAAAATTAATGGTTTTTATTGCCCCAGTATATATTTGTTTTTTGCACTAGACATTAAATGATATAAAATTATGGTCACTATTACCCAGGGGTTCAATGACTTGCACATTTGCTATAAGTTCTGGGTCATTTGAGATCACTAGATCCAGAATAGCATTTTTTCTGGTAGGCTGGTAGGCTGGCACAACCTGTGCCATATAATTGTCATGCAACAAGTTTATAAACGTATTCCCATTTACTGATCTGGCAGTACTGTTGCTCCAGTCAATATATGGGTAATTAAAATCCCCCATTATCATTATTTTAACCAAACTAGCAGCATTTTCTATTTGCTTCAGGAGCTTAGCCTCTTCCTCCTCACTTACCTTAGGGGGTCTATAGCATACCCCTACAATTATTTTGTTGGACTCTTTAAAATTGGTGAAGAATTCCACCCATAAGACTTCTGCCCCCTCATTTTCTAACATAACCTCCTCCTTTATATAAGCTTTTAAATCCTGTCTAACAAACAAACATACCCCTCCTCCTTTTCTATTGCCTCTGTCCCTCTGAAACAAAGTATAGCCGCTGATATTAACTGCCCAGTCATCCGACTCATTCAGCCATGTTTCGGTCAGCCATGTTTCAGATATGTAAAAGCCCAAACACACTGATATGGTCCTTGATCCAACAGGAATTTTAAGCCTGTCTAATTGATGTATGGCCTATTTTCAGCCGGAATCCCACCGATGGGCCCCATATATTGGCCGATAAGCTGCCAACTTTGTGGTATATTTATCAAAAAGTGAAGTTAGTCACCACTGTCCTCTAGAGTGAAATTCTGCCACTTTCCATTCATTTCCGTGGGATTTTGAAAGGCGTATTTATCATAGGATGAACTTTCACTTTCACCTGTTGATATATACTCTTTTAAAAATCCCATAAAAATGAATGGAGAGTGGCAGAATTTCACTGTAGAGGACTACATTGTTGATAAATGCAAGGTTATGCACTTTGGCAAAAATAATATAAATGCAAGTTATAC
>CM044435.1:108692764-108728749 GCA_024363595.1 Xenopus borealis
TTGTTTATCTTAACATTTTCTAGTCTCTTTTGAATTTCCTCATGTGTGAACCATACATTAAACCCCAAGTGAAAGGTATATGCATGTGTAACGCTTTTTTGGGCTAGGCAAAGCAAAAATAGTTAAGTGTCCAGCTAATGGTTATGAGCATGGGTTACACTGAGACTTACACAGCAGGGTAGGGCCTTCACCAAGTGGAAGCTTTCCCTTTAAGAGGTAGTATAACTACAATAGACAGGCATTGTACATAAAAATAGATTAATTAGACACCAGGAAGTTCTTATGGTAAAACAGAACAGGTGTTTATTATGTCCAAGACAAATGACCACAGGTTTACTCACGTATGAGGAGTATTAGCATATCACATCAGGAGAGTAGATAGATGAGGCAGATACAGCAAAATGAAGACTGTTATTCCCATAAGGCAGGGATGTCCAACCTTTTGGCTTCCCTGGGCCACCTGGATATTAAATAGACTTATTTTATTATTACTACTAACTGGGCAATGGGCAGAGTCCCCCCTACTGCCTACTCCTATATCCTTTGCAACATGAGGTTTCCTTGGGAACCAAGGGTTTCAAGCTGGGCCGTATGCATATCCATTTTGGGCTGTAGGTTGGACATCTCGGCCATAAGGTATAGTCGTTAAGTGTACATCAATTGCCAAGTCAATACACCTTTAAGAGGTCTGGATTTTGTCCAGTGGAGTGGTTAGGGAGATAAAGCTAAGCCTAACACCCTATCCACTTTGGTCCCATCCCCATCCCTGCTACCAATCCTACTAACTCTCATAGAGAGTCTATTAAAGAACTGCCCTGTGATAGCCAACTTAGTTCAACTTAGTCACCAGGGTACAGGTCCCCTTGGGGCAATAGCTTTACTGGGGTCTTGGTGATCCCAGGATCAATGGAACAACAATCTTCAGGGACACCAGCAGCCAAAAAGGAAAAGGCCACTCCCTGTCCAACACTATAAAGCAGTGTGGCAGGAAGTGGTCATTACACCTCTTGGCCAATAACTAGTGGTGTAACAAGTAACATGCTACAGGGACTTATACCCAATAGCAAAAGATAATAGAAAGGTAGGTATTTAACTCTATAGGGATATGTAAAACCTATAGGTCCCTACATATGCATACTATATCCATCATTTGAATGTCTCATACAATACTACTGCGTCATAAGCAGGGGTATTCCTATAAATGCTACAGCTGTTTTTTTAAAGCTCAACTAGTACATTTGAATCCATAAATTTAAGCTGAAACCAGGCACATTTCATTAATTTTGTTGAGAATTTTGAGAATGGTTACAATTTTGCCAGTGAATAGGATGTTTTTACCATTGTACCATTGTGGAATTGTAGTCTACACCACTTATTTATTTGCTATTTGTGAAAAAAAATTGTGTCTACAATTGTAGCTTGATAGTGAGGTACAGTATAAAATTTGATGTTCATAATAAATCACAACAGCAAATGGCGTGGTCATAATAATTAGCTGACATGTCTCCTCCTGATGAAATTCGAACCTAAAAGACATGTGAGATGCCAATTGCCAAATTGTTTTATAGGTCACTGTACCATGCAGAGATTTTGTACTTGCAACTTCCATGCAATATGTGTGATCAGGTACATCCTCATGGCACCAGAGGGCTGGACTTTGGTAGTGGCTTCCATAAAAATTTGTATGAAAATAAAATACATGTAGGAAAGCTAAAATTATTTTATCTCTAATGTGCTTATGGGAAACAAATTGAGAAATTCTGAGGAATTTTGCACAGAGTGCATACATACTGTATCAATGACCAATAGTATTTTCATTTTGGATGAAAAAATATATAAATGTTCATACATTTGCCATACTAGTATTCCCTGTCTACTATTTTAAGATATGCATGTTACATAAAGGTAATAGGATATGACCCTTTTGGTTCTGTATGTTTTATGTTTCAATGTAATCAAGAAGAGAATCGGGTTCTTAAATTATTCTCATTGGGGGGCTTTAGTAATCATTGCTTAATCTATTTGTATTTAGCTTAGTAATACCAATTCATATTTTCTCCAGGCCATTAGCCCCCCCCTGCCCCAAATTAAAAGAATAAAACCTTGTTCCACACTGCAAGTAAAACTTATTCCAGTAACTCCAAAACAACAGATATGATGATAGTTTCAGCCACAGAGAGCCTGCATCCAGCCTCTTCCATGTTTCTCTCTTTGGCTTTGTTGTATCCAATAATGCACTCATGTGCCAGCTAATAATGTGAACAGAGTGAAAATAAAGGAGACCAAAAAGAGAAAAAAAGCCTGAATGAATTAGGGCAATTGAGGTCATTCTCTCTCATTTTTGCTGGAAGGTTTTTTTTGCTCTGGTTTTTGCCTTATCGCTTATTACACAATTTATGATAAAATGAGATGTGATTCCAGGCTTATTGTCATGCTGTAGCCTATTGAACATACATACAGAATCCATTTTACATTTAAACATTATCTTAATTACACAATGACCAAAATGGACAGCCTTTCAGACTTTCAAAATTGCATTCTGACAAATAATTTCATTTTTCTATATTTAGGCGGCATATTTCTGGTTGCGCTACAATTCGCACTCTGTGGTAGACTGGCTGCCAGCACTCTGTTTCTTAAACATCAGTTGTAATGGAATTATTCTAACTAGAATTTGACACTTATTCGAGTCGTGTGCATTTTTCTTTTTGAGGTCGCTATTTAGATAGAGCTGCTGCAAGGTAATCTAAGGCTGCAAATCGAAAGCTAAGATTGGCTGTGAGATTAACCATTTCATGTGCAGGAATGTAAAGAAAAGTAACTGCATTTATCGGGTTGTTAGAAACCTATTTAACACATTGCAAATAAGTTATATTTCTTTTTTTCATTATTTTATTGCATTTGGTGCACAAATACAGTGCTAGGTTTGGTTAACACAATATTAGATAATCTGAGATAAATTAGTTCTCCAAACCCTATGTTTTTATCTAGAATACTGTATTTTGGTGTTTTCAGTTTTATTCATATCTATGTAATGTCTTCTGGTGATATTAAGCATTATACGCCTACAAGTCATATGAATTATGCTTTCAGAGAATGCATTTATAAAAAAACAAACTTTTTTCTTTATGCCTACTTTTAAGAAAAAGGTCATACAACTGATTTTTGACTGATTTTATACATTTACGAATGACTTTATCAAAATGAAATAACAGTCCCCCTCCCCCTCCCCCAGAGCCAATGTACATTTTTGCTAAACACATAAAAAAAGAAAACTTTATTTTGCAGATTCAGTTTCCACGGAAATTGCCTTTGTTGCCAATTAAAATGTTTTTTGGAGCTTGCAGACAAGGAGACTAATTCTTATTAGCCAATATCTGTCAAAGGCACTTGTCACGGAAATCAATGTTGTGTTACAAAATCAATGTCAGATTTCTTTGGTTTTATGAGGTCGTAATTATTTTTTTATCATAATTCTGGGTAAAAAATGTAAGACTGATAAATGACAACGTATATGTGTGCACTGTTCTGATTCTTGTTCTAATTAATCAGACGTGGCTGATATTTCATACAATACCTTTTGAGAATTATTAGCATGTGAAGAGAGTATGTTTTGGAAATATGGGAATATATTTCTATATGTTGTGATTCAGGAACTTATTGCTGAAAGAGTGTGATTTTGCTTTCAATACTTGTGTTTATACTGATAAACCTACAACAGGATATATAAAATCAGGGGAAAAAATGGTGTTCAGCTCGGTTTCTGTCTATATATATAAATTTATATATGAAATGCAGGATTTAAATTGGCAAAATTCTGTATGAATTTGATTTTCAAAAAATGATTTAGCCTTGTAACCAAAGAGCTAAACAAGTACTAAAAGTGATGTACATATATATATATATATATATATATATATATATATATATATATATATAAAAGTATATACAATTTACAAGTTTTACTAAACTTGGGCTGTTATAGAACTATAATTGGCAGCCCCCTCTTACAAGCAGAGTTGTAAATCTGCAACACCTGAATCTGATCTAATAGAAGTTATTGCACAATAGTGTTAGCCTAAAATCCCCTGGACCTAGGACTCAGGATACAAGGTTAAAGATGTGAATAAATGGAGTCAGTGGTGCTGTTTAACTTTGATGTAAGTTGCTCTTCCCAAACTGATCATCTGTATCCGGAATAAAAACAGGCTAATTATGGGACAGGTACAAGAGCTTTAAATGGCTCCTACTTGCTCTTAGGCTAAAACTTTTCCAATCACAAAACAAGACAAAAAAATTATAAAAACACTGTTCACAGTCATTTTTCTTTCCAATTTAAATTATTTGCTATCACGGTAATGCCATCTTTTATCTCAAATATAATTCCAACCCTAGTAATGTGTGCATGTACTTTTTTCTTATCTGCCTCCCAGCAGCATCTGTGATTCATAGCAGTCATCAAAGTGATAATAAACTCATTCACAATACTAACAAACAGTGGACTACCAGTTATTTACGAGGCAAATTCACTGCAAAGCTGAGCACTGGAACAGGGGAGAATCAAGATGGTGTTGATTGATAAATTGACAGGTTAATTTACAAGTGTATAATAGGAGTTAGACCTAGAGGGGAAACATAAAGGCCTGTACTCTAGTATGGTTGCACTGCCATCTGTCTCATGCCAGGAAATCTGCAGGAGAGGAGACTTCTAAGATCAAATGTACACAGCCTTCTGAAGACATAAGCTTGCTGAAGCTGATATCTCTGCTTCAAACAGATAACATGGGAGGTTATGTCTTTTACTGAAATATACCAGTGCAAAAACATATGACATAAACTCAAGGGAATGTTATAATGCTGTAAGAACAAGCATGGAAACTGGTGCCGTGAGGTAATAATAGGGCAAATGAATGTTGGGGAACCCAGGATTTGTAGAACAGCCTGTGGAAGTTTTGGAGGGCATAAGACAATTTTGTTGGGGAACTCTACTGATGCTGCTGGAAGCATATGTCAAAATAAATATCAATAATATAAAACAAATTTAACTTCAGGCTGAACAAAAATTATATTATACGGCTGAATTATACACACATATATAGAAATATAGTATATATATACCTGTATTTATGCATTTGTTTATCTATGAGAAATATCTGAAAGAAGCAAATACCCCAAAGAAAGAAATATTTAATATATATAACAATGCATTCAATAACCATGGTATGAAGAAAATAACCCTTCCTGAAATAAATATTTAAATAAAAAAAAAATCTGCATCCTTTAAATTCAGGGAAAATTGTAAATAAGCAATATACATCCAGAGAGCCTTAGGTGTTTCAAACTAGAGCAAACAACAAACAACAGGTAAACAGAAATACTTACTAACTACTAATCATCCTATGCATCCATAAGCAATACAGTATATTTTGTGAATGCATACATGTAGGACTTGAATCCATGTATTGCAAATTTGAAATAATTATTGCCAATAAAAAAATTGCTAAACATTTGTTCTTGTTGGGTGAACAACAGCATATACTCTACTTGCATTGATCATTTATAAATATTCTGTAAAGCATGACACAGAATAACTGTAACTTTTAGAATTACAGTTCTAAAGTTACAGAAGATGTTTTGTCATGCTATACCCTCTGTTTACAAAAAATTTGACCAGAATTCACATATGAGTATTCTGGAAAACTATTAACCAGAAAGCTAGATAGAATCCTTTTTAATAAAATAATTAATTGTTTTTTTAAATATCTCTCTTCTCTGTAATAATAAAACAGTACCTTGCACTTGATCCTATTAATCTTTACATTTAAGCAAAACAATCCCATTGGGTTTAATCAACATTTAAATTATTTTTTAGTATGGAGATCCAAATAAGATTCCTTATCCTGAAAACACCAAGTCACATGCGTTCTGGACAACAGGTGCCATACCTGTACCATGAAAATCCTGCTTTATTCCAAAGTAATGTTATTACTCCAAGAGAAGGCTAAAATGTATTATAGGTGCCTTGCACTCAGACACCCAGATGTACCTTCCAAAGACCATTTATTTATGTAACATCGACCCACTGACTCTCTTACATGCATTGTATGAAATGCTTAACAGCAGATGGAATGAAGCTATTGGCTCATTTACAGCAGCAAAATACCCCAGCAGCTAAATATCCCCATTAAGACATACTTTAAAGAGTATGTATTTTCTTATTCCTTATTTCCACCTCAAATCTGACTCCTTAGGCAATGAGAGATGATGGACAAAGACAAGCAGACATGAATGACTGGTATCACATAAACAGATTGCTCGTGGATAGGTTTGAGTGATATTCTTTAGGCAGTCCATGCTCATGAAATTGTAGGTAGTTCAGTGACCCCCCCATACATGAACTGGGTCACAGCTTAGGTTTATTTTTTGGCTAGTCAAGACTCAAAGAAACTTCTTATTATGTGGTGTCTGCACACACAGAACATATGATCCATCACAGCTACCATATAATAAACAGATTATCTGGTTTCTGTTTAAATTCCTCAGTTCCTCAAGGCTTCTTATTTTCACTTTGTAGCATTTTCATGTGGTGGAAGCAAGGGGCCAAAGCCCCTTTATATTTTTTAACATATTAACCTACTCACTACTACAGTAAGGAAATGGGAGAAAGTGACAGTAGTCTGGACTTCCCAAAGCTATACCAATGATAGTAATAGGCGAAATGGTGAAATGGTGTAAATTTGCCAAAATGCATTAAGTTAATGGGTAACAACTTGTAACAAAAATTTTTGTTGACGCCCAACAATTTGTTTACCCTTTGGACTATATGACGTAATGTTCACGGCAAAACTTGACAAAACTTTTGCTTATCACTATACACCACTAATAAGATAATACTGGGTGGAAGACTGGGTAGTCACTGTACTAGTATATGCAAAGGTCAATAGCATGTCAGGGTATCATTATATGTAGTACCCTTTATGGTAGGAATTCAATTGACTCTTATATACCTAGGTTTATTGTATCCCTATACTCTGAGATAGGTCTCTATACTATCAGGTGTTGGAAGCTTTTGTAGTATCATTATCTGCTGAGGATCATTACCATTATATGTTGAGGATCATTGTTGTATTATATACAAGAGCCACTGTACTATTATACATGTTGTATTCATTGAAACCTGAATACTGTTTGCCACTTTACCATTACATGCTGTTGTCCTTGTCTATTATGGGAATCATTGTAGCATTATATGGTGGGTATTATTGTGATATTATCTGTTGTGGGCTCACTGTATTATATGCTGCTTGGTCCCATTATATAATAGAGTTTGAGTTTCACCTTCACTATAAGTGGTATAGTAACACCCACTGCCTTTTATGCTATAAAGTGCTTAGGGTGTCAGTATTCACTGCCTCTCCAGGTATAATTTCTTGGGGTGGTACTACACACTCTATCGCTACATATATCATATACTTATGTAATGGTATTCTCTGTTCCTTACTTTATAATAAGATGGACTTCCAATTCCCGGAATACATTATTTTACTGAGTTTTCAACTCTGTGAGTAGTTAAATTGCAGTGTTTCTAAATCATTCCCCACAATATCAGCTAATATAGTGAAAACAGCAAAGTTTCCACTAGGTCAAGTAAACTTTTACAAAAGAGAGCTTAAACTGGTCACCAGTTTGAAAGCAAACATATGCTAAGGGATATTTGTTGCTAAACCTGGGGAATTACTCTAAAAGAAAGGAATATCAATAGAGATAACATATCATCAAATAAATAAACTTTTCTCTTTTGTTCTACCCAATTCATGTTCTCCTTCTAATATAAGAACCACTATATGACCAATCATTGTGGGGCAGATTTAATAAGGTTCGAATTTTAAATGTGAATTTTCAAGTCAATATTTTGAGCAAAACTCACAATTTTGAGTTTAAAATCACCAGTTTGAATTCAAAATCTGAATGCAATATTTATCATCCCCCTACCCTAGAAGTAATTTAAATTCAATAGGTTCCCACCTAATATTTGCTAAAAGTTCATGTAGAAGTCAATGGCAGAGGTCCTATTTGAAGAAGTTAATAGCCTACCTAACAGTCTAGTTTGAATTCAATTAGCATTCTATTCGAGTTTTCTGGACGGTAACAATCGGTAGAATTTTAGAAGTTTAGAAGAGTTTTTTTTTTTCATTTTAGTTTCGAGTTCATTTGAGGTAAAAAAAAAAACCTCTTACACTCGACCTTTGATAAATACCCCACTTCATGTATTCCAGTTTGTGTCATTTACATAAAGGGCATTTTATAAAACTTTTCGTTTTTTTTAAAGTCTACATATATATTGCTGAAGAGCAGGGGCTTCAACTGAAGATGGACATCATTTTGATTCTAGGTTGCTTTGAAGAACTGGCCTCTTTACTTGAATTTCTATTGTTGTTTTCAGTGATGGGTGAAATCTGTGCCATGCGTGTGACTATTATGCTGCAGTTTCACAAATTTATACGCTGGTAGCAAAAAAAAATTTGTGCCCTCTGAATTTATTCGCCCATCACAATTTATTATTATAAGCTAGTTATATAACATCAACATATTCTGCAGCACTTTTACATCAAACACATAAGAAGGTTATAGAGTTTACAATCTAAGGTTCCTATCACGTCCACGCAAAGTGATTTGTTTGATCAGAAGTCAGCAAATCTACTTGTATGCTTTTAGAATGAGGGAGGAAACTGGAGTAGTTGAAGGAACCCCAGGCAGAACACAGAAACTCCTTGTGCTGATTGGAATTGAATTTATAATCCCAGTGTTGCAAGGCAGCAATACCAACCACTGCTCCATGGTATTCTATTAATGAACTCAGCCATAATTTGTAAACACAGGTTAAAGCCATTACAGTCATTGCATTTTAAAGAGCTGAACAAATGAAGGTAGCTCTTGGTCCCAGGTTCCCATGTAAAATTCCCTATGTCTCCATTCAGCTTCATAACAATATCTCAGCAACTGTATAAATATGGTGGGGGGGAAAGGACTGAGAAAGTTAAACTAAACTATTATTTTAAATGTTCTCAGGTGCTGTAAAGTAATGAGAATATGTCTAACCAGAGTTAACATCAAATTCCCTCTTCTCCAGATAATAAATACAAGCCTAGGTTATTTTACTTACTGATCTGCTTAGCTGTGTATATTCATGGGGTGTCAGTTGCCAAACCTATTGTTATTCTAGGTACATTCTAATCTTAAGTACAGACTTTAATGAGACAATACTTTCCAGTAGTGATGAGCGAATCTGTCCTGTTTTGTTCTCCGGAAAATTGCGAAATTGTAAATAATTTGTGAAACTTTTTTGTTGCAAATTTTTTTGTTGTATGTCATTTTTAACGCAAACTAAATTAGAGTCTATGGGAGTTTTTTCTTGGCACCTTGTTTCTGCTTCGGGGCTTTTCACTCAGTATACTGCTACACACATGCCTTACATTGTTAGAGGATCTCCTATCTATTATGCTTCAGCTGCTTTTTCAATCAAAAGAAATTGTTGCCAATTTCTTAAAAATATGTCTGTTATTTTTTACATTACCTCTTGTCAAATAATAATTGCATCTGCTACAAGTATGGAATCCGATATCTGGAAACCCATTATCTTTTACCAAAATAAGCCATATTTTTTACAATGAATTATTTTTTTTCTCTATAATAATAAAACAGTACCTTGTACTTGATCCAAACTATGATATAAATAATCTTTATTGGAAGCAAAACCAACCTATTGGATTTATTTAATGTTTCCATGATTTTATAGTAGACGGATAAAATGATTTATGCATTATTCTGATGCACCTTTGTTTGGTCACATTGTGATGTCAGGCACCCACAAACATTGTGACTTCACCCTCAGGCACCCAGACACACTTTGACAGCATCTTGAGGTGCCCATACACCCACCCACCCACACACACACACACTGTGACATCCTCCTGAGTTGCCCACGCACACACATTGTGTGACTTGATTACAACCACAGCTGCAAATGTAATCTCACAAAAAATGAATGCAGTCTTTTTTATATTGCCATTCATTAGATACTTACACCTAAACACATTCCCTTTGTATGAGTATATTCACACCATGCACCATTGTGTCTACCCAGTCTTATCTGACACATTGCGTTCAAGTGTGCCAATTGTCGCAGGGGAATACTGGCTGATTCAAATAGGTTCAGCAGACTTGCACCCAAAGAATCACCTGCAAATGTCATTCTGACACAGAGGGCTAATAATTAATAAGTAATTATGCTGGAATTTTATGTTCAAAGACTGTATTATTTGCAAATAAATCATGGCATCTTGTGTCCTTCTGGCCAGTTCAAAACTGCCAACCTAGTTCTTAAATGTCTGAATACCAGGCAGAACGGTCCCCTGAATGATGTAAAATGTGGCTAATCACAGTTAGGGTTGCCGGCATTGTAGTTGCTGGTAAATTTGTAATAACCTTAACAACAGCCCTTGGCTCACCCCCAATCGAAACGTAACTTTTCTCTACCAGGATGGCTCCTTGTCTTGCCTTAGGGTAGAACTACATGGACAATTTCCCCCCGATTGTGCCGGATCTGACGCCCTGCGCCACAATGCAGGCATCAAGTTGGATGCATCAGAAAACAAGATCAGTAATAGCAATGTTGGATGGTGTCACAGCCTTCGTCCAACTTGACATGACTGTCGGATGCAGGCACTGTGTCTGCATCCGACAGTCATGTCAGATAAATGCTGCAACACCATCTGACTTTTGTATTTCATACCTTGTTTACCTGAATTTTAGTGCAGCATCGGACCCGGCACAATCTCGGGGAAATTGTCCGGGTAGTTCAACCCTTATGGTGATTATGCAACATGGCTCCACCCCCTTTACATCACAGCCTGCCCTTTTTACGTCATGGCCTGCCCCTTTTATGTCATGGCTGTCCCCTTTTGTTCCCGCCCCCACCACCGGCCAGTAGAAATTTTATCAAGGTGGGAAACCTAATCACAGGTCACCATATCATATCCTGCCTCTAAATGTCACAGCCACTCCCCAAAAATATTATTGGCACACCCCTGATGTCATCAGTACAGCACCCTGAAGTCACTGTCCTAGTCAGAATCACCCAGAAAACAAATTTAGCAAAGTTTAAAATTGCACTTGGCACAGAGCACTTGAGTTTGTAAATAAGCATTGTAGTAACCTCTGTGTGTGTGGCCATTTTGTTTAAAGGCATTCCCACTGTTTTGTCATCTACCCTATTATTCATATTCCTGTTTGCACTTCTTGTCTAAGCTGAGAGCAAGTAAGGAACAGGCTAGTCATACCTGCCATGTTATAATAAATGCACCAGAAATGATTCTGCTTGTTTGTCCGCAACAAATGTACTAACATAACAGAATCATTTAACCCACTGCTATCCAATCACTTTATCACAAGCCCTTTAAAGTGGACTAGTAATGGCGAATTTATTCGCCAGGTGCGAATTCGTGACGAATTCCCGTGATTCGCCGCCAGCTAATAAATTTTGGAAACGCCAGTGAAAATTGGCTGGCGTAAATAAAAAACAAGACTCGCAACAAAGACAAGCCGAAAATGACGCAAAGCGCATTGAAAATTACATGACGCATGTCAAAAATGACGAGACGAGTCAAAAAACAAGATGCAACATGTTTCATGAAATTTTCTCGAATTTCGCTGAAAATTCGCAAATTTTTTGGTGAAACAGGATAGATTCTCCCATCACTAACCTGTCACCCAGACATAAAAAGCTGTATAATAAAAGTCCTTTTCAAATTAAACATGAATCCAAATTCTAGTTTTTATTAACGCATTCATAGCTGTTGTAAACACATTTAAAAATCTCAACTGTCAATCAAATATTGTCTGCCACTCCTCTATGCCTTAGGCATAGAGGTGGGGCAGGTAGTTACTTTCACTTTCCATTCAGCACTTCCTAGATGTTACTGCTCTCCCCCACATTCCCCCAGTTCTCTTAACCATTTAATTGTGTAGCCAGTGCACAAGGATGACCATCAGGTCCCCCGTTTTGGTCCACAAACAATATTCTGAGATGATGCAAGGCTTGCCTTTTGTCCACAAAATGGGGCATCCCAGACTGACGGAAACAAAATTCATAAAATTTGTACAGTGTAATTAAAGTTAATTTTGCTTGCCTAATGTAATAAAATAGGATTTGGGATGTGAAAGGTCCTCTTTAAAGCAATAATTATTCTTCCAGTTTTGGTCTCTAGTTCTTGTTAATAACAAAGGGCTCACTTAAAGGGGTTGTTCACCTTTAAATTAACTTTTAGTATGATGTAGAGAGTGATATTCTGAGACAATTTGTATTTGGTTTTTATTATATGTGGTTTTTGAGTCATTTAGCTTTTTATTTAGCAGCTCCCCAGTTTGCAGTTTCAGTAACTGGTTTATAGGATCCTAATTAAACCAGCAACCCTGCATTGATTTGAATAAGAGACTGGAATATGATTAGGAGAGCTCCTGAATAGAAAGATGAGTAATACAAAGTAGCAATTGCAATAAATTCAAAGCATTTGTTCTTATATGGGGTCAGTGACCCGCTATAAGAAGAAATCAAATAAACAACTATACAAAAATGAATAATGAAATGAAAAGTGACTTGGAATTGGCCATTCTATAACATACTAAAAGTTAACTTAAAGGTGAACCACCCCTTCAAGAACACAGTCCATTGAGCAAACTGCAATTTTTACTCACAACACAAATTCATTCCATGTTTCCCAGTATGTGCACGTGTTGCAGGCAAAACAGAATAATTGGGACGAGCCAGAAGTTGTAAATAAGCATGTTTTGGTGCTATACAATAGCAGTTGCAAATGTAAATGAGCCTGAACTTCTATGCATCTATATATAATGTGTATTTATTTATATATGTGTTTATAGGAATTCTGGCTACACATAACACACACGCACACATATATACAGTATGTTTGCAGATGAGCTTGGTATATACTGTAGGATATGAATTTTCTTTTTCTTTGAACAGTGTAGGGGCAATTTCTAGTAGTCTGCATCTGGAAGACTTTAATACAAATTGCCTTAAAAAGGCCCTGTAAGGTTTGCTGATTGCAGCAGAAGAGAGGGTGAAGAGAAATATTCCAGACAATGGGCTCTGTTAAATATTTCAAGCTTTTTAGAGCAACTGGTGAGAGGTGATTTAAATGAAGTGCATCTGGTGCCTAGCGCTTACACACAGCATGCCAGCTGATCTATTATGTGCCAGGACCCCTTAGAATTGGGATCTTGAAGCTCAGGTCTTGGGACAGACTCTTTTCACACAAAAGCATAATTACAGCAGCAGTCTAACATGCCTGCAAGTTGATTTCTGGGAACTCAGTGCCAGTGTCTGCACTAAGGTTTAAACTAAACATAATTTCAGCTATGCCAAAAGGGTCATGGCAAATAAAAGGGGGGCAGAAAACTCTCCACTGTTTGTAGACTGACATATTGGGGAAAATTCACTAAAGAATGCAACTTCGCCAGTGTCTGCTTCGCAGCCTTCACAACACTTCGTCAGGTTAAAATTTGCTCAGACAACTCTAGTTCACTAAGTCAAGTGCAAAGTTGCAACGAACAGTGGCGTATATGTTGCAGCAAAGACGTTACATTACACAAGCCTGTGAAACCTTAATAAAATAACAGTTATATTGCCCCACACATGTGCCCACCATATAGTTTAGGTTCCATATGTTAGGAAATGCAGGTGGGAAGCCGGGTACCCCAAAAAAAATTATTTAGATTTTTTGCAGCCTATCACCCTGTAAATATAAAAAGACGCTAGAATTTTTTTGGGACTTAGAAAAATGTTCAAATTTTTTTTTTTATGAAATCCTATCTACTCTATTGCACTTTGCCTGGTCTGAGCTGGCAAAGGCAAGTCTGAAGCAAGAGGTAACGTTCAGTAAAATCCGCATCTTAGTGAATTGGCGTAGTTACTCTGTTTCGCCAGAGCGAAGATTTGCCTGGCTTAGAGTAACTAAGCAGCGTTAGTCATTTCACCCTTTAGTGTATCTGCCCCATTGTCAATCTTTCTACAAAACCACAAAGATACATTTAAATGAAAGCCTAAGAAATTTGGTGGCTAGAAGGGAAAAACATTCAAATCGATACCTTAGATAAAGTGCACTCACAGGTCCTATCATCAATGAGGTAGAGGTCAGGTTAAACCATTAGGAACAGTAGCTGTTATGATCATTTGGAGGGCCCAGGGTGTGCTCGGTACTCTGTTACAATTATTCACTTGCAGGTTTGTCAGGGAAACACAGGCCAGTACATCATAAACATTATTTATCATTTAGTCCCACAAAGTACAGCATTCCACAAGTCTTTTTTAGGACAAAAATAAAGATTATATATTTACGTTACAACGTTTACTTATATATAGAAAAAAATTTCAAGGGGAGGGGTATACTGTTAGAATTTTCACTTTGCTGTTACCTCGACAAAGAAGACCGAAACGTTGGAATATAAAATAAACTTTATTTCTTTTCACCACATTTCAAGTCCTGTGAATGCCTTGATTTATATGTTATTTTACAGTGTTTAGAAATTCTTCCTGAATACTAAGCAGTAAAAATATGTTCATTAACAATTATACACAAACTGAGCTGTCCTTTTTGCTCTCATCTATACTACAAATATGTGTCAGATTAACTGCTGAAATGCATTTACTTTATTAAACTAAATGTAGGGAGAAGTGTGCACAGCTGAAGAGAGCCTTGCACCTATGCACCTAACACCTGTCTTGACCAGGCATAAACAAAGGCAGTGGGTTTGTTCAAGGTGCTATAATTTTAATGTTTGCTAATACATCCAAGGCCAGTAAATGGGTCTCTTGAAACTCTATTTCCTGAACAATGCAAGTGACTCTGGCAATCTCTTGAAAGTAAACATTTAAGCATCAGCAAAGAAGAAGAAAGGAAGTTCCATCTAAAAATTGAGAAAAGGTTTTTACAATGAGAGCTGTGAAGATGTGGAATTCTCTCCTTGAATCAGTTATACTGAGGTAAATATAAGATAGCTTTACAAATGGGTGGCTTTTTAGCAAATGAGGGAACACAGGGTTATGGAAGATAGCTCATAGTACAAGTTGATCCAAGGACTGGTCCAATTGCCATCTTAGAGTCAGGAAGGATTTTTTTTCCTCCTTCTAGGGTAAATTGGAGAGGCTTCCTCTCCAATTTGGCCTTCCTCTGGATCAGCTAGCAGTTAGATTTTAAATAGATATAAAGGAGATTATTTGCTAAAACTCAAATTTATATGGCTGGGCTTTTTTAGGCAAAACTCACATTTTTTTTTTCAACTAAATATTTTAAAATGTATTAAAAGTCCAATGCTGCAAAAATCCCGAATCTGAAAATCTTCCATCTCAGACCTGCCGAGGTTATGTAAAAGCCAATGGCAGAGGTCCCCATCCTAATTGGAATTATCGTGGTCTGCACTGGGTTTAGCCTGAAAATCTGATAATTTTGGGCTTTTCTAGCAAAAACCCCCCAAAAAGTAAAATACTTTGAACAATTGTTTTGTTTTTTTCCCAAACCAATTAATTCTAGATTTTTAAATAATAAATAAGGTCAAATCCGATTAAATAAAATCATATTTTAGCAAGTAATCTTGAAATTTCTTGTCTCTGAATCCAGTGATTCGGCATAATTTTATTACACGTTATTAGCTGCCAAAAACATCCAAAGCTGTCGATTCAGAAATAACTTTATTGCCATGTTTAGATGAGGAAAACATTTTTTATCACTACAAACCCTTTTTATGCTTTTACAATTTTGGATCAATATTAATGTCAGTGTAAATTAGAAGTTATCATTTGTAAACTTTAATTTCTGTGTTAAGCATAGAAACAAGCAAAGGACTATCAAACAGCCAAATAAAAATTTTACTGCAAGAAGTTACAGTTACATTTGATTAAACAAAATTATGAACTGGAAGAAAATAAGGTTAAAACAGGATGGGATAGAAGCAGCAGGGTCCATGACTAGTGATGGGCGAATTTATTCGTGATTCGTGAAAAGCCAGCGAAAATTTGCCTGGCGAAAATTCTCCAAAAAAACGTTTTGCAAATTTTTTCGCCAATTCGCAAATTTCGCTGGAAATTCGCTAATTTTTCAGCGAAGCAAAACTGGGTAGATTCGCCCATCAGCTACCAATGCAGAGATACCACCTAGAGGAGATGAGCAGGATATAGACAATATCGGAATGTATCCTTGTGTCACTCTATGAGGTTTATTGCAGAATCCCAACATGATTCTATTAAATATCAAAGATGAGGAGTCCTTGACTGAATGGGATACTTGGAATTTCCATTTCGTCAGTGTTAATACTTCAAACAATATCAGTTACATGTGGACAATATCTTCTAAAAGGATAATGATGGAGAATAATCCCTGATTTGTTCACTAGTTTGATAACTAGTTTGATCACTAGTTTGATCATTGTTCACCACATTTCTGCTGCTCCTCATATCATCATGTTCCTAAAGGGCAACAATTTACCAAACACTCTAGGCCAGTAGTGGGGTGAACCCCTGAGTGTTTATTAAATGTCAATGATGTGAAGTACATCACTGATGTTGAATAAACACAAAGAGGTTCGCCCAGCTACACTGGCCTAGAGTTTTTGATAAATTGTTGCCCTGTTATAGTTATTGGAGAGGTGCTGACCTCTTATCCAAACACCAGGCTACATTGATTGGAGAGGCTGGGGAAAATAGGAAACTTTTGCTCCATATCATGTTCCTAAAGGGACCGTGACACCTACATATAAGTGATACTATTTGAAAATATACAGAATAAAATCTACGTATCATGTTAGCCATTTCATTGCTAATTCTTCCTGTGAGCAGTTACCAGGACAATAAGAATGAGCAGGCTCTGCACAGGAGCTGATGGCTGTGTCAGTAGGTTAAACTTCTCACTCTCAGGCAACTACAGGGGCATGACATGGCTCATGACTGACAGGCTGATCCATCAGAAAAGCTCATTACTTGGCAGTTGAGTTTTACATGGAAAGTTCTAGAGAGATAAAGCAAGATGAGAATAACCACTGCCTACACTGCTCTAACAAAACAAACTTCTTTTACAGAGTTGAATGTACTTTGAGCCAAATCTGTTTGAATCCTGGCTGTAAACCAACACTGCTATAAATGTGATTTGGTTGGGCAGTTTGGCAGATTTTAACTATACAGCCTAACATTTAGGGGCTGATGTACTAAATTCACGTGAATAGATCGAAGTTCGAATTCGATCGAATTTTGAACGTAGGATTTATTCGTTTGGTCGAATATGCAAATTTTGGCATATTCGATCATCGAATAGCGAATGGTTGAACGATCTAATACATTCGAATGGAGTCAAATGAACGAATATTCGATCATATGATCATTCGATCAGTGAAGGATTTAATTTTTTAAGTTTATTCGATTGCCTACTTCGGCAGATTGGACCTACGAAATTGCAATAGAAGCTTATGGGAGTACTCTCTCTCTGAGGCTAAGTCCTGAACTAAACTATCGAATTTGGTCGAACTAATTTTGGGGAATAACAGTAAATTTTCCCCTTAGTATGTATGGAGAGTTGTGGGGCTGTTCAGACCCATAACCCTGTGATCCTGGTTGATTGTCAGCCCTGATGGAAAATTTGCTCAGCACTTTCAGTTCAATTACCATGTGGTAGGGCTTTGTAGTTTCATAATAACTTGGATATAGCTTGGTTTTTGGTTGAAAAACATTTCCAGTTTAAATCCATCTTTAAAGTCCAAACTTTGGCAAAGGCCCTCATTGAAGGCACAGCCTTTATTCAGGACACTCCTTAGCTCTTGAAATGAGTACAGATATAGGACAATATAACTGTATTTTTCATTCAGTCATTGTTTCAAGCATATGTGGGACAGCAAATACATATTCACCTCAAATGTCTCCCTAAATTGCCTTCAAGCTGAATAATCTTCATGCTGAGCGTCCACCTGACATTTCTTCAAGTGCCTCCCAGGTTGAGACAGCCCCATATTCTGGAAACAGGATGCAGCTTCCAGGATCCAAGAAAGTCTTGTTCAATGTCTTTATCAGCTAAAAATCATAAGCAAGTCCCCTTTTGTCAAAGATGTTCATGCTTTAGCATTAAATTGTATCCTTACAGCTATCTGTAAATCACATATAGCAAATAAAAAATGAAAATTGGTTCCTTTTTATAAAAATTTAAATATGAATTATGTGACAGAGACAGTGTTAACAGGATTTAGACTGCAATGCTGATGACAGCATTTAGATCTGTTTGTATGGTCTGTGTTCATGCCACATACTGTACTAAAACGTACCTGTGTGCACATCCTTCCTTTATATTGTGGGTATTATACTAAATAAACCTGAAATTGACAAATACACTAAACATCTCAAGGAGAAAACTCCCCTGATGTTGCCAGAACATTTCAAATTCATCTAATTAATCTCTGAAATGAACAGGAAATTAACTATGAAAATTAGAAAAATGGGGTTGTTCAATTGCCTTAGGTTGTGATCGAATTTTTCTGTAAGAAATATATTTTTTCTTAAATGTGCAATAGTTATCATTTACAATTGTATTCAGATCAGATGAAAAGATATTAGAAGAAATAAAAATATTTTTTTTTGTACTTTCCCCACTAGATAAGAAACGAAGAAGGGCTAAAAAGAGGTCTAAAATAGCAATTTCGTTGTTTGTGTGATGAAAAGTCACATGAGTTTAAGGGTTCAGATATGGTTCGGCTAGGAACTTGTATTTGGCCAAAACTGAATCCTCCTGGAAATGACCAAAGACCAGCGGAAACCCAAAATTAATCCTGGATTTGGTGCACCCTATAGTATCTTATTGAAAATGAATTGTATTTAAACATTGTTCTTCATCTGTAATGACCTCATTGTCAGGAACCTACAGATGAAGCCACTTGTGGCTTGTGACACAGAATAATTTAAATCACCTATCCCATTTATTCCACTTAGCACAGAATATTGTGTCACAGCATCCCATCCAATTAAAAGAGTTCACTAGTGATGGGCGAATCTACCCAGTTTCTCTTCGCCGAAAAATTAGCGAATTTCCAGCGAAATTCGCTAATTGGCGGAAAAATTTGCTAAACGAGTTGCGGCACGTTTTTGATGCACGTCGTGTTGTTTTCGTCGCGTAGAAAATGACGCGCAACTTGTTTTTTTTTGCGAATTATTGCCGCGAATTCGCCCCTGGCGAATAAATTCGCCCATCACTATTGGTGAGACTTGCTTGCTGATATTGGGCTTGGTCCATATAGAGATTCCAATCCTCCCCATATGTCAGGGTTCTTTGCAGTGCATTCACATTCTTCCCATCATCACATCTCAGCAAACCCATTCTGTATGAACCTCATTTTGTGCAAGACTGAAACAGAAAGCTGTTGCACCACTGCAGTAAGAACAAAATAGTCAAGAATGTAAATGTAGATTGCAGCTTTCAAGGTATTTACACCTAGTCCTCCGACTTCTGGACCTAAATCTTCCCTCTCTGCATGCTACATCTGCTCTTGCCTCTGGTTCCAAGAAAGAGAGGTGTGTACTTCCACAGTTTAACCTGAACTCAACCCAAACCCACATTGCCCACATTTCAGCCTGAACATGCCCAACCTGCAGGTTTTGGGTTAACCTAATATACTCGCTTCATAATTTACAGTTTATGGTGAAGCCATGGAATCTGGCTATTTCTTACAGTCTGAAAATCCCTTATTATTATTCTATGTCCTTCTTCATGTTCAGCCATGAAAATTACATGAATTTCTTGTCTGACCTGCAAAAATGTATGTAATTACTGCTTACATTCCTTTTCCATTATAAAATATATGTCCATTCATTTATCAACACAAGGTCTTACTGGATATCCTTTTATTCACCTTCTTGTTTAACTTAGTTAAGATTTTTCTCTAACAGAAATTCTGTACAAGATCTCACCTTCATCTTCATTATAGATGGCTACTTCCAAGACTCCATATTGCCAATCAATATCATTTGTGTGTTTTAAAAACAGTATTCCAATGACAAGGGTTGAAATGTAACAAAGCTACAAGACACTGTCGTACGGAAAGCTCAAGGGCTGACAGGTGAGTTCACAGTAGCGAATTTAACATTGATTTTTGTTTTCACAGACTTCTCATTTCACATTGCATTAAGGCATTCTGCTTGGAAACCAGATCAATGTACTTAGAATTGCACTGATCTTTCATAGGCAAGAGGAGTTTCCAAAGTCAAAACCCACAGAGCGAGGCGAACATGACCCTGGGTTTGATTGGCTTTTATTCAAATGTGGGACTTCAGGGGCTGGAAAAGAACACTGTAACCTTTTATCTGAAATGTCCTTTATCAGACCAAGTTGACAGCCTGGGTATTTTTAGCTGTGATACTCCCAAGACTTCTCTTCTGTGATAATACAGTAGGCTTGCTCATTATGCTATTATATGCATGTATGTTAATGTCACTGGCTATAGAATTATAATAGGAAATAAATACCATATTGTATTATTATACAAAATATCTTCAGTTTAACACTGATTTTTCCAGCATTATGGCAATCATATTTATTTTAACTGTGATGGCCAAATACTTGCCAAACAGTGAATTCAGTGCAAAGCCCAAGTATTGTTACATTATTACAAACTATAGACATGAGTTAATACTGTTAATAACCTTTGCATTTGACTTTAACTTACATAGCAATGGCCACAGTGGCTTAATGTTGTGTTTGGAGGCCAATGCCTAACTTTTTGCTGGCATTAATAATAATAAGCTATGGGGTACGTTTTTCCCTATATAAAGAACCAGTGATGGCAGGAAAAGGAAAATGTCCTATATGTGCTCACATTTCAAATGGTGTGCACTTTTTTTAAATTCTGCATCAAATCTAAAAACCATGCTACCTTAAGTAAAATTTGCATTTTTTTTTGCCATTTGAAGGGGATTATCCTGGCTATGGTAAAAATAGTAAAGAGGAACCCTTCCAGCAGAGTTAAAATATTGATATTTTTATTGTTTGAACATGTTAGAGATTACAGCACCCCTTATTAAGTGAAGTTTTCTCAACACAATAAATTGGCCAAGGCTTTGTTTTGAGAACATATCAAAGATGGCATAGCAGAGCTAATAGCAACCACCCTGCAATAAAAAATAATTTTGGTGGCCATAGACACACAGATATTAGCATGTAAAACTAAGTTTCATAAGATATTCAGTATGTGAATGGTGGGAAACTAGTTGGCCGATATCAGTGAAAGACTTTGATATTGGTCAGCTCTTTGACAGGCCAGATCTAAACATAGACCACTGATTACTTCTGAATGGCCAGATATAGGTAGATTTGTATTGTTTCTACCTGTATATCTGATGATTCGGTTTTAAAATAGCAAGTGATTTTGTGACATTGTTTTTTGCCAATGTTTAGCACTGCTCTCAGTGTAAAATCATTCACTACATCATTAATAAATGGCTAGTGTAAACTCCTGCTCTGGAGTTTTGTTGAATATTTCATAACAAAATATGCTTTTAAATTTAATTACATACACTGAATTTTTCGCAAAAGCCATTTGGTCGCAACTGGCAAACATGGTGAGGAAGTAGTTGAGGATTGTAATTGGTCAAAAAGGATGAAAACATGGTCACTAACATTTGCAATGGTCTTTGGGAACATTGTTTTGCATTAAGAAAACATATTTCATTCACCTATAAATGTCAGTATTGAAAATTAACAATCTTTCCTGCTACCAGTAGTCACAGAAAAGATCGTAATTGTTACATTTGTGGCCACCTTAAGGTAACATGCATTCTATTGCACTGGAATTTGGAATACTTGCACCTATTACTACTTGCTGTCATCATCAATTCAAGTATTTACAGTAGCTGTCATGTCTTTTAGGTGCATGTGGGATGTTAATTTAAATAGAAAAACAAGTAAGGGCAAGAGGAATGTCAAGCAAATTGGCCATAAATACACATATATAAAGATAATGGTCCTTAAGCAATAAAGTGAAAGGTAAACTATAATACACAAAACCCATGAATATCTTGTAAATTATACTTATAAACAGTGAGTTCTGATGTCATTGCTGTCACATATCTCACTGAAAGTTGTGTATTATAATAAATAAAGTACCAGTAGCAAAATATGAGGATATTAGAAGTTACCTGGAGTTTCATGACCTCCATGACCTTGTGTTTTTATATGGTCATGATACGCCTCGGTAACTTATAATATCCTTATAATTTACCTCTGGCTATAGTGGTGCAGAGATATATTCTAATCTGAGGGAAAATTGTGTGTTGCAACCTTCCAACCTACCACTAACCATTCAGATTAAAGTGGACCTGTCACCCAGACACAAAACTCTGTATAAAAAAAGTCCTTTTCAAATTAAACATGAAATCCAATTTCTAGTTTTTATTAAAGCATTCATAGCTGTTGTAAGATCATTTAAAAATGTCA
This sequence comes from Xenopus borealis, assembly GCA_024363595.1. Classification (NCBI taxonomy): domain Eukaryota; kingdom Metazoa; phylum Chordata; class Amphibia; order Anura; family Pipidae; genus Xenopus; species Xenopus borealis. The sequence goes on from CM044435.1 coordinate 108,715,300, forward strand.
GCTGTCAATCAAATATTGTCTGCCCCTCCTCTATGCCAAAGGCATAGAGGCAGGGCAGACAATTACTTTCACTTTCCATTCAGCACTTCCTAGATGTAACTGCTCTCCATGCATTCCCCCATTCGCTTCACTGTTTAATTGTGTAGCCAGGGCATGGGGATGGACATTGGGTCCCCCATTCTGGTGCACAAACAAAATTCTAAAATTATATAACGCTTGCCTTAAAAACAGTGTCCACAAAATGGCTGCTGCCTGCTTGTTATAATTTAGAATTCCCAGACTGAAGGAAACAAGAATCAAATAATTTATATAGTGTAAATAAAGTTCATTTTGCTTGACGAATGTGATAAAATAAGATTCTGAATATTTCTTTTAGGTGACGGTCCCCTTTAAATAAAGTAGTAAAAAGAACAAATCAGACAATGTTCTGCCCATTACTTCACAGACAGCAATAGTTCAAATGTTATGTCCAACAAAAAGTAGTGACAGTCACCCACTGATATCGTCAGATAGGAAATACATGCAGAGATATTATTGTTAGCCAACAGAAATCTTCTAAACTCTACAATCAACTGAACAACCGATCACCATGGCTCAAAAAATTACAGGTTCATGCACACAACATCCAAAAATCGCACATAACGAAGATTGTGTGGCGTTATCTTTGCATCTATGGCCATCTTAAAGAAACAGTTCAGTAGGAAAATAAAAACTAGATAAATAGATAACCTGTGCAAAATAAAAACTGTAATCTGTAATCTATACAGGCTGGAGTGAGTGGATATCAAATATACCTCTGAGTTAGTCAGCCACTTGAAGGGGAGCCACATGGGACTTAACTGTTCAGTGAGTTTGTAATTGATCCTCAGCATGCAGCTCAGATTCAAAAGCAATGGTATGACCCATGTGGTCCCCCTCAGGTCACTGGTTGGTTACTGCCTGGTAACCAACCAGTGGAAACCAAGAGAGCTGAAAAGCAGGAAGTAGTGTTCTGGCTATTATGTTAGACATCTGGTCACTCCAGCCTTTATAGATGACATTTTTGGCTAACTAACTATATTGAAAACATTTTTTTCCACAGCCTATCTATTTACCCAGTTTTTATTTTTATACTGAACAATTTCTTTAAGAGTATTCTAAAATTGGAGAAACTAAGTTGAGGAACCAATTAGAAATTAAATGGTCTATTTATTTAGAAACAATAGAAGCAAAGAGAAAACAATTTATCTTTGATTTCATGGGAAAAGAAATAGTGATTCAATAAGACAACTGTAATAACAAAGCATATTGGATTGATTAGCTACATCCATATTATTTACTATTTTTCTTTGGTAAAATTTTATTTTCAGGTCACATGGAAGTTATGGTTAATTTTACTTTATTTTATTTTTATTTATCTTATTTTTCTGTTAATTTTCATTTAAATACGAAGAACATATCAGCTAATATGAATTTACTGTACTGCATTGTCTTGATGATGTATTATCATAAAATTCAATAAAAAGAATTTGAAAAGAAAAGAAAAGAGTATTCTAAAAGGCCAATTGAAAACCTTCTTCAAATTTATGCAAATTTGTTTTTTTTTTTGTTTTTTTTTTTTTAAATCCCAATCGTGTTATGCAATGGTTAACAATAGAGAACCATGAACCAGCTTCAATTCAGTGAAAAAAAGTTATCTGACAGTTTATCAAGTAAAAACCACAAGATTCAGTTTGAGGAGAAAAAACTTTTCTCCTTGTTCCCTTCCAGTTTTTTCCATAGACAAAAAATAGAGTCAGCGCTACGAAATAAGTTGGCTCTATAGAAATACATGTTAATAATAGAATTTTCACTGAATTGAATCTGGCCTCATGTCTGATATCAGGAGAAGGCCTGAAATAAATTGATCTCCTTAATACTGATTGAATAAACATTTGCATCCAGGGTATTCCTGGGCTTTGCACCTAACCCTGGATTACAAATCCAGCATGTTGTACAGAATACAGTGGCAGCCATAGGGCAGATGGTAAACATAGGGCTGCTTTTTACCTTGCACTCCCATCTATCACTAGCTGAATGATGCACAGTGAGGAGCGGTGCCTACATTCCTCTTCTCACCTGTCCATCATGAATACAAAGCTGCAAAATGTAGGGAGTGCATATTCATGGGGGAATACAGGTCATTGCACTGCAAAACTTAAGTCAGTGGCACTGATATAGAAGTTGGGTGCATTGTATCAAAAACATGAGAAATTTTTGTATGCAAGTTGATTGAACTAAGTGAGATAGAACTTTCAACTTTTTGGCTCTTTTGCCAGTAGAAGGTTCCCTCTATGTACTCTGATTAAATGTATCTCATGATAACAGTGTTGCTAATGAGGATTATGAAGAACATAGAGGTGAATCAATTTTAAAATCAACTCATGTTTTGGAGAGTGTCCATTAATAAGTAATAGAGAATTCAATGCACAGGAAACTGTATTAATTATGCTTATTGGGGCTTCATGCAATGTTTTCATCCTAATAATCGCTCACAATATGATAGCAAAGTGTCCTTCAGCTTAATTGGAGATGTGGTTACAGAATGGTGATTGAGGGCAAATTACATTGTACTTAGAACCCGCATTCACATTAATTGACTGATCTTACAAATACTGTAAGATTTGAGAACAGAAAAAAAAAGAATGTAGGATAATCTTGCATGTTTTTAATGCCTTTTCATTTTGGAAGGTGCACAAATGATTTGTGAATGTGCCTCATACCTGAACTCATTTTCAGATAGTTTGTTAGTATAAGATGCTAACAAAGAAAATGTAACTCTGTTAAGTTAGCCTTGCACGCTGCAGGTCCCTTGGCAATAGAATAAAAGGAATTAGAGAGAGGCTTAATTAATTCTGTGCTGTAAGCTGTGTTGGAGTTAACAGTGAAAAGATAATCAATTAAACGTCACATATCAATATCTTAGCCCAATATGTCCAACATGAGAAAATAAATAGCTGTACAACTGACGCTGTATTCAACTGACTGGAATAATCTTTGTTTTTCGAAAACATTGCAGGTAAAAGAGATGCCTGAAGAATCCAAAAATATATTATCTGTGTTCCATTCAGTTTTTGCCCGTTACCTATTGCCTCTCTATAACCCCATGTTTGAATGCCACTTTCTATTTGTTTAGATTGCATTTATATCATTGTTGTGTTATATGTATGATGCATTTTATCATTTTGCTGCAGTAGCCATAAGGAATCATGGGGCTGGGCCCTCTGCTTCCGGGGGTCCCCAGTTTTTAGTCCACTGGCCACCCTAGCCCTGTTACCATGTTAAAGGGGGGCCCAATATCCCAATCCACTCCAGCCATGCCCCATTTTGCAAAAATCCTTTCCATGATTCACCCTGCCTACAACTAATCTGTACTTTTGCATCTCTTGGGGCCTCATTTCCCCAAACTGGAGTGACCCCTGCACCCTCTGGTGGAAGCCCTGGCCATGGACACAGATCCTTATGCTCTAAATGAAAAAACATGCATTTCCATCATGAATACAATGCAGACTATGGAGTCTATGGGCGATAGCATTTCCGTAATTTGAGCTTTCGGGATAAATGGTTTCCAGATAACTGAGAGTCATGATAGAGGAGAATCATATGGATGTGGATCATAAGGAGGAAGTCTATAGACTATTCAGATATTTTTTTAATTAGAAAGTTCTCTAATGTAGCAGGAGGGATAGAGGGGACACTAAAACCTTGCCATATTGAATTGCAAGAATGAAATTTAAGGTTCCAGAAGTAAAAAGGGTCATCAAAATTTATCTAACCAAGCAACCTTTTGGTCTCCAGTGTATCTCAATACTCACTTTTAAAAAAGTGCTATGAAGCTGAAAAAACATATCAAACACATGCTAAGACTTTCTCCATTATCAAGCAATGGTTTTAGGACTTGTCATCAGCATTAATCTTAATAGAAGAATTTATTTTTTCTGCACTCTGTGTTTTTTTTTTCTTTAAATCTTCCCCAGAATATAGTGCATGTTCAAGATGTGTCTGAGGAAAAACATAGCAGGATGCCTTCCAGAAATATACAATATATATGGAAAATTAAATATAATTTGCATGAAAATATAGAAGCAACAACACTATAGTTAAATTGAAATGAGCCCAAAGGAAGAAAGGAAAAAAGTAATGAAAGGTCAGCGTTTTCTAATTGAGAGGAAATTGACTTTGCAAACAGAGGACTGCATATTATAAATGTATTAATAAGTTGAAGCTTCCAGCTGTTCAGAAGTTATTATACTATAAGGAAATATTTTAACGTCTGACATTATGCAAGTCCCTAGTTATTAAAGGGAAATAGGCAGGGGAATTAACAGTTAACTTTTCTGCTACTAAGACTTTTTAGAGATGTTCATAGCTTTGGAATATCGACATGTTAATGCAAAGAGCACCTCCTGTGAAATGTATGGACAAAGGTATTATTGAAATGCTAAGGGTACAACCGGCTTTTAATAAATGTAGGTTTTTCCATATCTGGGGATTTAGCTTCAGAGCAGCATAAGAGCAGATGCCTGCAAGGATATATGTTCCAGAATAACATAATTCTCTTAAATTGTCCTATGAGGACCTAAGGTCAGGCTATAGGCTATATGATAGCCAAATGCAATAGTCTACCATGAAGAGAGAGCCCTCTAAAAACAGAATAGAGATATCAAAAGTATGGACCTTGAGCAGTTGTGGCCACTCTTATTCTGGTGCATACAGGACTTTTTTCTATTTGAGACAAGAGATAGGTGGCTACTGTGGATGTGAAAATAAGTGAAATTGGGTGTCATATGACAAATAAAGGCTGTAGTCAAAGAAAAGTGTTGGTTGCCTGTTATTTTGTGAACATGAATTTGTCTTATATCTGTCCAGTTATGAAACAAAATACAGTGCTAATTGTTTGTGGCAGAATTAATAGTGATGTGGGAAGTGTTGTGCCAGGTACTTTTTTTAGTGGCTTTTCATCTTTTTTTGTCTTTATATTATAACTTTAGACAATAGCAACGGTGTAAATGCACCCTGGAGACCCCAAGACAAGCATATATATATTTGCAGTTTCAATGGGCTTCGTTGTCATCCAGACTATTAAATAAGCTAGTGCAATGAAAATAAGATTGAACATTGGAGATTTCCCAAGGTGCAGTTTCCTAGGACTTCTGGTAAATTCTAAGCTTTCTTTTGAAACTACATAATCACAGTCATAATTATATTCAAATGAACAAATGTTTGCAAGCCAGATCAGTGTTATAGTTGAAGAATATTGATTGCCAACTGTCAAAGCCACACTACATTGAGCATTAGTCATAGAGAATAACTTCTAAATCATCTTAGAGCATAACCCAGAAAGAGACACTTAGGGGCTTATTTATTATGATGTGTAAAACTAAATTTGACAGAAAAAAGGTGTAAAAAGCTGTATAAAGTAAATGGTGAATTTATCAAGGTGTGTTTTATTTGAGGCCTTTATAACTAAGTTCTGGTGGAAGTTGCTCAAAGCACATTAAAAATTATACAATTTTTATGCCAATTTTTAAACAGTGATGTCTGTGTGGAAAATTATTCTGCTGTTTTTTTACACCACATAATAAATCTGCCCCTTTGAAGCACAGGTATGAAGGAAGATTGTCCCTTCAAGTCAATAACATCTGTTTCTACATTTAGCCAAGGAGCACAAGGCTTCAGTTGTCATCGCATCAGCAGGGAGGGTCAGCGACTTGTCAGGAGTCCTTCTTTGTTGGCTCCAAAAGATGGCTCTTGATGGGAATGGTAGCGGCACTGAGGCGATCACAGCCAGAGAATACATTAATAGCATTACTGGTGGATATACTTATCTCCAAAGCAGATCACACAAAACCATACTGTGTCCGTGATCGAGATACTGAAGAATGCAGCACAAGCAGCAGAGTCCACTTCAATTTATTCTCAGATCTGAATTACTCAGTACACAGATACTTTACAAAAGCACATTCACTTTAATGTGTTGACGCACAAACTGGGGGTGGGTAGAAGTCATTTTTACAGCACATGGAGTAATCAAAAAAAATATTTGAGCAATGTGTTTACTGCTGTTTTTTTTAGCATAGTTTGCCACATTCAGCATTTAAGAGAGGCACATCAAACTTAAAGAGGAGGCTGAAAAGGGTTGGATTTAACACTAGTGTGCCCCTAGGCTGCTTGCTGACCTGGGGGTGGAAGATTCAACAATTCAACAATCGTCAAGATCTCACAACCAGTCCCCAGTTCAGATGCAGACAGCAGTCCAGCTACATTTTGTGAATTTTTCTAAGGAAATTCGCAAAAAATTCAGCAAAGCGAAATGCCCCAGATCACTTGTGAGGAAGGCTGTGTGCAGAAAGAGCTTACAATCTAAAGGGAAGGGAATGATACACAAGTTGTGGGAGTGGACAAGATCAGAGTTAGGTGGGTGAGATGTGGTACTGTAAGTGGTATTGCATTGGGTAGTTAAGAATGAGGGTAGGCTTAGTACGTTTTAAGAGATTTCTTGAAAGCAGAAAGGTTGGGAGAAAGTCAGACAGACCATGGGAAAGAATTCCAGAGAAGGGGTGCAGCCCTTGTAAAGTTTTGAATGCGAGCATGTGAGGAGGTAATGAGAGAAGAGTTGAGTAGCAGGTCAGTAGAGGAGCGTAGTAAGCGTTTAGGTGAGTATATTGAGATGAGTTCAGAGATGTAGGGAGGGACAGAGTTATGAAGTGCTTTGAATGTCAGGTTCATTAATTTGAATTTAATTCTGAAGGGTAGTGGAAGCCAGTGCAGGGATTGGCAGAATGGCAAGGCAGAGGAGGAGCGGTTGCTGAGGTGTATAAGCCTAGCAGCAGTGTTCATTATGGACTGGAGAGGTGACAGTCTCTGGTGGAGAAGGCCAATTAAAAAAGAGTTACAGTGGTCTAGACGTAATATGACGAGAGAGTGAAAACCTAGGGGGGTTGAGTAGTGCAATGTCCCTTCTGATAGTGTCAATTTTGTTTTTTAAGCAGACATAGATGTACATGGACTGCTAAAGGTGGAGAAAAGTTATGTCAGTTTTTTGGAAAGGGAGTTAATGAGTGAAGTAAAGTATGTTTGTTTGGCTTGGGAAAGGCTGGTGTTGTAGCTCCAAAAGTCTGATTCTGAGCGGGATATACGCCAGCAATGCTCAAGTGCACGTGAGTGTCTTCGGAGCGCTTTAGAATGAGCAGTTTGCAAAGGTTGAAGAGGTTTGGGTTGAACATGTTTAGTTTTTACAGGAGCAAGCTCATTAAGGGCAGTGGTGTGTGTGCTATAGTAGACAGAGGTAGCCACATTAGGACAAGAGATAGCTGAGATATTATAGTGAAGAGAGTCAAAGGAAGGAGAAAGATGTGACACATCCAGAGCTTGCAAGTCACGATAGATATGTGTTTGGGGATTAGCAGGGGGTGAGGAGGGAGTTAGTGAGAGTTGAAATGTGAGCATATTGTGATCAGAGAGGGGAAACGGTGAATTAGTAAAATTGGTGGTTGAACAGAGTCTGGCAAATATGAGATCCAGGGTGTTACCATTGGTGTGAGAGGGGGAGTCTGAGCACAAGGATAAGCCTAGAGAGGATGTCAGCGAAAGAAGTGTAGAGACGGAAAAGCTGTTAATGTTGTTAACGGGTATATTAAAGTCACCTAATAGGATGGATGGGGTGTTAGATGAAAGAAAGTAAGGAAGCCAGGCAGCAAAGTTGTCCAAAAAGTGTGCAGTTGGTCCAGGTGGTCGATATATGACAGCAATGCAGAGGGAAACAGGAGAAAAGAGTCTAATGCACTGAACCTCAAATGAGGAGAATGATAAGGAAGGAACAGGTGGAAGAACTTTAAAAGTACAGAATAGAGAAGCAAACCTACCCCACCCCTAGGTCTGTTTCCAGGCCTGGGAGTATGAGTAAGGTGTAGGCCCCCATAGAACAGGGCAGCAGGTGAGGCAGTGACAGTGGGAGAAAGCCAGGTTTCTGTAAGTGCGAGTATGTTAAAGGAGTTGGCAATGAAGTGGTTATGTATATAAGTTTGTTGCAAACAGATCTGGCATTCCAGAGAGCACAAGAAAGATTAAATGGATAAGAGATTTGTAATGTTGGAATTCGCCCCGAAGAGAAGGAGCCCGTGGTTGTGATATACCTGGGATGGGGTAGGGGCCAGGGTTTGGGGAAATGTCCCAGGCTGCCAGCAATAGAAAGGAGAAATAGACTAAGTGGGAGCTGGATTTGTAAGTTCTTAGTTTATATGAGACAGAGGAGTTTATTGGAATAGTTAAACAGAGTACTTTATATACTTCATGTGTGGAGAGGGAAGGACAGGAAAGTAGAGAGGCTGAGATTTGTATAGAATTATGACTTGATGGGGGAGGTAATGCAAAAAATTTTATGAAGCATGAGAGTGATAGAAGGAGAAGCATTTTTGGAGTAAGAAGTTAAAAACTAGCAGGTACAAACAGATCTGTTTTCTTCTTATTCCAGTTGGTTTTCTGTTGTTTGCAGGGGAATCCACTTCCTTTTGCCTTGTCCGAGTGCCTTGTACAACTGCCATGACTAAGCACTTGTGAAATATTAGCACGAGTGCCATCCCCAATACTGGGCCTGAATGTATATGTAGCTGATAGGAAAAAACTGAGCCTAATTGACTAATTAATCAATTAACAAAGATGATAATTAGCAAAGATGATTCAAATAGATTTTAAGTAACCAAGAAGAGAAACATGACTAGGGTCACGCATTAGCTGTGTTTTAATAAAGATGTCCATAGCTAGGGTACTTTAATTGTTTACAAATTATGAAACAAATAGAAAATAAAATAAAAGCTATTCCAGTTTTCAGGGAGAAATAATTTGCAAGTCAATGAGAATGTAAGGGACTCCATTCTCCTTCTCCATGTTATTTAGTATAACAGGTTAGCTACAGTATACTGGAGTACCTATTTGCATAGGCAAATATCATAAAGAATAGCTAATAAGTCACATGCATGCTGCAGTCTCCAGTCTCCATTTGACTGTACAGAGCATTATGTGCATGTTCATTTTTAATCAGCCATGCGTCATGACTACTTATATAGGTGACCAGTGATTTGACAACTCAACCCCTTTAGCAGGCTTATGTCACACTGTGAGATAAATAGTTGTAACATGTAACCAACTAGAAATACATTTGGTTTATTGTGTGCTGTAGGGTACGTATTGGATTATACCCCCATATGAAACAATAAAACCTGTTCCTAGCAAACTAAAAATATCTGCAATTTTTCTAATAATATTTGCATGCTGCAGGGCCGATAAGTAACTGGAAGCTGAAGATACCAGTGCAGTTAACAGCCCTGCAGCAAAGGGTATAATAGGTATTGGCTCCTAAACCGATGGACTGAAGATTAGTTATGGAGCACATATTGGTACTAAGCACATTCAAATTAAAAGTTATATTTGGAAGCTATAACCTCCCTATCTGGTCTATACATTTTCAGCCTCTGGGGTTATTTCAGGAAGCTTGAATCGTGGCTCTGAAGAGCTCTAATGTCTGGCTGCAACATTAAGCCCAACTATAAAGTACTTTTTCAGCTTAATTCAGAAACCAACACTGTATTATTTTTGTTCCAAATGTATTGCTATGAAGTTGTAAAAGTCTAGTATCTTCCTGGTTCCACTGGCCTTCTGAATTTGTTGGGAGGATATTCCACATCCTCACATGGTTTCTGCAAAATTGTTTGCATGTAAAATTAAAATTTGCAGTGCACCGTTATTTTTCTCTTTTATTAAATTCCTGCATTAGAGATAGCAGATTACCAAGCCTCCAACTGCTGCTGAACCTCAGAACCAGAAAATATAAGTAAGACAATACCAGCTTTCATGTGATTATAGTAATTATTAAGGTAGTCATACACTGAACAAGAATATCCTGTCCAGAACAAGCTATCAACATACTGAATGCATGGGGATAAACAGACTGTCTGATATATGGCAGGTAAAAGGCCTAAAAACCATATCTTTTCAGGATAGGCCTGAATAGACCCCTAAAATGATCAATGCATTGGCCTGGGGCCAAATAATCTGATTACTCCAATTTGACCTGCCACAGGGTAGCCAAATCAGGCAATGATCCATTTGTTTCTCCTGGGAGAAGTAGTTACTGGTAATAACAGCTGGCTTACAGGCAGATCACAGCTCACAAGTGGGTTATAGAAGGACACTGAAATATATTTTGTTGGGTCATATGGAGATGCAGTATTATGCCCCTGGGAAAAATGTAATTAGCAAAGTTTGCATTATGTCTAGTAACCCATAGTAGCTTATCATCAAGTATCAATTAGTGGTCAATTATTTAAAGCAAATATATGTTGCTGTTTCTTATTAAATGAGAGTGGATTGGGTTATTATTCTGCAAATGTCAGTATCCCTTTAAGTTAACAAAAGGAAGTATATAGGGTATGTGATTAGCTTGTAAACTTTCATAGGTATAAAACTGGTAATGGAAAGGATAAGCACTGGGCTAGTGTGTATTTATTACTAGTATTATTAGCAGCTATGAAGGTTACATTCAGCTGAGTTGGCCAAAACTAATGATAATCACATAGGGTCATATGGAAAATTTTCATACATATTCATTCTGCGTTTCTGGATTTAGCTGTGGTATCATGGGAACAGACACTTGGATTCTGCAGCAAAATTAGAAGCTTTTCAAAAATTGGGTTCAAAGAACACGGTTCCCTAATGAATATTTCAGAAGTGTTCCACAAAGCCAAGCAGCGAAGACAAAAAAGCAATGAAAAAGACCGGAGAGAACCGATTTTTTTTATATTGTATGGGACTTCTGGACAGCAAAAAAAGTTGGCAAAACTCAGTGGGTGTGAAACACATGCAAGTCTGTTGGTCATGAACTACAATACCCGTCATCATTATACAGACTGGCAAGCAAGGATCATCTGACTTTCTGGATACAGTCTGCTCAATTATAGCATTTTGTAATACACAAGAGTACTTCTTTATGAACTCAAGTGCAATTTTTGGAAGCAAATTGATATCTTTTTATCAACAATTCTGTGCTTTTACCCCAAGAATTCCAATGCAATTGTGAGCTGAATATCTGGAGTTTGGGAAAAAAACAAAAAGCTTGGGAAAAGTAATTTTACCTAATGTAGTATGGAATTTGGATATGAATTCCAATACATTGCTTTTTATAATACATTCAAATGCATTCTGCATTTTGCATCTATTTGAACAGTAGCAACACTAGCAAGTTATTTAAGCTATGGACTGCATACGTCATCTAAGCCACCACTATGTAGACTCTACACACCTCTGTTCATAGGTTTAATTGGATTTCATTCTTATACATTCATATGCAAATGGGAGGGTGTTATGACACTTTCCCCTATTAATAACCAATAATAAGAGGAAGTGGGTGGCTAGGGGTTTATTTTGCAATAGAATCCAGACATGTGACCCTAGCAGTGGGTTGAGGGTGTTGCTGGATGTATAGGTTTTGCTTTTGGCCAAGTGTTATTTCCTTTGGTGCTACTTGGCTGGGCTCTGCTTTATTATGTTAAATCCAAACCACCAAAGTTATGTGACTTTGACCAACACAATGCACACATTTTGTTTTCATGGATGATACTATATTTTTATTCTAAATGAATATGTAAATTAGAGTACTAATGCCTCTTAATCCTTTGTGGAGAATTTAGTATTTCCCTGAATCCAAAAAATTATATATTTAATGCATCAGTGCAGAATATATTTACTGTATATATATCTTTATATACATCTTGCTACACAGAATTATTGAAATACCTACAAAATCAGAGCTTTCCCAGCTTTCCCAATCAACAAACCCAACCATACAAACAGTTAAGCACTGGCCACCATTCAACCCCTTTCACCCTGAGCAGCCTAGTATTGGCTCTTTATTTTTCCAGTTCACTTGTACCCTCAAGCATCCCTGTCAGCTTAATATACACTCTCCCAATGAAGCAGAAACAACATGACGTATTACACTGTAAACATAAACCACACATGACTAAAATGGAATCATTTTTGCTCTCCCTCGAGATCAGCAAATTATTTACCCTGACATCAGTCAGTGCCAGCATGGTATTTCTGATAAACCACCACTGTCTGATGATTACTCTAAAATCTATATATTTCACACTAGAGGCATATTTCTCCTTCAAGACAGATAGAGGTTTCATGCATACAGACAAAGACAGGAGCTGTACATGTCCTCTGTGCAATCAACACTTTATAGTTTTCCCCACTATAACTGGCTAGCACAATAAAAGAGAGTGTTAGTAAGATTGTAGGGCTCATCTACAAATGCAGCCACAATAATGGGCATAGTCGTTACATGTATTGACCCCATTCATTAAAGCTACTTTCTATTAAACACACTAGTGGTGGTATTGTGCCCACCAAGTCTGTTATAATGAATCATGGGCAATTGTGCTTATTGACGCAGGTGTTGAAGGTGTTCCTACTGCGGGCTATGTCCATAGGTGTCTATAGGTAAAATAGGTGTGTGCCTAAAGAATCAAGCAAAGAAGTCGTTATTGTAACATCAGCTTATATTACAGACGATCCTCATTTTCTGCTTTATAACTTGCAATGAACCCTAAGCTTAAGCTTAGCTTCTCAACAGCTGCTCAGAGGCCACTGAGCATGTGAGTGTCACAGACACTTTCCAAGATGGCGACCCCCTGTGACAAGTTTGAAGTCCGGGATCATTGCTGCTATTGACAAATTGAAACTTTAGGCTGGTGCAAAATGGTGGCCAGTCAGGTTGCCTGCCTGGCCGGCCCTAGTGGGTGGATCAGAACTTGAAGAGCATGATGAACTAATGTGCATAGAAGCTTTGAACTTATCTCTTTTTTGGAATTAAGGCTGGTCCTTGGTACGTTCAACCACCAACGTTCTACAGGAGGTCACAAAGAAGAGGAAAGCTTGTAATCTGTGTACACTTGTAACACTGCTGAATATATTTGCATAACAGATGAACCTGAAAACTATTTCTGATCTAATTTAATGAATGACCTACATCCTCACCCTTGAACAATATGTGCAATGTGAATACCACAAGATCACAGCAATAATAACATTTATGTTACTAGGCTTTACTTTAAAACTCAGGGGGATTCAAGCAAAGGGAGCACCTCCCATCAGAAATTGTTGGAACATCCTTTGAACACAACTGAACTGGAATTCTTCAAAGGGAAAAAAAAATATGTCAAGCCTATATTCGGTATGGATCCAAGATGCATAACTTATGCCTTAGTAAGCATGGGGCTGCCATATGTGGGGCTTGTTATGGCAGCCCTGTGGATTATTACTGACATTTTCAGGTCGGCTGTTGCTCTGGTTTTATTTTACCTTTAAATGTCATACATTTACTCCAGAAGAGTGACCTGGGAAATGCTAGGATTACTGTATACAGTGTATA
>CM044435.1:108729859-108758563 GCA_024363595.1 Xenopus borealis
CAGGATGTATAAAGCCATCAGCTTGCCTGGCAGCATCAAAACAACCACAAAAAAAAAAAAGATCCTTGCATACGCGTCTCTGCTGCTGTATTTATTCTGCACTCTTGGAAAGAAAGATGTAGCTCAGAGCTTTGATTTTAGACTTAGAAAAAAGAATCCACTGAGACATGAAAATCCCATACTCATTATAAATATCACAATACAGGTATGAGACCTGTTATCCAGAATGCTGGGGGCCTGGGGTTTTCTGGATAAGTATGATCTCCATACCTTAAGTCTGCTAAAAGTAAACAATATAAATTTAATAACAATTAAACCAAATAGGATTGTTTCAGGTTCAATAAGGAATAATTATATCTTAGTTGGGATTAAGTACAATAGAGAGAAGAAGAAAATAATTTTTAAAAATGCGAATTATTTAATTAAAATGGAGTCTACAGGAGATGGACATGGTACCATTGCGACTGGATTACACATCTGTGACTTTCAACCAACACCTCACTGAAGTTCAATGGAACCGTTGTGATTGGATATCTGTGACTTTACTACCCTCAAGGGTTTAAAGGGCAAACAAAGTCTAGAATAGAATAATGTTAGAAATGCTGTATTTTGTATACTAAATATAAACATAAACTAACTGTACCCGAAGCCTAATAAGACAAATGATTAATGACAGCTGCTATAGAAGCCAACACAGCAAGACTGATTAATAATCAGAATATACAGACTGCACTGGGTCTATGGATACAAATCTCTACGTGCCACTGGCTGTTTACAAGGAAACAGACAAAGCTCCCCCTGCTGTTTGACTGTTTCCCTGCAGAGCAGTTAGGGACCATCTGAAGTTTCCCATCTGCAGCAGTCAGAGCAAGTAAATGAAGGGGGAATTTCACTGCATACAGTCAGGTTTATTATAAAAACAGTTAGCCAAATCGGACTAATTTAAACAGCCCGAAAACTAAAATCTAATTTGATTAGAATTCAATCAAACTCGATTCAACTTTTTTCTCTGAAAAAACTCAAATGTCAGGAAGGCTGCAAACATCTCCGAACTGATCCCTGGATCTCTCCCATTGTCTTAAACAGCAATTCGGTAGGTTTTAAGTGGCGAATAGTCATATTCAAATTCTTAAAGGGCAAGAGTATAATTATCGAAAATCAAATTGAGTTTTGACCATAAAATTTTTTTGAATTTTAATTTTCAGTTCGACCCTTAATACATTACCAGTTGCCTTTGACTTAATTTCACTAGATACTGTATATGGGAGATGGCCTTCCCATAATTTGAAGTTTTCTGCATAATGGATTTCTGGATAACAGATCCCATACATGTACCAGTTTTGTATAGTCTCTTTCTCTGGGATTTGGTTGTGTTCACAATAACTGGCAATCAAAAAGTGGATAAGAGAATATTTTAGCCCATGTATAATTTAACAATTAGGTCCTTCCTTAGATACTCAATCCAATTTGTTTGCAACAATCACAACTATGATTTTATTGAATGTCCAATTAAGAAATAAAAGGTCACCTGGCCACAGGGGCATGGTATGCCCTGATCAAGCAACCACTAATAGGAATTCATATATCTGTGTTATTATTCTAATTGTACTCTAATAGAAAACATCTAAGGGATAATTTGCTTATGAACCCAATGTAAGTGCAAGAACACCTAGGGGCACATACTTTGAAAGCACTTACATTCACAGCATAACCGCACATAGAAAAGAAAGGCTGGACACAAGGCATCTCTGTAGCTAATGTCTGGCATAGAGAAGTAGAAGGTATGTAGATCTGATGCACCTTGTGTCTGCTATCACTTGGGCATCTAAGTTACAGAGGCAGAGCACACTTAACTTCTGCACAAGCCTGCTCCTATAATTCGAAGCTTTCTGGATAACGGGTTTCCGGGTAACGGATCTCATGCCTGTACTGCCAAGCATTCTACATTCAAAGGAGAAGTGTACATCTTTGTAATTTATACTGGACTTAAAACATGCTCCCATGGTGCAGAGTGCAGGGCAGGGTGCAAAAATAATTTTAAAAAAACATGGCGGTTTGAGGCAATATTTTTGTACTTTTTACCCTGCCCTGAGTAAACACGCCCTTTTAATGGACCTGGAATAAAATTGCCTTTTTTATTATGTAATCTCTGCACTACTGGGGTACAGGCAACTAGGCAATGTTTTGACAATTTTTGACGCGCAAGAAAAGTTTTCTCTCTCCAAATGCATCAAAGTCAGTGGCCATATTTTCTTACAGTGACTTTTTTTGTCCAAATGCATTAAACTGTGAAAAATTTGCGAAACAACGCCGCATCCCGTTTTGGACGCCGGTGTACAAAATGAGATCCCGGTGAATTTTCACCAGGCGAAATTTTGCCGGCATTTCACAAATGTATTTGCCTATGGGGAATCGTGGGAATTCACCACAAATTTGCCACAGGCTAAATAAATCTGCCCGTCGCTGCAGACAAGACTTGTGACATTTTATGAAATAGGTCTCTGGAAGTAAGAAAGCCTTCTGTAACTGAGAAAGGGACAAATGTACAGCTAGGTAACCTGCAGCTACAGTTGAAAGAATGGTGGCAGTGTCAGTAAGTCATTTTATATCTATAGTCAACCAGATATGTAAGAGGAGTCAGTGAGACTGCAGAGGGTGGTACAACACTATCATGGTAGAAAGTAGACCTATACAGGAATGTACATGTTTATTGACTTTTGGTTTATGTTCAGAAGCATTACATAGGCTCTTTTTTTCAGAAGGGGCCATATTTATCTGCATAGTTGCATTGTTTAGGAGCCTCAAGTCAATTTTAGAAATGCAGTAGCCTACAAACAATCATAATGAACAGAACAATACTATGGTGTTTAAACACATGGCCTGCAGAGGTCACTGTGCACATGAGTTATGCTATATATACACAGTATTGTCTATACTGTTTAAGAAGGATAGAGTTTATGTTACTGTAGTGTAATGGCTGCATGAACCTGCTAATAAAGCCCTGTTATACTCTGCTCATTCTCATCAAAACAGAACAAATTTAGTAACCAGCTGTCTCTTCTACCTCTGCAGCAACCTGTAGCTTTTCTTCTAAACCCTGGTGAGCCTACTATACCTTTTACTGCTTGGATCCATATGTTTGAAAATTACATTATTGCCGCTGACCAAGGGAAGATTTCTGCTGCTAGAAAGCATGCTTTACGTATTCACTGCCTGGGAGCAGAGGGACAGCATATATTCTATACTTTACCATCAACTGATGAAACTTATGAAACTGCTCTTACTTCTATAACGAACATTTTTGTGCCAAGAGTAAATGTGGTGTATAAATTCTGCCAACGTGGACAGTGTAATAGAGAATCCACAGAACAATTTGTAGAAGCTTTGAGAGAGCTGGTTGTTACCTGTGAGTTTGGGAATCTAACAGATGAAATGCTAAGAGACCAAATTTTGGAAAAAAACAAACTCCCTTTGCATTAGAGACAGACTGCTCCTAGAGTAGGATTTAACCCTTGCTAGCCAAATTGAAACAGCAGTGGTAGAGGCTAAAACTCTCAGTCAGGGAAATGCTGGGAATGTGCAAACTGTGAATACAGTACTGTGACCTAATAATGCACAGGCAAAATACAGTGCTAAGGAAAGTCATTCACTAGAAAACCATGCAGCAACTACAAATAAAAAAATACAAACTTTGCTACATGTAATGCAAAAGCTATACAGTGCCACAAATGCTCAAAGGTGGGTCACTTTGCTAAGGTCTGCTGTAGTTCTGCTAAAGATGTTCATACTCCATTGATTTGAATAAAATCAGCCTGGATTCGCTCACACACAGTGGAGCTGAAGCTGAGGTCAGCCCAGAGATGCCTCCTTTTGCATATTTGGGCTAATCTGTCAGGGGGGCCTATCGGCTCCCAGTGGGAGTTTTGTCAAGACCAAAGAGGAAGCAATAGGGTTAAAGTCCAATGCAAGGTACAGTAAAGGTTTAGGCAATATTCAGAGTCCAGGCCAAGGGTCAATAGGCAGGTGGCAAATGGCAAGGTCAAGTTCAGGCAAAGGTCAGAAGTCCAGAAATCAATAAAGAAGTAATTTAGGAGCAAACCCAGGAATAATTAGCTAAAGCTATACTTGGTCATTGAACCCGGGTCTGCGTCCTTCTATAATTGAATTTGGTGCCAAAGCCAAGAAAAGCTGGTCACGGTGCTGTGACTTCATCGCGCTGGTGCCGCAACACACGTGGCGGCCATGGGTGCCACCATTGTTGGAGCGACGCCAGCAAGAAAGGACGCGCCACCCGGAGCTCCTGGAAGAGCTCCGGGCGGCGATTGTGACATAATCTCAGTTTCAGCTCCACTGTGTGTGAGCTCACACCAGCTGATCAGATTCAAATCAATGGAGTAAGGACACTGAGCAGATCTGCTTCTCTCAACCTGTAAAAATAACCAGGCTGAAAACAGCCAAATGCCCGTGGAGTGACCCTGGGTCAGGTGGAGTGGAAAAATGGCACGACTAAGGGACAAGTAGGAAAGTCAGTGGGGTTTAATGCATGGTATTATGGGGATTGTAGTACAGGTAAAAGCAGGGATAAAGGGGGAAGGGCTAAGCCTTTAAATAGAGGGGGAATGTGCGGGAACCCAGCATACCTTGGGGGCCTACACAGAAAGTCAATGTTTCCCTCCTGCCCTCCCGACATGGTAGGATGGGAGATAATTTTGCAGCTTTGGCATAGTGGGGCTGCCCTTCTGGGTATCCAAAAGGGGCTGTAGTGTCAAGGTGAGATTGGCCTGGAGCTAGGAGGCACAGTATGCGAGGAAGTAGGTGACAGAGGCTTAGCTTTAGGCTGGAGAATAGGTTGCTTAAGTAGAGTACTGTTAATTTATTTGAAGTACTATTAACTCATTTGTTATAATAATACAAATAATGTTGTTTCTTTGGTGGATATTTTTACCCTAAGCTTGAGTAAGGTTATGTAATAAAGCAAGCTGCTGCCTTTTCAACCCAAAAAAGTTGTGGTTGTTATTTACCGGGGTAAGGGGTTGGGGGCCGACTTCAAGCGATACACAAGTCAGGAGCCTGCAGTCTATTACAGCAAAAGGATCCAGGAGTTGATGCCCACAGATTGTGAGTGTGTGTTTTGCTGGAAAGACCTGCCAAGTCATAACATCTGCCCTGGCAAATAATTATCATATAATATTCATTGGCATGAAGCTTGATTGAGATACTTACAGAGAGGGGTCACTCCACTGTGAGACTTTAATAAGGTATTAAAGTGCTCCCTATTCATTTAGTTATCCAGAGCTCTGGGGATGTAGGTAAGAACTTTGGCTGATCTGTGATATTACATTTACCTAATAATGCATTAGGAATCAGGACTGCTATTTACTAACTGAGTTAGCGGTTAGGAGAACTGTAACGCTAGAACTGCACTACTCTGTTTAACACTTTAAATACCTGTTGGCTTTTTTTTTTATTCGTTATACAGTAATGGGACCTGTCATCCAGAAAGTTTGGGACCTGGGGTATTTCTGTAATTTGAATCCCCATGCCTTAAGTCTTGAAAAATCATTTAAACATTAAATAAGCCAAATAGTATTGTATTGACTGCAATAAGCATTAATTATACTCTCTACTGCTATACTCTCTACCATATACCAAGCTGCCCTATTATTGAATTTGATTTATAACTAATAATACCTGTTACTATAATAACGAATGACTAGCTTCTATAATATTGTGACACGGTTGTTTCTCTCTGCATTGGTTTTATACAACATTATAATTTCTGCAGTTTCAGATTTTAGGCATAGAATGAATGTAAATGACATGCGCCTCAATCTAAACGTCTTTTGTTTATTGTAATGAATTGGTATTCAAAATATTACAGGCACTCTAGGAAATACAAATGATTTAATTCTGTAGAAAAGGCAATTATCTTCATCTGTACTAATTAAAAGCACACTTTCCCTGCTGCGTGCTGGGTATTGTTTCACAAGGCTCATATGATGGAGAGATTTGCTTTGGATAAATAATAATGTCTGCTTTTAAGTTGCCTGTATTCCACTCCAGGGAGGGGCAGAAACATCCAAAAGTGACATTACACCCCAGTACCCCAGTGACCTGTGCAGTTTGGGAATCCTGTGGGGACTTCCATGAAGCAGTCAGAAAAAACAGCTGATGTCATCTTCAAACGTAGCATCTCCCCGAAAAAAAATCAGCCCTGTTTAATATTTTTTTCCAATCAGACCTCAAAGGAAATATTTAATATGTATTGACAGGAAATAAAAATCCCCAGCAGCTTTAACCCATTCCCTAGAAGTCATGGAATGCTTTGTGAATTGTGAAGGCCTCTGATAGTATCAAAGTGATAGTGCTGGGGAAATGACTAAACACACAGGTCATACAAACATCCATCAACCACTGATAGCCCCAAGCAAGTTTAGGATGATAGTGCTTATAATCCTATTGTCAAGCACTGAGAAATATGTTAGCACTAGTGATGGGCGAATCTGCCGCGTTTTGCTTCACATCGTTTCTCTAGAAATTTGCAAAACGGTGAAAAATTTGCAAAAAAGCCACTGTGTCTTATATTGGATGCGAGCGTCCATTTTTGGACACAGATACACATTGCCAATGTCTAAAAAACAGGACGCCGGCATCCAAAAACCAAAATGAGATAGGGTGAATTTTTGCTAGGCAATATTTTACTTGAGTTTCGCAAATCGCGGGAATTCGTCACAAATTTGCCCCAGGCGAATAAATTCACCCATTACTACTTAGGTGTATATGATATAAGATATTTTAGCCACAATGCCCGTGATAAATGTTTTTTCTTTAAATTGGATCACCATACCTGCTTAGAAAAACTTTTTAACATCAAAAAAGTTTTGTCACCAATATGGACATATGCAGCTTAGCTACCACCAAGTTCACTGTATTATTATTACAGGGAAAAGGAAATCAGTTTTATAGTTTAGAACTACAGGTACAGTATGTGATCTGCTATCTGGAAACCCGTTATCCAGAAAGCTCCAAATTACATGAAGGCAGCTTCCCATAGATTCCTTCTATCCAAATAATAATTTTTTTTAAATGATATCCTTTTTTTTTTTTAATAATAAAATAGTATTTGTACTCAATATCAACTAAGATATATTCAATCCTTATTGAATGCAAAAGAGGCCTGTTAATCAGTTTGTTTTTTTAGTAGACGTAAAGGAGAATTCAACCCTAAAGTAAAAAAAAAACCATATACCCCTACCCAACATAGACCCCCCTCTCTCTTTCCCCCTGGCCTAGCTGCTACCCCAGGAAAATACCCCTAAGTCTTTACCTACCGCTCTATGCAGATCCACAGTCCAGTAGAGTTCACAGCAGCCATGACGAGCAGCAATCAGCATGGCTTTATGAAGTATAGGTCATGTCACAAAAATCTGATTGCTTTTTATTATGAGGTAAGTAAGATGCTGGACAGTGGGGGAGTAGTAGATGTGATCTATTTGGATATTGCCAATGGGTTTGATGCCATGCTCCACAAAGGTCTGTTAGGCTTAATGAAGTTGTTTGCATATGAATAGGAAACTGGCTACAGGATCAGGTACAGAGGGTGTTTGTTAATAGTACATTCTATACTTGGAGTAAGGTTCTTAGGGGCATATTTACTAACATTGGAGATAAAAATCTGGAGATGTTACCCATAGCAACCAATCAGATCTTAGCTTTTGTTTTCTGATTTTTAAGTTGGCCATACACGGGCCAATAAAAGCTGCCGACAGACCAAGTCGGCAGCTTATTGGCACATGTATGGTTCCCTCCGACGGGCTTCACCGATCGATATCTGGCCGATATCGGGCGGGACTAAAAATCCCGTCGGATCGCGGCCGCATCTGTTCGTTAATGCGGTCATCGCGATCCAACCACCCATTTGGCCTCAATTATGATCCGGGCCCATGATCATCCCGATATCGCCCACCTCTGCGTGTATGGCCACCTTAAGGTGGCTGTTTAAATCTAATTGCTGATTGGTTGCCATGGGCAACATCTCCAGAAATCTCTCCAGATATTTATCTCCAATGTTTGTAAACAGGCCCCCTAGTATATACCCAAACCACTTATACTCTAAATGGGACTGCACTAAGTCAATACATAATGGAAAAGGACCTTGGAGTCCTTGTAAGTAATAAACGTGACTGTAGCAAGCAATGCCAATCAGCAGCATCAAAGGCAAATAAGGTCTTAAGCTGTATTAAAAAGAGTATTGATTCACTGCAGGAAGGGGTCATTCTTCCACTGCAAAATGCACTGGTAAGGCCCCATCTAGAATATGTCATATAGAATATATGTAGAATATATACTGTATAGAATATACAGTTTTAAACAGGACATTACTGAATATAAGAGGGTACAGAGAAGCATAACTAAACTGGTAAAAGTCATGGAAAATCTTAAGTTTGAGGAAAGACTGGCCAAATTGGTGATATTCATGCTGGAGAAGAGGCACTATATAAATGTATATATCTAATCTAATCATCTAATATATATGTATATATTTAATGCTTTATATACCAGTAGGTCTTCCCAAGAAGGGGATGGATGGCTTTATGGCAAGTGAGGGAATACAGGGCTATGGAAGATAGCTCATAGTACAAGTTGATCCACGTTGATCCGATTGTCATTTGGAGTCTGGAAGGATTTTTCCCCCTCTGAAGCAAATTGGAGAGGTTTCAAATGGGGTTTTTGCATTCCTCTGGATCAACTAGCAGTTAAGCAGGTTAAAATAGAGTTAAAAGGTTGAACTTGATGGACATGTGTCTTTTTTCAACCTTATTTACTATGTTACTAAGTTAGAGATACTGCTATCACCAAGAGCCTTATTAACCTTTTCAGGCTTGAGCAATCTATGGTAGTAAGCTTTTTCAGGATTAACTGAAAGTTGTTTGTATGTTACAGTATATAAACACAGAGGTTGTTTCTTCATGAAAATTCAAACATTTACCTGTCTGTCTAGACAAGGTGCACAACACAAACAATAATACTCATCACCCAGCTCATTCCCACCTCTATCTCCACATTGTGCAATCAGTAAGACATTAATATTTAAAGTTTTGTTTATTCTCAATGTATTGGGCAATGTAATTTTGCCCCTTTCATCCTTCAACCTATAGGATGTTGGAAATTGCTTATCACTGATTGGTTTCTATGCATTACTGTCAAGGACCAGATATTCCCACAGTGTTGGAAAATTAACCCCAGTTTACGGTCTATGACCTGTAGACCATATTGAACTGATTACATCTAAATCTCACCTCTTTACTAAGGGCCAACTGATCAAATTAGCCTGTTGTAGCCACATTCTTGTGTGACAATAACAGGCAACGGTCCATTCATTTAGTGTTGTAGCTTGTGCCATGAAGGATTTGTCCCTGTTTGCTCAGCTTAAAAATTGTGTAGAAAGCATTGAACATATATAAACTTTCATGAGAGCTTGGGAGGTTTTTGGTCAC
The DNA here is from genome assembly GCA_024363595.1 of Xenopus borealis. Lineage (NCBI taxonomy): Eukaryota > Metazoa > Chordata > Amphibia > Anura > Pipidae > Xenopus > Xenopus borealis. The sequence goes on from CM044435.1 coordinate 108,739,357, forward strand.
AGTCAGTTCTTCCAACAATAGAACAGATTTGGTTTTCCCTGGACCATATCATTATGGCTGGCTAGAGACAATATTTTTTTAATCAGTACACAACATAGAATTGAATTTGAAAAGAGTTGAAATACCCTTGCTTTGTAAAGATTTCTCAACTGCTGTAATGACTCAGCAGTCCCCAGATCTGTGTGCATCAGCAAATGCCAAACAAAAACACTAAATGGGCACTAGCAATGAGGCAACATGTCGGCTGTCCAATGAGGGTTACTGTTTGTACATGGAATGCACGTGATGTATTTATTCTGATAGATTTGATGGCACATGGAGAATAGGAGCTTCCACACTTCCTCTTCTCTTCTGTGCCTTCTATTTTATCTTTAATTGCTACCATTACGATACTCAACAGTCTTGCAAATAAATGTAAATGGCTATCCTGCACAATGTCTTGTTACATCATCTGCTTGTTTTACTTTCCTCTCTACATGCACTCTCTTTCCTCCCAATTTTACCTGCTGATTTTCCATAGGCCCAGCTATCATCTATTATATGTATCAAGAACTCATCTACATCTATAATGGTTTTTGCTACAACCGGCTGAACCTTCTAACAAGTACTAGTATATAGGTAATTTTTTTCAATCTTAGCCTTCAATACTTATGATGCAATTCCCTCCAATTTAAATGGAGGTAATAGCTATGAATAGCAAGATTTTGCTTTTTGAAGACCATCCTGGTTCTAAACAGAAATTCCAGAATTCCATTTCTTTTTAAGGATCCTCAGTGCCTTCTTAGATGAAGCAAACTAAAATGAATGCAGAGGTAACTCTTGCAGCCCAAATATGCTGCAGCATGTAAAATAAAGTTGAGCAAACTACTGGAGATTTGCACTATTCAGCATTACCTGGTTAGCAACTGTAGCTTCCTTTTAACTGGCTTTAAAGTTTTTTATTCACACAATAACTTTTAGGTTAATGTTCATGTCCAAAACTGAACTAGATGTTAAACGGCAAGAGACATTGCAGTGGAGCCCCTTGGTAACCCAAATAGCCACTTTGGGGGAGGGGGTTGTCATAAAATGTACACCTGTGACTGTCATTGGAAGTGTGCTTACGCATCCAAGTGTGCAAGGCAGAAAGCAGTCTCATGCTTTACTTGATGGGACAGTCACGCTCTATAGACTCAAGGGGCAAACAGTCAACCTTATCCATTAAGAGTATCAGAATGCACTCACCTCTCTTGAGAATCCTGAGACTTCATCTTAGCCTACCAGAAAAATAAACAGGGCGGAATGACATCCATAGGGGTCACTTTCTGACCCCTGTAGCGCTCCTGTAAAGGCAGATTTACACCTCGGTTTCTGGAAATTGTATTCCCACTGTAATAAAAAACAAAATTAAACTTTCTTACCTTGAGCTAGATCTATTTTTATGAAAGCAAAATGTTCCTGGCTATAACCGCCAAGCCCTGCCATCTATTTGTTGTTCCAACGTTGTCTTTTCTTAAAGTGAAAATATACCATAGTTATAAGCAGGGGTACCTTTCATATTTCTGTAATTGCTCAGTAAGACATATAGTTATACAATAACAGAAAGTCATATACATATATATATACATATATATATATATATATATATATATCACCTTTGCTTTTATTTATAAGGTACCAGCATATTCCTCAATTCATCAAAGTTAGGGCAGGACTAAAACCGAGGGTGAAAGGATCCCTCTTGTTTGAGCTCTCAGTCTTCTGTTTAATTGATGCTAAACTATGATCATTGTATTTTACTCTATTAAGCAGTAAAATATTGATAGCAAACCTTAGTGAAAATAAACCATCCGAGGTGTGTTTGCACTTCTAGATCTATTCTAGAGGTTTATTTGTCAAAGATAGAATTTGTGAATTATATTTTTTTTTCATTGAAAAAAAAAAACTCAATCTACTAATCAAAATAAATGGGTCTACCAATTGAAAAAAAAAAAAAAAAAATGAAAAACTTGAATTTAAATAAATTTATACCCCCACAATTCCCATTGACTTCTAAATGAATCCTTCAGCTTTTAGATGCCTAATTTTTACATTCAAGGTTTTTTATTTGTTTTGAGCTTAATTTCTAAAATTGTAGCTTTCTGAACTTTAATTTGAATTAGCAAGTTTAGCAAAAAAAAACTTCTGACACTGATAAATCAGCCACAGAAAAAATTGCTTACATTTTGCCTAGAACAACTCCCATTGAGATCTACATGAATTCACCAGCTTTTACAATTCAGTTTTTTAAATTTGTTTTGAACTTAATCTCTTAAATGCAAACTTTAATTTGAATTAGTGATTTTAGGGGAAAAAACTTAAATTTGATAAATAAGCCTGTTAGTTTTTGAATTATAATAATTATAGTTATAATTGGCCGAGAGTTGGTTACTGTGTTGGTTGTGTTCCACACTTATCGTTTTAACAATAATAAAATTGGTATTGTTAAATTTATAATTTCACATAGTTAATTTGGAGATTTAGCAGAATGCCATTAGTATAAAATAAAATATGTACAGATAAAAAAATCCAGCAAAGTTTGTCTCTGCATTGGTTAAGAAGCATGTTGTGAGTGTCTAAGCACATTACCTGAATTCACTTGTCTATCACCCATGGTGAAGATTTGTAAGCTTTCTGTTAGTTTCCAGAGGCAAGAATTGTTAGTGTTTTTATTTTATTTAATGTGAAGACTTCTTGGAACAATGATCATATTGCCCGGGGTAAAAGGAAAGCTGCATATACAGATATTGTTGACAGCTCAGGGTGTGTGATAAAGCAGTGGCAGCTGCTAATCACAGCAATGGCTAGTTACATGTTAGGGTATTAGTAATTATGTTGCAGACTTCTCAAATCTACAGAGACAGGGGTCAATCCCAGTCAATCAGAATGAAGGTGCTTGTGAACGTGCCTCGCTTAATTTGTGCCTTGAATCAGAGCTGAATTTTCTGCAAGGCAGATAGGTAATCAGAAAGCCCAGTGGACTAGGCTTACATCAAATTCATATTTCTCATAACTGAAAACAGAGGGCATAACTAGGTAGTCTTATAATTCATCAAGCTATAAGAAAAGTATCTTCAGTGGGTAAATGTATCTTGAAAATCTAATGTTTGTAAAAAAAACTTTAAAATCTATGTTATTAAGAGAATATCAGAAGTAGGAGACCTTGTCTGTCAATGAAATGCCTGGGGCAAGTTACTATTTCGTCCTGATTTCCATGAACAGCACCATTTTTTTCACTGTATCCATTAAAAATGTAATTTGTTGTTAAGTTCATGTTAATGAAAATAAGTGCATAGAAGTTTAGAATTGGAATGTTAATGCCCCATTGCCAGGCATGGACATTAAGGGAGTTTTTTATCAACATTCATATTTTCCCCGATTCAAATTCAAATGAAAAAGTCTTGATTTTGAATAATGGTTTTAAAAACATAAATCTTCAATATGTATTAAGCAAACAAAAAAACTATGAAAAACTTTTGAGGTTATGTAGAAATAGTAGTATTTTTTTTTAAATTAACAAAATATGAATTTGAGATATTTAAATTTTTTCATTGTTTCACTTTTTATAATTGGATTTTATTTAAATTTTGCTAAAGATCCCCCCTAGTGTTCAAGCTTTCTGTGAGCCACTATCCAAGCATCAATGATGTACCTTACACAATTATTTTCTATGATAGAGTTAATTTCATGGGTACTTCCACTGTACTGTATAAAAAGAAAGGAAACATTCTAAAGCTTGTGAGTTTTATCATTTATTCAACAATGTTGAGAAAGGCCACTGCCAACTCATATTTAATTGTAGTAGAAATACTTACCCAACCACTTTAATTTACCTTTTAGCCTGCTCACTTCTATCATACACAACTCAGAATTCCAGCACCATAATTCAAATATGTAAATAAAATATGTATTTACACATTTTGCCAGGGTGTTGGTGTAAACTCCTGTGAGTGAGATCTTGATCTTGGTTCATTCTATTTACTTACAAAGGTGCTACATTATACCAGTGCAATTGTCTATAGCTATTGTTGTTTTTTTAGAATACTACAAATTGGAAAATTAATCTTCACCTCTGTCTCATGCACCTTAAATGTCTCTGATATTCATAGACTATATAATGTGCACTACTGGGGTCTTCTTTATCCATACTCTCTTCTTAAATCCAAGCCTTCTCAGGTTCTCATTATTCATAAAGCTCTAAATTACAGAAAGGCCAAATTCCATAGACTCAATTTTATCCAAATATTAAAAATGTTTAAAAATTAATTCATTTTTCTCAATAATAATAATAATAATAATAATAATAAAACAGTGCCTTGTACTTGATCCAATCTAAGAAATAATTAATCTTTATTGGAAGCAAAACCAACCTATTGAGTTTATTTACATAATTTTCTAGTAGACTTAAGGTGTGATGATCCAAATTACGGAAAGATCAGTTATCTGAAAACCCTCTGAGCATTCTGCATAACATATGAAGCTTTTCCACTAGTAGATTTCCTGCTAAGCTATATCCCGGAATAACCTTATTTATGTTGCTGTTTTTTAACATGAAGAACATGAATTGATTTTCATGTATGTTTTGCTTTAAAATTTTATTGCCAAATACTATACAAACACAAACACCTTGGTAGTTTGATTCTCTCTCTATCCCAATGTTTCAGAAAATTTCAATAGAGCTGCAAGGGTGGGAGAAGCATAGGTAGTCATAGAAAACAAAAGCTAAAAAATTTGATTTTTTTTTTTCTCTTGGTTTATGAAAAGGAACTCATTTTCTAACCCAGTATGTGCAATATAGTGTAGGAGATTAGACAAATCCTCCTGTTATTCTGTCTGTGACATCATCCAGCCCAGTTACAGGCTGGAGAGCCATCCAATTGGCTGTGTGCCCCAGTGCATCCTGGGAGAGGGTGTGCCTGACTTTGGAGCCAAATGTGCAGGGTTACCCACAGAATTTAACAGGAGTACTGTGTTGCAGTATCCAGCCAGAATTAGTTTTGTGAGACTGTCCAGGAGTGCAAAAAAGCTGCTCCATCTCTAGAAGTACAGAGAGTGCCTATCCTGTTCCCTGCCTAGCTGCTAGAGACTCAGGAGATGAAAGGTGCTACTGGTGAGATTGATCCATCTGCAGAGCTGCTTGTAATTTCCAGTGTGACTCCAGTGTGAGCCATCCAAAGGAGGATTTTATCATGGGGCCCCATTTGAGGATGGTCTTGTGCATTAACCTGTAACATGGGAGTGGTTGCTAAGTTCCAAAGGGAGAGGTACTTTTGGGAAAGGTAGCGCTGCTGGTGGTATAAGAGCGGGAAGGGACACTCCATTTGAACTGAACATTGTGGTTATTAACCCCTTCCAGAGGATTGGGACTTTGATAATAAAAAAGATTGTGTTGGAGAAACTGTCAGGTACCTAATAGTGAGCTAGGTAGGTCCCATGTGCCCCCAGTGCAGGAGTGCATTGTGTATTAGATTGCCCAAGTTCTTTCACTACTGTTTTACATACAGTTATATTTATTTCATTTGCAAAATTGTTTGTTTTATTTTTCCTAGTGGAACCCCCCTGAGGTGTGCTCCTCAGTGTTCTCTAGGTGGATACGCTGCACTGTAAATCCCAATTCCCAGTACTTTTTATACACAAAAGGGACTCGGGGCCCGGGATTGCCAAGGGTTAATTGCTGTGTAAAGAGACAATAACCAAATTAGGGTTATAATAGTAAAGGAGAATGCAAAAGGGATTTAAGGAGCCTTATTTTTATAAAATTAAAATTCTTTTATCAGCTACAAATTCTTTCTACCTCCATGCACACAGGCACCCCCAAACAAATATTATAGAGAATGTATTTGCCTTTAAATATTAACTCCCTTCTGACACCTGGTTGACTCTAGAGTCGGTAAGCAGTCAAAGTCTCATTCACACACAATAACATGTAAAACAGTCTGGTTTTTATCTCTAAGAAAAAAAAAGAATGTTCATAAACAGCCTCACATTTCTGTAACGAGAATGCCGTTATATTTTCCTGAGATTGTTTTCTTTCTGCAAAGCCTGTGTGGTTTGTTCTCCCGCTAGTTTTTTCTCCAATTACCTAGCTGTGAGAAAAGAGACAGTCTCACCTGACATTAAGAGCTGCAGATCTTTAAGAAGGGATTCATTGCATGGTTATTGATCTACTATGTACTCACACACGCAGAGTTCTATACTATTTAATTATCTCAAGATGCTACAAGAATTGCTGTTTCACCAGGATTAACTTAAATCTGGCAGCTGAAAACTCAGACAAATTCTGAAACTTGGACACAGTACGACAGCAGCTTCAGCAAAGTACACCCTACAGAGAGATGTCTTAACAGATTTTTGACTCTTTTTTTCTACTTCTTTTTTTTCCATGATTGCCTGCGGGTCCTCCTTTTCATCACCGAATCACCATGTTACTTAAGTGTCGAGAAATGCCAAACACAAGGCGAAAAATGCAGTCAGATAATAAATACACTGCATAAATCTGACACGCATCAGCTGCAAGGAATATTCTTTGTTTTATTTAATTATCCCCTGTTTTTTCTAAAACATTACAATTAGTAAGATGTGAAAAAATGCTTATTTCTATATCTTACTTATGAGATGTGCATGGAATAATTACCCATTTTAATTACTAATTATATATTTTACTGTTTCTACTTATGTGTTCACTGACATTAAAAAAAAATACACATTAGCTATATTCACAGAAATGGAGACTTGGAGAGCATGAAAAAAAGAACATTTGAGAAATGCAAGGGTAAAGGGCAGGGAGAGTTAGCATAAGAGGGAAATGTGTCATTCACGTTGGGGGTCACTGCGTGGTACAAGGCGTAATGAGTTCAGCGTTAACTGGTTACACTCACACATTACTAAAATGGAAGCAAATACACATTCCTATTATTATTATTTGTATTAATAATTTGTATTACACATCATATAATGCTGACGTTACACCATCTTTACAGATATTGTTCAGTTCAGGTATGGGACCTGTTATCCAGAATTCTCAGGACCTGTGGTTTTCAGGATAACGGATCTTCCCATATTAAGTCTACAAGAAAATCATGTAAACATTAAGTAAACCCAATTTATCTCCACTCCCCAAGCGCAAATTCATTAAAATGCAAAGTTGCGTCTTTGCTGCCGAACATTGGCAAATTTTCACTAGCGTTAATTCTGCTGGGCGAGCATTTCATAGTGAAATAGCAAAAAAAAAATACCTTGAAACTCAAATTTTTCTGGAAAACACAACTCAAAACTTAATAAATAACCCCCTCAAGAAACTGAAGATTATGAAGATAGGACTAAGATAGATGAATCTTTGATGGAGAAGGACATAGAGGTGCAAATTCACTAAAGCGTAACTCTAGCTCTAATTTGCCAGTGTGACGTCAATTCGCAACTTTGCTGATTCACTAACAGCATCCCTGGCGAAAATTCTCTAGCGAAGGGGATCGACTTGCGCAACTTTGCACCCTTATGCCAGGCAAAGTTGCGCACTGACGAAGGGGCGTAACTACGCTAATTCCCCAAGATGAACATTTTTGTGAACGTTACCTCTTATGCTAGAAGGTACTTTGCCAGGTCAGACCTGGCGAAGTTCAATACAATAGATGGGAGTTTGAAAAAAAACCTTGAAATTTTTTCTAAGTCACAAAAAAAGCTGGCGTCTTTTACCTTTTGTTGGGTGATAGTCTTAAAAATAGTGAAAATGTTTTTAGGCTTACCCTCCTTCCCCCCTACATTTCCTAACATATGGCAACTCAGCTATACAGGGGGCACGTTTAGGGCAATAGGACAACTTTATTTTATTCATTAAAGGTTTCCTGGGCTTGTGTAGTGTAATGTAGTGGCTGTAACTTACACCTCTATTATACGCTTAAGTTCCCGCCGTATGCAAATTAGGCATCACTAGAGTAAATGTGCTTTGCCTGGCAAATTAACAGTAGCGCTACTTTGCTACCATTCGTCGCCCTGAGCGCAAATTCACATCTTAGTCAATTTGCCTAGTTCTGGCGAAAATTCGCCTGGTGAAGTGCGGCGAACGTCGGGGAAGGCAACGCTAACGCATTTTCCCACTTTAGTGAATTTGCCCCATAGAGAGAAGGGTAATTTTCACCCTTACAAACCATAGATAAGCCCCTTTTTAGAATATTCAGTGCAACTGTTATTAAAATAAAAATAGTCCGCAGAGAGTAGTGACTAAGCTGAAGAAATTGTTGTGTTTGGTAGCCGAGGATGAGGAGGTTATAACAATACTTTATTAGCAGGTTCATGCAGCCATTACATAACAGCAGTAAGTCTTACTTTCACTTTCAAGATGTACAGAAAGTCCTGTGTATGCACAGTGACACCTGCAGGCCATTTGTATAAACACCACAGAAATGTATCGAACATCTCAGTTATAACGAAAGGCTGGCCAAGTTGAGATTGTTTACATTGCAAAAGAGGTGTACTTGTCTCTATATCTATATAAAAAGGGAAATGTAATAAACTATATGACACCTACCCAACAGGCTAAATACAGCTTTGATACTCTTTTTATTTATTTTATCCATCAAGGTGGCAGAGGCTAGAGTATGGATCATGACACTGAAGTTCTTCAGCTATTGCTATTCTACAAACACCATTGAGTGTTACCAAATTTTGCACGTTTGATCAAAGACTGAAAATTGTGCCAAACCCTACACAAGCTTATGCTAGAATGAAGCTTATATACTTCTTAGAAATACTGAAAAAGTTCTGCTGCACAGTACTCCACCTGTTAAGATGAGAGAATTAAGGTAAATTACAGATAAAAAATACATTCAACTCATTATTAATGTCATAATAACTATAATTAAAACCTTTAAAAATCATAAATGCAGCAAATAAGTATTACCAGTTTCAGATAATTCATCTATCTATATTTCTGTCTATCTATTTATATTTCTGATTCAGATTTTTCATTTGAACTTTTATTTGAGTGTCAAAATACCAAAAAATCAAAAGTTACATTTACATAAATTTATTAAATGACATCATAAACAAATTAGAGCTATAAGTTACATAAAATAATTTTTTGTTTTCTGCAAATAATAAAAAGAAAAATTGGATATAAAAATCAATGTGTTGCCAAACACATCAAATTCTGATGCATATTTTTCTACCACAGAGGACAATATTGAACACCCAAATGCAGGATATGGTTTTTTCCATGCCTATATCAAGTGCCACTTAAAGTTTGTAAATGCAAGTGGAGCCATGGTGTCTACAGGAGCAAAGATTCTGACATTTGGTCTAAGTGCATCTATCGAAGTCTCATAACTCATTACCCCAGGGGCTGTGATACAAAGAGCAGCCTCCAAAAATAGTGTCTTCTTGTTACAAATGTCACAGGAAGTCAAAATTAAAAGGCCTAATACCTCTGTGTTTCCAGCTTGTTCCAGCAGAGATGTGAAGGTAGAGAAAGCTCTAAACACTTTCTTCAAATACAAAAGTCAATAATGAACAGGGTTTGTGAGCAATTGATTGAATCCATAGTGAGATCTGGCAACTGATAGTATCAATTAGAGGTGTATTAATAGGCAAAGTTTTGAACTCACGATTGACATTATTTTTAATGAGAAAATATATCAATCAAATATGAGAACAAAGTTGTATGTCAGTATTGATCATGCTAGCTATCATATTAACCACTTCTGTTTCTTTGTGTTTGCAAATCTTCATTTATATTTCTAAAACACACAGAATATTTCCTTCATATCAATTGTCTAGAATAATAAACATCAGTAGAAATATAATGGTATATGGAAAATATGTGTAGTATATTTTGCATTGGCTTTTAACAAGTAGATGCAACAAAGTCATTGAAATATAGTAAAATTTATGCAAAGATGTTTTAAATGTTCTTTGCAAGATTGCTAAAAAAAACAACTATTTTAGGGTTTGGGGGTGGGTTTTATGACACTTAAAGAAAATAATGCTTTCATAAATTGTTTATTTAATTTTAACATGGGTATGAATATTACCATTGATGTCAGTGTCTGAAAACAGTTGTTCTTGTCCTCTGTCCTCAAAAAGACATTAGACATTATGGATGTTGGCACAAGCATTGCAGGGTTAAGGGTAGAAAAAAGAGCATGGCTTGCATGGGCCCTGTACTTAGTGCCTTCCTGATGTCATACATAGTGATGGGCGAATTTATTTGCCAGGGATGAATTTGCGGCGAATTCGACAGCAGAAATTTGCCAAAAAAAGAGTCGCGTGAAATTTTTGACACGTCGAAAACGACACGACGGGACGAAAACGACGGGACGTGCGTCAAAAAACGTGCCGCGACTCGTTTCGCTAATTTTTTGCCAATTCACGAATTTCACGGAGGTAGATTCACCCATCACTAGTCATGCATACATACAGGGCTCCTTTTCGCCTTTCATTGTCTTGCTCTACTGTCTTTTGTGTTCTAAGACATTTAAGGTAGAGGGTATCAATAGAGAAAGGTACATTTGGCAGCTGCACACATCTTAAACTTCTAGCAAAAAGTATATTAATAGTAAATGGATGCAGGTAAAGAGTGTTGCTCCTTTAAATAATGGTACCAGATAAAGAAAAGGCAAATAAGCTAAATCAGTTCTTTTCTTCAGTTTATACAATGGAGGAGTCTGAGGAGTCTGAGTTCCCAGGCTCACTTCATAGCTGCACTGATGGTTCAGCTCAATCTAGTCAGTGGTTTATTCAGGATATGATTCAAATAGATTTAATAAAAATTTACGTAAACCGGGCTTCAGGGCCTGATGGCATACACCCCTGGGTTTAAAGAGACCTTAGTTCAGTTTTAGACCAGTCCCAATTTCTGATTTTCTCAAATTTGCTTTCATCTGGTATGGTACCATTACTATATTTAAAAAGGGATTACTATTGCAGCCCGGCAGTTTTAGGCCAGTAGGTTTGACATCTGTGGTGGGCAAATTGTTTGAAAGCTTGTTAAGGGATCATATTCATATTATTTTATTCTAGTGAATAGCATTATGAGCAGCAATCAGCATGGCTTTATGAAGGATAGGTCATATCAGACAAATTTGATTGCTTTTTATAATGAGATTAGTAAGATGCTGGACAGTGGGGGGGGCAGTAGATGTGATCTATTTGGCTTTCGCCAAAGCCTTTGATACCGTGCCCCACAAACTGCTTTCTAAACTAAGGTCTCTTGGGCTTAATGAAGTTGTTTGCACATGGATAGGAAACTGGCTTCAGGATTGGGAACAGAGGGTGGTTGTTAAAGGTACATTTTCTAATTGGAGTAAGGTTCTTAGTGGGGTCGCCCAGGGCTCGGTATTGGGTCCATTTTTTTTTAACTTGTTCATTAATGACTATGGGGAGGGTATTGTAAGTAATGTATATTTAAGATGAGACAAAACTATCCAGCCCAATGCATTTAATCCAGGATGCAGCTTCCTTGCAACAGGATCATAACACACTGGCAATCTGGGCAGTTAAATGGCAAGTAAGATTCAATATTGATAAATGTAAAGTCGTGCACCAGGGATGTAAAAATATCCAAACCACTTATACCCTTAATGGGAAGCCACTAGGCAAATCCATAATGGAAGGACCTTGTAGTCCTTGTAGATAATAAACTATGAGGAACGAGTGGCCAAATTGAATTTGTTCAAACTGGAGAAGCGGCACTTAAGAGGTGATATGATAACTCTGTATAAATATATAAGGGGATCATATAATAATCGCTCTAATGCTTTATGTACCAGTAAGTCTTTCCAGCTGACTCAAGGTCACCCACTCCGATTAAAAGAAAGAGGTTCCACCTAAATATTCGGAAGGGTTTTTTTTACAGTGAGAGCTGGGAAGATGTGGAATTCTCTTCCTTAATCAGTCGTACAAGTTGATACATTAGATAGCTTTACGAAGGGGTTGGATGACTTTTTATAAAGTGTGGGAATACAAGGTTATGGAAGATAGCTTATAGTACAAGTTGATCCAGGGACTAGTCCGATTGCCATTTTGGAGTCAGGAAATAATTTTTTCTCCCTCTGAGGAAAATTGGAGAGGCTTCAAGGGTTTTGCCTTCCCCTGGATCAACTAGCAGTTAGGCAGGTAAAAATAGTTGAAAGGTTGAACTTGATGGACATGTGTTTTTTTCAACATATTATTAACATTATTAACATGTATTTCTATAGCGCCAACATATTCCGTGGCGCTGACATAACTTACTATGTTACAATACTCTCCATTTATTTATAGCCCTTGAACAATACCAGAATGGAGAAGGTGTTGTATAGAAAGCTCAAAATAAAGCAAAGTAAGTGCTATTTTTTCTGGACTTTTAATTGGATTCCTCCATAGAAGCCTACTTTAATAAGTGGATAAGTTGATGATCTACCACATTTCTACCAAATTGGTAAATCTACCATGCACAGTATCTCTTTGGTTTACTAGTGAATGTTCTGTTTAATTTTCTTCTTGAACTCTCCTCTCATGTAAAGACTTTGTATCAAAACACACCTTCAACCTTACTGTGATTAAATAAGTATTAACTTCCTTCAAATTATTTTAAAACCCTCTATAACTGCCTGCACTGTCATCCTTGAGTTATTTTTAAGCTTCTTGGTTGTTTCATTCACAATTTCAAACATTCTTTCACCTAAATGTTGTATGTTGTGATTTACTGTAGTTTCTCCAGTCTGGAGACAAAAGGGTTGTGCCTTATAGCAAATTGCACCCATGTGTATGGGACCTGTTATACAGCATACCTGAGACCTGGGGTTTTCCGGATAATTGATTTTTTCATACCTTAAGGGGCATATTTAATAAAATCACATGAATGATTTGAAATTCAATAAAATTTTCAAATATTGTTGAAAGCCACTTTGACCATCGAATTTAGAAAATTGAGAATTTTGCAGTAAAAACCTTCAAATTCGATATTTGAATTTGAAGGTTTTAAATTCGACCACAATTCGATTGGTCAAATTCGAGGGTTAATTCACCCTCGAATTCAATCAATAGTAAATCTGACCCTAAGGGGCAGATTTACTATCATTTGATAAAAATCCCTCGAATCCCCTCAAAATTCAATAAGCATTGGACTATCGAATGCTTATCAAATAGTTTTAGGCTATCTTTAACCTTGATATTTGATTTCTCAATGAAATTGTACGATCGAATACTGATCTTTCGATTTCACGAAAAAATCTTACTTTTTCCTTTGAACGCTCGAAAAATTTGTACGATTCAAACGATCGAGGCGTTCGATCATACGAATTGTATTCGAGCAGGTGTTTGAAAAAAAAAGCCTATGGGGGGCTTCCCATAGGCTTCTATTGCCATTCGGTAGGTTCAATCTGGCGAAGTAGGCAGTCGAATAAAATTTTAAAGTTAAAGTCCTTCGATCATTGAATGGTCAAATTATCGAATATGCGATCATTCGAATTTTCGGTATTCAATGATCGAATTGGCCAAATTTGCATATTCGAATATCCAAAAAAATGTTATGATCGGAATTCGATTGAATTCAATCGAACTTCGATCTATACACATGAATTTTGTAAATTTGCCCCTAAGTCTACTAGAAAATCATGTAAACATTAAATAAACAAAATTGGCTGGTTAAGATTAATTATATCTTAGTTTGGATTAAGTACAAGCTACTGTTTTACTATTACAGAGATATAATGGAGTCTAATGGAGACAGGCTAGTCATAATTCTGAGTTTCTGGATAACTGGTTTCTAGATAATGGATCCCATACAGTTACCATGTAAGGGATGTGTGTGCAGGAGGCCCAATAGAATCAACATGTGCTTCTCATACTAGTATCACAATTGTGTTGTATAATCAGCAGTGCCTGGAGGTGCAAGATACATCTGGAACCATGGCATAGATTATCATAAGGAATATCAGAGTAGCTAGTAATTAAGAGAAGGTGGGGTTTTATATGAGATGCTTCTAAGGTTGTTGTTGAAATGAAGGTAGGATGAGATAATTTCAAGGTTTCCAAGGAAAACTAGGGAAGGTACAGGCATCCAAAAAGATGAATGCGTTAATGAAAGTAAAGTATAAGACTTTAAATAGACATAAGAAAAATTATCATGGTGTCCCAATAATTTTGCAATAAGAGGTTTTCTGAAAAACAATAATATATTGCCAACATGTTGACTACTTCTTAGAAGGAAAAATCTTTATAAGAAAGGAGGTGAGAAGAAAGAAGAGAAAAATTTTTCGTATACCAGTGGACAGAAGCATTGCGTGAATAATAATCCTAACAGAGTTATTTAAAATACTGTAAACAAAAGTTGTATGACCATCAACAGAAGGTATATACAAACTAGTGAAACTCTTACAAAAGTAGCTGTTTAAAATAGCAGTTAAAATAATTTAAAAAAAATCAACTGAAAAAATTAAACAATATTAAATGTTGCTCAATATTAAACAATATTAATGTTGCTGAAATATGCATTTAAAGATGCCCTGTTGAAATATGTGCTAGTCATTTGAAGATTGCTATTATACACATCAATAAATATGAATATGCTCTACATTGTTGCAGCATTATTTATCAAATATATAAAAAGTTGGACATGTAAACAAAAGGACCTTATTGTCCGCCGCCATCTCTTAATATTCAAGTCACATCGTTGTCAAGAGCGAGGGAAATTATTCCTCAACTCTGTCATGTTTGTTTAATTGAAGTTTCACGCTAAGCTTCAATGACATCACAAGGTCAGCGGTCACCCATATGAAACAAAACCCAAAAGAGGCCTTATCTTCTTTAGAATGTTTTGTCTAAGGATCCTATCTGTACATTACTATTCAAACGTTAATGGAAAGAGAAAATTATCTGATGCATATTAACTGTTTGCAGGCAGTTCCTTCCTTTAGCACAACAGAAACTGAATGTTTTAAGGTCAGCTGACAGTAAGTAAATGTATAAACAGGATTCTCATAATGATGGCATATGGCTTACTAATGTAACGCTAATCTAGGCTATCCAGAACACAGATTTACTCATGCAGGAGTTGAGCATATAGCAGGAGCACAGAAGTCACACAGACAGGTACAGCACTTTGGAGTTGCACCCTCCCGAAGCCTTGACAATCTTCCCTTTCTCCAGGGAGCTCCAGGACAGCAGCCTCAACCCTCACAGTCCCTCTTCTCTGAGGTCCCTGCACTCAGGTATTTCAAAACCTGTGGGAAGCTACTTCCTTTTGTCAGTCCTCAGTGGAGCTACAACTGCTCATGCTGCTAAAACTTTCTGTCTCACTCTTCCTAGAGAGTCTATCACCAAACTCCCCTAGGCTAGCTATACCTCATTCACGGGATTGCCTGGTCCCCCACTTCTTTTCAGAGCAAAGGCCTTTCTGTACCCAGGTCCCCCCTGGGCACACCCTGCTGGATCAGCATCCAGAGGCCAAAGAGGAAGCTGCCACTCCATTCCCAGCACTATACAGTGTAAGGCAGGAAATCGTCATTACACTCTGGGCTGTGACTATTTGTTAGAAGCATGGACTTGCAACATAACCTTCTACCTAGTAACAGGGATCAGGGACTTAACTCCATAGGTGCCAAACAGAAACCTATGGGTCCCTACACTAAGTAATTACAACCTCTTAAATGGACATTACTAACCAAATACTGTTATATGATTTCTATGTGTTTAGTTGCATAATATTATAAAGGTTCTCCAATGCCAGGGAGAGGCTTCATTTAACAACAGTGTAGTATGGCTGCCCCACACAAAAAACAAAAGAACACAGATGATCAGCGTCCCTCAACCAGTGGATCATGGGCAACATGTTGCTCTCCAACTCCTTGGATGTTGCTCCCCATGGCCTCAAAGCAGGTGCTTATTTTTGAATTCCAAGCTTGGAAGCAAGTTTTGGTTGCATACAACTAGGTGTACTGCCAAAGAGAGGCCCCTGTAGACTGCCAGTCTTAATGAAGGCTACTAAATGGTCAATCACCACCCTTATCTGATACATTCAGGAACATTTTTCATGCTTGTGTTGCTCCCCAACTCCATTTACATCTGAATGTTGCTCACAGGTAGAAAAGGTTGGGGATCCCTGTGCAAGGATTGTATGACTACACTGTGCTGCAAGTTTGAATCTTACAATGTACCAAAACACCATTTATGAGATTTGTCCTTTATATTTGATTCATTTTTTGAGATAACAGTGTAACGTCTTCTTCCACCTGCTGAACATCTGTAACTTAAGTATGTTAAGGGCTGGTTTAAAATGCTTTTACTTTACCCATCTGATCCCCCATGTTCCTCTATGAGGGGACTTCCATATTTGTGCAGCAGTGTTTGCATTAAAAGGGACAGTCAGGTTGGCAAAACCATCAAGTTTAGGAACTTAAGGTAACAATTACTCACAAAAGCAGACCTCTCAGTGAAACATTATCAACATGATCTATAGGTAACTTCCTGTACATTTTGAAGAGTAGTTTTTTTAGTGTCTGTATGACTTTAAGTGCAAAAAAAACCTTTGGCATCTAAACGCTACTTAGTTCATGTAAAAGTCAGTGGGAGCCGTCTATGGCAAATTTATTTTTAAAACAAGCTTTGCACATTTTTCCACCCATTGAAAATGATAAATAAAGTACAAATTTGAAGTATTCAAGTTTTTTTATTTTTCATTTCATTCAATCAAATGTTTTATATTTTAAAAGCTTGCTCGAAGTAGAAAAGAATCTCTAATATTACACAATTTAGAATTTTGATAAATAGGCCTTCTCATTTAAACCTTTGCTCTGGTTCTCACTTTTGGTAAGTGAAATGGTTAACCTCCAAATTTCATTCAGAAAGTTTATATCAAGAAATATCAACTTAATGAGAAGGCTGTCTCCCCTCTATTTCTCTGTAGTAATAAAACAGTACCTAAAATCCACATTGGTGGCAAAACATTACTATTGGGTATATGCAATATTTAGTATATTTAAGGTATGGTGATTCAAATTACAAAAACACCCCTTATCCAGACAACCTCAGATCCTATGCATTCTAGATAATAGACACAATACAGAGCACCATGGCTGCCAACCAATCACTACATTCAAAGCTACAGTTCACCACTCCACAGCTGGAGAACTTGTGGCCTACTGAAACTCTTGACAGCTCAGAAGTTAAAATTAAACTTTATCAAGCATTGAAAAACAATGAAATTGTAGAGTTTATATTTGTGGATGTTAACTCTGTTGACAGTTTAGCATATTATTATAGGATCAGTGTATCCCCAGAAAAACAAACCTACAGAGGAACTGGGATCATTCCCAATAGTGTAAATACCGTGAGATCTGTTAAGTTGATTAAGCCATTCAGTCTGTAGCAGAAATTATCCATGTACATTAGAAGAATAGCTTTTTATTACTATGAGAAATAGCACTGCAGCTCAATGGGTCAGCCAAGGCATAGACAGATTTGGCTCAGTTCACAGCCCATCAGCCATGGAGTGCAGGAAATTCAATGTACAGTCATGAGTGCATTTTTGTGTATGTATAATACATGGCCTCAGTTATTCCCAAAATGAAAAAAATCTGTAATCAACAGTAGCACTAAATGGCCTACATGAAATACTAATTGTTCATAATGCTGTATGTGCAAATAAAGATATAAAGATGTTTTTCAGTAACATGGAAATTCTGGTGGTGTTAACGATTACCCCCAGATGAATGTACAAATTTAAAAATACAGTACGATGTACAGTCCCCAATGGATCTGCCAGGGAAGTGGGGGTCTAATAATATAGGAGGGGTCCTCATGGTCCTGGAGTTTGTTATATAGTATGTAGTGATGGGCGAATCTCCCGCGATTCGCTTCGCCGAAAGATTCGTGAATTTCTAGTGGAATTCGCGAATGGGCGAAAAATTCGCGAAACGAGTCGCGGGGCGCTTTTGACGCGCGTCGCGTGATCTTTGACGCGCGTCGCATCGTTTTCAAAGAATTTATTCGCCAGCGGCAAATCGCGGGAATTCGCCGCGAATTCGGCCCTGGCGAATAAATTCGCCCATCACTAATAGTATGGGGAAAGTGTACTCATAGTAGCTATGATTTTCATGCAAGGTTTTGAATTCAAAACTGCAAATTTTGCATTTTGTACGAGATGTTTTTGTAGTTTCATGAGGTTATTTTATGCCTAAGGAATCATCCACAGTATCAACAATGGAAAAGCCAGCAAAAATCTCTTCCAATCAGCAGATCTGATGTCATTAATGCCCTGGATGCAAGTGAAAAACTGCAACCCCTTAGTTCTCATTCATTATGCGGCCATGAGTCCAGAGTATACCTGTACTTTGAATCTCAGACCAAATAAAAAATCCAGTGCAATATGCAAAACCCAGCACACTGGTTGACACAAAGCAGTCCTTTCTTTGCCACCTACTAGCAGGTCATGGTTTGGGAAAAAAAAAAAATATATATATATGCATATATATATACCGTATATATACTTCTGCACTGACACCAGATGCTCAGCAGCTGAGTTAAGAATCCTTGAGCCTTCTAGCCTTTCCTAAACTCTCCTGTGGTTTCTTCATTTGACAGGAAGCCAATCATATATTTTTTTCAGATAAAAATAGTATTTTTTTATAAAATTGCTTGCAAAAGAAAATGATTGTCAGGAAGCTGTGGAATTTGAATGAAAAAAAAACACTCAAGAGTCATGCATGGTTTTAGTAGCTCAAGCTTTCTTAAATCAGCCCCCCAGAGGCAGATTTATTTAAAATCAAGCTGAGAATCCTGCTGGATTTGCATTAAGAACTTTTCCAAAAATGATTCAACTGGCATATCATTAATATTTAGCATTTTTCCAGGTTATATGTTATCTCAGGGATACCCTCCAAAGAATGAATTGTCTGAGTTGCCAAGTCCCACAGGAGGCTATGGGCAATATTTTCTTTCTTTTTGCTCAGATGAATATTGATATTAATTAATATTGATCAATGTGAGGCTTTACTGTGTGATCGATCAGAATTAGAGTGATGTAGAATGACTCCTGGTGACTCCTTCTGTCTAATTTTATTTGTTCTGTTATTTTCCATGAGAAATTCCAAAATCCTTATTGACTGGTTATTTGTAAATCGTTGCATTTTAAGGTTGGACTTGTTTTAATTACAGAGCAGTAATGCAAATGTAGACATTTTTTCTCATTGTACAAACTCAAATTTTTTTTTTTTTT
>CM044435.1:108759223-108770471 GCA_024363595.1 Xenopus borealis
GGAGCATGGGGGAGGGGCTATCCCGATGAGTACTGACATGGAGTTCGCCAAGGGAAAGCATTATGTGCACAGAGCATTTGTAAAGTAATACAGACATAGGGTGTAAACATTATAATACAGGTATAGGGTGCCAGAATGTTTCAAACGTGAGGTTTTCTGGATAAGGGATCTTTCTGTAATTTGGATCACCATACCTTAAGTCTGTTAAAAATAATTTAAAGATTAAATTAGGGATGCACTGAATCCATATATTGGATTAGGCTGAAACCCCGAATCCTTTGTGAAAGATTTGCATATGCAAATTAGGGTCAGGAAAGGAAAAGTTGTTAACAAGTTTTAAAAGTCACCTGTTTCCTCCCGCCCCTAATTTACATATGTAAATTAAGATTCCGATTCGTTTCAGCCAGTCACAAGGATTCGTCTGAATCCTGTTGAAAAAGGCCAAATTCTGACTGAATCCCGAACCGAATCAAGGATTCGGTGCATCCCTAGATTAAATAAACCAAATAGAATTGTTTAGCCACCAATATTGATTCATACATCTTAGTTACCATCAATTACAAGGTACTGTTTTATTATTACAGAGGAAAAGTAAATCATTTTCAAAATTATTTGCTTAAAATTGAGTCTATGGAAGATGGCCTATCCCTTAATTTGGAGGGTTCTGCATAATGAGTTTCCTTATAAGGGATTCCAGATTCCATAATTGCTGAGCAATGAATATAAGAGCTGTTCTTCACCTCAAGAAGATATGTACAAATGTAATTTTAATCTCAGATATTTTAACCACAATAAGGGTGAGAAAATATGGCAACAAGCTGTCACATTTTTGCCTCTGCTTATTATGTTGTAACCAGCCCAATCACTGTCAGGAGGTAAGCACTGTCTCTGATACCCTAGCTAGTTTGAGTGCAAGTTAGAGCTATAACCTCTTTACTACTGAACACACCTCTAATGAAATGAATTCTTATGCAAACTGTTTTTTTCTGCTGATTTACTGCGTGAGTGAAAGACAAACAAAACAAAAAAAAAATGATTTGTGCTGCCATTAAACACAAAAAACATTTCCTCATCACATAATTTTTACAGCGAGCTTCCTTCTGAGCAAGCAAGTGGTTTGAGAGCCTCGGATAAGAGTGATAGGTGGAGACACTTCTCATACAGAGCTAAAGAGCTTCAGTACATGTTTCAAATTTGTGGTTACCCTGCCACAGCCCTGTCTCCTCTTGGTGCTCCAGATATTGAATCTTCCCGTAACTACAATTACAGATTCAACCGCACAGTGTGGACATGCAGATTGTTTAGAGCAACACCCATTCAAAATTTACTTATATTTACACTAGAAAAATTAGTATAAGTGCTACTGGGAACAAATACACAGACCAGGATCAATAACCAAACAATTCTTGGCTAATAAAGCACTTCTCTCTGGTCTGTGGTTGCTTCTCTCTGACTTTGTGGTTGGCCTCTAATGTCTTTCTCCATTGACTTTTCCCGTAAATATGTCTAATAGATGCCCAATCAAGTCAAAGAAGGAATAATTGTCTTTGTTTGGTAAGAATTGCTAATTAACTAATACAGTATGTAAAATGTCTGGATCTTTCAGCTCTCCACTCTGTTTGCAGTGGAAAAGAGCCTACAGAGACCATAGCTGTAATAAATGCAGTCAGCATACAGTATATTGCAGTTGATTTGCTATTGTATCATACTATGGGAAAGCATGAATGTTAAATAAATATTGCTATAGTATGAAGCATTATTTGCTTATAACAAAGTATGTGCCAGTATCTGCAGCAAGTCTATCCACTCATTCTATGAGAACTGTCAGCTCTATGCCAACTCAGTTATATTAGGGCCAATTTACAAGCCACTTGTCCTACAAGGCAGAAAGGGCAGTAATTGCATTGCAAATTCAAAGTTCCTTAAAATCCCAGATGCCAGTGAATCAGTCAATTTCCTTGTTCTCATATATTGTCATAATAATGGCACCTTTGACTTAATTTCTTTCTGCGGACTGATAGCAGAAGGATATACTAAAATATGTCAGCCAATGATGAGAGCAGGAGAAGAACTGAATTTTCCTCTTTGATTTCTGAGAGCAAATGGGGTCTGTTATATGGTCAGTCTTTTATTTAACTCATATAAAGAAATAACTTGTTAAGAGTTGTTTAGAAAGTCAGTATTCTATATATAAACATAAAAGAAGGGTCAAGCTCCCATAAAGTAAAATTGTATCAAAACATTTATTCAAATAAAGCTATATTGCAGTTATAATTTAGCAGAAAACTATTGTCCATTAAATATATTTCCCCTTTTTTTTCGTGTCCCAACTTTCTCAGGTGTGGTGGAGTGCTGTCTCAGAACATATTCAATGGACTTATATATTCCAATGAACGATTATTATTTGTAGATTCTGCCTGCTTGGGACTAGCAGATTAAGGAGGCAGGGTGGACTCCCCCACTTTTTTCTGTTTCTCCAGGACTGTTTTTGCTTTGTCACACATCAGTAGTGATGGGCGAATTTATTCGCCAGGGGCAAATTCGCTGCAAATTCCCACGATTTGCTGCTGGCGAATAAATTTGCGAAACGGTAGCGAAAATTCGCCCAAAAAAATTTGCAGAAAAAAGTCGCGCGTCGTTTTTGATGCGACGCGACGAAAACGATGCGACGCGTGTCGTAAATGACGCGACGCAACGAATACGACGCAACGCGCATCGAAAACGACACAACGAAAACGACGCAACGAAAACGAGACTCGTTTCGTTTCGCTAATTTTTTCGCCAATTTGCGAATTTCGATGGAAATTTGCGAATTTTTCGGCGAAGCAAAATGGGGGAGATTCGCCATCACTACACATCAGCTTTACACCAGGTAGCTCCCCTTTTTTTCTTACATACAGTACATCTTTTATTATCCAGAATGTTTGGGGATAGGGTTTTCTGGGCAATGGGTTCTTACCTAACTGTGAGCACTAGCTGCAAATTTACTGAAAAATTGTAAAAGGGCGTCAAAATTATTTTGACTTGTGACAATTTTGATGCAATTTGTCCAAATGCTTTAAAGTCAATGGATGTCTGTATAACTTTGACGTGTAACAATTGTATGCTTGCTTCGACTATTCTGATGTGCAACCATTTGTTGCAGTGGATTTTTTTGCCAGTGAATTTTCGTTGCATAAAAAAATGTATTTGCTGGCTGGAAAACGTGTGAATTTGCCGCAAATTAGTGCCTGGTGTATTTACTTGCCCATCACTAGTGAGCACTATGCCTATAGTCCACTATGACATATTTATTCTTTAAAACAAAAACAGTACAATTGTTAATGATTAAAATGGATTTATTTTGGGTTAGGTAACAATGATTTCCTATTATTATAACAAATCAGGGAAGTAGAAAAGTAAAATTATTTAATAAATAAAGACTGTGGTGAAGGACAATGCTGGTTTTTAGAGCACTTGTATAACGAGTTTCAAGATAATACAGTAGCTGCAATTAGTAATGGGCAAATATGTCCCAAAAAGTCACTGCCAAAAATTTGCAAAATGCAAAGTCAATAATTGGGAATATTTTTCACACAAGCTACACAGCTTAACATTGGTGTCTATTGGCATTTTTCAGACATGAAACACTGAGAAAAATGTAACTTATCACTTGCTATACTAATATTGTTGTGATTTGATGCAGGGCACCATCATAAATTGATGTCCTTACCCCAGAGGGGCAGTCTAATAGAGCCCACACTCTAGTTGAGGGAAATAATATGATTTTGTAAGAAAATGCACTTGAGAGTAATATGTCATACATATTAGGAGCTCCTGGTGTGGGTCAAGGAAAATAATCATCTGAGCCATCAATCTGTGTGCGTGATATAACCATTTATATATGTATAAGTGCTCAGCGATGCTTCTCTTCAATACTTTACAAAGCAATTTTAAACTTGACCGGTTTGTCATACCTTTTAACTATTATATAGGGCTGTGATGTGTCCCAGACCTTATACCAACTCTATGGATTACTGCCAAGCACAATATGGGAGACCCATAAGTGGAAATGCACTCAACTTTTTTACACCAGTAGTCTGACTGTGGAATTTCACTTAGAAGGCTAAACTGGATTCAACCCCAGATATAAGTACTAGTAAACCATTTTTTTATACCCAGGTTTATTTCAAATTGAACATTTTGAATATTATACTTGAATATTCACAATCCTTTTGTACATTTAAAGGTTTTTTTGTAATAACTGCAGCCTTGACATACATTTTTATTGTGCATTTAGCAACATTACTTTCTGACCAATGATCCCATTTAGCATCAGAATCTTGATAAAAACACAGGCATTTTCCATTTACTGACTAAACACCGAGATAGGCACACCTGTAATTTCTGCCATGAAAAGCAGGATAGGTGCACGGATCTAGGGTGTATCTGGATGCATTCTTCTTGTGTATCCGGATGCATTCTTTCTTGTTGAAAATTGTTGGGGGGAAAAAAACATAAAAGATTCATGCTGTGACCACAATTAAGTGTACTTGTCAGATCTTCCTTTAAAACAAATACGTATTAACAGAAAATTTGGTATTGTGCCCTCCTCTGGCGTAAAAATGAGACAATCAAAATCAAAATCTATTGTAATTACCTCAGTTATATTATAATTAGGGACAATTAAGTTATTCCATGCTGCTTTTCTCCCTCTCGGCTACAATTAAAAAAGTATATATCTTTCTACTGCACATTACTGCTGATCATATTCCACTACGTGCATAGAAAAAGGAAAAGATTTGAGAAAATTATATGTGTTTGTTTTACCTATTGCCGATTTCAGTGACTCTTTGAATGCATCAGCTCAAAATAACCCTCATTTGTTTTCCACTTATTTTATTGTACTTACTTGCTGCTTTTAAGTTGTGCAGCAAGATCATTAAACCATACAATATTATATTGTGGGACACAGCATAATACAGGGATAGAATGCCCCTTTTTTCTATGGATCTGTTGAAATACTGCCAATACCACTGCTTAGTTGTCATGCACGGTTTTTATTTGGATCGGTATCCTTAGATATGTCCTTGGAAGTGACATGTTGAAGCTTCAGCCATATGTTTATCACAAGCTGACCACTGAGACAGTCAACCAAATTGTTCAGTTCTCCCCAAATGTATTTACTGACTTTTTTGTGATCTGTAGCCATCATGATCTGATCATAGTCTCTACAATCAGAAAATCCAGTCTGCCGCCTACCTTCACAAATGCAAGACAAATGAAAAATTATAGAGGCTGGTTATGGATGTGGTCAAACACCATTTGGGAAGGAAAATCTGATCTGTGTCTAGGTGTAATCTTAGCTTCCCTTCTCTAATGCTGGCCATACACGGGCAGATAAAGCTGCCGATATTGGTAGTTTAGACCGATTTGACAGCTTAACTGCCCATGTATGGGTGCTTCCGATGGGTCTTCCCAACCGATATCTGGACACGATATCGGTTGGATTTTCTTCTGACCGACCCGTCAGAAGCCCATTGCGTTTGTCTTAATCCGATCGTTCGACCATACGTCCAGATTACCCTGATATAGCCCTGCTAGCTAGTGGCATATCGGGGAAAGATCCGCTCGTTTGGCGATGTTGCCAAATGCGACATGCCATGATATTATGGTGCAAGGAGGCATGTGCATGCACAGATGAACCTGGCCAGTTCTTGCAAGTTCTGATCAAGTGATCCTCCCTGAGCTCAAGGTCTGGTGCTTGAGCATCTGGACCCACCAAAGGTTGGAGTAAGTTACCTTAAACTATCCAGAGGGCCTGTTTTTGTCTGGGTGTGTTTAACAACTTGGCACCCCTCAGTAAATCTGCTGATTGCTACACCCACCACTGCCAACATAACTGCTCCTATATAATAACATTTTTGACAGTTCCATGATTCCTATTCCATGAGAAAGGTCTTCTCCAGTTTCAGCTGTATAATAACCTCATGAACAAAGTAAGGGCCATACAGATTTGGTTTCAGAGATGGAAGTGTAATAACTTATGGAATTGCAGATAGCCCTGACCTCACTGCAGCTGAAAACCAATGGAATGAACTGTAACACCCATGCAAGCAAGACCTGACTACCCATAATCAGTGCCCAACTTCTTACAGATGAATACAAAAAATCCCAGAATAAGTGTTCTAACATCTAGAGGAAAGCATTCCTAGATGAGTGGAGGGTAAAGGTTGTTTTAGCAGCAAAGAGGGGACCAACTATATATTAATAACCTTGATTTTGAAATGAGATATTGTACTGGCAGGAGTCAAAATGCATCCACAGCTATTATAGAATGATATAGGACAGTGATATTTACCTTTGACCACATATCAGATGATAATCCAGAATAATATACTGTTGATATGACAAAGATGACAGAGATGGCTGTGTAACCCTTGGTCCTGGGGGCCCTGATTTAAGAACAGTGGGAGGGATCATTGATTATCCTGTAATAGCTGACAGAACTTCTAAGATGTGATGATGTGTGTTACAATTTGCTGTAGCCATTTATAAATCATCTTATTATATGATAGATATCTAAATTTCCTTCCAGGTTACCTATCTGCATGCCCATTGCACCAAAGCACACTTGCCAGATGGTAAAGGGAGAAAGTGTTGGCAGATGGCAGTTTAGGTATGGGAGTCTTTCAAACCATGGAACATTTTTTAAATTTACATGAGAGTCTAAGGGCGTTTTCACAACAAAATGTAGCAAAATATTGCGCTCATTTGTAGAAGTAATTTGTAGTTGCTGTAACCCCTACATCCCATTGATTAGCACATTGTGATCTGTAGCAGGAATCTCACTGCACAGCTAAGAAGCCATTGATAAAACATTCAGTAGACAGAATCCTGATATTCTACATTATTTTATCATTTTTATTTCAATATATTTGTTAATTTGACATGCATTAACCTAGTTTCATAAGTGTGTTTTAGAACAATGCCTGTTACTGTATCTCAGGTTATATTTGGTCACCAAGATATGCATATACACTCTTACAAAAATGCTCTCTTTAAGAATAAGAAAAAAAAATGACTTCCAGGCAGTAATCTTGTAAGTCCAGGAATGGAAAACACCTGTAGAGTAAAGGATGCATCTCTCAACTTTTGTTTACATTCCGGCTGAGTCATAAGTCAAGCAATGCTTCAGTGCTTCTCTGATTTTGACAATAAGTCTTATTTGTTCACATGCTGTCAGTTGTGCAGAATAAAACCAACCAAAGTTTGCTCAGGGAAATAAATATGTTTTGAAAGTTTAGACATTGGTGTCAGGCGATCCATGAGGCATGGAGGGGAGCAGGTGATGGAAGGAAATTTTGTAAATCGGGGTGGCCTCAAAACTGTCAACACCTAGATGCATTCAGGTGCACAACCCATGCAGCTATTTATCATTAATCACAGAGAATAATCACAGAGAATACAACAGCATGTCAAAGCTACGCATGATGTCACCAGAGTCCGTTTCAAAGAGAAATCTCTCAAATCTTGTTGAAGTTAAATTGGCCTTGCATTTCATAAAACAATTCTTCCCTTTCAAATAATGTGCTGAAGAATCCATCTTTTCTCTCAGTTCTGAAGAACATTATGTGGCCTGTGGTTAACTAAATAAAGATCTGTTCTCACCTTTTTTGTTCTGACATGTAGGTTTATTGCAGATGATTAGCAATAAAAAAAAGTAATAATTATAAAGCTTCTTCTGCTAACTATTCTACATCTGATGTACAATAAGGCTTAATTAAACTAGTGCAGTGATCCTTTCCGTTCCAGAGCAGTAGATAAGATGTTAATTCTTTGTATTCAAATTACGATACCTTAAAAACGTTTTGTAGTTTATGTCACCAATACTGAAAAACACATTTCCTATATTTACTTGCAGAACAAAAGGAGCAGCTCTCGCAATCCAGAAAATAACTGTGGCCAGATTTAAAATGGGTGTATTTAATAGAGGATAGTAGTAATTTGCTCTCAGACTTTACAGGTTTAGAAGGTCAGAACAGAAAACTTCAAACCTACAAGAACTAATAGTTGATACCACATAATCTCTATGAACAAGAAAGGAAAGAAAAAGGAATAAAGAAATCCTATTTATTGGTTTACAAAAAATGTCATTTAATATTATATTTAACAAAGCAGTGCTGCTACTCGATTTAATGTAATCCTGGAATGTACACCATGTTTTGCAGTACCTTTAGACAAGTAGCATCTTTTTTCCTGGATTTTACATTTCCCTGAATGCAGAATTGGAATTCTACTGTATACTTTTGTGTATGTACACTGTTACACCATTACTCAAGAGTTACATTTTAACAAAACAAAAAAAATACTGGGCAGGTATGGGACCTGTTCTCTAGAATGCTTGGAATCTGCAGTTTTCCGGATAATGGAACTTTCTATAATTTGGATCTCCATACCACAAGACTGCTAAAAAAATCCTTTAAACATTAATTAAACCCAATTGTTTTGCCAATTAAGGACTAATGATGTCTTTTGTTAGGATCAAGGTAAAAAAATCATTTTAATAATTTTTTCAATATTCAATTATATGACTAAAACGGAGTCTATGGGAGGTGGCCAGAAGTTTGGATCTTTCTGAATAATGGGTTTCTGGGTAATGGATTCCATACATTTATATATATATATATATATATACATATGTATATGTAACATCTCCTATGTTCCTTGGATAGTCCCCAGCCCCTTCTGCCACTTTAATGTTAATTTGCCGCAGGCAACTGGGCAGGGGATTGTGGGAACCAATGTGTAGGGACAAAGCACTGGCTCCCTACAGATTTTTTTGCGGGCAGGAGACAGATTTCTATGATACACACTGGTCAAAATAGTTATGATCTTGGCATTCTGCATTTACAGGCACAAATAAATAGCATACAAGTTTAAGATGTGCTAAGGAAACTGTACTTTATGTCTTGTCAGTGGCATGAACACTGTTCCCTTGTTGCACTTACCCCTCAGCTACAAGTAATACGTGCAATAAAATTTTTTAGAGTGTTTAAATGTTTTTTAGTAGACTTAACATCATCCCAATTATGGAAAGCTCAAGATCCCAAGAATTCTGAATAACAGGTCCCATACTATACAGTATATAGGAATGTTGTACAGAGAAATTTACTCTGAGGTTTTTGCTTTTTCATACAGTATATGAAGAAATGGACCAGACTAGATAAGTAATCATCAAAATGACCAGTAGCTCAGTCCTATACATTGGCCCCAGGAAAGACGAAGGTAGGAAGGTAGCTAGAACACCAGGTTTGTTGACAAGGGTTGCTATGTTAGTGGATTTCAATGATCCTTAAAGGATTGCTTCCTTTTGTTGTCATAGAAATTTCTTATTTTCTTTTTGAAATTCTTTTTTTGTCTTTTTATTTGTAAGCATTGTTGCTGTAAATTATGTCTACATTTCCTTCATATTTGCTTAATGGCTAACTGTCTAGTCCTAATATTCATATCTTTGCTTTTTTGAAAATTCTGCTCTGTCTTTGTCTTTACATTCTGTCTACATGACCTTTATGTTTGTCTATGGTGCATGTGTACTGTTTAAATAGTCAAACCTGCTCCTACCTATTTCATTGACATATTAGAGTACTGCATTCTTTAGTCTCTGCTGATTCTTCAAAATTATGAAGGTGTTTCAGTAAGTCAATGAATGATATAATCATTTTTGAGGCTAAATGTTGCATTGTCTTGTAAATGCAAGAAAATGTTAAGAGTCAGACAGGGTTGAGATCTAGGAATGATAAAGATTGCTCAAGCTTTGTAACGAAAAGGAACTTAAATTTTGCTTTCATTACTCTAATAGCACTACAGTAAAAGTTAAATGTTGATTGATTGTAATGGGTTAGAAGTCTAAGATAAACATTTCTTACAATTTTGCATTAATGCTTAAGGATATAAATAGCATAAAAATATTACATTTTAATCAATTATGATTTCTAAATGTTGTGGTGGTCCCTAAAATTAACCCACAGTCGTGCAAAAAATGGCATTCATCAAAGGTAATTGGTTTCCAAAAAAAGCTTTCTTCAAAGGATGTTGCCAACTTGCGCCTAAAGAATCATATGCAAACCGAGTGTAATTTTATTGTGTGCACAAGGCATAAGTGAGATTTAATACATGGGCTGCTATTCTTTCAGTGCATACCCCCTCAAGGCTCCACTGAAGTTGCAATTCTATGAAAATCACCGCACTGTCGGTAAAAAACATGGTGCCTTGCATTTAAAATTGCACTTTTAATGGGGCTCATTTTTGCAACCCTGAGCAAAATTGCAGCTGTGTAATAACCCATAGCAACAACCCTGAGCAAATTTGCACCTGTGCAGTAACCCATAGTAACAAGCCTTAGTAAATTTGCACCTGTGCAGCAACCCATAGAATTTAGATAATGCAACAACTAAAAGCAGCAGCCACCTCATGTGTACATACTGGTACTTTTCTCCCACTTCATGTACGTTTAGTTTGAAATCAAGTTTTTTCCACAATATAAAAAATTCAAGACAAAAATAGCAACTTCAAATATTTACAAATTCAACTTTTTCAAGCTCTAATTTCCAAGATTCATCAATAGAAAAATTAGAATTAAAAAGTATGCACAAATTAATCAGGGAAAGCATCTACAAAAGTCAGTAGGGGGTGTATTTTCAGCACGTTTTCAACGTGTATTTTAAAAAAAATGAAACAATGTGATTTTTGTGGTGATATATTTATTTATCTATTAAGGGGCTCATTTATGCAAAAAGTTTGATTTTTGAAGTGCATTTTTTACAAACTTTGATCATCGAATAGGCTACTTCGACCTTTCGAATCCTTTTACTTCAAATTTCGAAGTATTGTCTCTTTAAAAAAACTTCGATTTTTTTTTTTACTTCGCCAAATAAAAGCTGCTGAAGTGCTATTTTAGCCTATGGGAAGCTTCTAGACCATTTTTCTAAGTTTTTTTATCGACGAAAAATCGTTCGATCGTATGCTAAAATCCTTTGAATCGAACTATTCACGCAATTATATATCGTTCGATCGAACAATTTTCTTCAATTGCTTAATTCTGTGAAATATACTTCAACTTCGATATTGGAAATTGAAGGAAAATACTTCGAAATTCGACCTTTAGTGAATCAGCCCCTTATTAATGTGATGGAGTTATTCCAGTTCAGTTGTTTTCATAAATAATGTTAGCAATCGAGAGAGAGAGAGAGAGAGAGAGAGAGAGAGA
>CM044435.1:108770481-108787884 GCA_024363595.1 Xenopus borealis
AGAGAGAGAGAGAGAGAGAGAGAGAGAGAAAGGGATCGAATTTCAACTCTATCTTTTTTTGTGATGGCGTTTTCAAGGACACAAATGCAAACTTTAGGAAATTTTAATATACTGTATCTGCCTCCATCCAATTATCTTGTTAAGTGACTGAATCAAATGACTTTAAAACAGGATTTTTTTCCACATAGTGGGCCAGTGATACTCTATCCTCTATCGCCAACACTCAGAGACAATATTATACTAAAATAATTTTATACAGTAGAGAAGACCATAAAGTCTTTGACATCCAGTCTCCAAATGGGTCGCCAGTGCTGTGGGGAAAGTCAATACTGCAAAGAACCAATTTTTATGGAATCAAAAGTAGATGCAAGTATTATTGCTTAAAAAGAGTACACTTGTGGTTATGTAGGTTATTTAATGATTACTGAAAGATGTTTATATGCTTTAGACGGAGATGGACATACTCATGTTTTAAATGTTTAAATATTGGGTGAAAGTATGAGCAAGAAATAGCAATAACAGAAATGACATAGTGATCTGTCTCTGTGTGCAGAATTTCCCAGAAGAATGGCTCTTGTGAAGTGAGGACGAGTGGATGTTAAAAGGTCTCCAGAGGAAATGGGTGTTGAATAAGTTGTTAAACAGCAGAATTGAAACTCTTTTGTTATCATTCCTTAGATAACACTGATTGATGTGAAGCAGAATAGGTATTGGTTCTGGATAAAGGAATAAAAAGACAGTAGAAAATGAAGAACAACCAGCTACCAGAGAGTGATTTAAAAAATGCTCTTAAGCACTTATGGCTCTATTTATCACAAGGTGACAGCATGTGATGTGGGAATATTCAGGCTTTTCTTCTAATTTGTTCCATGAATTAGCATTTTTTCATAGGGATGATTTACTGGAAGCTGTTTAAGAGAAAGTCTCCTTTCTGACACTTGCTTGAGTGCCCTACTTCATGGAGAGTCCATTGTCACATATTGCCCAGCTTCCTTTGCTTGTAATCAAGAGTAGTGATGGGCGAATTTATTCGAAAACGACGTGACGCACGTCGAAAACGGCGCAACGCGTCAAAAAACGTGACTCGTTTCGTGAATTTTTCTCCAATTTGCGAATTTTCGGCGAAGCGGGATAGATTCGCCCATCACTAAGAGTTGCTAATATGAATTTGCCCCCATCAGTTGTTATTTGAAAAATGTTTCCCCTTCTGTATCTTATGTTAAAAATTGTTTTCCAGCTGGGTAATACATTAGCTGGTATAGATTAATATCTATCTGTACAGGGATAAGAAAACCTAGGAAGTTGTCCTTACTATGAAGAATATCTCTCCAAATGATATCATGTAACACCCCTGAACTTATAGTTTATGGCCCTTCTGGCTTCTTGTATTTCTATTATAACACAAAAGGAGGCAAATAAAATTGAAAGAAAGAAACATCTGGACAGCTTCTCTGAAGATAAAATGGATTGTATGTTTAAGAAAAATTTCAATACACTGTTGCAAAACTTACAGTATATGGTAATTTTCTGTGAAAATTCACCAATGTATTTTTCTCAAACATTTTTGTGGGGAAAATTCTCTAGCGAATTTACACTACAAAGAGATGATGAAGGTGAAATATGTAATGAGAGACAAAAGTGTCTGCTCTATCATTTAAATGGTAGTTAGCCAGCCTTAGTCTGGAGAAAATTAATTCTTGGCCTCTTGGAAAATATTAAATATGTCCCACTCCTTTAAAAAATTGGAGATGGTATGGCAAAATGTGTTTGGTAAAAATGTGTTATTTTCGCTTTTCGTAAATATTCCCAAGAAAATTGCCCCATTATTAACATGTATTTATGCAGCACCAACATGTTTTGTAGCCATTCATCTACATAGGTTGATTTTTGTTCTATTTGGTTGTTGCCATCCTCTTGTCTTGGAAAAGGAACCTCAGATTTTTAGTCAGTTTCATTCCCTGAATTACAATATGTAGTTTTTGCTTTGTGGAGCAGTAATTCTCCATTGATTAATACATTAACATAGTGGTGTCAATGTTCTCTTACTGCCTGTCTGTACAGCCTGAAGCATAATCAACAGTAATTACATCATCAATTCAGTGTTCGTGATTATTGGATTAGGAAAATTTGGTTAATACTTAATGTAACTGGTAAGTAAGCTACTTCTCTTCACAAAATCTATTGATTAATGGAAAGAAGCCAGATACACTAAAGTATCTAATCTGTTCTGTTGGTTGAATTAATTTTCCGCTGTTTTAGTACTCTGTAAATCGTGTCCATAAATACAAGAGAGCGTGGGGGATAAAGGTATTTCAATAGCATTGTTTCAGCTTCTTTGATTTAGCAAGTAATTACCACCAGCAAATGTGTTCAGAGTGGCGTGATAATTAAAAGGCTAAGGAGTAAATAGTGCAAATAGATTTGTAGTGACACAACAATTTCCAGTATGAAATTTATAGTAAAAGCTCCCACACTGAGTGTTATCATTATTAGCATTTTTAGAGAGTGTGTGTGTATATAACAAATGCACACACAGCTTTGGGAAGGCGTTAAGCTGCAGGTATATTATAATGATTTTGCCACAAAAAATATCTTGCACCTTAAACCTGCTCAGATATATAGGAGTTAATTGGAAGTGTAACTTCAATGCTTAAACAAACTGATAATCAAGGGTTTTTTGTTAATTTCTTTTTGTGATCACATTTTTGCCCATTATCATTGCAGTCAAGATTAAGCCATGAAAATTTTTCAAATATGGAAGTCGAGGAAAAATGCCAAAATGAAAAAACAAGAATCACGGAAGAAAACTAGAATTAGAAAACTAATTGCAGAAAAATTCTTAGCCTTGTTTATCTGTATTTATTCAAGACATTTTTTGCAATCTCACCAAAAAATCAACAAAAATGATATTTTCAATTAGTCTGTTGCTGCCAAAGTGCTGAACTAAAGTTTTTGATAAACAAAAATAGCAAATAGTATACTATCCAAATAATAGTAAAAAGGCACTCATTTTAAAGCAATAATATTGAGAAAGTCCCCCCTTTCCAATAGCTACACCTACATTTTCCCATAATTTGGACAAAGCAATATATTCTACAGTGTGACAGGCAGAAAAACAAGACTAATCAATTGTTTTCCTTATGTATTGTAAACGTAATTCTCAAAATAAATGAGGTCCCTGGACATTCCTTGGATTGGCTTTCATAGTTGTAGAGGTTTAGGATCCTTCATCTGGAAGCTTGTTATGTAGAAAGCTCCGAATTAAAGGGAAAGTAATTTTCCATTATAATCAAAGAGATTTTGAAAAATGATTTCCTGTTTCTCTGTAATAATACAACAGCACATTGTACTTGAACCCAACTATGACACAAGTACTCCTTATAGGAGGCAAAACAATCCTGTTTGGTTTTATTCATATTTTCTTCTCCATCTTAAGGTATGGAGATCTTAGTTATGGAAAGATCCCTTATATAAATAACTCCGGGTCCAGAGCATGCTGGATAATAGGTCCCATACCTGTACAATAACATTTGGTTGAAATTTCTGTACTTGAATTTACAAGGCTATCTTGTTATCTGCAGTATTTAAGCTCAGCATTAACAATAAAAAGTATATTGCATCCTTGCTTCCCTCTTTCAATGAATAAAATTGGGGTATCAATTTAACTATGTAACTGCCCATGTAACTACTACAGTATGTAAATAAAAGAGACAGTTTTAATGAATTAGAATACACATTATTAAGGACTGTCAAAATCAATATTTGAGAGTAAGGAAATACTGGCTTAGTATTAGTGAGTGGATTTATGCATGATTTTATTTTTTATAGATGTTCTGAAAATTAAAAATACAAAGTAAGTTACATAAGAACAGGTGGTGTGCATGCACATGTTTACATTCAACCTTCCTGGTTCTCTAGGTTCTGCTAGGAAAACATAGAGGTTCCCATCTGTAAGACATACAAGGTTCTCTCCTCCAGGGATGAAGCTATATATTTGGGCACCAGAGAGGTTACACTTGTCTTTAAATGTTTTTGTTATTCTTGAGAAACAGCATCATCCAATCCAAAATAATTACCGATTCCCAGCTTTGTAGCCATGTAATGTGTAATGTGTAGATCTACTAAATAATTGGGTTTTATTAGAAGTTATCACATTCTAATAAGTCTTTTGACATGGTGAGACAGGTTTATCACAGCTGAAATTTTTATAATTTTCAAATTTTTTTTGTAGCAAATTGAAAATATTGAAGGTGTGCTTATTTACAAAAACCCAATTTGTCGTAAAATGCAAAAAAAATTTTTAACTTTTCATTTTCAATGAGCCTGTCATATTTCAAATCTGCCTCAAAAGAAATAGAGCTTGACTTCTTTATACTCACACAAGTTATGTTATTCAAGTTTTTTGATCTTAATAAAAAAGTAGAGTAGAGTTTTGGGAACTTGAATTCAAATTCACAATTTTGACAAGAAAAAAAAATGCAAATGTTAATACATATAATATTATGCATATGCAATGGCTGGATTATATTATTATATCAAAATTATGTCATAAACCCTTGAGAAAACTTGAGAGCCAAATCTATCCTGTAGACTACCAGTTGTACAGTGTTGCATTAAGTAGTTTGAAATGATTATTAAAACAATTTGATGACAATTTTAAATATTCAGTCCTTAAGTAGTTATAATACATAAACCAGTTACTTTTCTTTTTTTCCTTACATTATGTCTAACATTAGCCACAATAGGCAATTCACCTTGGTTTCCATGTTATATACTTCCCATGGTTGAAATAAAGGGACACATTCAAACTGGGCCTTGAATCCTAAATTATCCAAGCAAATCCTTTCTATTATTTTGTTCTCTACACAAATTATTTGTTTTTCCTGACAGCTAAGAAGAATACTTTGTCATTGTTTGCAAGAGAACATTGTTGGAGCCAGGGCTGAATGGGTATCAGGTCTTAGTTAAACATGACAAAGAAAGAGATTTATAACAAATAACCACAGAAGGTGTTTGAAAGGCCCAATAATGCTTGAGTGCACAGATGTGCCACCAGGCTTCACAACTGGTAAATAGCCAGTCAGCATTTCACCTTCAATAGAAACTTATCCATGGTAAGCACGTTCCTGAACAGAGAACAGGGAGGCTTAGAATGACTCTCTATGTAAATAGTAGCTGTCCTCTGTCAAGGATGTTGCATTAATGAGGATAAATTGTATTCTAATCAAGATGTGTCATTACTATTTAATTTGCTGCTCTCAACTGGGTTCTTTCTTGGGAATTGAAATACACAAAGAGATTGCTGAAGTGAATGAAAGATATATCTAATGCTTTCTAGCTATATAATATTTGCAGAGTCTATGGAAAAGTTCAGGTGTACTAAAAGTTACACATTTATTATATATATATATATATATAAATATATATACATATATATATATATATATCCTATGTAATTTGTTTATTTCATCTTTTTTATAGAGTTTATACAGAAAAGAGTTTTTTTTCTTCTGAAATATATAACGATAATAGGTCCCTTATTTTTCACGTACAAAATAAGATTTATTCTCAGCTGTTTTGGCATTAACATAAATGATATACTAAGCTATATACACCAAATATAGCACAAAGCAAAGTGTTTTTTTTTTTTTTTTTTTTTTTTTTTTTTTTTTGCTCATGTAATGTAATGTAGCAGTTTACCCTGAAACACTACCTAAACATGTTAATTAAGAGTCCTACCCAATAGGGCTACATTTATTTGTCAGATTTGAGTATATTAAATTAAAGATATATGAACAATGTGTGTTGTCATTGAAGGAAATATTCCGTGGTTTCCAAACGCTCCTCAAACAATACCAACTGAAAAATCAGAGACCACCACATCAGAATTTTCAGGAGAAAAAAGTAAACTCTTACAGTTTCCTTAATCTAATTGTTTTCCTTTTGCCCATAAAAGTAAATAGCCTAGTTGAACAGATCCAGTTGAATGACTCCCGTGGTTCCTGTGGAAAGCAAAGTGCAGATTAAAATGACATTGACATTTTTTTTTCTGGTGCAAAGATCTGTGTTTTTTTTATGGCACAGTTGCACTGCTAGTGAAACCTTTAATTTTGTAGCAAAGCTGTACCACCCAAAAAAAGTTTGACCATCTAATAATAGAAACAAGTTCACAGAGAATTAGTAAGGAGTAGAGGCTCACACACAAGTTTTTAAATTTTTATACATCATTGTAGGTGGATCTGTTTTATACACCATTGTAGGTGGATGCTGCTTCTGGCATTACAGGACAGAGGTTTTTATAAATAAAATATGATCTGATAGGCATAGGGAAGAGTGCACAGGCAATACAGGAATGTGGATTATATTCTCACAGTCATTCTCACTTTATGGAAACACTTGCAAATTCCACACATTATAAATTTGCAGGCATGGCAAGCCTGTGTTCTCACATGGAAACCATGAGATCTAAGTGCCCAGTAAATACAGGATAGTTTTTCCTCTCCCCACTCTTTCACTGCCAGGCCTAGCTTATTAGCTACATTAATGGTATTGTTTGTGTTGATTCTACAGTTACTATTACAGGTATGGGATTCGTTATCCGGAAACACATTATCCAGAAAGCTCAAAATTACAAAAAAGTAATCTCCCACAGACTCCATTTTAATCTAACAATTTAAAGTTTAAAAATGGTTTCCCTTTTCTCTGTAATAGTAAAACAGTAACTTGTACTTAATCCTAGATAACATATAATTAATCTTTATTGGAGGCAAACAACTATGCTATTGGGTTTAATTAAATTTTAAATCATTTTGAGTAGACAAATTATGGAGATGCAAATTACAGAAAGACACCTTCTCCTGAAAACCAGAGGCCCTGAGCATTCGGAATAACAGGTCCCAGTTCATCAGGAGCAAATTAACTGTCTGTAAGACTTTGGGGTGTGTGAGAAAGCAGAACACCTACAGATCAATACAAACTCTTTTACATACATTCCTCTGACACTTGGGCTATAATATGGGATGATAGACATTTAAACAATGCTAATATTTATTCATACCTTCCTATTCTTCCATTTCATCTATGACATTACTAAGTGAATGCATCAGAAATAGTGATGGGTGAATCTCCCGCGATTCGCTTCGCCTAGAGTTTCGCGAATTTCTAGAGAAATTCGCGAATCGGCGAAAAATTTGCGAAGCGAGTCGCGGGACGATTTTGTCGCGCGTCGCGTCAACTTTAACGCGCGTCGCGTCGTTTTCATCGCGCGTCACGTCGTTTTCGTCGCGACTGACGCGCGACTCGTTTTTCGGCAAATTTTTGCCTGGCGAAATTTCGCTGGTGATTCGCGAATTTATTCGCCAGCGGCGAATCGCGGGAATTCGCCCCGAATTCGACCTAGGCGAATAAATTCGTCCATCACTAATCAGAAATATTCATCCCTATCACTGTGCAGATATTAAAGAGGTGGATCACGTTTAAGTTAACTTTTAGTATGTTATAGAATGGCTAATTGTAAGCAACTATGCAACTGGTCTTCATTATTTATTTTAATAGATTTTTTTAATTATTTGCCTTCTTCTTCTTCTTCTTCTGACTCTTTCCAATCTTTCATCAGATTACTGAAACGGCAAACAGGAGAGCTGCTGAATAAAAAACTGAATAACTCAAAAACCACAATGATAAAAAATGAAAACCGATGGCAAATTATTGCAAAATATCCCTATATCTCTACATCATACTAAAAATGATTGTAAAGGTGAACAAAACCTTTAACTTATAAGGGGTCATTACTTAGGGCTCTCAGTACAGAAAGCAGCGTATGGACGTGCAGTACAGCCCTGTCCTTGTAGCCTGCCTCTGAATGATGAGCAAGGACAGATGTGACTCCCCATTTAACTAAGCTGACCATAGACACAAAGATCTGATGGTTTTAGAATCTTCTAACGATTGTACGTCCCCATCTCCCGTCCTGCCACTAACCTTCAATTGAAATAAAGCAGTAAAAGAACAGAACAGACAATGTTCTGCCCTGACGGCAATCGTAAGAAAGTTTATGTCTGACAAAGCTGGTAACAAAATTGTCAGATGGGCAATACATGCAGAGATATGATCGGCAGCCGACCGAAATCTTCTAACCTGTCTGATTGACTGGACGACCAGTCGACATGGCAAGACAAAAGTCGGTGCACTCTACTACGATACGAAATCATCTATCTCTACATCATACTGAAAATTATTTGAAATGTGAACAAACCCTTTAACTTATAAGGGATCATTATTGACCCTGCGAGGCACAAGACTGCTTAGGGCTCTCAGTACAGAAAGTCTGGAAGTGCATAACAGCCCTGTCCTTGCAGCCTGCCTCTGAATGATGAGCAAGGTCAGATGTGACTCCCCACTTAACTAAGCTGCCCATACACTCTAAGATCCGATCGTACAAATCCTCGATTCGTATGATAGGATCTTTGAGTGTGTGGCAAGCTTAACACAGTCAGGAGCGGCTAAAAAAGACTGAGACATTTTTGAATCATAGAGGTCTGAGACATTTTGCAGACAGCCAAACACAGCACACAAATTCAGCCTTTTTTTGCACTTTGCATTATGACTCTGGAAATGAGGCCTATAATCTTGTGATGTTGGCAGAAGAATAGTTTTTTGACAATTTTCTGGAAAACCCCTGCACCTTTAAACAATTTTTAGGCTTATTAAAGGGGTTGTTCACCTTTGAGATAACTTGTACAGTGCTGTGCTATATGTTGGCGCTATATAAATAAATGATGACAAAAAAAATAATAGTATGATGTAGAGCAGTGATCCCCAACTAGTACCTTGTGAGCAACATGTTGCTCTACAACCACTTGGATGTTTCTCCCAGTGCCATCAAAGTTGTTGTTTATTTTTTAATTCCAGACTTGGAGGTAAGTTTTGGTTGTTTAAAAGACAGCTGTACTGCCAAAGAGCCTCCTGTAGGCTGCCAGTCCACATAGGGGCTAACAATAGCCAATCATAACCTTTATTTGGAACCACCCAGGAACATTTTTCATGTTTGTGTTGCTCCCCTATTCTTTTAACATCTGAATGTTGCTCATGGGTGAAAAATGTTGGGGACCCCTGAATTGTAGAGAGAGATAATCTGAGAAATTTGTAATTGTTTTTCATTTTTTATTATTTAAGGCTTTTGAATTATTTAGCTTTTTATTCAGCAACTCTTCAATTTGCATTTTAGGAAAATTGTTTGTTAGAGTGCTACTTCTAATTTTTGATTAAGCTACAGTACAGGGACCTGTTGTCCAGAATGCCCAGGAACTGAGGTCTTCTGGATTATGGATCTGTCCTTAATTTGGATCTTCACATAAAATGGAGTCAATGGGAGATGGCCTTTCTGTAATTCAGGACTTTCCGGATAACATGTTTGTGGATACCAAATCCCATACCTGTACTTTATTTAACTAAACTAAATCCCTTTTCCAAAATCCCCAGCTTCCATAAGATGAAGTTAATGGCCTAGTCACTTTAAAGTTCAAAAGCACAGGGTTCAATAGCTTCTATTTGTCAGGTTTATGGGGAGGCACAGTTGCCACATATCCCTCTTTGTGTATCCACCCCATAGATTGCCCTGACTTCCACTCCCTATAAATAAATGTTTAGCTCGCCTATTGAATTGCACAAGAAGGCAGCCGTCTCCCTCCTGCTGATCCGGTGAAGCATTGCAAAACCTCCCCAAAGATTTACTCTGCATTCTTCCAGCTGTATGTTAGTACCTTTTTATATGCAATTTTACTTCATTTAGTCTTTAAGGTTGTGCCTGGGGTTAGTTTAAAAGGTTAGTTAAATGTTAATGGATGTTAATGCTGCAATTAAATTGTTAAATCAATTGAAAACTGTGGCTCTAGCTCTATCTCTGTTAGTGCCGGCCCGAGCTTCATCAGCGTATAAATTAAAAGCTGTAACTCTAGTGAAGTCTAATTAGAGACCAAATTTCTCATTTATCTTATTTTCACAGGACTGTAAGCACTGATAGATAATCAACCAAGGCTAAAACTTTTTAACATTAAAAAACTATCTTATCTATTTCAGGATGCAGGTGACTGATTAGAATTCAGACCCAATTACTGTAAAAGGTCACGTATGGAACCAAGTTCCTGAAGATGTAAGTTTTATTTTTGTTTATATACCAGGGATGCTTCGAATTCACTATTTTAGGATTTGTCTGAATCCCAAATCCGAACCCTATTTTGCATATACAAGTTAGGGTAAAAAGAGGGAAAGAGAAAAAATGTAAACTTCCTTGTTTGTGTGACAAAAAGCCATATGACTTTTTGGATTCAGATTCAGTTCTGAGAGGCACTTGCATTCAGTCAAATCCGAATCCTGCTGAAAAAGGCAGAAAAAAAAATCCCAAACCGAATCTTGGAGTCTGTGCGTCCCTATTGTGTACAATTTATTACTGCTGCCTTTCAAAAGGAAAAGTATGTGGTACTATTTGTAAGGATTCACCCTGGTGGTCAAGCGGGCAGCGCTGCTTCTTCCCCTTATGTGGCCGGTTCCCCTATGGCGCACGCACCGCACCGGGCCGGTTTAAGCGCCGGCTTGATGATGTCATCGCTCATGGTGTGAAATTCAAATGGTATAAAAAGGGAATTCAGTCTTCTGCACTTTGCCCGTTGGTTCTATTAGAAAGTTCCTGGGTGTTTAATCCTTGTGATTCCTGCCTGATCTATTGTGTATTGACCCTTGCTTTGCCTGACTACTCTGAAATTTCCAATACTGATCCTTGCCTGCCTGCTTGATTATTCTGACTCTCTCCAATCCTGACCCTTTCTTGTCTGTGACCATTCTGCTCTCTCCAATCCTGATCCCAGCCTGTGTGACAATTCTGCTCTGCTTGTGCTGGCCCGGCCTGCCGGTAAATTTTTACCCCTATCCCTCATAACTATATCTCAGTTTTT
This sequence comes from Xenopus borealis, assembly GCA_024363595.1. Taxonomy (NCBI): domain Eukaryota; kingdom Metazoa; phylum Chordata; class Amphibia; order Anura; family Pipidae; genus Xenopus; species Xenopus borealis. The sequence goes on from CM044435.1 coordinate 108,781,431, forward strand.
TCCCTCACAACTTCCCTACTGGTGAGGATGAAGCAGGTTCACTATGACCTTACTAAAAGGTGTCCCACAAGTATGGGCACTAAGATTACCCTCCTCTGACCCTGCCTGTCTATCCCTAAAGGCATTTTTTGCCACCATGGCCATGTTATACGATGACCTGGATCGTGCTAGCTCTGCCAATTCCACGATTCGTAAACTCTGTCAAGGGAAAAGAGTAATTGAGGAGTATTGTACAGAATTCTGCTGCTGGTCACTTGAGACATGGTGGAATGATACAGCTCTTCGTAGTCAATTCCAGGTGGTGCTTTCTCGCTCTGTGAAAGACAGCCTGGTTAATTACCCTCCTTCATCCACTTTAGATGACTTCATAAATTAGCCATCCAAATTGATAGGAGGCAAAGAGAAAGAAGGGTGGAGGAGGATACAGTTTTCCCTATTATATGTAATGACATACTGTATCACCAACTCCCTCCTTTCCTAACCCTCAGGGGGAACCTATGCAGTTGGGGGCTACAAGCTTGTCCCCAGAGGAAAGGGCCTGAAGGCGATCCCTGGGTCTATGCATATATTGTGGGGATAAGGGACATGTCCCAAAAGGCCAGGAAGTCCTCAAAACCTAAATGACGAAAGGAAGCTCCATTTGGGTAGAGAGATTTCTTCTCCCCAATTCACTTCAAAAAACCTAGTACCTGTAGTTTTGTCCTGGCCTGGGGTTTCAGTTAAAGTTTCTGCCTTGGTGGATTCTGAGGCTGGGGGGGGGATTTCTTAGATGCTGCCTTCGCAGAAAGTTATAATATTCCCCCTATTCCCCTTACACCTCCTATGAGGATATCTGCTATTGATAAAAGCCCGCTTTGGTCAGGTCTGGTAACTCAAAATTCCAAAGCATTATCCATGTGCGTGAACAATATGCATTGTGAGAAATTAGCTTTTCATGTTCTTGATGGTTCCTCATTCCCATTATTTCTGGGGTTACCTTGGGTACAGGTACACAACCCCCTCATTGATTGGGTCACTGGGGAGGTTATCCAGTGGGATTCCAAGTGCAAAGATTCATGTCTAGCTTCCACTCTAATGGTGGCAGTTGCTTCCCTAGAGAAACTCCCTTCTGTTGAGCATTGCACTAAGTCTAGTTCAGGGGTACGTAGTTCCCTATCGGCAGTTACATCCGCTCAGAAAAGAGCAACCGATAAGCCCAGTAGGGAGGAACCCAAATATCAGGTTGGGGACTTGATTTGGCTATCCACAGGGAATACCAAGCTTAAAATGCCATTCCTTAAGCAGGAGCCTGGATTTATTGGTCAATACCCTATAGTGTAAATTGTTAACCCAACCTCTGTCCATCTTGAGTTACCTGATACGTTTATGTTATCTAACCTGTTTCATGTTTCTATTTTAAAACCAGTCATACAGATCCACCAGCAATCCTGTCCTCCTCCAGTGTTGAAATGTCTGGTCAAATCTGACGCCAGGGTTGACCACCATAGGAGACTGTCCCGTTCAATACTGCTCTCTCCAATCCTAACCCCAGCCTGTCTGATGATTCTGCTCTGATGTGCTGGCCCAGCCTGCCTTTTCCACTCTGTGGCGTGTGGTGGTGTTCTTCAATCCAGTATCCTTGGTGAGACGATCGTGCCCCTTTGCTCATCCAGAACCTTTTTGGTTTGCTCCTCTATCAATTAAGACCTGGTGGCATCCAATTAGTCCAAGGGCTCCTCCCGAAGTGAAAGGCGGAGGTTATAGGCAGAAGTGTGAGCCGAGACCAGGGAGCTTAGCTTGAGTTCTGGATTTAGGGTGCCTTTCGTGACACTATTCTTATTGACCAAACATTAACTTGAAGTGGCGTGAAAACACCTTTGGTATAATATCACTGGTACAAAGGGGCAAACCCACTAAAGAGTGCAACTTTGCCAGCGTCTACTTCACTCACATCGCAACACTTCAGCAGATTCAGTAGATTTGCAGGACAACGATAATTCACTGAAATGCAAAGTTGCGTCCATGGTGATGAATGCTGATGAAGTTGTGCTAGCCTTGCCTAATTTGCATACCGTTGGAAGTTAAACTTCAATAGACGTAGCAGGATGTTGCAGCAAATACATTACATTACACAAGCCTGGGAAACATTAATAAAATAAAATAGTAGGTGGGAAGCCGTGTACCCCAAAAAAAAAATCTACGAACCCTGTAAAAATAAAAAGATGTTAGCCTTTTTTTTTGGAAAATTTTTCTACTATTTTTTGAACTCCTATCTACTGTATTGCACTTCACCTGGTCTGAGGTGGTGAAAGCAATTCTGGCGCAAGAAGTAGTGTTCAGTAAAATCCACATCTTAGTGAATTGGTGTAGTAATGTTCTTTTGCCACAGCAAAAATTTTCAAAAAGTTGTTTTGAAAGTCAAAAGTTACATTACCATAATGTGCACATTTGTAACAGCAACGTTTCGAGCCCAGATAGGCCCTTTCTCAAGCCACGTGAACAATCGGAAAAGGAAAATTAATTTCTTTACAGTCCATCCTAGGAAATGACACAAGGTTCATGTATGTTGTATAAAATATATTCGATATAAATAGCATAGTATATATCTATAAATAAATACAGCTATTAATTTATAAAAACCGATACAATTTAAAATCTTTGTTCAAAGCATGTGGATGCAGGGAGTTCAATTTGTTTATCCACCACACCTCCGTTTGCTTTAATCTCAGTTCACTGCAACCCCCTCTCTCTAATGGGGGTACCATTTTTTTACCATGAAACATAACTGCTAAGCGGTGTGCCCCTTTTCTTTAAAATGTTTGGAGATGGGCAATTCTATATTCCCCAGCTTAATCGTTGATCTATGTTGGGAGATCCGGAATTTTATCTTTTGAACAGTATCTCCAACATAAAGAATGCCACAAGGGCATACAATCGCATACACTACAAATTGCATTAAACAGGTATGATATCCTTGTATTTGAATAATTTCTCCTCTGCTAGGGAGTTCAAATGTTTTCCCTTTCATTACACATTTGCACTGTTTACAATTCAAACATGGATATATGCCATTATTTTTTATTCCCAAGAATGTAAACTTCTCTGTAATCTTTCTGCGACCCAGGTTTCTAGTTAATTTAGAACCAATAGGTTTTCCTCTTCATATGTCTATTTAATGCATAAAATTGAGTAACAAAGTTGATCCTCAGCTCCTTCGTTTTTGTATCCTTTTTTGGGGTCATAACTTTATCTGCTCAATCCAGTATTTTAGATGGATAGCCTCCATGCTTAAATTTAGTTTTCATTTGTTTGATCTGAATATACCTGATCACTGGATTACTCGCTAATTTATGCACTCGAGTTAACTGACTAATAGGTATTCAATTTTTTTGTGTATATTGGATGATTACTCTCAAAATGTAATATCTGATAATGATATGTAGGCATGGAATAAAGTCTAGTTTGTAAGCCTCTCTCTCACTATATACAATACATCCAAAAATGAAAGTTTTTGCGAATCAAAGGTCAATGAAAATTTAATAGAAGAATGGAACCCATTGAGATGTTTATGGAACCGCGATAGGGAGCTCACGTCACCCCACTATACTACAAAGATATCATCGATATTTCTCCACCAGGCCACTAAATATTTCTGGTAAAGATCATCACAATATATGAACAGTTTTTCCTGCCAAACCATAAAGGAATTGGCGCCTGATGGGGCAACATTTGGTGCCATTGCGATTCCACATAACTGTAACTAGCAAATGTCCTAAAGCACAAAATAATTCATTTTCAATATTATCTCAAGGGCCTCCAAAAAGAATTTGCAATTTGCATATCTTGGTATTGTCCATTTCCACGTAACATCCACTTACATGCCCTCAAGCCCTCCTCACAGGGTATTAAGGTATACAAACTGGAGACATCAAATGTAGCCAGTATAATAGTATCTTCATCATGTCTATTTATACTCTCCAGTCTTTCTAAAAAATGTCCACTATCCCGTACATAGGAGATAGTGGATGTAAACGAAGGCTGCCATAGGGCAAAATATCGAGCCAATGCCCGACACAATCAGCCATCCTGGAGGATGGACCGGATCCTTATGGATCTTGGGGAGTGTATACAAAATTGGTGTATGTGGAAATGTTACAAAGATACATTTTTAACTCTGTTATTATTAGTTAGCATTCGTTCAATTCAGTATTAGAAATGGTACCGTGAACTGAGATTAAAGCAAAAGGAGGTGTGGTGGATCAACAAATTGAACTCCCTGCATCCACATTTGTATATGTTTTAATAAATGACATACATACAGCTATATACTGTATATATATATATATATATATATTATATATATATATATATATATATATATATATATATATATATATATACTCTGCCATTTATATCACATTTATTATATACAACATACATGGCTTGAACCCTGTAGTATGGATAAATGAATAATATATATATATATATATATATACTCTGCCATTTATATCACATTTATTATATACAACATACATGGCTTGAACCCTGTAGTATGGATAAATGAATAATTGATATGTCACTTCCTAGGATGGACCATAAATAAATTAATTTTCCTGTTCACGTGGCTTGAGAAAGAGCCTATATGGGCTCAAAATGTTGCTGTTACAAATGTGCACATTATGGTAATGTAACTTTTAACTTTCATTATAGCTTTTGATACAAAAATTAGTAGTGTCCGGGATTGTTTTAAATAAATAAATATATATTTATATATATAAAACAGGAAGTATTATATAGTATAAAGCCAAATAGACCACACCAAAGCCATAATGGCGAAGCCCAGCTAACAATTTAAACTTATACCAAAGTAGCAAGTCATTGATTGAAAACACGCTTTCTTAAATCAGTCCTGAAGCTGTGCATAGATGTATTTGCTACTCTTCACTTGCTACAATGTGTCTGTAGAGGTAAAACTGAAAGACCATTTGCCCTGACAGGGGCAGCGTCAATCCCGTCACTTATGTTCCCTCATACCTATCCCTGTCAAGGCCCTGTCGCTCCCAGTTACTGGTGCACTCCCCTGGGCATTCTAGATCCCCCAGAATAGAGGCACTGTGGACAGTTGTTAGATGTGCGCTATCAATATATACATTAGGAATTAGCAAATGTGCAGGTCTGAGCACCTCGCTGGCAGCTGAATGACGGTGGTCGGGGGGTGGGGGAGTTGGCAGATAACTGTTGTTTGAACCTGTTGGGTCCTTTGTCTCTAATTTCAGTCATGCTCATTCCATAATACAATGGGAATCTCAGCATGCTTTATATTGTAGTCATCAGCCCATATGAATTTATCTTACAACTTAATTTTCTATATCATAAAAAGCCAGAGGCTGCTTAATTGTTCACAATTTCCCTTGGTAATGGTAGTGTTTACAAAATAGCTCTTAATGGGTTATTACCCACAATGCATTCGTGTATTCGTTTAGCCTACCCAGTCTGTGGTCTGTAAGAAAGTCACAAACACTGGTGATATTTTGACTGTTTTCAAACAAAACTCTCCTGAGCTCCACCAGCTGGGACTAATAGCATGGAGAAGGGGGGGGGGACATCTTCTTGGGCCTGCTGGCTTCAGACAGGAAGGCTCAAGGGGAAACAAGAGAAAGCCATTAACTAACCACAGTATTATCCTGATCCTCTCAGAAAAACGAGTGAGGGACGGCTAATGAACTAACCTTAACGTTTCAAACTGAATGCACCTCAGGGAGCCTTGCAAGAACAAACAGTGTGACAGATCAATGCCGGATTCCTATATCAAGAGAAAAGGTTATTTGTCCCTCTAAGGAATTATGGCATTGGTACATCTCCATGATACTGTCTCCATCTTTTTAAATGGAGCTGGCCTTGTTATATCCTCGTGATGTTTCTCCTTGTATCAAAGCTTATTAGCTTGAACATTGACGGGGGCTTTAGTGTTAAAATACGTCACCTGAGGGCCCAGAACCAACTCAATATTTCCCCAAAACCCAATCTACTGTATGTAGCATGCTGCTAAATTTATTACATGCACTGATAAAAAATAGCAGGTGGTGCCCACAAAAAAGTGAGACTGTGCTGTATTATGACCAAGATGTTGTAATGCATTAACAATGGGTGGGAAAGAGAATCATGAGAAATGTAGTCCCATGACTGTGTGAGTAGTACAAGTTTAAGCAAATGATTAAAATGTAATTTGTCAGAAAATAAAACAAATAATTATTAAGATACTGTTAATAAAAATGGTTCAGGGGCAAACATTGCTGCTCCTTGGGTGCCAGATTCACTGCCCTTTGGACTGATTTCACAATTAGGTAGGGAGAACTGTTCCTATGAAACACCGGTATGGCCATCCTCTCCTGCACCCGCAAATAAAACATAAATCCAGATTGGAGTGCGGCTCCTTGTGGAAATATATATATATACAGTATATATATACAGTATA
>CM044435.1:108788830-108817194 GCA_024363595.1 Xenopus borealis
GGTACAGCTATGGGGGCGGCCATGGCGCCCGCATATGCAAATCTCTATATGCACCAATACAAGCAAGAGTTCATTGTACCCCGAGGTGCAGATAAATTGATATTTTTTTCGGAGATTTATCGATGATATGGTGATAGTTTGGCGAGGGGAGAAAAACGAACTTATTGATTTGTTGGAGGAATTGAATAATATCGATAGTCCAGTTCGTCTCACATACATATGAGGTCAATCCATCTAAGATACATTTCCTAGATGTGGAACTTTTTTTCAAGTCAGGTCGAATACACTATACTTTATTTCGAAAGCCAACCGATAAAAATGTACATCCTAGAAGTTGCCACCCGGGACATATGAAAAAATCGATCCCTATATCTCAGTTCTGCAGAGTATTATGGAATAATTCAATATCCCAGCGGGGAGAGCAACAAGTGGAAGATACTGTATGTGGGCCCGGTTTAGGGAACGGGGATATCCCAATGAGATATTACAGAGTGCTCTAGCGATAGCTAGGACCCGTACTGCAAGTAAGAATTTATTACAGAAAAAACGCAAATCTAGAACTACTTTCATGACAAAGTAATAAACAAACTAGTATACTAGCTAAGAAAGTGAGAGAGGAGTGGAATATCATTGAAGCCGATGTAGAATTGAAGGAAGCAGTGGGTGGTCCCCCGCAGGTGTGCTACAAAAGAGGGGTGAATGTTAGAGATCTACTGGTTAAGACTGATCCAGTGGAGTGTTACCAAAAAAAAGGCCACGGGGTGGCTTGCGGGAGTGAAATGTGGATCCTTTCGCTGCCCTAACTGCACTTCTTGCAGACACATGACCCCGGGAGTATCTTTTAATCATCCTCAGACAGGAAAACGATATTCAATACACCACCGTATTACATGTACTACTACTCATGTAGTTTACTTGATCACATGTCCATGTTGACTATCCTATGTCGGTAAAGCAGATCAAACTCTGCGAATGGATGGCCACCGTTCCGCTGTCAGTACTGCATTTAGGGATGGCAAGACCAACAAACCGGTGGCAAAGCATTTTCTAGAAAAAGGACATAGGTTGCCAACATTTAAGTATATGGCATTGACCATATCCCACCCCCTAAGAGGGGTGGTGATAGGTCTAAATTGCTTCTCCAAAGGGAGTCTTTTTGGATATACAAGTTAAATACGGTTGCACCCCTTGGTCTGAATGAATATTGCCCACTGAACTGTTTCCTTAATCAACGCTAAAATGTCGGGGTAAACTACACTATCAGCAACCAGACAGAGGGGAGTATTATATTGTTTCCGCTTTAGTTTCTGTGGTTTCTTTGTTTTTAACTTTTACTTGTTTTCTACATTGTAACATAGAGGTAACATATGCATTCCCTATGTGGTTTGTTGCAAAGGTATCTCACATGATCAGGTGAATGTGTTTTAGGGTGGGAGTGTCTTGATATCTATGTATTTTAACAGCACTTGTGTTTGAAACAGGGTCTTGAGAAAGGTCTTAGATAGAGACCGAAACGTCGACCAGTTTCTTTTAAATGTGAACAATAAAATATACAGCAGAAAGTATGTAACTCCCATAAGGCATTGCCCTCAAAGAGTACATCAATTCCCTCGCCAGATATACCTCAAAGTGGTTTGGATCCCACCCAGCGGAGTGGTCAGGGAGAAGGAGTCTAGCCTGACACCCTATCCACTGTGGACCCTTCACTAAAGGCAATCAAGAAGCCTTTAGGAAGCTACTACCTGCTACTGATCCTCAATAGAGCACATAGCTGCTCTTGCTATATAAGCACAGCGCTACGCAACAAGTTGGCGCTATAGAAATACATGTTAATAATAATAATAAGCTCTCTGTCATACTCTCCTAGAGAGTCTATTACAGATCTATCCTGTTCTAGCTAATCCTCATTCACAGGGATCCCTGGTCCCAGACTCAATAACTAAAGGTACAGGTCCTTTTAGGGCAATGGCTTTACTGGGCCTTGGTGTACCCGGGCTTAATTGGCACATCCAGATGGTTAGGACTCCAAAGCCAAAGAGGAAGATCCACCCCTTTTCACACACACTATTGAAGTGTGGTAGGAAGTGTTCATTATAATTCTTGGCCAATAACACTGGATATATAAATATGAAATTAGATACATAGGCATCTGCCTAGTAACTAGGGAGAAAGGAAAAAAAGTAGGGCCTTAAAGCCAAAGGGACAAATTAACCCCTATTTGTCCCTACAGAAAGAACACAGTTCATTATCTTTTTATTAAGCATAAATATATACTGTATGTCAGGTAGCAGCCCTTTGTCAGAGTCAACAAAGCATTACTGTCTGAAATATGTATCATATAGTCTAATAAAAAGATATGTGCAGTTTATGTAGCTTGTTTGTTGCTAAAGTATTTACACTAAGACGTCCATTGTCATGGACCAAACAATGAGTTTGTATTTTGATCTTTTGGGATCCCCATACATGACTGTAAAGCTGCCAAAGAAAATACATCTCAAGAAAACAAGTACACTGGAATGTATGGATTTTTTTGCCTCTAGGATACATCTGTAATGATTTAAAGAGAAAGTTTACCTTGAGCTTACATGGGATTTTGTGGATTCTCTCCCAGCAGCAAAACAACTCTGCTGGGAACACTCCTCAGCCTGGATTAGCAGCACTCTCGCTAAGAACCAATAATGGTTACATATGTATTTCTAGAACTGAAATTTGAGACAGAGCCTTCAATACTGATATGCTAGCGAATCACTAGCATATCAGTATTGAAGGCTCTATCTCAGTTTTCAGTTCTAGTGATGATTGGTAAGACATACTTAAAGAAAAAGTAGATTAGAAAGAGTGTTTGTTTCTTTTTTGTTCCAGATGTCTCAGTATTTATGGAAAATACATCTATTGCAGAAACCCACCAGATTTTTTAAAGTTGTAAAGACCTTTGCTGATGGTCTTAGGATGGAAACTCACATGGAGCAACTGTCTGTTTATAAATCTGTTGCAGCAGAGAATGATTAATGAATACATTTTGGTAGAGAGAAACTCAGTTCAGTGACCCATAGTTTCAGCACAGGTATTGATGTAGAGCTAATGAGAGATGTGGTGCACAAATTTGAATGTTTATTCCAATTACTGAACGACATATTTAAATGGTGAAATCAGTACCTAACCTTAACCTTTCTTCTGTAGTATACAAGACTCTGATGCTGCATTCACAGAGGATGAAAGAACCTGAATTTAAAAGTCCCATTGTGCCCTTTTCTCTCTGAGGTTTGGACTTTTTGCTTAATAAGAACACTTCCCCATTTTGTGCTTATTCAGAAACCCTGATGCTTCGTATTTACTTATTTATTTATGTATGCATGTACTATATCGATTAACTGGGATTCTATTATATGAGTCATCAAATTTTATATCCTTAACCAACAAAATCTGCATTATGTTCCCTAAGACACACATCTGTACAATTATATGTTTGTTTGTTTGTTTTTTTCCTTTCTACTAGTATCTTTGTAGTTACAGTATAACTGTTCAATTGCACACTAAAACCCCTAGTCAGTAGAAGAGTAGAAATGCCTGCTATATAGTTAGGGTCTAATAAATGAGAGGGATCTATTCCATAAAAAGCTAATGGTTCATTATGCCTCATGCTGGGACTCATGTTAATGAGGTTACATGTTGTAGATTACTGTAGTCCCCAACTCAAATAGCTAAGATGATAATATCAACACTGGGCAAATTTGCCAATGGTGGATAGTAACCCATGGCAACCAATCAAATTGTTGCATTCATTTTTCTGCCTGCAGTTGGCTTTAAAAAGTCAATCATTGATTGGTTTCTATGGTTAACTACCCATGGGCAAATTTGCTCAGTGTTAATAAATGAGCCCCATTGTCTTTTTATCTTTGTTTGTAGCATTCAACAGTTATTAGAGATGCCATGTTGTACACCTTTAGTAATTGTCAAATGCTACAAACTAAAATAAATAAGTATGTTCCACACAACACTAGACACATTCATTTCTTGGTAGTTGGCAGCCTATTAATCTATGAATGAGGTCCACTGATGGGTAGTTACAGTTCACTTAGACAAATACAAAAGGTCCTCTGCACTCAACCCATTATCAATATATTTAAGACATTGAGACATTCTGTGCATACAGCTACTAAAAAATGCCTTACCCTTTAAACAACAGGGATTGTTTGTCCATATATTGCAATATATTTAAGCTGGCCAACTACGTCAAAGTCATCCCATATCTGGCCAGTCCTACGCTCAATTTTCATCTGATTCATTAAGAATTCCACTACTTCATTAAACATTTTACAAAGGGACTAAGTTTTACCTGCAACTTACTTGCTGCTTTCAAAGTAAAACTCCCAATCATGGATGCCCTTTTATTAGACACTAGTGGGATCACCTGACTATAGCTGGGAAGGGTGGGGGCTACAACAAGGAGCTGGTCACTGCTCCAGTATAACTACAACAAACAAGAAAAAGTTTTGCTCACCACTAATTTTTAAAACCATTTGGCCAGCTTAAATATATTGCAATATATGGACAAACAATCCCTGTTGTTTAAAGGGTAAGGCATTTTTTAGTAGCTGTATGCACAGAATGTCTCAATGTCTTAAATATATTGATAATGGGTTGAGTGCAGAGGACCACTTGTATTTGTCTATATGTATTTTGTGGTCACAGCCTCATTGAACCCCCGCCTAATGGTTTTAAAAATTAGTGGTGAGCACAACTTTTTCTTGTTTGTTGTAGTTACAGTTCACTAACATATTATCCGACTGCTTCTCCAAGATCAGTATGTTTGGACCAGGTCTATGTTGCAGCCAGATGGGTATATAAATCTGGTTAGTGGATCTAAAATCAACTTATAGCTTTCTTTATTTATTATCAGGGCTGGAGTGTCCCCCCACCAGGTACTGAGAAAAGTTCTGGTATCCCTATGTGAGTCCTGGTCTTATCCATTTTGGTCACATAGTTGTGTGTGTGCTGCTAGCCTGCTACCTATCTAAGCCCCTGATACCTCATGTGCACCACCAGTCCCTTTGGTGCACTCCTCTTCCATTCTCACAAGAACCAATCATGGCTGCACATTGCACATTGCAGGACAGGAAAACCATTGACGTTAGATACTCTGGCAGGCCCAGATACCCCAGTCTGTCACTGTTTATTGTCTATACTTTCAAAGAAATTTGAGTGCTGTACTTCCCAGGTTATGCCTCAGGTAGTGATGGGCGAATTCGCTGCGAATTCCTGAGGCGTCCGTTTTTTCATGTCCAAAATAGGATGCCCACTTCCAAAACCGGACACGCGCATCCAAAACGGGATGCCGACCGCGGTTCACAAATTTTTTACCATTTCACACAATTCGGGGAAGTGAAACTCCCCAGATTCACCCATCGCTAGTCCCAGGCTGAAAATTTGCGTGGCTTGTTTGATAGATTTCAAAGACTTCAAGCCTTTATGATTGCATAGAAGTGTTGGTGTGGAGGTTGGTAAGAAAAGCAATGATTTTAAAGAATTCAAGTTAGCTGGGATAAGTAGGCCACCAAAACATGAAAAAACTAGAATATACATGGGAAACAGCATTGCAGTGAGAAGAAAAATGAATCCACCATTATGTTTTAAATATGTTAAAAGTGCAAAATCAAGCAAGAAAGAGTTGACCCATATTATGAGAGGGAGGTCAGTTGGTTGATGAGAGCAGGGAAAAAGCAGAGGTTAATTTTCATTGGCTTATTGCTAATGTGATGACACTATTCAAAAAAGGATATCATTATTAACTGGAAAACTATAGGCCTGTTAGTTTGTCATTAGTGGCCATAGGAGTCACAGCACCATCCAAGTAATGTTAAAAGACTTTATTGGTTACATGGTTAAGATCTCAAATAAAGATCTGAACCGTGTAATTGCAATTTTTTAGTTTGACATTAGTGGCAGGAAAATTGCCCTCTGTGAGGAGGTGAGCAGGCTCTGGGTGGAGCATAATAGATCGATTACAAAGGGTGGTGGTAAATGGAACATTTTCTAAATATACCAGTGTTGTAAGTGGAGGGCCAAAGGGGTCTGTCCTTGACCTATTGCTTTTTAATTTGTTTATTAATTGCCAAGAGGTGGGCTTTGAAAGTACTGTGTCTACTTCTTGCTGACACTTAATTGTGAAAAACTTAAGTTCCACTTTGCAGAGAGTCTTCCACTTTGCAGAGAGTCTGTTGGAGACATCCTTAATTTAGAAGAATCTTTTTTTTTTATAACAACTTGTGTAATTATAGGCAGTGTCATTTAGTGATTACTAAAACAAATAAAGTAATGTCATGGATAAAAAGTGCATTGCTCAGATTCTGAACGCATATCTTTAGTCTGTCTAAACAAATGAGGAATCAGCTAATGAATGTTTCCTTATTAATAGTCCCAATTCTAGTAATATGTCTAATGATGCATGGTTCACACATGAAGAAATTCAAAAGAGACTAGAACATGTTAAGATAAACAAAAGTCCAGGGCCAGATGGGATTCATCCCAGGGTACTTAGTGAGCTTAGCTCTGTGATTACCAAACCACTTTACTTAATTTTTCAAAATTCATTGAGGTCTGGCATGGTGCCGAGAGACTGGTGAATTGCTAATGTGGTGCTGCTATTCAAAAAGGAGTCCCGTTCTCATCCTCAAAACTATAGGCCAGTTAGTCTGACGTCGGTGGTAGGAAAGCTTTTCGAAGGGTTAATAAAGGATAAGCTACTGGACTTCATAGCAAATAACAATACTATGAGTTTGTGCCAGCATGGTTTTCTGTGTAATAAATCTTGTCAGAATAACAATTTCTTTTTTTAAGAAAGTAAACAGGGACCTCAATTCTGGGATGGCATTGGGTGTAATTTACTTAGACTTTGCTAAAGCATTTGATACAGTGCCACACAGAAGGTTACAGGTTAAATTGCCACTCTGCAAAGTGATTTGTCTAAGTTGGAAAACTGGGCAGCAAACTGTAAGATGAGGTTCTATGTTCATAAATGCAATGTTATGCACTAAATGGCAGTGTGTTGGGAGTTTCCTTAAATGAGAAGCATCTTGGGGTTTTTATAGATAACAAATTGTCTAATTCTCGGCAGTGTCATTCTGTAGCTACTAAAGCAAGTATGTAATTTAAAAAAAATTGATTAAAGGGATCTGGAAATCCCTGGCCTTGCCTCTGGTCCTTAAGCAAAAGATTAATGAGATGGAGAGAGTGGAGAGATGCGAAGAAACTGTTAAAAATAATGGAAGTTTAAAGGAGGCCATACACAGGCCAATAAAAGCTGCCGACAGACCTAGTCCGCAGCTAACTTGCTCGTGTATGGGGCACTCCCATGGGCTTCCCAGATCAATATCTGGCTGAAATTCGGGCAGACGGTGATCGGACAGGACTAAAAATCCCATCGGATTGCGGCCACATATGTTCGTTGAGGCAGTACATCCATTTACTGCAAGTTGGGAAATTAAAGCCAAAATGCTAAATTGGGCCCTGCAATATATTATATCAGCGAGAATCTATTGCAATCTGCATTGGAAGTAATGATGCAAAATAATTTTGTCCTTTTCCATTGTTTGAAAGTTTTATGTCATGTTTCTGCAACTGCTTAAGTTACATAGCTGGAAGAACAGACCCACAATGATTAATGAAGTGGGATTCCATGTGGCATTTTAACAAAATAAATGCAAAAAAGATTATTATTGCTGGGGCCATAGACCAGAAGCTGTGCATTTGTGAAGAGATTATATATGCTAACTAGGTCTTAAACCTGAACAGGGAACAAACTCGCATCATACACTATAGTGACCAAGGCAGATTATAAAACCATTGATATTTAAGAATGAAATCCCAGAGGAGGATCCAGTGGCTGATAGCTTATATATATTGTCAGTCATAAGAATGAGGTTCAGAAGCTGCTTTGTCTAACCTCCAGCAAGTCATTTGTCATGTGAATTAGCATAAATTAGGAACTTCTGAGTTGTGGATCTGACAATTGAGTCTGTAACTAAACTCTCACTAATATATGCTAATCCACTCATAGCTCAATAGTACCTGAAGATCTCTGCTCTGGTTATATTTCCCCTAATACACTCTGTGGATGTATATGCTCAGCTACTTTTATTGTCACATGCAAATAATAGTCTAATCGGTATGAATACATGTATTATTTATTCATGCAGTATCAACAGAAAGCAATGTTTCTGGGCCAAGGATACTAATAACAAAACAAGACAATCTGATTCCAAATTCAAATATATCCACCACAAAGAGCTTGCACTCTGGAATCATTCAGTAGATTAAAGTGTGCTTTCTTTAAATGACTTAAGCAGGATAACAAATTATTGTATTCCTGGCATTTCACCATTAGGTTTGCAAGCATATGGACTGCATACATAAACAAGCTCAGCATCCATGTACAGTAAACCGTTTTGTACATGTGTTTTCTTATCCAAAATGTAGTGCTAATTAGTTCTGCAGTACTATGGAATGACACAATCTCATTCGATAGACACGCCTGCCATTTTAGATTTAATAACAAATAGCAAATTGAAGCTCAGCGTCTTTGGAAACCCATTTGGTCATACAAACTTTTACATCAAAATCAAAACCCAGGACACAAGGGTTGAAAGGCACCAGTTCTACAACCAACATGGTGGAAGATATCATACATATTCACTGGGTGGAGCTCATGGTTCCAACTGTCTGATCTTTTATTTTCAAGTTCTACAAATCACCAAAATTTGAAGCCAGCAAAGCGATAGACTTGATAAGTTAATGTACAGTGAATAATGCATTGATTAACAACACAGAATGTCTAGTATATTATTTTTAATACAATTTATCTTCAGCACACCACTTACTTCTTTCTCAACTTTGGTGTTTAAAATAAGAGTTATATTTTTTATTAATTTTGCTGGAACAATACTATGTTCAGCAGGTAGGGTGCACTATGGGAGCTAATATGGCTCCTATATATGCTAATACCTTTATTCATGATTTTAAAAATAGATATATTCTAAAAAGTAGATGGAGCAATCAGGTTTTACACTATTGAGATGATATGATATGGGATGGGACTGTTGACCAATTTGAATGTATTGTTGGAGAAATTAATAAGTTACATGACACCATTAAATTCACATTTGAATACTCAGAAAAAGAACTTTCATATCTAGATATAAAAGTAAGCATAGAAGAAGGTCCATTAGTAACATCAATGCACTATTAGCCTACAGATTGTAATACTGTATTATTAGCTTCAAGTTGTCACCCAGCAGGTGTATTTAAAGGTCTTCCATGGAGCCAGCTAAACAGAGTCAGACGCAACACCTCTAAAGATACCATTTTTGAAGTAGAGGCAGATGCTATGATTACTAAATTTGTAAAGAGAGGATATAATAAATACCAATTAAATTAAATAAAACAAGAAATAAAGAGTGTGGAACCAAGGGAATTAATAAATAAAAGACAGAGGCAGGACAAGTCAAAAACATCAAGAATTACGTTCGTTTCAACCTTTGGTCGGTTAAAACCTTTTGTAAAACGTATGATCCTAAAAAATTGGAAAATATTGCTAACTGACAGGGAAATAGGGAAATTATTTAAAAATCCTCCTGTATTCTCATATAGAACAGGAAAAACATTGGGAGAAATGGTATCAAAATAGGTTGTAAATAAAGATAGAAATTTTGGCACCCTTAAAAAATGGCACATTCAGTTGCGGAGATTGCGAGCACTGTAATGGAATTATAAGGGGGGAAACAATAACTCACCCTACAAAGGGTTTTCCCATTAAAATTAATGGTCATTTTACATGTAATAGCAAAGAAGTAAGTTACATGATAAAATGTTCATGCGGACTAACATACACTGGGCAAACAAGTAGATCCATTAGGACTAGGGTAAATGAACATAAAAGTAAAATAAGAAATTATAAAGTAGAAGTGGAAGAAAAAAGTAAACAGGAAGAAAAGAAAGATAGATTTTCGGAACTGTCTGTAGCTAAACATTTCTTCACAGTAAACATACAGTATCGCAGCTAAGATGGGCAATATTAGAACAAGTAAACATTGCTAGAGTTGGAAATATACAAAAACAGTTATTAAGAAGGGAGGCAATGTGGATAAAAAGAATGGATTCTCTTATGCCGATGGGATTAAATGAAAATTTTAGCCAACAATGTTTTTTATAAAAACTTTTGAATACTGTTTCTAAAAAATCTTTTGAGCTAGGATTGATTTGTATCATGTATTTACTTGGTTTTTAACTGAGATTAATTAATTTATTTATTACAGGTTTTGAATTATGCACTTTAATGAATTGGGACTCCATGAAATGGAATAAGGACTGTGATGTATCATGATAGCAAAGGGTTAAGGAAATGGTGATTAGTCACATGATGTAAAGGGTATTTAATGCATGATGTTCATTTATGTGTGTAATACACCTGAGGAAGGGGTTTTCCGCCAAAGCTTGTGTCACTTTCCACTGCAATAAATGTGTGAAAGGCAAATCCTATGAATGTGAGTGTGCTTCATATCCTGATATTCAAAGATAGTGTATTGGTTTTAACATTGCTATAAACCCCTCCATGTATCGTGCCATGATCTATAATATGAAAGTTTTTAAATCTAAGATTGTGAATTTAAAGCCATTAAATCATTAGCCATAGTTTTGTTTTTTTTAAGTAAAAACAAAAATATTATGTGAATAAAACAGTTTTAATTTTCTCAACACAGTTTCCTTAGAATTACTGATGATTATATAGAGGATAACTAAAGTACAGTGCTCATCTATGTCTCACACCTTCTTGGTCATAGAGTTCACCTCTACGTGGAGTCTCCTAGGCCTGACATCAGTCATGCGGAACCAGTGTAGTGGCTTTCAGATGTGCTGTGCGCAGAGTGTCCCCTCTGACATTGCTAGCCCTGCATCTTTGGAACTCTGTTGGGATTATGAACAAGTGAAATACTTTTTTTGTTTGATGAAGGCTGATAATCACAGATTTCACTTTCCTTGGCGTCATGGAAAGTTTTATTCATTTGGTTTGATGGAAAGAGAAAAAGAGAAAAAGACAATGAAAAATACAACTACTGCCTTTGCACACATCAGTGCCATGTATATGCAAAACACAATGGTTCTGCTTTGTTGAATTACTTTTTATGAACTATCTACATAGTCTTAAACAGATCTGTTGACCATTGCAATAGGATTCTTGTGATTCTGTTACCCATAAGGGTAAAATGCCAGGCAATTTTTACCACTAATGAAAACTGGAGAAGCTACTCAGATGCGCAGTGAAACTATTTCAAGGTTACTGAGCAAGTCCACTTGCTTTAGATCTCTTGTCTTATTTTCACTAAAGACAGCATAGAATCCTCCATGAAAAGAATCAAGTGAACATCTCAAGAATCCATTTTAGTACCACCTGCTTCAAGAAAATGAAATTACAGTTTTTTATTTGGCCTTGCCCCACACAGAAAATTTGTCTGAGAAGATTCGCAATGCCACCGAACAGCCTAGCAACTTCCTCCCAATAAACATGTCATGCCACGTGACTGTGACCAGTGAAGCGCCCAAGCCAGGAAAATTATTGGAGTGCCCTGAACGTAAAAATACACCATCAATTTTTTAGGCCCTTTGTACTCAATTGATTACCAAAACTGATCAATATGGAGCATACTATCATACTGAGACTAATATACAGTACAAGTAATCAGATGAATTCACCCATAAATTACAATAATAACAAGCGCATCAAATCTAAATTTGTATTATTGTTATAGTTAGTATTTAAAGGGGTGGTTCACCTTTAATTAATTCAATGCAAATTACAAGCAATCTTTCAACTGGTCTCCATTGTCTGTTTTTTTAATTGGTTTCATTTTTCTTCTACTACAAATGCATTTTTATTGTTACATTTTAGTAATTATATTTCTATTTGGGCCCTATCCTATTTATTAGAAAATGGATCAACGGAAGCTTAATAGTCACGGGTAGGAAAATGAAAAAACTTTATTTCCAAGCATGAACAGGCATCTTACTTGAGACCTAAAGTTGAACTGTCACGTGTCTCACTCTGGCACTTCATCAGAGTTGGAGTCTAGCTCTGGTTCTATATCCTATATAGTGCTTACAATTAAAAACATATATGCTATAAAAATTTACATATCACAGTTGTAATTTGTTACAGACGATTATTAAACTTATTTAATTAATTTAATTATTTGGTGGGAATAACTAAGGCAGTTCTCAAAGGCAAAGTCCTATAATATTAAATGTTTATTTTTAACTTTATTGGGTTATTTCAAAAGTAGCAGGAGACTTCCCAATCACTATTTAACCCTTGTGGATAACGGGTTTTTAAAGTGAATATCCAATATACTTCCCTCTGGTCTATCTGCCTTTGTAAGTCTCCTCCTCTTACTCCCAATTTTATTTGCTCTATGCCCTAAAATCTTATTTGATTAAAGTTACCATTATGTTTAAGCATAATATGCCTACTAATGGCAGAAACCTTTCTATTGGAGATTCTCACTAAATCCGTGTCACTAATGTCTATTGGGATTAAATGTTCTCTAACCCTCTCTTTTAGTGGCCTGAGAGTTCTACCCACATATTGTTTACCACAATCACATGTGGCTAAATAAATGACACATTTTGAATCACAATTGATGTAGCTGCAAATGGGAAAAGTTTTTTTAGTGACACTGCTCGGAAAGCTATCTTTTACTAAAATTTGCTTACACAACTACAAACTGCCTACATGTAAGTTTTTTTAAATACTCCTATCCTATTCATAGTCCAGTTTGTTATTCAAATCAGTGCATGGTTGCTAGAGTAATTCGGATCCTATAAACTAGATTGCGGTCTATCACCCTCATCATCATCATAATATCACCCTCACACCCTCATCCTCATCATATCACATTTATGCCATACAGTTGGACATTAGGAATAAGCACAGTAACTGAAGAAAACACTATTACAAATGGTAAAAGGTTCTCTGCTAGAAAAAAATCATACTTCATTGCCATTGCAATTATCTGGTTAAAAATAAAAAATAAAGCTTTTTAACACATTTTAATAAATATATTTATTCAATCTTTAAATTTAAAGTTAATTTGTAGATCCTTTCTAGAACTTAATGTGGTTTATCCCAAATCCATCCCAGAGATCCTATCCTATAGTATAGGACAGATATCAGCCATTATTTGGTAACCTTTAAAGGGTGGCCAAGTCTCAAAAGTGACTTTCCAATAGAGTAGTTAGGGTTATGACATGATCATCTTTATAAAAGGTCAAATGCCTGCTGGTCTAAATATATGATCATGTGGGCATTGGCAGTTCAACATGGCTGTCTACTGATATCTCTCTTTAAGATATGATGGTCACTAGAATAGAGGGTTACTCATGTGGATGACATTTATGATAACCAAACTTAAAATCTTTCTTCCATTGAATAAAAACTACATACTGTGCTTTGCATTAAGAAATAGTTAATTGGGTTATATTATTACTACCATTGCATATTCTGTTTCTGAAATAGGATATTAAATAGAACCTCTGTGGGATCACTTATGCTAAACTGACCTATTTAACATGTCTCATTCTTAAAAAGCATGGTTAGCAGTTAAGGAGACACCACAACGATTTCTTTGTCAACATTTCATTTAAATCATTGGGAAAGTAATTCCAGTAACGTTCCCATGTCTTTGAGTCCTGCATATCCAGTAACGACCAACCCAGCAAGAGTTCTTTTTATCTTTGTATGGGAGAATTGTCTTATTTTGTACCAGTTTGCTTTAGGACGTCTGTGGCCTCTAGTCATGGCTTATCAGTAAGTTGTGCCTTTGCAACTGGGCCAGATCAATACTGTGTTCTCTCATACATCTCTAAACCCAGCAGGGAAGGTAATCACAGTGATATAGAACTCTGCACCTACTGGAACAGATCAATACCCTGACAGAGTTAGGCTTTGTTCACTCACTAGATTTGAGACGTTCTGCATGCTCTACATGATTGCTTAAAGGTTTGTTTTTGCCTTGTCCTATAAGACAACTCAGTTCTCTCCCTGGTCTCACCTAATAACATCACTGTAATTGCCTTGACATGAAATAGCTGCACAAAACACAAAGGGTTTGCATTGACTTGTTCTATCTGTGTTTTTTTATTCTTCTACAACTAAGGACTGTTGATACAACTTAAATAGTTAGTCAACACCTTAATATATATCTCTGCTCAGTGAACCTGACTCTTGTCGAAAATCCCTAAAATGATTTTAGCTCGGGCACACCTTCTGGAGATTCACCGCTGAAAGCAAATTAGTAAAATTTTAAGCATTGACTAATTTGAATGGACTGCATGAGCCTCATATTCAGCCACCCAAGCTAACTTGACCATTAGTGATGGGCGAATTTATTCACCAGGCACAAATTCACGGTGAATTTCCACGATTGGCCGCCGGTGAATAAATTTGCGGAACACCAGTGAAAATTCGCCTGCCGAAAATTTGCTGGCATAAAAAAACGAGACGAAAATGACGAGGCGTGCACCAAAAATGACGCAACGCAACAAAAACGACGTGACGCATGTCAAAAACGTGATGCAACTCGCTTCACAAATTTCGCTGGAAATTCGCAAATTTTTCAGCAAAATGGGATAGATTCAACCATCACTATTGGCCATTCTTCTGTTTCTGCAATTTCTTTGAAGTTTCTTTCTGGTCTGATCTATCTTGTCCTCACATCCACATTTTTTATTGCATTAGCTTAATAATGGAGAGCATAGTGCTATTTTGTGCTATATTCACTCTTTTGAAGTCAATAAAACTGGTATTCTGAATGCACCATATTTGGTAACCTGTATTAAATTTGCATATACAGTATGATTCTGACACTCTTCTGCATGTGATCCCTCACTGTGCTCTCCTAGAAACTTATCAGTCATTTTATAGTAGATATAACCCATACTTCATGAATTCAAATCATTTTTATTTTGTTACAGGTATCTTAATGTTATGCCTAATAAAAACAAAAAAAATATTTCTGTTTGTTTAAACTTAAAATGAAAGAACCAGAAAGGTTTAGGGTGAGATGGGACAAGGACAACAGGAACAGAAAAGTTTAGAATAACCTGGCAAATATACTGTAGTTCTATCCTATACAAAACATATCTACAGTACAGAACCCAAATAAATGTTGTCCAATGTCCATCAATAAAGGGACTCTGGTGATATGAATAATGATAATTATAAATTTATCTGAAGTTTCTCGGTGAGAACCCATAGTGAAGTAAGACAACTTTGGGGAACTTTTTGTTTCTTTCATGTTATATTTTTTTCCCTTGCACAAGTCCTTATATTTACTTAAGTAAAAATGTACTTGTTCCATACGTTTAAGGTTGAACTCTGAAACTCAAAAGGATTCTGTATTGTTTCTGTTGCACACACTGAAGCCGTTCATAGTCTGCCTAAAAATAACCTTTGTCAGAGATATGCTTATGTAATGTGAAACTGACAAATACCAGACCTTTTATATAAAGTACACAAATTAGGTCATTTGTCACTTATTAAGGTGTTTGGTTTGGATGACACTGGCTAAATAAATCTGATCTCTGCAGGGTGGGTAAACCCTCACTTTAAAACAAATCACCTATAAAATATACATGTGTTATAACAGATATGTTTTTGGTGCATGCTAAATTGATGCATAGGAACTTAAAGCAAAACTTTTCTGTTCCAGTCTGGAATCAGATCAGATTTGGCTGATTCAGGTACACAAACATATACTTGGTCCATGTGAATGAATCTATTAGCAGTAGAGCAAGGGTTATAGCTAAAGTAGAAGTCTGTTCAATCACCCCAACCCCAACACAAAATAAATACAAATTAATCATGTGAACACAAATTGTAATTGCAAATGTTAGCATTTATCTCAAAATGTTTTACAGATTTTGTGGTACGATTATAGGATCTATTATCCAGAGTGCTTAGTACCTGGTTTTGTTGATAAGGGTTTTTTCTATTCTCAACTCTACTAAAACATATTTAAACACTAAATACACCCAAAAGGATTGTTTGCCATCAATACGGATTATGCAGCTTAGTTACCATCAGGTGCAAAGTGTAGTTTTATTATAACAGAAAAAAAGACTTATTTAAAAAAAATGCTTAAAATGGACTCTATTGTACATTGCCTTACAGGATATGGATTATTTGCAATAAGCATGGGATTGGGTGCAAAACTGCACCTGCCTAATTGGGCACTCTATCAAACATTTGGTTTTGGTTAGAGTTGCTGGTTTTTACTGTATGCTTGGTCTGATGACATAAGGTGTATTACACTGGTGCATACATATACATTCCTAATGTGCTGATCCACACTGAGCCCATTGTCCAAACCGTTATGCTAAATCATTTTAGCTTTATGTGTGAAAGTTTTAATACAGTTTGCTTATGGATTAAATAAAGGATTTTTTTAATTTTTTCTAAAACAGTTCTATGGTGTAGCACAATTTTTTTTTTGCGGGGGGGGGGTTTGCATATTGCCCCCACAATAAAGCAATTTGCAAAGATGCTTGCATCATTATATACTCTTTCAATTTGCATGCAGAACTGATTTACCACCTGTGTCTGCTTTGATGCATATGGTGTTCCACATAAGCTCTACGTGCACAGGTGCTAGTGCGCCCTAGAATTTCCACCTGCTTTGATCATTGCACTGTTGTATTACCAGGGCACAGTTTGTGCGTTATTCCTACAGATGCTCCTATACGCTCCAGCTGAATCAAACACAAATGACCCCATATTCCAGCACACCCATATTGATAATGACATAATTGCACCTGATGTATCAAATGGGTTTTGACAAATCAGCTTCCATTTGCGTCACACATTATTTCTGTAGTAAATACAATTATGTCAGAATGCTGAATAAGAACTTGCCTTATGGAAAATTACATCATTGTTTGGCATGAGTAAATGAGCTGTGATATATATTATGATCTGATAAACAAAATATATTTGTGACCAAAAAAAATAATTTTGTCAGCAAATAATGACTTCTGTGAATGCAAAAATATTGTTTGCTAACATTAATTTTGGTAGGCAAAAATTTGAATGTAGATTTAGTGTTCACTTAATTCATTTTGTGAAAATATTTCTCTATGCTAAGAATTTTTTTTATTGCAAACTGTTTTGTGCTCATAGGGCTTCGTTTAGGGACATCATGTATTTTTGATCTTGAAAATGTATGTGTTTCCATAAACACAAAATGTAATCTGTGAGTTTTATGTTAACAGAATGTACAATGGAACCTTATACTGTACACTGTAGTGCAAGATTTAATTAAATTACAAACTTTTGTGATCTTGAACATGTATTTTGTTTCCATAAACTGCAATGTATGAGTTAACAAATTGTATGACATAACCCTCTACCATGATAGAACACTCTACAGCAAGAAGATTAACACTCAACTAGATAAAAAGATAAACAGTTGCATTTCCAAAATCATGAAAGGAGTAAGAAATGATACACACAATTGAACCCCATAACCCCATAGAATTTTGTATAGTGAAAACTCATTAACAGTGAAACCCCTTCCATAAAGAGTTACTAGTGGGTGGAGGGCACACCAAATTAGTAATTATCTTAGATAACAATGTAAGAGGTGCAGAGACCTTAAGTTACCCCTGCATAAGGTAACGCAAATATATACACAATATCTATAGGTTCGCACACTCAAAAGAATCCAATTCAAAATGCAAGAGTGGTATCCAAAAAAATCTTCCCTTCCATAAACCAGCTAAGCAAATATGGCCTCTTATTCAGCAGCTCTCATATGATAATGTCATTATATTATCAAGCTGGAGGTGACATCATAGGTTTCCATTAAGTTTAGCAGATCAAATCATAGCCTATTTGAGCTGGAGCATGCATTTCATGAATTATCCTGTGTTTTTACATTTAAAAAATGTTGAAGGAGGCAAATTCATCCGAAGCTTTATAGGGTATTCCTGTCATAGTTATTCAAACTTAAAGGTACATGGTGACAAATCTAAATCACTTTCTGACAGTTTCAAGGAATGGGTTGGATCTTTACTTTGTCCATCTTTTACTTACTTCAGTAGGTGTGGAATACAGTAATAATCTAATCCCCAGTTTGTCATTTAGTAGAAGGGGATAAGCAGAATTTTGCAACCTGGACCAATATTCTACCCATTTTTAGAGTAATTTATGTAGTTTGTGTACTCTGGTATCTGCCACCAAAACAGCCCATTGGAGGGAGTTGAGACTCAGTTATAAATATACACCTGTGGATATGGTGATTTCTGACTTACAGTACAGTAACTCCACTGGCTCTAGAGCAACGAGTAGAAAAATGGCAGGCAAGTACCTATTACCCAAATTGATTCTGGAGGTCCCAAGGGTCAGACATTCGGAAAGTTTTCTTCAATGATACAGTATTTAACTGTGCTTGTTTCTAATTTACAATTCTTACATCTACTGTAGATTAAATCTTGCTTTGCCCATTACTGATATGAAGTAAAAATTAATTGCAATACAGGATCTTTTACCATTAAAAATCGCAAATCATTACTGGTGTATTCAAATAATTAAATGTAATATGATTCTCTATTATGACTTAGCTACCACTTCATTTCTTTACCAACCCTATCAGGCATAACAAAGATATGCATTAATTCCTCAGATTCTTTCTGCGTCCTGTAGGTCTGCATGATGGCTGGAAATATTGTAAGGAAGAATCACATTTGATTCATAGGAATGAATACAAATAGTCCAGCTCTGAGGCGACAATAAAATGTAAAGCAACATTACAGATCCTTAGAAAAGCAAAGCAGTTTGTGCTTGTATAACCACCTAAAGACCATGCAACTGGTCACTAGAACAATCTAATTTTCATACTCTAAGGACATCTGAATAAATAACAGGGAAAGAGGGTGAGTTTGTGAAAGTAATTATATGAAGCTTGAGGCTGAAACAAAAAGAGATTTTATCTCTTTGAGAACATACACAGCTGTGATGTCACAAACACAAAGATAATAATGAAATTTGACCAGTGTGGTGTCAACCACACGTTTTCCACTTTGTCTCCCTTCTCATCTAATTTTGTGCGAATCGTCTCATTAGGGAAGGAGAGTGAAAATTGGGGTCAGGGTATTTAAAGCTGACCTGTGCAAAGGGCAAGCACTGCCTAAGCCCACCGAGGTTTCACTTCAGAGCTTGGACCACCCTTGCAGCGACACCAATTCAGGACTCATTTTTTAAAGGCCTTATTAATTATTGTCTCTATAAGGATGTGTCTCTATAAGGATGAGGAGAAGCCCTAGAAAGAAATGTGTCATTCTTAGAGTGGTAATGAGAAGACAAAAAAGGAGGAGATAAAGAAACACAACATCACAAGACAAGCATCCTTTTTCTTTTTCTGCTTTTCATGGTGCACAACCTCAAAGAAGGTTGAAGAACAATCAGGCTTAGGGCTCTGGTGTGCTTTCTGGCAATTACACTCAGCTGATGGTCTGAAAGGGAATGAATGGCAGGGTTCAAGGCCTTCTCTAGAAATCCATACAACAGCCTTTCCAAAGCTGCTGAGATGCAGACACGACTGAAATCATTTCAAATGAAGACTCACAGCCAAGATTCATTAATGCACCGGCCTAAACAATTACAGGGACATGTAATGTCTCTATATACACTTTGATAAAGACTGTCATCTAAGACTATTATTTTCATCTTTTAATATGTATTATTAATGCTTCCACTGAACCATAGCATTTATAACAATATCATCGAAGGCAACATTTTCAATCATTTAGAAAAAAATATGGCAATTTTCACATAGTAAAAAATCTAAAATTACAAAGAATTTAGAAAAGTATTTTATTATATATATGTATGTGTGGCTATTACCATTTAATCTTTCTAAAGTATAAAATACCAGGTTCTGTCTTGTTAACTTGAAAATATTAAACACAGACACTGTATGCTACTTTTTTATTTCAAAAGCAGAGAAATGTGTTATGCAACATAGTAATGTATAATAAAAAAAACAATATTTCATGTAAACAACATTTTTATATGTAAAATAGATTTTTTTTTACATACTAGTGATATGATAAAATGCAGATACTGTCTATTTTTTCAAGGTTAATTAGAGTTTTGTGTATTAAAAGCCAGGTCCATCCCAAATTCACCAGATGGTTTGATTTTGTCTCCTCCACCTGTCCTAATTTATTGTGTCAGAAAGCATGTGAGACAAGCATAAAGCCTTTTAACAATGGCGACTATAAAGGCTTCAGCCCACTAGACCTTAAGAGGTCAATGAAACTGTGACACTTCTTGTTTGTAAAGGGAAGCAATAAAGCCACCATTTTGAAAAGTTTAGAAAATGGTAGCTAAATTTCCTGCAAACCCATTGCCAAATACAGTTAAAGAAATTACATTCAATAAGAGCAAAACAGAAAAAAAATATTGATAAAATATAAAATTTAGTATTAGTAGAAATGCAAATGAATTTTTATTCATGAACATTACTTCATGTGAAAACTATGGACAGATGCATAGACAGAAAAAAAAGTAAGGAAGAAAACAGTATAGGACAATAGTATAAAAGAATAATATTTGTCACCTGTCCTCCAGGAGCTTACATTAAAAGCCCAGGTGCAAATGGTCACAGTTTCACCTACGAAATGCCTTTGCCTATTACCATGTGATAATGTGTTCTCCTATAATGGTGTTAATTTCTACAATGATATTTTCACACATTTCTATGGAATTCTGGTTTTGTTCCTGCCAAATGACTGATCAGGACAAACATATTGTACCTGGGGTATGCTGTATGTTTTTTTTTTTTTTTTTGAGAATATGAGAAACATAAAAACTCAGGGTTTCAGTGACATAAATCTAATTACGTGTAGGGTCTTTTGTGTTCAGTTCCTCTTTTTCATTTTTAATATGGTTACAGAGCTTCCATGCTATTGATTAAAAATAAATTAGCAGGGCTCTACATTTTAAAACATAAAGGTGACCACACTGCAGCCCTTGATCTTTTACTCATGTACATAACCTAGCCTTTGATAGTAAGACACTGTGGGATTTGCAGTTCAATGGTTTCAGTTTGGATATCCTTGCACTACAATGTAGTAACCTGGTTTGTATCTCCCTGAACTCTGCCTTCAAAATACTCACATTATGTTGAATTTGTTCTTCATATTTAGCTTTACATAGCAAGACAGCATATTAGCTTCATTGCATACATAATAATTACTCTCAAAACACGATAGAGAAATGGAAGAGGCAAAGCACAAGCAATAGCTACAAAATCCAATACCTTTCACTTCTACTAGAGTTTGTGGTAAACCAGAGAGTTCCCAGGGCACTTCCATATAGAGAAACACCTGGAGACACTTGCTTAGGCCAGAAGATGAGATAGGACATGACAGTACTATCTTGCAGAACCATATCTTTTGTAATGTCCACAGGCAGAACTTGATCAACTTGTACTTTCTTAGCGAGAGCCCACGCCTGACGTGCAACTGATTTAAATCACCCCGGAGCAAGAATGTAGAATTTACTCAACAATAGCTATATTAAAATTTTCTTCCCTAAAGCAGACTCCATATCAGGGAAAAGTTTCCTTAGATTTATGGTCAAATTTACATTCAAGAAGGCCTGAGAGAATCAGTATCATTGACAGCCAAGAGCCAAAAAAGCAAACTGTTATAAAGAGAATGAAATTGGTGAAGGCCAAGCTGAGTTAGCTATGTTTAAGTTTTCATTGAAAAAATGGTTTGAACTGCAATCTGCTCTGTTGTAGGGGTATAATGTGAGTATGACTGATTCCCTTAGCACCATGCTGTAGATTTCTTGAAGAATCACAGCAGGTTCCTTCTACACTTAATATATTCTCTAGAAACATTGTAACAGCTTTTAGCATTGCTTTTGTACATACATACCTTGTTTATGAATGACTGCAATCAGAGAGCAATATTCAAAAGACATTGGGTTTTTTTCACTAGCATCTAATTGTAGTTTTATTAACTGATATCTACCACCAGTGGTTAAGTTCATATGTGGTAGTATACAGTAGATCCATTTTTCCAATAACAAATATGGCTGTAAATATTTTCAGAATATCATGCCTACCTTACCAAAAAGTCAAGGCGCTCTTACAGTTTTCACTGTGAAATTCCCCACCCCCCCAGTACATTAAATATTTGTACAAGAAGAGAATATACAGTGATATGGTTCTTGTTACCTATAGTCTTATTCTGTTATCTTGTTCCTGAATTCTAATTAAATTTCGGAAGAATTAATGCAGAAACATCCATGGTTGCCTTCTGCTCTAGTAAACTATGGCACCAAGGGGCAGGTAGCTTCTTTTGTTCTACTAAACAGTATAA
Source organism: Xenopus borealis (assembly GCA_024363595.1). Lineage (NCBI taxonomy): Eukaryota > Metazoa > Chordata > Amphibia > Anura > Pipidae > Xenopus > Xenopus borealis. The sequence continues at coordinate 108,811,271 of CM044435.1, forward strand.
AAGCAAAAGTTATTTTTTACTAAGGGTTATGTGGGGACTGGCTCAATTGGCAGCAGAGGTGATACCTTTTCCAAAGGGCAAGACAATAACTCCCAATGTAGTTTTGATGCAGTTATATTACAGTCTCCAGCTCATATCACTTTGTATGTGTTAATGTGTGTGCTCTCATACAGATAGGGTTGCCACCTGGCCGGTATTTTACTGGCCTGGCCGGTATTTTTGGTGGTTGTTCCCAATGTTATTAATAGGAAAAAAAGATAATAATATAGGAAGGCTGGTATTTTTTTCAAGAAAAGGTGGCAACCCTACATACAGATCCCATAGTAATCTGATACTGACACAGTGTCAAGTGACATCTTTGTCTGCTCATGCAGAAGTGTTAATAAATTTTTTTCTTCTTGAAGCAAGAGAAGCATGGTATCTGTGTGCAGTTTCTCCTCTGTCTAAAGAAAGCTTCAATCTCACATGAGATTGAGCTACTGGTTATTCCATCTCTTAAAGGACATGTAACATTTTTTTTTTAATTTGTTTGTCCCTAACAAAAAAAAAACACCAATACACATTTCAGTTTAAATTTGCATGGTCTTTATTAAGAAATAACTTACCAATACTCTTCTTCTGCTACTCTTCAGAAAAGGTGATCTGGCAACGATCCATCATGCAGCGCTCAGCTTCTCCTCCCTGCCTTCTATAGGCGATAGCTGGGGAGGAGAAATTGCCTTTTCTGAAGAGGAGCGGAAGCAGAGTATCATTCAGTTATTTCTTAATAAAGACTATGTGAATTTAAACTGAAATGTGTATTGGTGTTTTTTTTTTTTGTTAGGGACAAACAAATTTTAAAAAAAATTATGTTACCGGTCCTTTAAGCAGAATGGCTACATACTGTACATAAGCAAGTTAACATTCTAACCATAAAAATGAACATGGGAATTTACACACAAGCTTTTTCTCTCAGCTTTTCCAGGGCATAGGTCATTACTTCCTGTTTCCTACTTCCTGGACATCTACATCATCTACAGCACACCCTGCTGGGGACTCACTAATTTAAGCACCTACACTGGCTCAACCAGCTCAGTAGAACATAGCCCCTCTTATCCTCCTTATCTACTGTGTCTCAAATAAACTTCTGGGAGAGGCATTCCTTCCCTTTTTAGTCACTGCATCATAGCTACTGGACCTAGAGCAAATGCTTATCATATTACACTAGTGGCATTATTTACAGTACAAATGGAACTTACTGCCTTATATCTAAATATTAAAGTTATATATTTAAATCTGCTACTTTCTATCTAGTGACAATTGTGTGACATTTGTGGTTAAACCAAATGTTACAAAACCATCTGCCATGATGGAAAAAGCTATTTAAAAAATACTTTAACCTTAAAAACCATAAGAGGAATGTTCATGAATTGAAAATGGGTAAAAAGAAGTAACAAATATTTCTCAGCCTCAACAGAGAGGATGGCTAAATTAAAGTACATCTCCTTGTGGCAAAGGTGAGAGAAATATTACACGCAACTATAATATCAGTAGAATCCCATTGCTCGGTGGGAAATGGGATTTCAATTTCTATCTTTTTTTTTGTAAGAAATACACGACCCTTGTGGAATCTTTTGAGTACATGAATGCCCATATTTTTGCTGAAGATGGTCCAAAAGAGCTTAACATCTATAAGTAAACCATTGTTTTTCTATGTTTGTGTGGCAAGTCAACTGTACATTAAGGGGTACTACAGAAAAATTAGGGCACACAAGTCTAGGCTAGTAATGGTTTTAAGCTTGGCAACAGATGCCGATGGATTTTATGGTAGGTGCACATAATATAACTACAGAGGTCATGGCCTGAGATTCTCCGATTTTGTTGGGTGGCATCAAAAGAAGACTAGTATAGACAAGCACATGGAGAGATACAAGCTGATGTGAAAGGAAGCTCAAAGGAAAATCATTTTCAGGAAAGAAGACCTTTATAGATTTTTTGATGATAATAGCATGCCATGGTAGAAACATGTATTTTACGAGCCTGTGGGTATGCAGACATGTTGAATAAAGGGTAACCAAGCCTAGAGGCTGAGGATGTGCAGAAGGTTTGAAAACTGATATGAGGTTATGCAAGTCAAATCCAAGGAAAGCACTGGCACTCCTTTTTACTAAATCATTCAGTCTAAGAATGAAAAAAACATCCAATGTGTTGCTCTTTTGCAAGTGAACCTGCTGAAAAGGCTGTTGAACTAAACATGTAAAACATTGTTTCATGTTAATAGAGAATGGAATAAACAGCTTCAAAGGCAGAAGTTACAAACTACTAGAGCTTTCTTAATTTAGCAGTGTTTCGGGTCAGAGCTCTTTCTCAAGTGTGTAGGGTGCAAAGGATTATGGGATTAAATACCCTCCTCCTCCATTCCAGGGACCTCCCCCAATTGTCACAATACAGTGAAAATAGTAATTGTAAAATAGTAATATTATCTCCCTAACACAAGATAACAGCTGCCTGGTAGATCTAAGAATAGCACGCAATAGTAAAAGCTAGTGATGGGCGAATCTATCCCGTTTCGCTTCACCGAAAAATTCATGAATTTCCAGTGAAATTCGTGAATTAGCCAAAAATTTGCGACTCATTTTTTTTATACCATTGAATTTTCAGCAGGCGAATTTTCGCTGCCGTTTCGCGACTTTATTTGCCGCCGGCGAATCGCGGGAATTCGCCGCGAATTTGCGCCTGGCGAATAAATTCACCCATCACTAGTAAAAACCCATGTCCCACAGCGTTCCATTCAGTTACATTGAGAAGGAAAGACAACAGCCTGCCAGAAATCAGTTCCCTCCTAAAGTGCTGGCACAAGTCACATGACATGGGGCAGTTGGGAAATTGACATAATGTCTAGCCCCATGTCAGATTTCAAAACTGAAAATAAAAAAAATGTGTTGCTTTTTTGAGAAAGGAATTTCAGTGCAGAATTCTACTGGAGCGGCACTATTAACCCAAGACAGTAAGCACATAGACTACGTGGGTGCTAATACATGTAGGGAATGCTTTCAATATTATTTCAGTGCCTTGTGTTGGGATGTTCACAATTGGACACTCATCTGTTTTTGATTTGTATATATTTGTATATTACTATTTTCACTGTAATGTAACAATTGGGGGAGGTCCCTGTAATGGAGGAGGAGGGTATTTAATCCCATATTCCCTTGTGAAAAGGGTTCTGACCCGAAACATGTAGTGTATAAATTGCTAAATAAAGAAAGCACTTGCAGTTTGTAACTACTGCCTCTGAAGCTGTTTATTCTATTCTTCTATTACCTTGATTACCTGGGGAGTGTGGCACAAACTCCAGGAATTCTGCAGCTGTAAGTACCTTGAAAATATACGCTTGTATCTAAAAACTTTTACTTACTTGAAAAATTGTTTCATGGTCACGGTTGGTGATGGGCGAATCTATCCCGTTTTGCTTTGCCGAAAAATTTGTGAATTTCCAGCGAAATTCGCGAATTGGCAAAAAATTAGCAAAACGAGTCGCGGCACGTTTTTGACACACATCGCGTCGATTTCGACGCGCGTCGCATCGTCTTTGACGCGTCGTGTCATTTTCGTCGTGCGACTCTTTTATTTTTTACGCCATCGAATTTTCGCTGTCGTTTCGCAAATTTATTTGCCAGCTGCGAATCGCGGGAATTCGCCATGAATTTGTGCCCGGCGAATAAATTCACCCATCACTAGTCACGGTAAATTATGTTTATCTTTCAAATAGTTAAGATAAATAAGGGTAAAAAAACAGAGCACAGACTTAAGACAGCAACCAAACTATGTTCACTGGAAACCAATAAGCAATAACGTGTAGGAATTCCACTAGTGTGCTAAAAAAAAGGCACATTGACCAGTCTATCTGATTTGTCCTCACCAGTATCATCTCTGTCCTTCATTGGTGTACAACTGAACAAGAGAAAAAGAGCTCCCAGTAAGTACAAGATTCTTTTTGCACAACTGACCAGCATGTCAGTGCATGGCAAAGTCAAAGTTTGTGCTGCTGCATATTTAATTTTTTTTTTTTAAAGCAAGAGTAATTCAACTGGAATTCTGTAAAATATTATGAATTGTGGGACATAAAATCCATAGCAAATTTGCCCCATTATTAAAAAAAGGTCTCATGGACTTGATTATTTTTTTCCTTAGTTTTGTCATATTTCATGGAATGTTCACAAAGCAAAGCATTTTTAGCTTCATATAATAGAACTGATTTTTGGGTAAACACCACAAATTAATTATATTTCAAAATAATTTGAGTTGGAGTTTAAAATAGTTTAGACAGGTTAAATTAAGAGCATTCAAAGGGGTTTTAGCATTGGCTGAAAAAAAGAAAGGTTTTGAGAAAAAAGAAGGGATTGGAAAGAAACCTGAATTATTATTATTATTATTATTATTATTATTATTATTAATAATAATAATAATAATAATAATTATTATTATTATTATTATTATTAATTATTATTACTGCTCAAGTCGAAAGGTAACCCCATTTACTAATCATTTGTGGTGAAAAAACCCTGGCAATCTTCATTATTTTACCAGAGCTGGCTTTTGAAACAAAAAAAAAAAATAAGTTGGAACCTAAAAGCTGATGAAGCCTGTTTGGGTAAAATAGAGAGGATTGCTGAGCTTTTTTATGACACGAAAACCCACATAATTAGTAATCAAATGCAGGGTTTCCTTAATGACTGCATGAGCCAAAAAGATGGAGCAGTCTTAAATTGGCACCTTAACCTGCTTGCAGACTAAAACTGAATGACTGAATGAGGTCTCCAAAATAAAGTGTAGGTTTAAAGAAGATCATAATAGAACTTAAAATAAAAAATACAAAGAAAAACAAATTTGTTTTGGATTAAACATAATTTAAAAAAATGAAAAAGCTAACATTCTTCAAGCAAATTTTTTTTAAGATGTATGGCAAATGGATAATGTAAGTACCTGTTACTGATGTGTTTGAGTGCTCTACAGAGAGGAAGAGGATTCCAGAGAAGATATTACCACAGGAATCAGAAATTAACATCTAGACAGAGCCATGCATTACCTTGCACAAATGAAAAGAAAAAAAATTATCTATTTTTCAGTAAATTCTCTGCATAGGTCCAAACTCCTCCCAAACCACATCAACAGGGCTCCCGGAATTTGTCCTCTTGCCTAGACAAATTGGCAAATGCAGTTAATTACAGCAGGTGGGCAACAGTTGGTTGCCATAATTGACCAAATCTTGTGCCCAGGTTCCCAGTACCTGATCAAGAAAAAGGAGCATGTACGCATAAACCTGGTTCTGGCAGGTGGACTTCTGTAAGGTTGGGTAGGATGTTTCTTTTTCTTTATATAAATATACTGATTAACAGAATCAATATAATCAAATCATAATGAGCAATGGTCACCAGCATAGAATTCTAAGTAGGCATACAGTATATTCAGAAAATACAAAATATCATTAATACCGTCACCCACAATTTAAGATTAATTGGTGTGTTTCTAGTCTTGGCTAAATGCTTATCAATTCCTTTAAAGGGATACTGTCATGGGGAAATGTTTTTTTTTTTTTTTAAATGCATCAGTTAATAGTGCTACTGCAGCAGAATTCTGCACTGAAATCCAATTATCAAAATAGCAAACAGATTTTTTTTTATATTCAATTTTGAAATCTGACATGGAGCTAGACATATTGCCAGTTTCCCAGCTGCCCCCAGTCATGTAATTTTTGCCTGCACTTTAGTAAGGAACTACTTTCTGGCAGGCTGTTCTATGTCCTACTTAATGTAACTGAATCCGTCTCAGTGGGACTTGGCTTTTGCTATTGAGAATTGTTCTTAGATCTACCAGGCAGCTGTTATCTTGTTTTAGGCTAAGGCCAGACGGGGAGATTCGGGGGCATTTTGTCGCCTGGCGACTTC
>CM044435.1:108818334-108947360 GCA_024363595.1 Xenopus borealis
GGGGTGGTATCATGTGACTGAAGTCACATGACTGAGGGCAGCTGGGAAACTGACAATATGTCTATACCCATGTCAGATCTCAAAACTGAATATAAAACAATCTGTTTGCTCTTTAGAAAAACAGATTCCAGTGCATAATTCTGCTCCAGCAACAATATTAACTGTGTTTTGAAAAAAACATGTTTTCCCATGACAGTAACACTTTGATAACTACTCTGTATGCAACCCAAAATCCGTTTAGTGAAAGGAAGTTGGTTGGATTTTGTATTACCCCATTAAACCAGCAATAATTGTTGGATGTTCCAGAAAATGCACAGTTGTTAATTTTCAATTCAATTGATTTGTAAACAGGTGATGGCAAGGTGCATTATACAGAACCATCCTTAAACTACACAAGCTTCCTTCACATTTACATTACATTTATGTATGGGACATGTCATCCAGAATGCTTGGGACATGGGTTTTTCTGGATAATGGATCTTTCCATGATTTGAATCTTCACACCTTAAGTCTACTAGAAAATCATGTAAAAATTAAATAAACCCAATAGGCTGGTTTTGCTTCCAATGTATTTTATTAATTATATCTTAGTTTGGAATCAGTACAAGGTACTCTTTTAATACAAAGAAATAACATAATCTAAGATATATGTATGTATGTATGTATGTATATATATATATATATATATATATATATATGTCTTGAGAAAGGTCCAGACTGGACCGAAACATTGACAAATAAACTTCTACTATGAAGTCCAGGAGTGCGTCATTCTTTGGAAAAGTATTATCTACACTTCATATGACAGCACCCAGGCATTAACTTTGCTTTAACTGGAGTGCACCAAAGCCGGAACTATATATATATATATATATATATATATATATACAAAAAGTAGATTCAGTCAGCGCACTCCTGGGATTTGTTAGAAAAAACAATGAACTTTATTCCATTTATTCCATATTAATCAATATTAATCATATATTATATATATATAAACATGTGCATTGAGAGAACACCTGTGCCAATTTCTAATCATCTTATATATGCTATTTCTAATGACTGAAATCTTATTCCTTGCAATTTTTTCATTTCCTATTTCACCAAACAGCCTTGGTTTTAATCTAAATGACTAAAAGCAGCAGATAGTGATGGTGAGATACCACTGCATGTTTGTCCTTAATTTGGACAGACAGTCAAAATTTCCCACATTACATTATACAACAAACCATTTATATTGTTACAAAATTAAACCAGTGACTGCAAGATTTTGACTAATTAGGTCTGTAGGATAATAAGAGCTTTTTAATAAGGTAAATATCACTTACAATATTGCTAATGAAATGTGAAAGCGATTCAGTACTCACAGAGATAATGGGCAACTTGTTTTAATTGTTAACATTCTTGCCTGCTTGCAATGACACAGTCATTATTTTGCAGTCACCACTTATCAGGAAATCCAAGAGGATTAATGGTTTCACTTATACTGGCGAAAATGTTTAAGCTGTCCCTATTATCAGTGCACTTCCAAAGAATAATGTGTATTTGTCATTGCGTTTAGCAGAAGAATGAATTGTCTGTAGGCCACGTGTCTTGTTAACCATTTGAGAACTTTTGCAATGAGCCACACAAGAATAAACAGGGGGGGGGGGATGAATTTTACATAGGTAAACCGCCGATTTTAAGTTCTAATTAGTCTGGGATTGTTGTTATACGCCTAATTAAAACATGACACAAAACATGTCATTTTAATAATGCAGAAACAGATACAAGGATTTTTGTGTTGTATTTCATTGCAAATAAAATTTAATAGGGATATACAGTATCAACATTGCATCGAAGATATCCATACAGTAAAATAAAAGGTGTTCAAAGAATATCCATTTTAAATGAGGTACATATCAATGGACTAAATGCCCTATTCTACCTACAGTATTGGAGTTGAAAGCTGTACAATACAGCTGCTTTAGAGAGAGAGTCCCATATATCAAAGCTCTCACTATAAATACTCTTTTCTGCTCTCTTAACTTTCAGTAATGTGCCATTGGAAACAAATCTACACTACATATTTTAGGTGGCGCATTACCTATGCATTCTAGTGGGAAGAATTTCTCTCTCCCTGCCACACCACTTGCACACCCGCACTTTGGAAAGTTCAGGTAGGAACTTCAAGCCAGGAAGTTTAACTTTCAAAGGAATGCTGCTAACTTCCCACCCACCTGAACCAGACCCCATATAGGCAACAGGGGCATTATGGTGAGCATTAGTGATGGGCGAATCTCACCCGTTTCGCTTCGCTGAAAAATTTGCGAAAAAATTTGCGAAAACAATGCGTTGCGTCAAAAACGACGCGGGAATTCGCCACGAATTCGCCCCTGGTGAATAAATTCGCCCATCACTAGTGAGCATTATGGTGAGGGTGTGACTTACCACCTATAACCATGCCAAATGTTGGGTACACTACCCGATGAAGGACTCTACAGTTCACTCTATTATACAAAAGTGCTCCTAGTTAATCAAGGATCCAGCTACCATTATTGGGTATGCTCTAAGTAGCTTTAATACTTTAAAGCCCAAATGCATAAACCTACATTCATATTGCATCTCATTTGTCATTTAGCTACCCACATTGACACTTTGTCAAGATCCCCCCTGCAAAGGTAACATATTCTGGATAAGTGGTAGCTCTTTTGCAATCAGCAAATAAAAAAAAATATTCAATGCCCTCCTCCACATCCTGAATAGATATACATATTAAAGATAGGTGAACCCAATATAAAGCCCTGGATCAGAACACCTAGAAATGTAATCTAATTAAAGAATCCCTCCAGAGTGTGAGACCTCTACAGTCCATAATATTTCTGCCAGGTTCATCCACCTAAGCAACCATTATCCTATATTATACTTCACTGAAGTCTCTACACTGATTTTCTGCTACCTCTCAAGATAAAATTCTAACATGACCCTAGCATGTAAAGTAGTTCAAAATTCTGTACATCTTACATTTCTAACCTAATCTCAAGCACTCATCAAACTATTTGTTACTCTTTTTTAGTGTTCTACTCTTCAATACCTCACTTATTACCTCTTCACATACACACATTAAAGATTTTCTTGAGCTGCACTTTTCTGTAATTCTGTTCTGTTCCATCTGACTTTATTCCAATCTCTCTGCCTATAAACAATCTCTTTAACATGTCTTTAGGGAATTATATCCTCATCTACATAGCATTCAATCAGTACTCAACAATGCCACTGTGCTACTGTATTTGTCATTCATTGCTTCATTACAGCAACTAAATGCCACAAAATATCCTGACATACACAACAGTAAAAATTGTAGGCAGGGTATTTATAGGTGTTTAGTCACTGCAACAAACCAAAGAAAAGAGCACTGTGTGTCATTGCTCTATTGCTCAATACCACAACTCTCTCTCTCTCTCTCTGCTGACTCTCAACTTACACATCCCCTCATCTTGTATTCTTTAGACTGTTGAAAGACAATCAAGAAATGCAAAAGTGCAATCAAGTAAGAAAAACTGTAAAAGTGAAAGGATATTGCTAAAACAACTCTCAATTGCTTTTTAAATACAGGAAAACCTTTTCTAGTACAGTCAGGTAAGGCGGTTGATGCAAAATGCAAAAAAGGCTGAGGTTTTGAACCATGACTTTTCTTCTGTTTACATGACTTAAGAACCAATCAATGAAGGTTTACTTTTTAACAGATCCAGTTCAATAAGTAATATAATAGGTTACTAGAAGAACTTCAAAAGTGTAGATAATCTGAAGATAAACAAATGTGAATGATGGGGCATGGCACACTTCTCTGTTGATCCTGCTTTGCAGCAAAGTAATAGTGGTACCTCCTGGCACAACCTTTGCAATTGATTCAAAATAACCACATTAATCAAGAAGAAAAAAGTAGAAATCACTGCAGGGGGGATAACACAACAGTGCTCCTCCTTAAATGTGCCAACTGGTTTAAGGGCCTTTCTGTCCTATTTAGTGGCAGCATACAACTCTGCTCTAAGCAGTAACCATTTTTACATTTTGGAGCAGTAATATAGAAAGAGCTAGTTTCAGTAAAATCAGCAAGGGGCATATTTCCTAATATATTCAATGCAGCAAATACTGAGACTGTGAATGACATTTTCAAGTTTCTTAGGATAGAAAGCAGTGGATACAGGATATTTTATTTGCATGATTGCAAAAAGAATATGGAGAAGAAGAGTTTCTTAAAGTTATTAAATCCATTTGGAATGTAAGGAGATGTGAACAAATTTGTGGTAGGCTATAAGGAGTAATAAAAGTGATGAGTGAATCCGTTTCCCTTTGCCGAAAATGTGCAAAACTGCAAAAAAATTGTCAAGTGAATTTAAGTCAGTGGGCATGTGTTTGTGCACCAATTTTCAAAACATACAACACATTTTTAAACAGGGCAACAGTTTTTTATTACCCATTAGCAAAATATTTTGTTCATCCCTATTAGGGATGAGTTAGAACAGTTAGAAAGATCAGAAGGAGAAAGATGATTATTTGGATCTAATCATAGAGGCAGATAACTAGCTCATGAGGCATTAAGCAAACTATATGGCAGAATCATTCAAGTCAGATACTACTGTGTGTTGGAGGATAATCATAAGGAATAAACCTTTCTGCTTATAATGAGTTTAAGACAGAAAGCACCTTCACATTCTATTTGATAAACCTAATGACCAGGAAAAAAAAGACACATCCTTATAAAAGAAAGAATTGTCTCGGAAGGACAACACAAGGAGAACTAACTGGACCAGTATTACCAAAACCAAGTAGAAGGGTCAATCCACATTCTGCTCCATTGACATATGAAAATATATTAATATGACAATATGAAAAAAGCCCACCTTCACATCCTCTAAAACCAAATCCCCGATTTACCTTCTCTGAATAAGCAATGCAAATGGAGTCCCATCAGTGAAGAAGAGCCTGAAGTGGAATTGCCCAAGAATGAGAGAAGCCTAAAAGCTCTGACCCTCTACTGGCCAAAATCCTGCTTGGAATACTTACCCTGCCCAAACCCACACTCCTACATACATTATAAAACAAATCCCATTGTGTACCCTTGAATATAAATGGAAGTCTTTCACAACATTGAATGTCATTCCTATTTTGATTTGTCCATTTAGCCGAAATTTTTTAAAAAATGTACTCTATTGTAAGAGCAAAAAAGGGCTGCTGCTTCAACTTCCCAGGCTTGGTAGAAGAATTAACTTTTTAACACTTAGCAAGGGGTCCCATAGATTCCCAGCACAGTCCACGTGTATCCAGGTCATTGACTTACTGGAAGGCAGCTTAAACTAACTCCATACTGCCAATGCCCTGTGACAAGTTTGAAGTCCTGGATCATTGGTGCTATTGAGAAGCTAAAACTTTAGGCTGGTGCAATATGTTCAGTATGTAAAACATGCCATGTGTAGCCCTGTTAAGTTTTAGGGGTTAGTTCTCCTTTAATAAGTGCATATTTTTTCCATTATAAGCTGTAGACACTTTTTGCATTGATGTTGCACCTTCACTCCGTGGTAGCTGAATTCAAGTTAGTATTGTGCCATAGATGGGCCAAACATTTTGAAATCAGTGCATAAAGGCATCACAAGTCTAATTTGTAAAATAACCTGTTCATATGCACAAGTCACTCACCCAAAATCTGTCTCTTAACGGAAGTTACAAATGTACTGTGTTTGCTCAGCTATAATCTTGCATATCAGGTTCCTACCACTGACATACTTATATGCCTGCAGGCACCAGTATCTCTATTAATCACAATGTGTTATAGTCTGGAATTGTATCTATTTAACTTTTAGAACTTTGACTGCTGGAAAGATTCCACAGATATATATTCCAGCACATAATATCATTCTTGAATGGACCTCAGCATTCCCACTCATTTAGCACCGCCAATGATTTAATGACACTAATACAACATTTACAGCTATTTGTTGATTGTTGGCAGCATATAATAACACATACTACTTGACACATTGACTGCACGACACTCAAGAATTATTTCAGAAGTAGCACATCATTTTATCACTTGATCTACAAAGCACATTTTGATACAGTGTACAAGAGGTGACAATGCACCACTGAGCCTTTTAATTTATTAAATACCAAGCATACATCGATAGCGAAATGGAAAGCCATGGTATGACATTTTAGGTAAATGCCTGTCTGCATATTCAACCGAAGGAAGTAATGAGAAAATATCTCAGATATTTGGATAAGTGTAATTCCTGACTTCTGTAAAGAGCAGAAAATATGCATGTATTCCTGTGGCATTATACTTGCTTTGCTAAAATTAACCAATTATTATAAACTATTCTGAAGTTTAAAACAACATTTTTTTTTCTGGTATGACTGTACTAATCCTTTTTATATGCAGTGGGATTTTGTGCAGGGGTGCGTTGTGGGTGACTGTAATCTTAGTCCTATACAGGTTACATGTGACCCCCCTTATAAAATTGTGGGCTAACTCCAATAAAGCAGACCCCCGCTGTGAACAAAAGGACATGGTCGGTAGTCATGCCACTACAGCATCTGACTGGGTGGTCCGGTGCCTTAGGGTGTGCTGATTTAGGGGCTCCCCACACCCCTGGGCCACCTGCCCCTGCCATGAGGTCCACCCGGTACCACAATGCCCCTCTGCCTCACTCTCCCCCAGAGCATACCTGGTCACTTGCCGGGTTTTCAGGGGACAGCACAGTGGGAGTGGGTTTGGGTTGGTGGACTATAATGTTTGTGACACAATATATCATATGCATATTATATGACTCTGCATCTACTGGCATTGGAAGTTTACTGTATGTCAGTTGGATCGAGATATTCCATTTATTTATTACTATGATCTGTCTCTGGTAGGTATCTGATAGATTGTGAATTACATTTTTTGCAGTGGTGGGGCCTCTCCTCTTTTCTCCTTCCCCTTTGTTTTTTAAGGATTAGGTTATGATTTGAATGTTTTTAGTGAACAAATATGATTGATAGCATATTTAAGAAAACCTATTGAAGGTTGCAGCATTTGTACTGATCTAGCTAAAGAAATAGTCCAGTTTTGACCCTATGTTTTGTATTTATAAGATTGAGGGCAACCTTTTTTATTTAGGTGTAGATGTACTGTATATAGGTACAACTACCTTGGACAGACAAATGTGAATTTTCAAATTTTAAAACAAAATATTATTATATAGACATTTTTACTGGTCATCACAATCATGAACCCTATAATAAAGCACTCGTTACAAAATCCCTTGGCAAGGTTTGACATACAGTAATCTAAATGCCTGTAAGATTAATAAACATGTCCAGTGGTAATGGTGACATATGCTGCCTTCCCATTTCACCTGCACAGTCTTGTTGAAGTTCTTACAGCTAATTATTCAATATAGAGGAAAAGGAGAAGCAAATAAGCTAGTACGAGTTAAAAACATTGAAACATGAAATGGAATTGAGAAGGGAAAGTAATGCGAAAGTCTGAAATTCATTGCATTTATTTGATGTACATAGCATGGAAGTTAACTAGATACTGTAATTTCACAGGGAATTAAGGTAGAATTACATGTGGTTTAATTTCATTTAGTATGTCCTCACATACAGCCCTGTACCGTACAGTGAGAGGAAGGCTCATTTGTAATTAAAGATGAACAAAACATTTTATAAGTACTCCATCGGCTTGTAATCTTGAAGCAGAAAGGAGATTCATTCATTGACAGACAAATGTTTAAATATTAAAATGCCATGAAACTTTATAAATTGCAATGATACAAGCTGTTTCAATTGAACAGGTAAGGGACCTGTTATCCAGAATGCTCTTGTTCTGGGTTTTTCCAAAAACAAAAAAGGGAGTAATCTGGATACCTTACCTTAAGTCTACTAAGGCTATTGGCTCCAATAAAGATTAATTATATCTAAGTTGAAATTAAATAAAAGGTACTATTTTATTATTACAGTGAAAAATGAAATCTTGTTTTATCATTTAATTAAAAGGGAGTCTATGGGAGATGGCCTTTCCTAGCATGCCTCTACTGTTTGCTTTATGCATCAGTATCATATGTATTCTTCTCTATCTGTAGCAGAAGAATACAGCAGGAAGTGTGCAGTGCACAAGATCACATAACCCGCTGTTGAAAAACACAGGCCCTGTTCAGAATCTTGCATTTCCTTATGGTGACTTCAGCTCTTTTATACTGTAGAAGCAACATATAGTTCACAGACAGTGGAAACTTTTCATTCTGACTTACATTTATGTTTGATGATCTCCTTCCATTCCATAAAACCTTGAGTTATTCTGACTTCCAACAGAATCTATACCAGTATATAACATCTGGTACAGCAGAGGCGATATAATGAATGTTGGACAGGCATTATTTTATTTAATTTTTTACCTATGGCCAGTTAAAGCAAAATAATCCATCTCTTTCATGTCTTCTGATGCCAGTAGGCTACTTAACAGAGAATTGAAAGAGCATAGTACAAGGTTAAGGAGCAGAGTGCAAGGGTCACGATCATTCTCATTAAGTGATGTTTCTATGCAGTGCTCACAGGTGGATTAATCGATACTTGTGCCTGAAAATGATCAGGCTTGCTGAAGAGGCCTCTAATTGAGCTAATCCTGTTTGTGAGAAGCTCATGTTTATGTCTTTTCTTGACAATCAGCAGCTGCATACAGTACCACTCTTATCTTCTGTGGCAGAATAGAAAATGACAACAATGACAGATCCCAGGATCATATCTTCCCTTCTCTGGGTGTCAGTTTCGTAGGTGCTTGCACTAGATTAGAACTAGAACAATTCTATATAAATTACCCAATGAGAAATATCAGTGCTGAACTGTTTTTTTTTTTACTATTGTCATAAATGCTTTCTACAGATAAGATTCTATTTCATTAAAAAATATTATTTTGTAGAATATAAGACATTCACATTGCTGTTTTTTAACCTTCGACGTTATTGCTGTTCTCTGCTATTAGCAGCTAAGAGTTACAAGTTAATGCTGATCAAATGTGAATTAGATAGGTTAGTATGGTACTATAGACAGAAACGATAAATGCTCCATGCTATTTATTAGAACCTTTGTAAAATGTGTATATTTTAATATATCCCTTTGGTGTACAGAGGTGATCCTGCCACTTAATGAATTCATTTACTTACACACATACATACATTTTAAATACAGAATGCTAATTGAATATTTACATGTTTACTGTAATGCTTAATTAATTAATTAATTAATTAATTAATTAATTAATACAAAACACAAGACTTCATAAATAAAGAATCTATTGGTGCCTATGAAACAATCTGAGATTTATTAGTAGCAAAGAAACATTGGTGCACAGCAAATACTTTTATATTACACTGCAAAAAGTTGATAGCATTTTACATACAAAGAACACAACTGACCATCTGCCCTCACCTTTACCACTATTTTAAAGAATGATTTGAATAAATTACTTCATTTACAGCAAATTAGCAAATGAGCTTCAAAAGCTATCAATTCAAGGTTATGCAATTGAGAACGCCTAGGGGTTGAAATGAAAATTCGAATAAAATTCGAATTTTTTAAATTTGAATTTTGAAGCCATTTTGGGCTGCTTAGAATTTTCGAATTTTCAAATTTCAAAGTACGTCCCTTTAAAAATCCTTCGACTTAGACTATTTGGCAGCTTAAAGCTATATAGCCTATGGGGACCTCACAGAACTTGGCCTGAAATTTTTTCTAAGTTCTGAAAAATAGAAGGATATTGGTGAAAATTGTTCGAATCAAACGGCAAAATTCAATCGTAAATTGCCCCCCCAAAAAAAATTTGATGGTCGAATTTCGAAGTTTTTTCACTTCGAAATTCAACACTATGGGGCAGATTTACAAAATTTGTGTGAAGAATTCGAAGTTTGATCGAATGTGATCGAATTCCGATCATACGATTTTATCGAATATTCAAATTTGCAAATCTGGCCACTTTGATGATCGAATATGCAAAATTTGATCGTATCGAATAGACTGAATAAATCAAATGATCGAATATGCGATCATTCGACCATTCGATGATCGAAGTACTTCAACTTTAAAATTTTATTCGACTGCCTACTTCGCCAGATTGAACCTACCGAATAGCAATAGAAGCCTATGGGAATCCACCCATAGGCTTTTTTCTCTATTACCTGCTCGAATAGCATTCGTACGATTGAACGCCTCGATCATTCGAATCGTCCGAATTTTTTCGAAATATCGAAGGAAATTTCATGATTTTTTGGTGAAATCGAACAATGCTGTTCGATCGTATGAATTTTTCGAGAAATCGAATAGCGCTCAAAAAATAGCCTAAAACTATTCGTTTTCCATTTGACG
Source organism: Xenopus borealis (assembly GCA_024363595.1). Lineage (NCBI taxonomy): Eukaryota > Metazoa > Chordata > Amphibia > Anura > Pipidae > Xenopus > Xenopus borealis. The sequence goes on from CM044435.1 coordinate 108,828,715, forward strand.
GTCGAATTTCTGCCGAATTTCTGCTAAAAGCCCTCGAATTAGTGAATAATGATAAATTTGCCCCTTAGTATATAGAGCCATTTTATTCATATTTGGCCTATTTTGGACAAAACTTTTTTCAATTTTTTTCTCACAGTTGTGTCTGTATTAATGGAAAATCTTGAATGATCACATCAAGGGCCTTATTGGATTTGTGTAACTTCTTTCTACTTTGAGTAGAATTTAAATCACAATCTAAAAAATACAACTCTTACCTTAATTTAAAAAATCTGAACATGGAAAACTTTAATAAGATTGATGAAAAACACTCAAATTTGTGTGTTTACAAGCTCAAATAAAACTTTGAATAGTTAAACTTTTTTTCCCATTGAATTCTACATGACCTCACTGTTAGATGTCAAAATTTTATATGTTTTGGGGGAGGCTTAGCTTAAATACTTAATTTGAAGTTATAATTCAAGTGTGTGAGTTTAGAACAAAAAAACTTGAATGGAATGTTGATAAATCAGGCCCTAAGTCAAAGCAAAAAAAATATTTACTTACAAGCAAGCTGTGAATTCTTGGCTGGTATAAAAATCATAGGGAAAAAAAAGCTTCCCATTGATCTGTATGGCATCACCACTGACTTTGGTTGGCTTTATTTTCATTTAGAATTTTGTGGGGCTTTTTGTTAAATATAAATCACACAAATCTGGCAATGTCTGCTAAAGCTAATAAAGTAATCTTTGGAGCTCAAAAAATACCATTGACATGGTAAGACTTATGAGTGCAGATTCCCTTCAATCTGGCCCGGACTGGCAATATGTGGGTTCTGGCAAATGCCAGAGGGGCTGCTATAAGGTCTCATAGCAAGTCAGTATTTAGTGGGCTGGTGGGGGCTGTTTGGGCCTCTATGTTGGCTGATTGGGCCTCTGTGTACTTGAAATGCCAGGGCCTATTTTAATTCTCAGTCCGGACCTGCCATCAATATATGGTTATCTTTTGTTTTGTGTGTTGCACCCAGGCATACTTCTTCCGATACATTATTTTGCCTTTTGACTGAATAAACAAACCCCTCTTTCCTAAATTGCAGCCGTTGAAGTAAGGAGCAGTTTATTATACTGAGGCTATTCTACTGACTGGAAATTAGCTTTATCAACTTCTCCTCTGTTCTGCAGAACAGGAGGTGCTTAAGTGAAAGTGATCGCATTTCCTTGTTTAGTACAGGAAATAACACAGTTTAATAGCTGATATTTTAATTAAAAGAATAGCCAAAAATAATGATCAGCACAAGCCCTATTCATTGAGTTTATGCTGAAAAAGGGGGTTTATGGCCCCTTTAGCATAGGTAGTGGGGCCTGGTGCTATATATTCCTGGGTTAAGAAATACTATAATAGCATCTTTGCTGCCCTATCTGCCTGTACCCAATTAGCTAATACAGAACAACAGAGAGTGCTGTCTGCTTTCAGCCCACGAAAATGATACCAACAGAATCCTTCCATGTACAGTATACCATACAAAAATAACAGCAGGTTTCAATTCCACTAAATGTCTTCTGGGGCCAGGGGAAAATCTCACAAAGCGACATTATTTGTAAAGCTTGTGTACATGACATTTTTCTTACATTTGTTTAAGTGAAGGCATCTCAAATAACCAGTTCCTAAAAATCATTCTAAAGTACACAAAAATATACATTTCCCTACCGTAAATCGCCTGACACTTTGATGCATGTGGTTCCAGTTGATGCAGATATTTTGTTTCTCTAAGACAGTGTAGGGTTCACAAGGCAGGAGCCCTCTAACCTTGGATTGGCAGACCAATTTGTTTCATTTTTAAAGAGAACCTAAGACCCCTTTGACTGAGATTATGTGGGATGATTTTACTAAATGCTTTGATATATATTATGTATCATCCTCCCAGTGATTAACCCTGGATCCTAGAACCCAAGGCTTTGTTTTTCTGGTTACAAGCTTTGGCGGAGGCAGGCAAACAGCATTCCTATTTAGTTGGCTGTATGTACTGATATTTTCACTGTCAAATGCCATACTTTACTAGACTTCTAATGCACTTTCAAACATATTTTTGAGATATTTTCAAGGTCATATGGATCAGTGAGAGGGCTTTAAAATTGTTGTCTAAGATAAGACTTTCATTGTGCTTCTCAGGGACAAGGGTTTCATAATAAAGAGTAATATGAACAGAATACAACTTCTTCTGTTCCTTCTGTGCCATTAAATGTGTGCTTATATCTTGTTTCATAAATACAGTAGCTTCTAATCCTTAAAGGGGGGACTACAATGAGAACTACAATGAGACATAGGAACATAGGAAGAGTTTCAGTTATTTAAGAGATAGTGTTGCCAGGCAGAAACATTTGAGAGGCCTAATAATAATGCAAATGGAGAGATAGTCTAAAAAATCTGCAGGACATATAGAAGTAATCAGATTGACCTAAACAGTGCCATAAGAACACACAACTCAACAACTTGTTCTTGTGTACCTGATGGCCTTGTTCATTTTGTCTCTTAAAGATTTGCAGTGTTAATAGGTGAGGAGTTATAGACAGAGATATTGCAGCTTAGATAATAGACAGCTGTATCCCTGATCATTTGAAATGTGAAATGGGAAATTGCTCAAGCAATCTTTTCCAAATGGACACAACAGCCATGACAGCAAATAATGTGGGTGACAAGAGTTGCTAGTGAAGCTTCCAGGTAAGATTAAGCCATTCCATAAAATATTTAGTCATTACAAAAAATTAAGTCATTTTGGTCAGTCATGCTTGCAGCTATTTGCTTCTCTGGACACTTGCAAACTGTACGTCTGAAACATTTCACACTCTTTTGATGGATTTTCATTTAGCACTTTTAGGTCCCTTGTGACAGAACCAAAGCACATTGAAGTCAATGGGCATCTTCTCGTGGTGAATACATTGGACTCTATGGGCATTGTTTTGGGAAAAACCAGGCAGAAAACTGCAGAAAACTGCCCATCACTAATGACCAACACTCAAAAGCATCAGGATACTACTCTAGGGCATTGTCTCCTGGTGAAAGCTTGCATAGCATCTTCAAAGAAATGGCCCATAGTTTGGGCACACAGAAAAGCATTTTTGTTGTGTATATGTACATTAGTTTTACATAACACAAGTGCAACAGATGCAAAATTGAATGTTTAAAGGGATTCTGTCAAGAGAAAAACATTTTTTTTCAAAATGTATCAGTTAATAGTGCTGCTCCAGCAGAATTCTGCACTGAAATCTGTTTCTCAAAAGAGAAAACATATTTTTTTATATTTCATATTGAAATCTGATATGGGGCTAGACATATTGTCAATTTCCCAGATGCCCCAAGTCATGTGGCTTGTGCTCTGATAAACTTCAATCACTCTTTACTGCTGTACTGCAAGTTGGAGTGATATCACCCCATCCCTCCCCCCCCCCAGCAGCCTAACAACAGAACAATGGGAAGATAACCAGATAACAGCTCCCGAACACAAGATAACAGCTGCCTGGTAGATCTAAAAACAGCACTCAATAGTAAAAACCCATGTCCCACTGTGTACTATTCAGTTACATTGAGAAAGAAAAACAACAGTCTGCCAGATCCCTCCTAAAGTCCTGGCACAAGTAACATGACCAGGGGCAGCTGGGAAATTGACAAAATGTGTAGCCCCATGACAGATTTCAAAATTGAATATTAAAAAATCTGTTTGCTCTTTTGAGAAATGGATTTCAATACAGAAGTCTACTGGAGCAGCACTATTAACTGATGCGTTTTGAAAAAAAAACATGATTTCTCATGGCAGTATCCCTTTAAGCACTATCCACAATAGCTCTGTCATGCTATTTGTGACTTGTGCATAGCACCATTGCATGGTTCACACTTCTCTGATGATCTACATTAATTTGTGCACAAGTGCAAACTATAGGGGCACTGACACAAGTGACACAACACCTGCCTTGGACAACAGGCCTGTTGTATCTCACACCGATGGTGATATTGACACCAAGACACTAATAATGTGAGTTTTGTGCAAATTATTTTTATAGAAGGTCCTCACTTTTACCAGCAGTTTTACCATAATTACCAGCATGGTGTGCATACAATAAACATGCTGCTCCTAGCAATATTTTTGTGTGCATAATCCCAATATGTGTTCTACAGATGTCTTTCTATGTTATATACAGAGAATTAACACTAAAACAAAAAAACATATCATCTCTCATTTGCTGTACAATGTGCAAATAAATTCATTGTTTTTTTTTTTCACTATAATTTCTTTCCCAGTATTCCAGCATAATTGCACCCTCAGCAAACTTACACTGAATTTTCAATTTGATAATACGTGTCCAAAATATTAGGGCAGTGCAAATTACAACTGAAATAAAATCCACTTTGTGTTCCATGAACCTAATACTTCCAAGCCCTTTCTTTGTGATTACATAGGGTGAAGAGCTATGTGCTTATGTCAATGGCAGTTGCAAAACTAAGAATTTCCTTACGCCTCTGCATGTTGTACCTTGGGCTTCACTCCTTATTCACACACCAGCATAATGAGCTCTAAGTGCAAGGAAACTTGCTTTACTGTATTGCATTTTAACTTCTTTCACCAATGAAAATAAGAAGCACAATGCAAAAGAATGTAGCTCTGTATAGTTCAGCATGTTAGTGACTGGCAGTGGGATTAGCACTTGGCTAATTCAAACCAAAGAAATAGTGTATATACATCAGCAGCTGCTGCAGGAATAGAGAAAACACTTTCATGTTTTTGTATTTTACATGTCAGGAATGCTTTATTTGCAATGTCACTTTATATTCATTTGGACAGAGTTTACAACTACACTGACTTGGCAGGGTTTTCCAAATGTCATAAGATATTAAAAGGAATAGTTTGGGTTAAAAAGTGACTTGACTTGAGTCGACATGAGATCATCATCTAAGGGTCATAGCCCCCACTTAAGTGAAACATATTATAGCACATGACCCCTCAAACCCTACTGCCCTGTAGGTTACAGTCAGCTATTTGTCCTGTGCTCTTGGGAGCATCCAATGTGTTCTTGAAACTTTAATATTTAAAGAGCATCTCAGTGTGTATTATCCTCATCTGGTTCTGTGATACCTTCCCCAAGAGTGAGAATGTCATGGTCAGGGAGACAGGCCTTTCATATTGGCCTATGCCACCATGAACTCCAAGGTCACAACTCTAACCCTGATCAATTTCTTAAGGAAATATTAACCACCTTACAGTCCCTATCCTAATGCTAATGCAGATGAAATATGACTAAAATAGTCTGCAGTTATTTCCAAGCACATCATTACAAACAGGGAACCATTGGCACAATTTTATTCTCCTGAAGAAACGAAAATTCTAAATGCAAATTGCAGTCAAAATGAGGCATTATCAGAAGGGATCTATATTCATTTATCAATTCAATTCAATTCCTTCATTTATCAATTCAATTCCAAAGTAAGGCACCCCCAAGTGACTACGTTTACCTTTTAAAAGTGACTACTTTTACTTTTGTTGTTGTATATCAGCCGAAAACTGCACCAGTCCGAGGTTCTTCTAGCGAGCACCCCGGAAAGATGAACTTCCTGCTGCCTTGATTTCAAATTTCCTGGGGAAATTGCATGCGCAGTAGAACAACTTTTTCGTAAACATTTACGTGAGAAGACAAGAGGAAGACGATTTTGCTGTGGTGCTCGCAAGAAGAACCCCAGACTGGTACGGTTTTTGGCTGATAGGAGCACTGGGGTGCCTAACATTTAGCACCCCCAAGTGTAAAACCCCTTTCCTTCTCCTTTAAAATACTTTTGTAGCAGTTTTAGATAAGAAGCTTATCTTAAAGGGCAATTCACCGTCTTTAGCAAAACTTTAATAACACATAAAAACCACAGAAATGTGTTCAAACATTCATAACCTGCCAAATTTTGTAAAATGGACATGGTAATTAGGAGGTCTGGTCACAAAATGGACATGGTCAATAATTGCCTCGCTACGCCCGACTGATCTTTTTGTCCCCAAAATGTTGGGAAGTAAGGTGAAGTGGGGCACATCTTAACTAACTCCAGTTACATATCAAGCTTTATATTTTGGGTTGGGATTTCAAATACACCGTGAACATACGTTAACTTAACAGATATACAAATGTATATATATACATATATATATACACTATAGATACATTTTTTTAATTTCAAATAAACACAAAATAAAACACAAATACATTAACATCACAATGATTTATTATTCAATCCAGGATTTTTTATTTTCTATAAAGCAAGCTCAACCAGAGCTTTTTCCATCCCAGTTCAAAACTCTAAACCATTTATCTGGTTACATGGTCTGCAGACATAGAATCCATTTGATGCAGTACACTGCAGCACAGGCTTTTACAGGGGTATAAGAGGCTTCCCAAATTAGCCGGCTTCAAATTGTGTTTCGTTTTCCACACACCCTGCTGAGTTATTAGGTGTCACTAATAGTGCACAATGGTATCAGCCATAAAACCCAGGATTGCTCAGATATGCTGGGAAGTGTTTCTAGTGAAGCTTTGGCAGAGAGCAGCAAGTGTTTTTGCAATTTCTTTGGGGGGAAAAAAACTTAAGCGTTTCATTCAGATGAAAGAGAATGAGTATGAGTCCCGTTCCTGAAACACTGAAGTCTGGAGATACCGTCATAATATTGCAATGGCAACAGAAACTCCATCTGGATAGACATTCACGTGAGCTAAGACAGCTATAGCTAGGGATCTGTACTTGCCTTAGTCCTCTGCAAACACTGGTATTAACAGGAGAGTTGTTAATATTGAGCTTAGAGACTGCTCTAATTGGCAATTAAAGACACCTGAAAAATACATTTCTTCCATCTCAGATGTTCATTTACTAATGGGAAGAACATTTCATGTTGTTTCCAAAGAAGGTGTTTCTATTGAATAGAAGATTAAAGCAAGATATTATGCTGTGTCACCTTCTAGCGATGTTGAGTTTTGGTTTACATAAAAGAACAATCCCCAGCATGAGAAGCCACTTGACTTGGCTTTTCTTTGAGAATATATTGTGTTTACTTCCATCTTTGATCCTTACTTTCTTGTTCTGAGTTAGTGCTCTGGAGAACTACACTTAGGTATATATATTATTTGCCATTTCACTGGATTAAAGATTAATGAAGTGAGTTTTAAGAAAGACATACATTATAGATACGGTTAGCATTTCTCTAAAAGGAAATAACAGTTACAAGAACTTTATAGAGTTTGAATAAACACTGGTCATGTCAGCAAAGAACATTGTAATTAGAGCTGATGTAACTAATTGCAAACAAGAATGGTAGAATACTCAACAGCAGCAGGTGGGTCTGAGGAGAAATAGAATTAGAATGCAGAAAGCCTTAGGGCCCTTACACACGGGCGTTTTTACCTGCGCTCCCCTGCGTTACGTTTGGCTGCGTTCAGCCGCATGGGAGCGCAGGTATAGACGCACTCAATTATTTTCAATGGGGCTGTACTCACACAAACGCATGTAGGCGCCAAACGCAGGAAAAATGCAGCATGTTGCGTCTGAATCTGCGCTCGGCGCTTACACGCGTCTCGTGAGTACAGGCCCATTGAAAAGAATGAGGTGCGTCTAGACCTGCGCTCCCCTGCGGCTGAACGCAGCCAAACGCAACGCAGGGGAGCGCAGGGGAGCGCAGGTCCAAAACGCCCGTGTGTAAGGGCCCTTAAACAAGATTTTTTTCCCACTACATTTTATGGCGTTCATTTTGTATGTTTGGGGTTGTATGGGAGGGCATTGATAAGCAATATTTTTCATGGAGAAGCACAGGGACTTTAAAGGTATAGTTCACCTTTAAGTTAACTTTTCATATTTTATAGAATTGATAATTTAAGCACATTCAATTTTTTTATATTTCTTGAATTATTTGCCTTCTTCTGACTTTGAACAGCTTTCAGATACTCTGTAAGGCTACACATTTATTGTTACTTTTTATTACTCCTCTGACAGGTCCTCTCCTATTCATATTCCAGTCTCTTATTCAATCATTGCACAGTTGCTATGGCAATTTGGAGTCTGGACCAAAGCAAAATTGCAAACTAGACATAAAACCAAGTAAAAAGCTCAATTAGTAAAAAAGCATAAATAATAAAAATAAATAATAGAAAAATGAAAACCAATTTCAAATTATTTCACTCTCTACATCAGTGGTCCCTAACAAGTGGCTTGTGAGCAACATATTGCTCACCAATCCCTTGGATGTTGCTCCCAGTGGCCGCAAAGCAGGTGCTTATTTTTGAATTCCAGGCTTGGAGGTGAGCTTTTAGTTGCATAAAAACCAGTTGTACAACATGTTGCTCACCAACCCCTTGGATGTTGATCCCAGTGGCTGGAAAACAGGTGCTTATTTTTGAATTCTAGGCTTTGAGGTATGTTTTAGTTGCATAAAAAACCATTGTACTGCCAAACAGAGTCTCCTGTGTGTTGCTCATCCACATAGGGGCTACCAAATACCCAATCACAGCCCTTATTTGGCACCCAGGGACTTTTTGCATGTTTCTGTTGCTCCGCAACTCTTTTTACATTTAAATGTAGGGACATCTCCCTAACCAGGATGGTTTCTCTTCCTTTTTTAAAATAATGGCATAAAATAATATATTTTCTATTATAATATAATGCAAATATTACATACATTTTATACAGTATTCATATTATGGCCTTCCTTTAGAGTTTCCATCTGGCGATATTCTCAGTTAGAGTGAGATCACACCATTATAAATATCTAATAGTTGACATTAAGAAAATATTGTTTGCATTTTAGCAAGACCATTGGTTGGAAGCATGGTCTGTGAAGGCTGCAAGCTGTACTTGCATGTAAATAATATAATTGCTGCCAACTATCAAGGGTACCCAGACAGGTTGTAGACTATAGCATGGGGAGTCCCTGGATAAGGTAGCAACTATGGCAAAAGAATGGGAAACATAAACATAAACAGTGGGCTGGACTAAACAGCAGGAACTGGCTTGGCTTTTCAAGCAACAATTGGTGGGATCAATGGTCAAAACAGAAACAGTGTGGCAGCAAATATCTCTAGTGCAAGATTATTTCCAACTCCGCATGAGCTTTCTTAAACAGCCGGCCAGAACTGACTGCTCACTTTAATTCTTCCATAACTGATTCCTGGTGCATTGGAGGAAATCAGGTCCTGTCATTAAGGAACAATAAGTACATTGGATAAATCAGTTGCATGCAGACAAAATATCAGTTTCTTGTTTTCCCTTTTCTGTTTCAATAACCAAAGCTTGAATTTTATTGTTCTTTTTTTAAATAAAGCCCAGTGGTACCAGAACAATAATAGTACAGACACGAACAGGCAGAAAAGCAATTACATGCACAGAGACATTCTATAGGTACTGTCACCTTCTTCCCAGGGTCTGGCTGCATTTTGCACCTTAAAAAATCTGGCACTAGGTACCTTTTACGATCCACTGTGCAGATGCCAGGGTTGGAACAAATGTAGTTGGTATTATCATTATTTTCACAAAACACAATCAAGAGGCTATTTTATCCATTTATAAATCTGGTTATTTTTTAAATTTAGGATAAAATAATTTTTTGTTATATTTTCTCAATTACTAGCATATTTATGCAATGTGAGCTCGAGTTTTAATAAATGTGCCCCTTATTGTTCAAGGGAAAAATGTAAGTTGGAGGAGTTGAGTAGATCTAACTATCATAGGTATTTGGGGGATTATTTGGGAATCTATATCTAGGTGGCTTCTAATTATTTTGACTTAATAAAAAACATATTAATTGTTCCTATTATAATTGTTGGATTTTGAAAATAAAGATTCAAGATCTCATGAAGAATGCAGAGAGAGTTCTGTATTTTTCAGTTTCTTTAGAACAAATGTAATTTGCTAGGTAAATTTGTATTCTATACACACTTCTTTTAGTGTAACCAGGTGGCCAGTCAGTCATCTGTTGTAGGTTACTGTATATGTTCTTTTCCATATTTTTCCAGCCATAGTGTGGCCATATTACAGTATAAGGGTAACAAAGGCCTATTTAGTATGCTGTAAGAAAGGAATCTTACCCACAAAATGGTGTAAAAAGCTTTGAAAAATAAACAGTAAATTTACGCTGTTTAAATCCTGGATTGGACAATGTTATTCTACCCTGCTTCAGAACCTCATGTAATCGATTAGGGCTAAACGTTTTTTTGCAGATCAAAGTGCAGCGATGAAACACAGGTGTCAGGTCAGATGCAATCTCAGGTGGCAAAATATAATTGGACTCAATGAAATTCGCAGGTAAAAAATACAGGACCAGGAACTGTTCCTCTTTTAATCCCTCATGTCTCCACCCATCCAAATAGCAACCCAGGAATTACAAACCCCACCTTCCTAGCCTTGTCAAGGCCCTGTCATTCCCAGTTCTTGGCTCACTCATCAGGCATTCTTTACATCCGAGATGGCACAACTGTTGGATGTGAACTCAAAAAGCAGTATCTTCATCAGACAGTCTAACTGTGTAGTTTTTACCTGCAACTTTTCTTTGAGTCCCATTATATTTTGAAGCCTGTGACTACATCCAACCTGCCACCTGCGTTTTGTCGCCATGTGCCTATCTGCCGAAAAATGCCCATGGAATTCAGCCCTTAAAGTCAATGGGGAAAAACAAGTGGCAAGTAAGTTCTGTCAGAAGTCCCTCTAGGTAAAAACATGGAAAAGACTTCGGTTTCTTATTGCCATATTGTCCCATAACATTTTCAAGCAGCTGCTCACAGTTATGCTGGATTTGTACATGGAGGTACACTGTGTCAAAAATCAGTCCAAAACTTGCTAACTGAAGCGATGGGTACAATGATACCTGGTGATGTGTGGCAAGTTTGTCACTGTTTTTTCACACAGCATAAGGAATTGTCCCTCTATCTTTTTATTGACATTTTTAGATGTAGTAATTAAAACACTGAAAATGATTTTAACTCACCTAACAACCAGCTCTTGATCATGCGTCATATAACCAGACAGATGTGTCATATCTACAAGACTGTGGTCAATTTCTGAGGGTGCCATAGATTAAAAACATTGAGTATGAAGCAATGTCAAGATATATGTTAACATATATATGTGACTACAATCACAGAAAAGCTCCAAGCAATGAAATACACAATCAAATGCTCCTATGTAGCTGACTGAGAAATCAGCCCAGTTCTCCAAAACCCCAAACACTCCTCCCTACACCAATCTATCAGCCTCGCATTAATCTCCCTAAGCTCCGGCTTTCTTTTTAACGTTGCTCATGGTACAGATAATATCTTTGAGATAATTACCTTGGATAATTACCTCAACATAGTTTTTTAAAATCGTTCTTGAGGTTACCACCTCCTCTAACTTTGTCAATGGTACCTATGTGTACCAAGACCGCTGGGTCTTCCCTCTGCCCAATAATCTGTCAACTCGTTCCACCACATGCTGAACTCTAGCACCAGGCAAGCAGCAGACTGTTCGGCATAAAAGATCCTTACAGCACATTTCCCTTTCCGCCTTTCTAATAATTGAATCCCCAATAACTAAAACCTTCCTTTCCTTCTTTGTACTCCCCCACCACCCTTTTAAGAGCCACTGCCTCCCAGGGTGCTCTGAGAGTCAGTCTGCTTCATACATGCCAGAGCTTCCCTCCCCAGCATCTTCAGCCAAAATGGTGCATCTGTTGCTTTGGGCAAGTGGACCAGCCCCCCTACCCCTCTGACTTCTGTCCTCTACTTCCCCTCATACCCGTAATACACCTGCCTTCCTCAAATGTATATTTATATATATGTAAAAAACACGTCCATCTTAAAGGACTGAACTTAAAGGACTGAACTTGATGGATGTGTTTTTTTCAACCTAACTTGCCATGTTACTGTGTTAGCACCAGGTTGGATACAGTTAACCAAGAGATCCTTGTCTCCACTGGGCAGGCACGTGTGCAGTAAATTTATTTATTATGTATAGTTATTTTTTATGAGTTTTCTATACTACAAGATTCACACTCACCCTCCTACAAGGTTACTGATGTGACTCCCTGGGGGGGGGGGTGCACAACATAATAGCACCTTCCCCAGTATTTTAACCTTTATTTCTCAATTATCAACACATTAAATTATATTGCATTTATTAACAAAGACAGTATGGAAAAATTCTTCCTTTTGTAACCCTGTGTGCCATTCATCAAAACTGCTGGACTGCTTCAAGCAGTCCAATCCAATTGTTTCTGTGAAGTTTTAGTGTTCGGCTGCAGCACTGAACTATAACACCCTGCAGAACAGAAACCCCCCAAAAAAAGAACAAACACAGCAGAATGAATCTGTACTTTTCTTTTATTTCAAAGCAGAGATGTCCCTGAAAATGTATAGTAAATTGGAATGTACCATCATTACCACTAACAAAATAATAAGCCTTGATGTAACAGCCCAATGGCCCCTATATCTTTATGCTGTCTCTAATGACTGGGTATCTTTGATTAATGGAGAAAAGCAGACAAACAAAAACACTTTGGAGCTGTCAGATGGTCAGATGATGGTGCAGCCTGTTACAACTTTTATGTGTCTCAACCAGTTGGCCAATTATTGGACTCATTGCCTTTACAGAGATTATGGAAATGTCGAAAATCAGGAAATTTCTTTGTCTATTTACAGCCAAATGGTATTAGTAACACATTAGATCTACTAAATGTATTCTGTTAAGGGAATGCAACCATTTGGAATGTTGGAGGTAGTCACTGATTTACAAAGTTGCCTTTCAGACAATGAAATACCAATATTTTCTTGAAAGGGAATATATTGCATTAGGCACCAGCCAGGAATCCAAATAACCTTCATGTACCCTATATCAGTGGCACGGATATATCAGCTGTAAGTACAGAACAGATTGTCTATACACATGTGCCTCTGGATGCAAGATTCTCATTCACAAACCAATCAAAATAAATCAAAGGCACCGGGGAAACAATGGACTTGGTTTAGTGGGAACATTCTGCTTTAGTTACCATTGCATTGGTCTGTAGCTTTAAAGCAGCTGATGGTGTTTAAAAACTTCAATACTGGGGTAAGATTAGAGCGGACTAATAAAAAAAAAGTGAAATCATTCTCCAAAGTTTATTTTACATGCTGAAAGTGCTGGCTTTTCTCAGGAAATTTGCATTGTTTTGTTGAACAGATGTTGGACATTATCTTGAAATCTGTATCCTCTGTTTTATAATCTGTTTTATTCTACATTTTGGAACATGTTTCAGCTGCGAATGTCAGTGCATTAGCCCTTCCCTGCTGATGGGGCACCACAACAAATTTCTCTGCCACACTGTGCCCTGCTGAATTGGAAAGGGGCACTGTGCACCCTGCCAAAGGCACAGAAGGGGTTAAACATGGGTAAATTTCCCTTGCTGCTTTCCTTCACCTTACCCAGGTGCATGGTAAATCAGTATTAATGACAATATCATTCATGTGCAGTCATCTCCTGCCTGCAATTTGGTTTTAATTAGTCGCTACGTTGTCTCTCCCGCTCACTGACAGCCATTAAATAGGAAACGACACCAGTGCCAGCACCACTGAAACGATTATTCAGTACCCTGCTTTACAAGAAAGCCATTAAGAAGGTTACAGCACCTCCTAGTGGTACAACACAGTGTGAATAAATTGCACTTTTTTGCCTTTCTGATGATCAGCTGCTATTATTTGCTGCTCACCATTCAGAAGACCCCAAGGAACACAAATGAAGAATATTATTTTTTTTGCTTATACTTAACCACTGCCTTGATAGCATTTGAAACAACACAGCTCTAGACTGTTCTCCAGAACGTTTCTTTTTTTAGCATTGTTACGTTGTACGTCTCAATATTAAAAGTTGTCTTTGGCTAACGACGAGATAATCCCACATTTTATGAGCAAGGATTAGTGTATGGTCACCCAAAGACAGACGCATGTTATTAGCAGTATTTCTTACAAAAGCCATAAGCTTCAGAATATCCACACTTTTACATCATGTGTAAATTCTGGCACAAACTATTGAGAGTTTCAAAGTTCAGCTGAAATCCATCTGTGCTCTGTTTTAATTCTGTGCCTCAAAACACCCCTTGTAACTGCCTGCGAGCCAGACTGATAATAAGGAGGGAAATAACCTACAAGTTTAATAAAACCCAGGACTCTGTATCCCTCTACTCTGATTAACCTTCCATTTTATCCTTTCAAGCAATGATGGGGACTGTTCATATGAACAAGGGATATACAATCTTTAATCATCAGAAACGGATACACTGCCGGTTGGGAGGGGAAAATACCACATTGATCTGACTTTGTAAAGGGAATTTGCATTTTGTACATCACAGAAATTATTTCTTATGTCAAAACAGTGAGAGAAAATCTAATTATTATTTATCACTATTATTTTTATGCTATAGCATCAAATACAATAAAATGTGAAAAGTCTTATTAACTTAAAAAAGTAGTCGTATTGTGCAGTTATGGGATCCGTTATCCAGCAACCCATTATCCAGACAGTTCTGAATTATGTAAAGGCTGTCTCTCGTAGACTCCATTTTATAATAATAAAGATCTGTATAGAGGAAGCTGTCAACAGGGAGGGAAACAAATATGGTAATATATTTGAACACAAGTATGTCGGTTGCTATTGAAACGCCCACCTTTGTGTTTGCCTATTCTATTGCCTATTTACTTTCTTTAATGAAACGTAAATCTATCTCCAATATCCTTTAATTAAAAAATGTCTACCGTTTTTATAATAAACCTGACTGTATACAGTGAAACTCCTCCTTCATTTTACTTACACTGACTGCTGCAGATAAGAAACATCCGTAGAGGTGGCCATACACGGCGAGATCCACTCATTTGACCCACCTTGAGGTGGGCGATATGGGGTGATCCGATTGTGGGCCCTAGGGCCCAATGATCAGATCCCAATGGAGGAGGTATGGGTGATCGGATCGCAGGACCGCATCAACAAACAGGAGTATTCCCCTTGAGAAAGGTGTTCTACAAAACGTTGGGGTAAATCTCACTCTTGGGCAAGGGTATCTGCTTTCCAGTCTTTGAAATTGGTATCGTGACAGTATTTTGAGTGGTATGTATATCCAGTGTGTGCCTTGTTTTGCCTAAATTTGTATACATGTGATTCAATTTTATGATAAATATTTTTTGAAAAATACCACTTTGTTTGTTGTACAATTGGTGTGCAAGCCCTGTATTTGTAATATGGCCACCTTAAGTCTCTAACTGCTCTGCAGAGAAATGATACGTACGGCAGGGGATGCCCCCATCTTACTTCTCAGAACTCAAGCAGCTTTGTCTGTTTCCCTGTAGAGCAGTCGGTGACTGTGTAGAGATTTGTATCCACAGACCCAGTGCAGTCTGTATATTCTGATGATTAAGTCTTGCTGTATTACCTTCTATGGCAGATATTATTTGACTTGTGCTGTTTTGATAATTTATGATGATCCATAAGCTTAGCAGATCACACTGAGCATGTGTGTAGCCTTGGTCTTGCAAAGATTTGAACAAAGTTACAAGATGGCAGCCCCCTGTGGCCAACTTTGAAAGCATACATCATTTGTTTAATTAGGCATCTGGTGCAGTAAGTTCATGTTTATATTTAGTATACAAAATACAGCATTTCTAGTATTATTCTATCTTAGTTTTTTTTGCCCTTTAAGGTTCCTTACACAGAGGCATTTGTTCATGTGCGTATTTGTGCAGTAGGTTCAAGTGTTCAGAGGTCCATTGTGGTACCATGGGTAGACTCACAATCGAAAAGAATGGGCTCCATTAACTCATGCATTCCCTTGTGGGGGAATGTAAAAAAAAGTGAATATACTCCCATCTGTAATTGCCCTTAAAGAGTATGCCCTTAGGTAGTATTTCCTTTGCCTATTGCATGAATAAGCATTCCTACTTGTGCTACTGTATGTAAATTGTGTGCAACCAAAGTAATTGGCATAATGAGGCCTATTTATAAACAATGGGCAAATAAGCACATGGGCAGCAACCTATTGCAATCAAAAGATAAGGAATTATGAAAGCAAACGTTTGATTGTTTGCCAAAGGTCATTTCCCAGGTGCAAGTTTGCCCAATATTTTTAACTGGCCCCAAGTATGCTCTGACATGGTCATATAGTCACCTCTGCAACTGGCACCAGATTTTTAAATACAAATGCACAGTTGTTCCTGCAAGCTCAATGTGAAGCTTTGTATATTATATTTAACACTGTATAAAATAGTAATTATATTATATAAGTTACAGGGGCTCCTTTATTAACACAACTTTGCACCTGGGTAGTAACCAATAGCAACCAATCAGTGACTGGCTTTTTTCAGCCACCTGCAATCCTTGAAATGAAAGCAAACCTTTCAATGTTACCAAGGGTTACTGCCCAGGTGCAAATTTGCCCAATGGTCAGATGTATTATCATTTACATTAATTTTAAAATAAAGTTTGTAAAGTATAGCCCTTCTCATGAATAACGTGCTGCACACTGCGAGAGATTTGTATCGCAGCCTGGACCTCAGAAATGAGCCTCATGAAACATTTCCAGCCAAGGCATGAGGTGATAAAACTTCCCACATATTGTGTTTCCATTCACTGACTTATACAGAAGGGGGAAAACTTGCAATGGTGATTAGATTACATGGAATGTGATAGACAGCATAGATTGTGCAGCCAAACGTGTTTGATTTAACCTCAGTGGAGCTGCAAGGTCTAAATACAGGAGCTGATGTCATTCTGTCATAAAAGAAGCCCAAAAGCAAGGCGTGCATCCAGCCCATCTCCTAATACTAAGCGATGCAGCCGAGTGAAGACAAGAGCCGGGTGTCACTAATCAGATGTTGATACATTATCCACACAGAGCCGCTCACTGGTGCTGAGAGAAGCTGCACTTTCATGTGTTGGACATGCTTTCAAATTGTGAAAACCCTTCTGCAATGAGGGGTTCCAGCCAAACGTCCAAATTGCTGCGGATCGGCAGAAAAAAGCTTGCAAATCGGGGCAGATGTTCAAGATAAAATTTGGCTTGTTCCTTAATAAATAATGCATTTATGAGAAAGAGGACAGTTTTTTTTAAATGTACATTGTCACTTAGGGGCACATTTACTAAGGGTCAAATTTTAAATTTTTAAATTTTAAATTTTTTTAAATTCGAATTTTAAAGTAATTTTAGGCTACTTTGTCTATCAAATAGCCCAAAATTTGATTTGAATTTCGAAGTTCTGTCTCTTTAAAGTCCTTCGAATTCAACACCACCTTAAAGCTGCTGAATTGCAATTTTAGCCTATGGGGGACCTCCTAGAGCCTGTCCTGAAATTCCTTCAAAGTCCTAGGAATTCGAATTGAACAATGCATTTGAACGATTCAAACTCAGTTCAATCGAAAAAAGGATCTATTCGATCCATTTTCAATCGAAAATGCAGTTTAAAAAAATTCAATGGTCGAATTTTGAAGTTTTTTTAACTTCAAAATTCGACCCTTAGTAAATCTGCCCCTTAGAATGGAATTTATGTTATAATGACAGTATATATTTTTTTAATTTGTCCTGCTCGTCTGTTTTTTCCCTCTATAAGCTAAAAATGCCGTCCAGCTGCCTGAAGGGTCTCAAATTTATCCTGACAGTAGTAATATATATTTTAAGGTTTATCTTTCGATCCCCACTTGTCTCCTGGTGATTTATTTAAACCACAACCTGGTTGCTAGAGTAGGTGGGATTGTAACAACCAGATAACAGGTTAACTTCCTGATTGTAGGACCATGCCTTCTCTAGATTTCAGCTGCCCCTTCAGAATTATGGCACACAGAATTTGTTGCCCATTGCAAAATCCCACTCCGGCAGGCAGCAAAGCATATTAACAATAGCAATCATTGTTGGCCTTCTCTGTTATTCCTTGCACAATTACAATACTTGTGTTTTATTTTCAGTGATTGCCATGACAACAAGAGGGTATTTTCAGGGTAACCACAGCTTCCCCACCTGTGACACAATTCACAATCACCCTTATTTGCATTGTCAATCTATGGACCTCCAGATGTGGCATCCCACAGAGAGCTGAAAGTTATATAAGCGCTACGAAATATGTTGGCGCTATAGAAATACATGTTAATAATAATAATACAAGTTGTCTTCCCTTCCCTGGTACCATTTGCACCACCAGTTAGAGTAGTGTATCTCTTTGTGCACATCCTGAATAAATACAGTTGCACAGTAGAGTTGGCAGGCACCATCTTGTGTTGCTTTTGGTACTCTTCTGTTGGCGATTATCACAGCAGTAATTGAAGCCAATCAGTACCTAACTGTGCATGCTCTGTGTCTCCAAAAAAACAATTGAGGACACAAAGGTGGGCAAGAGGGCATCTGGGATGAGAAGGAAACCTTTGCTATTTTTCAATATAACAATATACAGCACTGTCATGATTCCCAACATTCATCACTCGTTATTCTCTAGAATATTGTGGAAATATTTGTTCAAGGACAGCATGTAAAATATCTTTTTAGAAACAAAATTCTAAAAACATTCTTTGTGTGGAATTTACAATAGAGAACAAAATGGTATGGCTCTGGGTTTGGTCTGCTAATTGTATGGGCTGGAAATTCTACATCCCATCCACTTGATGTTATATTATATACTGTTTTTGTGCCAGTCTCCATAATACCAGTACAAAATAAGATACTGACACAATAGAGCAACATCAAACTACTATTTCCCATAATACAGACACCCCAGTTAAATATACCCTGTTTTGCCAGTATCTTATTTTCTGCTAGTGCTGGGAGCATGCCAACCCTCTATATCAGCACCAAGCTTATCTAAATGAAAAGGCAAGTATGTGGTGGAGGTCCATTGGCTGGATCCAATAGTTCTTCACCTCTTCTCTGTTTCCTTTCCATGACAAACCTTGATTTCCTTGTTAATGCATGGCTACGGTTTTATGAGGTTTGCATTCTTTTTGAAATACTATTCTATTTCCATATTAGTGATTCTTACAGAATGCAGTTGCACAGGGACATAATAAGACCCTGTAGAAAAAGGGCACTCTCATGACATTCTTCTTCGAGAAATAACAATATGAGATTATTTGTTGTAGACATAGTTGGTCTTGCAACTGTACAGTAAACCTGCTCACTGGTAAATGCTGTATATGCTAGGTCACTGAGCAACATACAGACTGCCATTGATTCCTCATTTAGTGACCTTCTACAGACAGAAAGACTACCAAGCTACAAAACAAAGGGGACTTACTCTAGACTGGTTCAGCTTTTTTTTCTCCGTTATGAAACTGGTTAATTCATAAAGCTTTGATGGTCACACTCTCTCTGACCTTGTGTGAGTGTTTAAAAGATGGAAATTAGCTGCCTTGAGCAATATAATGGACCGAGGGCAGGAATTCTAACTTCACAAGTTGTGGAACAATTGAACTTGACTTGACTCTTGGGAAGTTCTGTTGCAACTGTGAAGGCCAAACGTACAGCACTTTTCATCCAGAAAGTTGGCATTTACTTGGCCATAGAAAGCTAATTTGTCAGCTTTCTTTTAAGAGCATGTTCAGTAGATGTGGAATGTATACATTAAAGGTAATGATCCTTAAAACACTGAACTATTTTCATAATGTACAGTAGTAGCCTTACAATAGTGACACAACAAACACAGAGATCCCAATGTTTTGGCTGTTTGCATTTTTCTATTATAGGGAAGGAGGGAATATGTGCCCGCAGTACAATGGGATGATTAGCACAAAGGAGGGCACAGTGTGTGGACATGTTAGATATTCCCACCTTACAGAACCCCAACCTCCACAGGAAGGTATACAGTATGGTGTATCGGTTGTGGAATATAATGTTGTATCTTAGGACAGGATAGATCCAGGAACTGGAAGAAAACTGGAGGTGGCTTTTGATGTCTTTCCAACCTTCTCTGAACCAAAAAGTAGTAGGTATGCTCAACTTGGGCAAAATGCCAATTCTAGAGTGATGTAAAATAATGAATCTTTGGCATTTCTGATGGTTTCTGAATATGACAATGGTTCTTTGGACAAAGAAATTAACAAATAATTTAAAAAATATTCAATGATAATGGTGTAGCAAGAGAATAATTCACTGATAACCATTCTCTACACAGATTACACTGACCAATTCCCATTCCATACACACTTAGCATCCCTAAGTGTGTATGGAAAGGCAGGCTTTAGCAATAGATTATTAGGATTGCAGAAAAATCAGAATCATCTGTTTCAACAGCACTGTCCAACTTTTTACTTGCTCTACAAACTTGTAAATTTGTTTTACAAAATCATACTGACTACTGCTGGCTGATTTTCCTATTATGAACCTTCAAAGATCAAATATTTTAACCGTTATAGATTTCCAACTCGCATTCCATAAAGACATTTTTTTGGAAATGGTAAATATCCAATCTATTGGCACCACACCAGACAAGAGAGTCTGGAGACAGAAATAAGTGCTATAAGGACTTGTGGGTTTTAGTATCAGGCCCAGCTTCTTTAGTTACATCATTTTGTCCAAGGCCTCATTTGGCAACTCACTTGGATGTGCTGAATACGTCTGTTTCACCAAGCTTTTAAAATTAAAAATGTCAAGTTACAGCCACAAATAGACATGTGACATGAAAATCTGGTTGCAGTTTTCAAATAAACTTTTACTCTTACAATGAATTGAATGGGAATGTGACATATGCACCATGTAGGTAAGTCAAGCTCTTGGTACAATTTTGGCAATAGAGGGTCCTGTTATATTTTCAATGTGACTTGACCAAGGTGCTACTCATCCCATTTTCTTCCTGTGTTCAAATGTAATATTACCTTTATACATCCACATCAAGAAGGATGTTCCCTGGAACTGGGTACTATTCTTTTCAAAATTTCTCAGCCACTTTAAGGCATAGCCTTAAAAAGGCAATGTTTACTACAAATATGGTTAAGACTTTCATTCTCTCCACACATAAAAACCTTGTAATGTGTATTCAACCAAAATGTAATGCAGAAAAATACACCACAGCATCGGTCTCACCTTTGCTCCTGAAAATCAATTCTAGATACACCTACAGAAGTTTAATACTTTTTCTAAATATATATATATATATATTCTTTAATGGTTTCCATTATTTCTGACATTATCACTTTTGTGACCACTAAATATTGTATTCTTAGCAGTGGTGTCAATAGAGGCATTTTGTTTGTTTAAGATTTCAGCAGAATTACTCTAAAGTTTCTTGCTAGTGTTCTCTGCTAGGGCTCTCTTGAGCAACATGGGTTTTACAGGGTCATTGTAGTCTACGTGTATTTATAGGGGTGGTTCCCCATTAAGTTAATTTTAAGTATGTAATAGAATGACCAATCCTAAGCAACTTTTTATTGATAAATTAATTGTTAATTTTTATAATTTTTGTAATTATTTACCTTCTTTTTCTGACTTTTCCAGCTTTAAAATGGTGGTCATTGACCCCATCTAAAAAAACAAATGCTCTGTAAGGCTATAAATGTATTATTGTGTTATTTATTCTTTCTATTGAGACCTCCCCTATTCATATTCCAGGTAGTTCTGTCCCTAGCAACAAGAATTCTGAAATTACAGAAAAACTGCTAAATAACTCAAAATCTACAAATAATAAAAAATGAAAACCAAATTCCAATTGTCTCAGAATATCACTCTCTGGCTGCATCATACTAAAGGTTAATTCAAAGGTGAACATCCACTTTAAGTGTGGACCTATCAATGACTGTTCTAGGATGGTTCAAAACATACTGTAGAAACATATACTTAAAATAGGAGTTTAATCTTGTACCATTGTGGGTGCACATTTATATGTTAGTGTATTCATTTTGCAGAAAGATGCTTCAAATTTTAGGTGCAGATGTTTTACTTGTGGTTTACCTTTAGGTTTTCTTATGTTACAGAATGATCTATTCTTAGCAACTTTTCAGTTTTCATTTTCTCTTTAATGTTTTTTGAGACATTTGGCTTCTTTTTCTACCTCTTTCCATCTTTTAATTTGGGGTCTGGCCCTGATGGACAAAAAAGCCATTGGTCTGTGAGGCTACAATTTTATTATTACCTTTTTACACATTATCTTTCCATTCAGTCATATCATATTTATCTCCTGGTCCCCCATTCAGTCTACTATAGTAAACTGAACCCTAGCAACCAGATTGCTAAAACTGAACAACTAAACAAAAGGCTAAAATAATTTCAAAACCACTTAAAATAAAAAATGAACAATTGCAAAATGTTTCAGGATATCACTGCCTCCATCATTTTAAAAGTTCATTTGTAGGTGAACTGCTCCTTTAAAAAAAACACAAACCTCTATATAACAGTTATCACTGTATTGCCCACCTCCCACTTGATATACATGTGTTCAAGCAATGTTGCTCCTGTATAGCAGTAAAACCATCAAAGCTGTAGCAGGTATGTTATTTTCTATTTACTAGTTCTTTGGGCATCTTTGAGTTTCGGTTGCCTTTTGTTAAATACACTCAGCATGTATCATTATCCAAAAAACATTTTATTTTGTTTTGTTTCTTTTTTATTAAAAAGATAATAAAGACGTTCCTTAAATCTCAACTTAAAGTACCAAGCTGACTGCTCAGGTATCATAAGAATTTGCGTGAATGTGTTCAGTTCTATTTATGAGTTAATTTGTGCTTGTTGGAAGAAAGCAAAGGCCAGAAAATAGACCCAGAATCTTCTGTTACTTTGTTAGGATGTGACAACGTCTGCTCAGTGGGTCATAAAGTTGGTACGTGGGTTTGAAGTTCCACTTGCACAGCGTGTGGCCGTTAGGATAGCTCCTTGCTTCACCATATTTTATTTTAAGTGCTTCCACTGTTGGATTATGAAAGAGTGAACGGGGAAAGCAAAGCTAGGGGCAGCAGCATGGAAAGCACACATGAAAAACCAGAGAGGTAAGTGATAGCAAACATTTCAAAGTGTCAACCTGATCTGAAGCAGCAGGAATCTTTTGCGCCGGCATGTGAATTCTCACCAACTTCGGACAGCAGATTAAAGAATTCTTCTTTTGCTGGAAGGTGAAATTTAAAACAAGTTATAAAATGCAGGCTGTGCCAGCTATCTGCATAAAGTTGTAACTGAGGCTCTTAGAATAAATGTCTATTTGGACTCCCCCAACCATATATCACATTTGTTTAAACATGCCTTGAGTAATATAATTTAAAAAGAAAAAAACACAACAATGGAGGACTTAACACAAGATTCTAGGAAGAGATTGAAATAAAAACAGCTCTCGAGGCCTTCCTTACAAGTACCCAAAAATTGTAGTATTTGAAAATTTTCAAATGTTATAATAAAAAAAAATAAATGTCAGTTCTGTATGGTAAAATGGCCACATCTTAATAGTACTCTGGATTTCTGAAATTGTACTCTGACCTTTCCAGAAAACTGGCAGCTTGTTTCCCCTCATTGAAGAGTCCAGCCTAAAGCTGCAACTCTCTTATTAATTTGATATTATTCACTCCTGCTAAACTCTGGTTTATAGCCGTGCTATTTATTGCACGTTGGAAGCAATCTGGGATCAGCAAATGGCAAGGATGAAGTTATGCTCTTAACCCTGTGCTGTAAACCTGGTAAATTAGAGGTTATTTTAGGTTACACCTTAAAGTGCAGGGCTATCTGAGGAGAGCAGAGTTACATAGATTAAGTATGCTAAAATATCATTTACAAATTAATTAAAACCAATAGAATTGTATTGACGTTAACAAGGATTAATTATATCTTAGTTTGGATCAAGTACAAGGTACTGTTATATTATTATTATTATTATTATTATTATTAATAATAAATATTTTAATTATTTGATTAAAATTAAGTTTATGGGTGATGGGCTTTCCATAATTTGGAGCTTTCCAGAAGGTTCACAAACCTGTATAATAAATTGTGTAATTAGGCTAAAAAACTTTCTGAAAACTTCCTGGGGGTCATTTAATAGTGTAAAGCAGGTTGCACCCTGCTTTGCACCTAAAAGAATTGTCACAGATCTTTGCACAGAAGAATGGAGACCTCTGATTGCAGAAAAAGCAGCACTGTATTCATGAGGATTGGGGGATTTCCTGTTTAGTGCTAATTGCAGAATTCAGTAAGACCCCCAGACCCAAATTTTTTTTTAAATGAAGATCCTTAGTGGTCTTACACTTGTCTGGGGTCCAAGGTGGTCCTTTGTTCACAAGTCTCAACCAGACAGGGAGATGACCCTCCTCCTCTAATACGGGTTGTAATAGGTAATAACATATTGACTTATATTGAAACTATATGATCTGTAGTGCTTGCATTACCTGGAGGCTATGTTGGCTGATTTAAACTTATTCTGCAGATAAATAGCATTACCAGCTGGTGGATTGGTATAGATGGGAGGGTGATAAATGTATTACTTGCCACTGGTAACTTCTAGGTTATGTGTATACTAAAGGTCACATAATTTCAATAACCTTTGAGGCATTCCTGGTATTCCTTCAGCTGCTACGGGTTATAAAATGTGTTCTTCAGAAGGGGGGTGGTTCAGGGTCTTGGCCAATAATCCATGTTGTTTCTGGTTTATCAGCATGTTCAGTTGTTTGGGAAACTGATTTTTTGCTTCATAACCATTATTAATTCAGCTATGGAGAATGCAATCTGATAGTTAAATGATATGCCATGGGTGGGATCTTACAGCAGCTGTTAATGGACCATGCGGCTTGTGATAGCTAGATTCTGTAATCTCCGCTGTGGCTAAAGATTTCATTAGGCTGCTGACAGAGCCCAGACATGTTGTGTGACAGCTCCATCTCTATGTAACAGGCAAGGAAAGCAATCTACTGTACTAATACAAACTGATTTATGTATCCTTCAGGTGAAACAAACTAATGAAATGTATTGACCCTCTTCACTCACTTTTGAATCAAAATGACATTAAATGACATGAAACACATTGACATTGATTGGAAGACATTCATGGAGATGCTTACGTAGTTGGTTAAGTGTCACATTAGTAGCATATCCACTTTCAACTAGAAAATGTATTACAATTTTATTGACAGAGTTGTCTTGTTGGTTGAATTGACGCCACAGCAAGAATGTCCATTTCTTTCTCAGTCCATTTAGAAAGAGCCAGTGTGTGTGGTGAATCACTTAACATTATTTCATTAGTGTATATCAGTTTGTTTTTATCAGCCGGGATTAAACCAAAGATTGTCCAAACTGTCAGTCCTGGCTTTCCATGTTATATTACTCCCAGCATGCTCAGTCCCCTAACTGATCAAGTTCACTAAAAGTTGACAAATGTTTGCAACCATAATGTTTGAGTTTAAAGGCTCTACATTCCGCTTCTCACATATTTAAATCATATTTTATTACATTAGTCAAGCAAAATGAACATTAATTACACTATATAAATTATTTTAAGCTTGTTTTCTTCAGTCTGGGAATTCATCATTATAGCAAGCAGGCAGGAGCCATTTTGTGGACACTGTTATTAAGGCAAGCCTTGCATCATCTCAGAATCTTGTTTGTGCACCAGAATGGGGGACCCGATGTCTATCCCCATGTCCTGGCTACACAATTAAATGGTTAAGCAAGCTGGGGGAATATGTGGGGAGCAGTGGCATCTAGGAAGTGCTGAATAGAAAGTGAAAGTAATTATCTGCCCCACCTCTATGCCTAAGGCATAGAGGAGGGGCAGACAATATTTGATTGACAGCTGAGATTTTTAAACAAGCTTAAAACAGCTATGAATGCTTTAATAAAAATTTGAAATTGGATTTCATATTTAATTTGAAAAGTACTTTTATTATGCAGATTTTTGTGTCTGGGTGACGGGTCCACTTTAAATACATATTATATATAAATGAGTATTATAAATGTAAATTAATATTATATATATTCATCCTTGAATTCTGGAACAATAACATTAGGCTTTAATATAGAAGGATGATCAACAATGCTCTCCTCCTCTTTACTTCTATAGAGTAATAATACACAGATTCCATGTATTCTGCTGCCCAGGCATTTAATAGAACTGCCAGAAATGGACACTCACATGTGAGGCTATTATCTTTAAAAAATGCTAACTTATGTATTTTCAAGTGGCAATGAGCTGACCCATGACTATGACATACAAGTCCAGGTAATTCCCACAAGGTTAATTGGCAAACAGCTTTGGATATTTTGTTAATCCCTTACAGAGCTATTAAACCACTGGCTTGGTAGTGATCTCTAACAAGCCTAGAGATCACTTATAAATGACATTTTCTATAAACTTTACCTCTGTTTTCTATTTGGAGGCTATCTTTACTATGTTGATCCTGATTTGTTACATTACCAGTGATAATATAGAGAAGGGTGGCAACTATCTAACATTGTATGGTATTTTTCAGACACTTTATTGTATTGCTTTGCTCTTTCACTACCTCAGTGTTGCTTATATGTTACATTATCTGTTTGTATTCCCTTGAAAAAGCTTACAGACAGTGACCGAAATGTTGGACTTGAAATAAACTATTTGTTAGTTTTTAAAGACATAATCAATTGGGATGAGATTAGGTCTTATTCAGACCATTGTAGGACATTCATGTTTTTTATTGAGCCACTTCAGTATTACTTGGGCTTTGTTTAGGATCATTGTCCTTTTGAAATTACTACCTTTCACCCAAGTTTCAGGTTTTTTGTTTTTTTTTTAGAAAAATGCACTTTTGGCAGGACCAATGAACAAAGACTTTAGTGCTACCCAAAGAGAAAAGAGCTACTAAGAAAATAACATATTCTTTGTAAGGAAATAGAACTCTGTTCATTAAGATAGCATCACAAGCATAAACTCAGATTTGTTTCAGCTCTCTAAGACCAACCAAAGTGTTTAAAGGTGCTGTATAATGAGAATGTCAAGTGAGGAAACTACATAGAAGCAACAGGCTATTTTCTGTAGACAAACAAGGTAACATATACATACGCAAAGGTAGACGCACATCTACCAATTCCTTATGCTTGAAAATTGAAAATTGAGAGCACAGAAATCATGGCTAAAATTGCTTTATTGAAACAAGGTGTAAGTCATACACTGAGCAGTGCAAAATGGAGACTAGAATATCTATTAGTGGATGAGCTTTGACAGAAAAGTATCTCAGGTTAGTATAATTCCAAGGTTGTTGTGAACCTATTCCATAATTAGTCTTCATCTTTGCTGGCTCTGACTGTACTGCTTTAAAGAACTTTCTTTTCCAGACATCTTCTTTATACCAAGTTTCCGTTCACTTGCTTAAAACAGGTAATAATGCACCAACAGATCTAAGAGCACATCTTAAGAGCGTGCTGAAAGATCTGCCTGTCTGTCAGCCTATGCTTGGGCTATTGTTAACAGAAGAATTGAGGCTATCGAGATAACCTTCAGCCAAATTCCAGAAATAAAATACTGTACTTTATAGTGCAAAGATAATAAACACTATATGAGAATATCTGTAGATACTGGCTAAACGTTCATTAAAATGGTTAAAACACTAGCAAAAACATATTGAACTGAAGTGTCTTGTACTGTGCTACCTGTGTACTGTTTACTTGCCTGTGTCTTTATATATACAGTACATGTATGGTACCTGTTATCTAGGTGGCTCGGAACCTAGAGTTTGTCAGGTAAGGGATTTTTCCATAATTTGGATCACCAAACTTTGTCTGCTAGGAAATCATGTAAACATTAAATAAACCCAATATGCTGGTTTTGCTTCCAGTAAGTATTCATTATATCTTAGTTTGGATCAAGTACAATGTGCTGTTTTATTATTACAAAGAAAAAGGAAATCATTTTTGAAAATGCATTTGAGAGGCATTTGAGATATTTAAAAGTTTGGAGAACTTGAGTTAAACAAATATTCAAGAACACATTTTTGTAATGATTTTCTCAAACTGTGACAAAAATGTCTCAAATTTTAACAAATAGTCCCCTTAGACTTACAATGTCTGTCACAGTATTGTATTTCTTATTAGTTTAGCTTCTAGGCTAAACCATCCAGTCACCTTCTTATTATGGCAGTCTGATAAGGACAGCAAATGCATGGTAACCATTTAATCTTGTGGTTTTGATTATTCTTGATTTAAACTAGCTGAATGTATTAATAGACAAGCCCAATTATTTTATTATATTCTTTATTTTATCCTTCAGTTGCTTTTGTTCCTTTGTTCATCACCATATAGATGTCGTGGGATGCAGTGGGGAAACTGAAGACTGAGCACTTGGCAAGGGGAGGTGAGCTTGAACGGTCTCTATTTTGTTTTTTTCCATCAACATAGATACCTCCATCAAAAAAAATCTTTATTCCTCTCTGATGTATGTGTGCTGTAAGAACTTTACTCCTTTTACTGTAGCACCTTCACAGGTTTTAGGTAATGTTCATACTTATGGTTTACCATCTGGCTGAAACCAGACAACATGAACTTAAAGGAATTGTTCATCTTTAAATTTATTTACAGTATAACTTTAACATTGATATTCTGAGACAACTTGCAGTTGGTTTTAATTTTTTTAAAGAAGATAAACTTGTGATTCAGCAGCTTTCTAGTTAGGAATTTCATCAGCTATCTGGCTGCTAGGGTCTTGTTTACCTTAACAACCAGGCAGTGGTTTGATTGAGAGAAAAACTATACTATAAAAAATAAATAAAGAAGATCTGTTGCAAAGTTGCTAGGGATAGGAGAGTCTATAAGTTAGCTTAAAGGTGAGCTACCCCTTTAATGTCCCTTGACAGGGAGGACTAGCTCCCTAAATGACCAGTTACTCTGAATCACCAACCTCTTTTCTGGATTCAGGACCAAAGCAATTTCAGCTTAAAGTATGTTGAACTTCCATGATGGACTTCGCTGAATTTAGAAACTTGTCAATTTGTCTCCCTTTTCTCATTTCTCACTATGAAAATTACAAAACATACAGTAGAAAAATTTTTATGTTTTTCAGGGGACCAGAAGAAAATAGTGTGAAATCCAGGAAAATGTAAAATCAGGGAAATGTACTATGCATAATATATAGATGGGACCATAATACAACAATGTAAAATGAGCGAAAACTTAAAATCAGGGGATGTAAAAGGGGACTTCGATTGTATATAAAAAAAGAAGAACCTTAGTTTCCTTCAACTTTCCTCCATAAAAAAAATCAGGAGAGGCAGTGAAGAGGTTCTTAGTCTGGCATCTGGCTACGTTAAGTTATGAGGTTGCTAAATGCCCAAATGGTTTCTACCACTTCCTATACCTAAAAGGATTAGTCACTCACACTTCACGACAGCAAATGGAGAATGAGTTTCCAATGCTTTTTTGTGTTGAATAAAATTCAGAACACCGGCTTACATGAAAGGTAATCGATAACTCCTTCTCATTTCATGCTGCAAGCTTGTTGCTGTGATTTTTTGAAACTTCGACCATGTGGAATATTTTGAGGCACACACAATATTGCAGATAAAACTGCTCTGTGCCTCTGGCACAAAATGTACAGCCACATGAAAGCAAAAAGGATGAGAGCTTCTTTCAATGGAATTGATGAAAATTTTAAGTTAATTAAAAGAATGCTACGTTTTCCCTAGAAGGCTACAATGATCTTTATTATTAATGCATACTGATGTTCCATAACTCTGCATAATAATGGTTTGTAGCATCAGGCTTCATTTGTTGCAATTTTTCTCTGGAATTCACAAAGCTGACCTTCGCCCCGTTTTGCCTCTAACGTCTGAAAACACATTTCCTATCATTGTTTGCACCAGAGAATTAATTTACCTGGTGGCTTACGCTTCTACAGCCTTGTTTGTGGCAGAATTATGGCTTTCATGGAATTTGATTGAGCTTTCATTACCGAAGTTTATTCAGGGCTCATTTGCTAGATTCCGAGCAAGATATTTTTGATTAATTTAAATCACTGTTGTTGATATATCCTACAAAGTTCTGCGTAATCCTGGTTAGTGATGTCTGTGTTCATGTATTCTGTATTCACACAGTTTTTTTTGCTAATCTTTAATTCTAGCAAAATGTTTTACTGAAAATGTCCTTGATTAACTCCAGAGATTTGGGATTTGGGAATAAATAGTCACAAAGGGAGACTAAAGGTCAAATTTTAGTGGTAATAGAGCTTTTTGAAACCAATGTTAAACTCTATTTCTCTAAAACCACGAAAGCTATTAAAATATCTGAATTAAAGTTAAAAAAGTACCGATTAAAATAGATTTTGAAAAAAATTGTAAACCCCAGAAAGGAACTTCCGTTGACTTCTACACGAGCTTGACAGCTTTTACTTGCCGTAGGTTTGTATTTGTATATTTTATTGTTTTTAAACTTGAAATACATTTTCAAACTATACAAAAAATGTGTTGGCATTGAAGAGAAATTAACTTTTTATGATGTTTTGTAAAATCAGCCACTTAGAGTATAATAGAGTTATTCTAAAGAAGAAGAACTCTATACTCTTTACTCCTAGTTGTATGCAGTCACTTCAATGTACTTCAATGCTGTATTAATTTCATGAGTATACCCCATTGGGGGCTCTTTTATCAACAGTGAAAAAGCTATACTTCACTATATGGCATTCCTATATTTCTTTTATCCAAAATTGTGAAGATTGAACTAACTATGTTTGGCCTATATACCTCTTAAATCTGGTGAGTAAGTATTCTCTCCAGAGATGTTTCTTATTACCTTTTTTAGTGGGGTTACCATACTTAAACGGTGGATGTGTTTTTGCATTTTTACTGAGCACATACACATCTGGATATTCAGGAGTTTTCTTGTTTGCGCTTCCCCAAAGAATATTTTTGCAATCCTATGTGTTAGTCCTGCAAGGTGGACACATTTGGAGGGATCTGCAATCAAATATGTATTCCTCGACCACAGCACCAATTTTTTACCTAGCTCTTACCTTCACATCAAACTTACTCTTATCCAACATGCAATAGTTCAAGTCCCCATGATGGAAATAACACCTTAGCACAATTATACTGTATTGGGTCCCTTGCTTTTCAACTTGTTTATTTATGACCTGGATGTGGGCATTGAAAGTATGGTTTCTATTTTTGCAGATGATACTAAATTGTGCAGAAATATAGGTCCCATGCACGATGCTGTCACTTTGCAGAGTGATTTATCTAAGTTGGGAAACTGGGCAGCAAACTGGAAAATGAGGTTCAATGTTGATGAAGGCAAGGTTATGCACTTTGGCAAAAATAATATAAATGCAAGTTATACACTAAATGGCAGTGTGTTGGGAGTTTCCTTAAGCGAGAAGGATATTGGAGTTTTTATAGATAACAAGTTTAAAGATAACAAGTCTAATTCTGGGCAGTGTCATTCTGTAGCTACTAAAGCAAATACAGATGCAGTCACTTGGATTTGTAAGTTAAATGCGTTGTGACTTAACTCATCTATCTCATTTATCCCACTTAGCACAGAATATTGTGTCACAGCATCCCATCCAATTAAAGAGTTCACCATTGAAAACAATGGGGCTTTTGGTATGCTAATGAAAAGGTTAAATCCATTAAATGAGTTAAGATAACTTTAGATAACACAGTTTCTTCAATTAGTCAGTGACTGCATCTGTAGGGTTCTGTCCTGCATAAAAAAGGGCATAAACTCAAGGGATGAAAACATAATTTATAGATCCCTTGTAAGACCTCGTCTGGAATATGCAGTGCAGTTTTGGACTCCAGTCCTTAGGAGGGATGTAAATGAGCTGGAGAGAGTGCAGAGATGTGCAACTAAACTGGTTGCTGTCAAGGTTGGGGTTGTTTTCTCTGGAAAAAAGGCGCTTGCGAGGGGACATGATTACACTTTACAATTACATTAGAGGACGTTATAGACAAATATCAGGGGACCTTTTTACACATAAACAGGATCACCGCACCAGAGGCCACCCCTTCAGACTAGAAGAAAAGGACTTTCATTTGAAGCAGCGTAGGTGGTTCTTCACAGTGAGGACAGTGAGGTTGTGGAATGCACTGCCAGGTGATGTTGTGATGGCTCATTCTGTTAATGCTTTCAAAAGGGGCTTGGATGATTTTTTGGACAGACATAATATCAGAGGCTATTTTTATATTAAACTCTACAGTTAGTATAGCTATGGGCATATGTGGTTTGTGTAAAAGAGTGTAGGTGTGTGTGTATGTATGCTGGGTTTTATTTTGGAAAGGTTGAACTTGATGGATTTTGTCTTTTTTCAACACAATTTAACTATGTAACTATGTAACGTAACTATATTCCAAAATTATTTACACTTGCTCTTGCTTGGGTTCCAATTACTGTTGCAAGTGGTCTGAATGGGAGACTGGAAGGTGGATATGAGAAGAGCTAAAAGCTGCATATACAGTATTACAGCAATAATAATGTCTGTACCATACTAAATCCATTTTAAACTAACTAGACAGGCCAATGAATCACATCATTATGCTTCTGGCATTGATTTGTTTCCTAATACAATAATGGCCCCAGGTAGGTTAATGGACACAGTTTGGAAGCAGCCAAGTTCTCATATACAGAATCTTTTAGTGAGAAGGTGCTTTATTTTAAAATGGAGATTAGAGTATAGCACAAATGACCCCTTTCTGTACTTAGTGCAGGTTATGTGCTTCAGATGTTGGGTACCTTTGTGCTGGTGCTGGGTTAGTGCGTGAAAGCCACCGTTTGTCTATTTTAACTTTATTTTTCCAAACATATTCAACACAACTTATTGCTCATGTTAAGTTAGTGTTGCTTTCATAATTTAAATTTATTCACACATTTATTTACATATTATTACTTAAAATATTTACATATTTGAGGTTGTTAGGGGGAACTGCCATTCCAGTTTCTTTAATAAGAAAATGTATAATATTAACTGTAGAGTGGGAATAATGATACAATAGGGGCCAGATTCAACCACAACTGCAGCGGCAATCATAGGGACAAGGATGCAGCCGTTTTGTGAAGTGATATCATGCATTAAAGGTACTTGTGTTGAAAGACATTCCTTGTGCTTCCATATAGTTGTGCTCAGCAGTGGTACGCCAAACCCACCTTCTTTTCTGAATTATGCCCAAGTCAATACAAACAGATTGTGCCTAAAGAAAATCACACAAAAACATTATTTTGATGCTGAATGCCAGAAATTATATATTACAAGTGCAGCTAGAATTGTTGGTTAAAACACTGCATTATACATGAACATCTAGTGACATGCACTTACTAGGCATGAGTGGCCCTGTTACAAGCCTAGAGATTGTGTGTTGACTAACCCTCTGGATAAGCATCAATAAAGTTTTCTTTAATGAATCTTCCACATATGTTATAAATATGTCATTAATGTAAGAAGTAGAATGAAAGGAACAGTAATACCAAAAATTTATGCATTTTATAGTAATTAAAACATAAAGTACAGTTGCCCCGCATTGGTAAAAGTTTTGTGTTTACTTTAGAAAGACAGCTATAGCTTATAAAAATATGCTGTGTAGCCATGGGGGGCAGCCATTCAAGCTGAAAATGGAGAAAATGCACAGGAGACTTCGCAGATAACAGATAAGCTCTGTAATACCAGGGATTCTGCACAGTGCATCTGTTATTTGCTATGTAACCTTAGCCTTGAATAGCTGCCCCATGGCTACACAGCACCTTGTTTACTTATATAAACTATAGTAGTGTTTCTGAACACACCATTTTTTAGCAGTGTAGGACAACAGTACATTATATTTTTATTACTTTAAAACACTTTCATTTGTTGGTGTTACTGTTCCTTTAAACCTCGGCTTGAGTGACTAGCTGCAATCTGGACCCACAGTAATTATAGCTATGTTTCTGCTCATAAGACTGCAAGGAATTTTGCTCCCCACTCAAATGTAATGATGGAAATTCAACTTGGTGTATACTGTACTTATTGCTATCTATTACCTGAATTCTGACCAAACTTTCTAAACACATGGCCTATAATAGGCAAGTAAAAACACTGCGGAATGGGGAAGCCTCTGGTCAGATGGGTATACACATACATCTCCCTTACAACCGCACCATTACACAGGTTATAGAAAGACAGTGATTCACTTTACAATCAATATTAGCTTTCCGAATAAGGAAATCATTTTTAAAAATTTGGATTTTTGATAAAATGGAGCCTATGGTAGACGGCCTTTCTATACAGTAGTTCGCTTTCTGGATAGCAGGTTTCCAGATAACAGATCTGTTATCCAACCCTTTGGACCCCAAGAATTAAAAGTGCACACCAATAAACTATCAGTTCTCTTGTTTTATTAAGCATTCAGAAAAAATACAAAATGATTATTGTAAGGAATTCTTACCCTGGTGGTCTAGTGGCCAGCGGGGATGTCTGTCCACCGCGAGGTTGTTCCCTCCGTTTCCGGCTCTACTATGGTGCGTACAGCGTGCACTTCCGGGTTTTATACACCGGCATGATCCCGACATTCAAAGGTATTTAAAGGATTTTATGAATGAAACTCATTGCTTGTTATTAGGTATAATTTGACCAGTTCCTGGGTGCTTATCTGATAATGACCCTTGCCTGCCTGCCTGACTATTTTGAATTCTCCAATCTTGATCCTTGCCTGCCTGACTATTCTGAACTCTCCAATCCTGATCTTTGCCTGTCTGACCTTGCTTGAACTCTATCGCACCACCCCAGCCTGCCTGACTATGCTTCCATCCACTCCTTGAACTGTACCTTCTGTCCAATATCCTTGGTAAGCGATCATGCTCATTTGCCTGTCCAGAACCTTTACTTAGCTCCTATCTTATTAAGACTTGGAGGCATTTGATTAGTGGAGAGCTTGTCCCAAAGTGATAGGTGGCTGCTACAGGCAGAAGCAGAGCTGAGACCAGGAAGCCTAGCACCTGTTCTGGATTTAGGAATGCAATCCTGACAGTTATTAGTTTCAATAACCTTTAAATAAAACTTTAAGAATGAAACTTCCAATGAACCCTCTTCACCTCAGTGGTCAGCTTTCTCTCAGTGGTTTGACTACACAGAAGTGGGGTATTATGTTGAAGTGCTTCTCAAGAACAACAAGGGCAAAATAGGATTATAAATGCAAAGAGGAACAGAAATAGCAGGTAAAAAAGATGAGAGGAAAAAGGTGAAGGAACTGAAATAACAGAGGGTAGGCAAAATTGAGAAAAAATGGTAAATGAGAAAAAGTATAAAAAGAAAAAGGTAGAAAACAAAAATAAAGGAAAAGTTAAACAAAAAAAGAGTAGACAGATATAGAAAATTAGAGTGAATGACACAACATGGGAAGCGAGGAGTGCTATGTGAGTGCACAGAATTTAAAGAAAATTTTATTGATTGAAGTGTCATTTTTATTGGCAATTTTTATCAGCCATATGGAAACTTTATCCATACTACCATCCTGGAGGCTTTGCTGTCTTCAATGAGGAGTTCAAGTGAAGAATTTAATATTTATGTGTATTATATTTTTGTACTTATTTGTTTTTATTTTGCAATGGCCCCCTGTTTGTTCTACTAATTTATTGTTTTGCTGTACAGTGATTTGCCCTCAAGGAATGCTGTACAAATGAAAATATACATACAAATGAAATTATAATTGTGTTCCAATTTATTATATACTGTATAATGTTTAACTTATTTCCTACTAAGAAATGAATCCATTTAAATGACCATCTTCAGAGCTGTGTCTAGCTGCACTTTATTGCTGATAGATGATACTGACTCATCTGGCTCCCTTAGCCCAGGGTGTTGGTTGATTTATAGGAATGTTCATAAAATGTTTAACACTCTTAACACCAGGCAGAAGACACCACAAATGAAATGGGAAACTCACACATGGTACTAAAGTTTCCAATCAGAGCTGTTCCATTACAACAGATCAACCAGGTCAGACATCAAACACAGCAAAACGGGATTGTAGCCTGTCTGTAACGGTGCAGGTGAATGTGAAAATCAGTTGGAACAAGCAGCCTTAATATTTTGGGAAATGGATAGCATAATTGTATTTTTCACCATGCATCAACCACAACGTAGTTCAAAGCCCTCAGCAGGTACTTGCAAACATTATTTTACAAAGCTATACCATGATGCTTAAACAGAAACATTCCATGTGTGTATCCAGATGAAGGACACATGCAAGTGATGATGGTTGCAAGTGGGAAACAACAGATAACCTCCAAACAGCAGTTGAATAAATAGTTACTGGTGAATGCACTTCTCTTGCAGCTGCCCCCACCTGGATCCAATATTTGTTAAAAAAATAAAGAAAGGGGAATATGGAATTTCCTTGTGGGCAACTGCTTCATTTATTCACAGCAGAATGTGTACAGGCTTTTGCAGGGCACTCAGTTCTTCAGCCTTAACCAAGTAGTAGACAAAGCAAAAAAGAGAGGAGGTAAATTAATTCTGGAGTTGTCGACTGGGCAGATCACCCTGCAGTAGACCTAGAAGACCTAGATATGAACATCTGTTGAGGGACAGGGAAGTCAGCATTTGAAACCAGGCATGAGTGTAAAGGCCCTGCCAAAGATCTGGCATTGTACTATGTAAGATGTAGACAATACATGCAAGTCACTCTACTGATCATCTATAACTTACCTGTGTACTGTATCTTTGGATGCTGTTGCGTTTCAACTCCTACTTCCCCGAAAGCAGTGATCCCCAAACAGTGGATCGTAGGAAACATTTTGCTCACCAACCCTTGACTGTTGTTCCCAGTGGACTCAAAGCAAGTGCTTATTTTTGAATTCCTGGTTTGGAGGGAAGCTTTTATTGCATAAAAACCAGGTGTAGAGCCTCCTGTAGGAACTACAAAATAACCTAAATAAACATAAAACCCCTTATTTGTCACCCCCAGGAACTTTTTTTCATGCTTGTGTTGCTCCCAAACTCAATTTACAATTGATTGTGGATTACAAGTGAAAGAATTTGGGGACTCCTGCCCTAAAGCCATTGGTTTCGACAATTATAAAAATTCAGTACAAATAACAATACCATGATAGCACATCATAGCACCCTATTCTTTCTTGCTGTAATATTATACAAATAAAACAATGCACATACACATAAGCAACAACTTAGAGTTTTAAAGAGCATTTTCTCTAGCGCTTCTCATTGCAAAAAGAAAAAGTATGAGAATAAGAAGAATTTTCAATATATACCGTTATGCTACAAAGCTGTACTTGATTATTTAGTTTTGCTATAAAAATCAAATGTAATCAGGTATGACTGTAAAACACACGCTGTCTATTCTAGAAGCAGCAACTCATTCTGAAATCATAGTGAACGGGGAAAAGCCTTGGTCTGAAAATTTATGTTTTGGACCTAGAAAATGACCCTTTTCATATAGGCCTGAAAATACTGTCCTAAGAGTGTTCAATACATCTGAAATGTCACAGGGTATGGGGCCTAACTGATTTCATTAGAGGTGAAATGTGGCCCTCGTGCACTTGACCTTGGAAGAGTTGGTTTTACTAAGAAGCCTGCTGTTGATTTATTTTGTGTCTCCTCTTCCATTTTTCCCCAGCTTTCCATTCTGTCTCACCAGTGACAGAAGGTCATAAACACATTAAAATTATCCATCCTGCACACAGCTGTTAAAAATCTTGTTTTTCTAAACTTTTTCCTGAATTTGACATTTAAGTTATTTTTTAATAAAAAAGTGGCTTTGCTGTGTTGCTCTCATGGTTACAAAGGAGCATTTAAGCTGAGTAAAATTATGTCAAAAAGTTGGCATAAAAGCAACTGCCTATTTATAAACCTCCTTTGTTCTCTTTATATGTGCATTAACACCATGTAACACCGTCACACAGAATTAAAGGGGTCAACTTTTAGTATGATGTAGAGAGTGAAATTCTAAGACAATTTGCAATTAATTTAAATTTTTTTGCTATTTAAAAAATTGAGATAGGTGCCTCTCCCATTGACTTATACAGGATCTCGAAAGGTCTGAGATGGTTGATTTAGGACTTTTTGCAGCTTAAGGTAAATAAATTTCAAAAAAAAGTTTTTGTCCCAAAAAGTCTGACGAGATTTAGTAAATAACACCCTAAAAGTTAACTAGTTACTTAAAGGTGAACCACCACTTTAAGCCATTACAACTGCTAATTTAAAATTCAGCACCAGACTAGGGGGCCTATTTAATAATATTTGGATTATTTTTTATTCACAAAACGTGTTTTTTCTCCAATACTATAAAAAATTCAAGATTTATTAAGTGTAATACAACACAAAAAAAACTCTAATACAAAGCTTTAAGTTAAAGCAGTTAAAGCCAAGTTAAAGCAGTTGAGGTCTCTAAGAAATCAATGGGAGCTGTGCTGATCCAAAAAATTTTTTTAATCATTCAGACAGCTCATATGCAATACCCTACTTCATGTAAATACACCATTTTCATAATAATATACTTTTTAGTAGTACAGTATGTGCCATTGGGTAATCACAAATCGAAAATTGCCATTTTAAAAACTACGGGCCGCCCCCTGGGATCTAATGTTTCACAGTGCACTCAACCAAACCAAACAAACCATACATGTTAGGTCACTTGATCCAATTAACAGACAGAGTTCTGTTTTTTGCATCCACACTAATTTCTGTTACAGTTAGGGGCCGATTTACGAATTTCACGTGAAATGATCAAAGTTCGAACTAATTCGATCGAATACCGATCGTACAAATTTTTCGTGAGCTCGTAAAGTAAAATTTGGCCTCTTTGATCATCGAATATCGAATAGATCGAATGATTGGATATTCGATAATTCGACCATTCGATGATTGAAGGATTTAACATTTTAAACCTATTCGACTGCCTACTTCGCCAGATTGAACCTACTGAATTGTAATAGAAGCCTATGGGAAGCTGCCCATTGGCTTCTGAGGCTAAGTCCTGCTCGAATACCATTCGTACGACTTCGACTCTAGAAGGAAATTTCACAATTTTTTCCGAGAAATCGGACACTGTAGCTACTTTGCTATATAGTCTCCAAAGTATAATGGTTTTAACATTTTAACGTTTCAATCTTGATATATTTCAATGGTCACATCTATAACACATTTTATATGCACTTTTGATACAATGTTTCTCTTTACCCTGAGAGGGCCACATTACCAATACATCTTAATGCACACATTCCCTTTAAGGATTGCGAATGGTTTTTTATATGACACTGCTGGTCACTCCCTGGTTAAATGATTCCAATGTTTGTAGGTGTTTTTATATTAACTCTTTGATTGTTTTACACATTTGATTGGACACCACTGCTATTTAATGCTGGATGTCATTCTTATGGTTATCCTGACGACGGCTCCATGCGGGCCGAAACGCGTTGATGCACAATGCATGAATAAACACATTTTTCTACACTACTGATGGACTATGCCGTGAGTGCTTTCTTTGGACCTGTATATATATATATATATATATATATATATATATATATAAACCAGTTTGGTAAGTTTCTTTAAAATGCCACTTAATTTGATATAAATGTTGCTGAAGTATTCATTTGGGGCTTATAGTTATTCTTTAATAAATGGGCCTCTGGGACTTAATTTATGCCGTTCTTTTGCACCACTCCAGACCTGGCATAAATGGTATGGGCAAATAAATGCTTAATTGCTGGTGTAAGTGCTATTAATGGTGGCAGCACATACACTGTTTTATCAAGCTCCCACCTCTTTCTACAGAGTTTTTACTCAGCTAATAAAACCATTACACAGATTTAAGATTTTACATAGTGTGCCGTGGCATTAACATGATGATAGTTTAATACAGATGAGTTATTATCAAAAAATTTTGAGAAATTTGATTTAGAGTTTAAAGAAGTTAAAGATTTGTTAAGCACAAAAACTTGAATGTAAAACTCCAGTGACTGAAAACTGGCAAGTTCATGTAGAAGTGTTTTGAATTTTTCAATTTCTTTTTTGAGTTGGTAGACCCATTCAGTAAAATAAGAATTCTCTGAAGGTTTTCACATTTTTGTTAGAGGGTTTTTTTATATTCAAGTTTCTTCATAAATAAGCACACATTCAAGT
Organism: Xenopus borealis; assembly: GCA_024363595.1. NCBI lineage: Eukaryota > Metazoa > Chordata > Amphibia > Anura > Pipidae > Xenopus > Xenopus borealis. Next base: position 108,868,713 of record CM044435.1, read on the forward strand.
TTGGTAAGTTTTCGAGTTTATGCAAATTCAAAAGAAAACTCTAAGAAGCTGATTTATTAAAATAAGGATTTCCTTTTTTTCCACTAATTGCATTTTTTTAAAATTTTGTGTAAAGTGTAAAAATAAGGAAAAACAGCTGAACTGTGAGCTGAACTGATCCTATTAGACCTTTTTTTAACCATTCCGACTTTTAGAGGATTTTTAATTTTTTTTTGCTAGTAGTAAAACTAAAATTTTTAGAGGTTTTTGTGTTATTTAGTGCTTAGTTCAGCATTTTTTACATTTGAACTCTTATATGTTTTCATAACTTTCATGGCATTCATAGTTTTAGAGATGTTGGGGGTAATTTACTTACATCAAATTAATCTCATTATTTTATTAAAACAAAGTTGATCAAACTCAATTCCCCGAATGTAACTAATTTATCAATAATTTTTCAGGAAAAAGTCAGATCTAAAGAATTGAGTGTGAATTTGTATCATACAACTGAGGAGACGAAAAATCAACTTTTATCAGATTTTCGGAAAAAAACCCTGATTATGGGCCAGATTCAATTCAGTGAGAAAAGGTTTATTACGTGAAGTCTCATCATGGACAAGATTCAATTTGAGATGCAATTCAATTTAATCTCACAGTTTATCATGTGAAAACTCTATTGAAGTCTTTTGGAAAAAACTGGAACTGAATTTAGAAACGTTTTTTCTCCTCATATTGAATGTCATCCATGAGTTTTCATGTGATAAACCATGAGATTTAAAAATGGGTTTAAAATTGGAGCAATTTCAGATTTTTAGCAGCTTTGGGATATAATAAATTACAGCCAATCAGATTGCTTTTGAACAGCAGACCTGCTTATTTCTTTTCAAGGATCACTAAACTTGGATAAATCTTTTTACCTGGTGTGACATTATCCTCACCCATGGCTGCCTTTATTATGCCAAATATTTTAAGCAGTTCCATAAGTGTTGTATAACAAAGTTGCATTAGATAACAAACCTTGTTCTTTTCTTATGTATTTGTATACATTTTTGGCTGGCTATTCATCTCTTGGCCTAAAGACTTTTAACATAATTATAACAGCAAAAAATAACCCAGGCTGTTGGGACATTGTAATAAATCAAGTGGATTATATGAAAGTTTAAGCTATTTTAGTACTGTTCTAAGTTCTGAACACACTGAACACAGTACACCAAGATATAAAGAAAAAGGTGTAAAGGTGTAAAAGTCTTATGTTAACTGACACAAAACTCATCCTAAAGAGTAAACAGTAACTCTATGGGGCAGATTTACTAAATTCACATGAAGGATTCAAAGTTCGATCAAATTTTCAAAAAATTTTGAATTCGATTTTCAAATATTTTTGAATACAAATTCAACCAGTGAAGTTTGAAAATTCGATGGAATCAAATGATTTGAATGATTCGAATGAAAATCTATTTGAATATTCGACTATTCAACAGTCGAAGTACTTCCCCTTTCAATTTTTATTTGACTGCCTAGTTCACCAGATCGATCGAATAAAAAAATTCAATCGAATGGTTAAAATCGTTCGAAACGATCGATTCGAACGGTTTTATAGTTCGATCAAATTTTTTACTATTCAACCAATCAAATAGCGGTAAAAATCCTTCTAATTCAATTTGGAATACTTTTATTCACTAACTATTCACATGGTCGAATTTGAGGGTTTCTCAACCCCTATGTATTAAATGGGCAAGAAAACCCTTGTTCTCATTGAGCTCATGCTAATTGTACTTTGTACTTATAATTGTAATAATAATATGTATGGTTTGTTATTTCTTGCACTAAAAAGACAAAATCTGAAATTGAAAGAGACAAATTTCCTCCTGTTCACATGAGCATATTCTAAATAACTCAGCAGTCCACTGAGAAGACCTCTGCATAATGAACTGCGCAAGGAGGGGTTTGTTTATAATGAGGGCTGCTCAGTGGACTGCTGATTTGTCTCGATTGTGATTATATGAACAAGACATAGCATGTGAATTTATATTTAATATTTGATTTTTCAATATTAGTGTTAAGTTATAGTAAGCTTGAGTGACCCTTTGCACAGAACTATGCTTTACCATGTGTTTGCTCTGTATGAGCTCACTAAATTGGGAGGAATGCCAATAAAGTGCAATATTTCAGTCTGTCACAAGAAAGCCAGTGGTTTTTATAACTTCGCCAGAACCTGTTTACTGAAAACAGCCAACAAAGGAGATCAATGAGATAACATGGATTGTGAAGACTGAACACTGTGAGCAGAACATTCAACTCTATAGATCATGTAAAGATAATCAATTAGTTCGCCCAGAGTTCTTGTTCCTTCTCTTGGAACTTCTTTTTGAATGGAACCTAAGTTGGACGATCTAACCCTAAAGTCTATATGCTTAATCCCTATCTGGGCAACAATGCCATTCGTCCTTCTAATACAGGTATGGGACCTGTTATCCAGAATGATCGGGACCTGGGAGTTTACGGATAATGGATCTTTCTGTAATTTGGATCTTCATACCTTAAGTCTACTCAAATTTTTTGATTTTGCATCCAATAAAGATTAATTGTATCTTAAATTGGATCAAATCCAATACACTGTTTTATTATTACAGAGAAGAAATCATTTTTAAAAATTTTGATTATTTAATTATAATACACAAAAGCCGTAAATATCTTGTAAATTATATCCTTATAAACGTTGAGTTCTGATGTCATCAGTTATAAACAGTGAGTTCTGATGTCATTTCTGGCACATGACTCCCTGAAACTTGTGTATTATAATAAATAAAGTACCCCCAGTTGCAGAATATGAGGATATTAGAAGTTACCTCGGAGTTCCATGACCTGTATAAAAACACTTGGCCTTCGGCCTCGTGTATTTATATGGTCATGAAACTCCTCGGTAACTTATAATATCCTTATATTTAACAAGAGGGGGTACTTTATTCACTATATAATACACAAAAGCCGTGAATATCTTGTAAATTATATCCTTATAAACGTTGAGTTCTGATGTCATCAGTTATAAACGGTGAGTTCTGATGTCATTTCTGTCACATGACTCACTGAAACTTGTGTATTATAATAAATAAAGTACCCCCAGTTGCAAAATATGAGGATATTAGAAGTTACCTCGGAGTTCCATGACCTGTATAAAAACACTCGGCCTTGTGTGTTTATATGGTCATGAAACTCCTCGGTAACTTATAATATCCTTATATTTTACAAGAGGGGGTACTTTATTCACTATATAATACACAAAAGCCATGTATATCTTGTAAATTATTTCCTTATAAACGGTGAGTTCTGAAACTTGAGTATTATAATAAATAAAGTACCCCCAGTTCCAGAATATGAGGCTAGTAGAAGTTACCTTGGAGTTCCATGACCTACAGTATATAAAAATTAAATAAACATTTTTTATGTGGTCACAAAATTCCTGGGTAACTTATAATATCATTATAATTTACAACAGTGGGTACTTTATTCATTATATAATTGAGTCTATGGGAGACAGGCTTTCTGTAATTTGGAGCTTTCTGGGTTTCCGGGTAACGGATCCCATACCGATACTCCTAGGTGGAGCCCAAAAGGGCTCAGCTAAATAACTCTGAATTAACTGTCTCTCTTAGACAGGCCTATTATAGGTAATAACTTTCATCTCCACTTACTAAGGAGTCCTAGGCAAAAAGTTCTGAAACAGCATGGCTTCCTGGTTATTTTAACATCCTGCCACCTTGTGTCTAAACTAGGGAACACTATGGGTCATGATATGATCTAGAAAGAGCAGCCTTTCTCCTTCATAACTTAAGAGGGTCTTTATTGGCCAAAATTTAGAGAACTACAATATAAAAATGGAAACTATTTACCAGTCCCCCACATTAGATTAAAGTCTATTCTTCATGGGAGAAAATTGTGATCTGCAGATATCCTGTGCTGGCTATAGGCATCTAAATTTTTCTAGACTAAAACCCTAATAATAGTTTGGTGTATGGCTAATTGCACAGATTTTTTGTGAGACATTAGCATATCAAGTTTTTGGTCACAAGTCTTCCCAATTATTCAAAAGCAACTGATCTGCTACAGATATCATGTAGACATACATCTGGTTGTGCACCAATTTGGCTTTACTATCTGACAATCAATACAGCCAGAGGTATTTCAGGGGCAGTTTCAAGAGAAACAGTTGGATTTCAGGCAGTCATTGTAAACAGTACATAATGCATTGTCAGGCCAGGATGAGGCTCTAAACAAACACTCACATTGAAATGAAAAACATGAATTATCAAAAATCTAGATCTTCATAATAATAAAAAGATTAGGGGGCAGATTTACTATTGGTCGAATTTCGAATGATAAAAAAATTCGAAATTCGACCAGGGAATAGTGGGGTGATAAAATCCTATGAATTCGACTATCGAATTCGAAGAATTTTACCACAATTCGAACGATCGAATATAGAAAATCGAATTCGAATCGAATATTCGAACGATTTTTAAGCAATCGATCTAATTTTTTATATTCAATCTTAGGGAATGATCCCCATTTCAGTAGGTTTAATCTGGCGAAGTAGGTGGTCGAATTAAAATTTAAAGGGGAAGTATTCGACCATCAAATTTTCGAATATTCGAATAAAATTTAATTCGAATATTCGAATTATTCGAATTCGACCATTCGATGGTTAAATTTGGTCAAATTTGCCTAATTTGCATATTAGAAATTCGAATTTGAATCTTTTTGAAAATTCGATCGAATATTCAAATCACTCATGTGAATTTATGTGAATTTAGTAAATCTGCCCCTAAGAGTCAACCACCTATATGTAATAAAAGGCACTAAGTTTGCCCAGGAGCAGTAATGCATAGCAACCAATCAGTTTAAACAGAAGACCAGTGAATGCTACCTGCTGACTGGTTGCTATGGGTTAATGCTCCTGGGCAAATTTAGTACCTTTTCTTAAATAATCCCCAAAGAGTGATTTTTACATACTCAGTATGAAACAAGCACAAATATTAAAAATGTATGTATACTGTACTGAGAAATAGAACCGAGTGAGATGAATATCAGTATAATATTTTATAGCAAAACATAAAACTCACATAAAGAAATAACATTTAACATAACAGGGCTTCTCTTGTTCAGGGATTAACAAATATCCACAGTATCCTCTCCTGTTCCATTCTTTATAACATCCTCTCACCTTCCATGATACATGGTTTAAAGTTGAAGACTATAAAAGAGACGAGACACAGAGTCTGAAATGACTGAGGATGTTAGATGTCAGCAGTCATCCTGCAGGCCAAAGTGCTAGGACAAACTGGGATATATGAGGGTAAATGTCCACATGGATGTGGATGAAGTATTGGTCAAGTCATGATGACAGATTGTAACAGTTTGCAGGTATGAGTTTGATTAATATGACTTCTTATCAATGACAGAGAGACAGAAGAGCCCAGTTTGAGCAGAGGTGACTCTGTGAGGCTACAGCAGGATACGTTAATGTTTATCACGTTGTCTTTACTGTGGATGTGATGAGCTTATTTCATTGTTTTGTACAGTTCTTGTCTTCACAATGTTGTATTAGCAAGATTTATTCACAAGTACATTTAATCATATTTAAATAGCTTATTAAGCACACAGAATAAAATGGAATGGAATATTAATGTGCTTGTATTTGTGTGTTTAGGGGGCAGATTTACTAATGGTTGAATTTCGAAGTCAAAAAACTGTTGAAATTCGATCGAATGAAAAATCTTTCGACTGGATCAGAAAATTTCAGGACAAGTTCTGTGAGGTACCCCATAGGCTAAAATGGCAATTCGACAGCTTTAAGCTGCCGAATAGTTGAAGTCAAAGGATTTTTAAAGGGCCAGTACTTCAAAATTCGAATATTCTCATTTTTTCTAATCGAATAGTCGAAGTAGCCCAAAATTACTTTGAAATTCGAATTTTCACTTCGACCTTTACTAAATGTGCTCCTATGTGTGTATAAATATAATTTATATGTCATTATTCATGATGTGAATAGGTTATTATTACATAGAATACTATGTATCTGCATTATGTATGAGTAATGTGGCCAGGTGAGGATTGAAACAAAGGAGAACCAATCAGGAGTCGGAAAAGATCTTTTGTATATCATTTACTGCAGGCAACAGCTTAGGGCAAAAAAGGGATACTCTGCATACTGTTTACTTCTGTATATTTAGCTACCAGTTGTCTTGTAGGGATGGCGCGAACCGCCGCAAAAAAGTTCGCGGACACGTTCGCGAACTTGCGACAAACGCGCGAACAGTTCGCGACCGTCGCGAACCCCATAGACTTCAATGGGAAGGCGAACTTTAAAAGCTAAAAAAGACATTTCTGGCCAGAAAAATGATTTTAAAGTTGTTTAAAGGGTGCAACGACCTGGACAGTGGCATGCCAGAGGGGGATAAAGGGAAAAGAAAAATCCATTATTTTCTTATGTCAAAAGTGTTACAAAGTATCTTACCTGCACCTGTTAGCTGTTCTGGACGCTGTTCTGGACTCTCTGCCAAAAGCCAAGTTCAAATCTTTGCTTCTTTTTCTGGCTGTTCAGTGAGGGTCTTTCCAGTTAAAGAGGGTCCTCCAAAAAAAGGGTCTTTCCAGTACAAATGAGGGACAGAGGGTTGAGCTCGCAAAAGAGGGACAGTTGGGACTCGGGAGGTATGCACATTTTTTTTTTTTAGTCCAGGGGGTGTGTGGGGGTGGTCCAGGGAGATCTTCCTTATTGGCTGCCATGTATCTGCTGGTCTGGGGTGAGAGGGCAAAAAAATTCGGCAAAAAAAAAAGCGCCAAATTGACGCGAACCCAAAATGCGAACGTCGCGCGACGTTCGCGAACTTCTGGCGAGCGCGAACAGCGGATGTTCGCGCGAACAAGTTCGCCGGCGAACTGTTCGCGCCATCCCTATTGTCTTGCCAGTGGCATTCTTTGTTACTGAATTTCACACAATAGTGGATAGTCTCATTTTTGTGTTTTTTGAAAAACATGACTAAACTCACTCTAAAATGAATGTCATGAAATTTATTGTAAGATCCAAATTTAAAAAGCATGAATGAAAAAAAAAGTTCTGAACGATACAAAAAATTTATGCCTCTAAAACCTCTAAAAAATGTTTGTTTTTTTAGTCTATTCATAGCAAAAAAATAAGAAAACCTCTAAAAGCCAGAATTGATTAAAAAGTATGCAGTAGGATCAGCACAGCACCCATTGATTTCCATTGACCTTGAAAACTTTGAAAAAATGAAGACAGGGGGGTTGATCTTGCTAGTCCAAATTTAAGGCAGTCTGGCAATTGGGATCCATTCTGGTTATCCAAGCACAATATCATTACTATTATATAAGATGTCCCAATACCAACAGTTAGTAAAAAATACAAAAGTTTATTACATTAGTGATTAAAAAATATTTTACAGGCATACTGACCCCATATGATCCACCGGTGCTTAATTATAGGTACATCTGTCTGTAATTACTCAATCCATACATTTAAAACCTGGATTATGCAACTCATTCTACATATAAAACCGATCTGTGAAGTAGAATTCCTTGTTATTACTATACGCAATCAGGGTGCTCAAGCTTTGCCCCATACCATGAATACATCAATGTTGTTTTAACCTGTGGGTTACCTATTCATCACATAGCAAAAGAGGATATTGTAGTCACAGAAACTTTATGCTCTTTTCTTACAAGCTGACAACCAAAATTTTTAGAGATACAACACAATACTATGGGGCAGATTTACTAAGGGTTGAATTCGAGAGTTAAAAAACCCTCGAATTAGACCATGGGAGTAGTTGGTAACTGAAAATCCATCGAATTCAAATATCGAATTCAAAGGATTTTACCGCAATTCGATTGGTCGAACGATCAAAAAGAAAATATTCAATTGATCGATAAAATTGTTCGAACTGAACGATTTGAACGATTTTAAACATTCAATAAAATTTGTTTATTCGATCAAAAATAATTAAACCCAATTTGGTAGCTTTGATCTGGCGAACTAGGCAGTCAAATAAAAATTTTAAGGGGAAGTAATTCGACTGTCCAATAGTCGAATATTCAAATAGATTTTTATTCGAATTAGCTGAATCATTCGATTCGATTGAATTTTCTAAATTCACTGGTTGAAGTGGTCTTCAAAAACATTTGAAAATTCGAATTTGAATCTTTTTGAAAATTCGATTGAATTTTGAATCCTTCATGTGAATTTAGTAAATCTGCCCCTATATGTAAGCACAGCTAAATCCCTAAAATATAATGTAACAACAAATTCAAAGTTTAACAGTCAGACTCTAAATATTACATGTAATATCAAATTCAAAGTTTAGCCCATATGACAACTTTGACTTGGCTAATTTGTATTAGAATTTTGTATTCTTTTGACACTTACATTTTCTGTACAGAAACATACAAAATACAATTGTTAGTAAATAAGCCCTTATGTATCCCCAAACTTGTCAACATGTGCTGCACAGTGAATATGTAAACAGTGAATAAATTGATGCCACTGTACTGTATTGGCTATTCACTTCTTTTTTTGAGCTTGTTTTTTTATATATGATCTTACTTTTATCCTGGACTAATTTACAAGCCACTCAACTCAGTCACACCACTGTACATCCCTTCATTAGCTACTAGTAGTCTTCTCTCATCTCACCTACTCCACCTACTCCACCTGCACCCAGGTCTTTTCATGTGTTGCACCCATGCTTCAGGCACCATCTATCCCTAATCTACCTGCTATCCCTCAGCCACAATCCCTTGCCAGTGACTATTATCCCACTTCTACTATAGACATATCTATCCCACAGCCACAGTGCTTTGATATGCCACAGCGTATTACACCAATTTCCTTGCAAAGGTGAAGCCTGCAAATTCATGGAAATCTAAATTCAGAGCTTCATTTCTATACCATAATGATATCTATGGGTAACAAAAAGACCTCTAGTTAGCGATGCAGATTAAATACAAGCTCTGTATGCTATTTAATATAACAGTCTGTCTGATAATCTGACCTATGGTGGGTACTGCCTGAGTGCAACTTTTCCTGTGCTGCTTTTTTTTCAAAGAGTGGGTTAAAAAATTGGCACTTTGTTATGTTCACAAAAATGACCGTTTGTGGTTTTGCTAACAGATGTGACTAACTTGTAACCGCTGCAAAGCTTTCATACGACACAAAATGAAAACGGAGACTTTTTTTCCCCCTGACAGTAAATCTATCATCACCATTTAAATAGTATGAAACTGTTTGGTGAGAACGAAGGATCATTTGAAAACTGCTAGAATATGTCAGACACATGAAGAGTTAGTATCTGTGAGCTGTGATCATGGCGAAACCATTGTCAGCCGAGAAGAGTCTGATCTTAAGCAGATGATATGTGCACCTGCAAAACTTTACTTGCGAGGATATATAGAGTGCTCTTAAGAAGACAATAAGAAACACAATGCTTATTGCTGGTTTCTCAAGAGATTATCCTTTGGCTCCAATCAACAGAACATACAATTGTTGGCACTATGCACAAATGGATGTTTAGTCCATCATTCCCAATAAATAGCAGAAAAAGAGCTTAGATAGTGTCCCAGCAAAGGCTACCACTGCCAAGTGAGAGATGTGTTACACAGGAACATCTGGATCTGCACTGCTCCTGTCAGGCATTCATGCTTGTGCAGCCTCTACTGAACCCTATCGTGTATTTCAATATATTGGTCCTGTGTTCATTTCCAACTTACAGAGACAGAACTAGACTATAAGAATAGAATTTATTTTAGAATATTATGAACTCACTTTTTTTTCTTCATAAGAGTTGTCTATCAACAGTGCTGCACTATTGGGACAGTTTTATTAGTATGGAAGTGGTGGAGTTTTATTAGCATGGAAGTAGTACAAGTGGAGCATGGAGTGGCTTGGAGCATTGTTGTTACCTGTTCTGTAGCCTAAGGTAACCCATAAATTGATAGGTTTAGTAACTAATCTGACACTGGCTTATAGGGAAAGGGCAAGTTTTATTTTAGAGGTAGCACTTTTTCTAGGTATGATCCCTCATGAAGCACATATTGCTGTTGTCCAGAGAAGATACCTGATTTGACATAAGTTTTATATGCAGATCATCAAGAACATACACCTAAAAGTTGGGCCCAGTGAAAATTGGGTAAGGATTTGAGGCAGATCAGGGTGGTTGGTGTAATGTCTGCATGTTGTTGGGAATAACTGAGTGTGGTCTAAATTAATCAGATCAAGACACTGAGAAGTTGTCCATAGGTAAATAAAATAACTCACCCTAAAGTGGAAGAGGCCCAGTACAATGACTGTAAAGGGTCTAGGCATGGATCTAGGGGGGCTGGTGTGTGGCCATTAGACTCCTTCCCCCTGAACCTGGACCCAATGTGGGTGTGAATAGGCTTTCCCCTGAGGTTCACTCAATTCTTGCTACCCTTATAAGTCTTTGGGCTGGATGGTGGTGGACAAAGGGACCCCCCTAACCTGCGGACCTTTTGACCAAGGGGTTGAGGATAAAGGGGCTACCCCTAGCTTAGGCACAGAGGAGTCTTAAGACTCTATTTCATTGCAAGCCTTGTGGCCAGGTGACATGGAGTTTTTTGGGACCCTGTCTCTTTTGAGATGGGTCTATTCCACACTTGATGCATTTTTGCATTGGGTGATTTTTGAAGCATTTGCCTAGGAGTCTGTTAGAAAAAAAACCTACTTGATTTAACATACCTGTATTAGAAAACTCCTTGAGTGCATATTCTATATCTACTAGGTTAATGAGAGGCTCGGTCTCCATCCTCAGCTTCATTATAACTCCAACTTCTCAAATGAGAATAACAGGGGACTGTTAGGGTAGAGGCACCATAAATATCTAAATATTTATTCAGGTAAATACAATAAAAGGTGCAAAGTTAGCTAATTTTATAATCACATATACCAGTCAATCAGCATATAGCAGTTACTGGTCACCTGTTTAAAAGCAATAATGTTATTGGTTGCTAAGGGTTGTTGCCATTTATTACATATTTGGGCAAATCTGTTCTTTCTTACACATATTGATATCTGGATAGATATGGAAAGTCTGGATATCATCATCAGAAATAAATGTTTATACACCATGCCATAAAATAACATGGGGAAGGCAAAAAATTGACATGGTGGACACATGATTTTAGTTGGTGAATGTGACCAGCACTCTACTTTTCTTAGCAGTTTGAATGCTAGGCATTCACTGAAATTTTTTTGCCCAGTGATCTAGTTTAATTTATTGCATTTTCCTATCCATCTGTTTAAGCTTGATTCCTGTGATCAGCATGTAATTCATATATGTGACATGTTATTTGTAACATATATATTTATATTTGACATAATATGATAAAACATTCTCAAGTTTACTTGTGTCTAGGAATTTAAATTTTGTATGTTTGTACACTGGGAATTGGATTGATATCAAATATGTGCAACATCACATACTTGCAAAGAAGCTTTTATAAATTTTATATGTTTTTCTTCCAAAATGTACGCAATTTATAAAAAAAAAAACCTTCTCAAGTCGGTTGGATAATAAAATCAGCTTCTCTTTTGAATTATAAAACTCTCCATGTTTTATTGAGTATATACACTGACTGACTGGTAGAATGCACAACTGCAATATGTTGCTTATGTTGTGTGTTGCTACCCACCCACTTAGATTGTAAGCTCTAAGGGGCAAGGGCCTCATTCTTTTTGTCTAAACTCTAAGGGCCTTATTTATCAGAATCCAAATTTTGTGCCTTATTTATTAATACAAAAATCACGATGATATTGGATGGTGCAAACATGAAAAAGTCGAGCAAAAATCCAAATCATAGAGTTTTTTTCTGAATTGCTTGTTTTCGAGATTTTTCCCCAAAAAGCCAGAATTTTCCAGATTTTTGCCTGAAAAGTCTGAAATAGTCGTATTTTCTGGCTATTCCAGACCACATAAACTGCCAAATCGGATAGGGACCTCTCCCATTGACTTATATACAACCTTGGTAGGTTGCCAGATTTTTGGATTCAGACTTTTTCCATCGTAGGAGTATAAGTCTATAAAAAATTCGAGTTTTTTTTCCACAAAAAGTTTCGATTTTATAGTAAAAAAACTAAAGTTTTTCAAGTTTTTGGCATTCTGACGTTAATAAATCACTCCCCTAATCTTGATTCTAAATGTATTGGTAAGGTAGCTAGCTTTAGTGTTTGAAGAATTGGAGTATTTAATTCAATTTCATCCTGGAACTAAGGACACTGAGTTTTTTATATTCTGATCACCCCATGGTTAATAGGATTACTTCCTATATTCCAAAATTCCTAGTCTGTTGGTGCTTTAGTCTGGCCGTGGCTGGGAAAATAGGGACTGATTAACTAGAATAACCAATTCGGTCTTTGCTTTCATTTTCTGATTTGCAGTGTTAAAACTCATTGCTGATTGGTTATGGGTAGCACACTGGTACAACTGAAAACACGTATAACTAATTCAGACCCTTAGACTGTAAACTACACTACTTTAAAGATCTATGTGAATTGATATATGTGGTACCATGTAACTCAGGGGTGCCCAAAAGGCAGATTGCAATCTACCAGTAGACAACATTAGGGATGAACAAATTTTGTCTCCCAGTTTCACAGTGGTAATGACGACCATAGACTCCAATGGGAGAAAAAAAATGTTGCGTGTCCAAAAAAAATATTGTTGCCTATTGACTTTAATGCATTTTGGCAAATTTTTGGCTAAGCGAAACAAGTCAAATTTGGCTATCCCTAGACAATATCACTAAAAGTAGACATTGCATTAGTAAAGTATGAGCACTATTACAGTCGATGAAGTTTTATAAAATACTTAAGTTTTGGGTAGGGTTTTTAAATATTAAAATAGCCTTAAAATGTTGAGTTGTTTTTTTTAGCTAAAACAAACTTTTCATTGGGATCAGTAAGTCAAGTAACTCATTCCCAGACAATAAGAAGTATTTCTTCTCTTCTATGGGTGCCCACTAATCTGTTTGGTTCCATACAATTAGGTCACATTATTATGAGAACAATTAGTTTTTAGATATCCATAATGTAAAAAGGATCTAATTTTAAGGAGCATTATGGATGTCCCTCTGGTAAAAGGGTAGCTTGAAACATTTGCAGGAAATTTTCCTGCTTAAGTTTTCTAAGGAAATTCTACAGGCAGGTCTGTTGTCCATGGTACTGAACAACAGCCAACAGCTTTGCATTCAAATGTGATGACTAAAATTACAAAAACAATACTTATATACTGTAAATACAATCAGTAAGAAATGGAACACAGTGGGGTTTATTCAGGGGTCAATGTCCATAACCATGATTCTGTTTTCGCACCTAGTTACAAGCTACTTTTAAATTGCTTCATGCATGTCATCTGTGCTACAGATGGCAATGGGAAGCATTGTGAGTTGCCTCCTCAGCCCATGACTGGCATCCAGAAAAGCAAATATTTGCATTGAAATCCAAGTTTTGCTTTGATGCCACATACCATATTTGGTGCTGCTCTCATAACACATCATAATCTTCATTCAGTTTATTGTCCTTCTGATGATTACTCACAGCATTTTTCCATTAGCCAAAGGGCTACAGGTTAGCAACCACTGCCCTAGAATTAAAATATGGTAACTTACTATCTGGATTATCTGCCATTCGCAAAGTAAAGACATGATCTGAATGACATTTTTCCCTATCTTAGAATTTTTTCCTTTAAAAAGGAAATTAAACTTTTTAAGTATTGACTCTCCTACATCATGACACTTGTCCCGTATTATAAAATGGTATGTTTAATGTGTACACCCTTGTGGGTTAGGATGATGAGGTGATGATAGCACTGTATTGTGCTAAATAGACACTCTGGGTCACTTACCAAGAAAGAGCTGGAAAAATTGTGCCAATTATTGCTCATTTTAAAAGCAATTGCATCTGAGGCCTAGCTGCTCTCTGCACTTAGTGACAGATTCACATTGCCAAGCAAGTAAGAACATGGATAGGGAGCAGGTAAGGAACCATCTAACTATCTCCTTCTGCCGACTGCTTATAAATACAGGCAGTCCTGTATTTATCTGTACAAAATGGAAGTGTTGGATAGATAAGGTTGCCACATTTTTTCATCCCAATACCGGCCTTGGGTTTGGGGGGTGGACTGTGATGTCATTTGATGCTGGAATGGTGACATATCTGGGCAGGAAAGGGTGGAAGGGGAAGAATGTGGACTGGGAAATGGTCGGTCTGGGTGATGACATGGGTGAGTCTGTGGCTGGATACGAGTCTGGTAACAGAAAGGGTAAGGGAGGGGAGAAATTTATACACTTACAGTATATTTGTAATTCTGATGCCAGCCATAACTGATAATTTACTAACTTGGTCAGTTAAATACTGGTATGTGGCATCCTTACCGGGAAAGTGCAAAGTTAAAAAAACCTGGAAGATCGCCCACTTTTTTGCACTTTGTGCCCTGCCGTGTACGTAGTAATGACTAGTGATGTGTGAAACTGGCCCATTTTTGCTTCAACAATTAATTTGAGTTACTGCTCTTGGACAAACTTAGTGCCTTTTATTGTATTGGATTCTCAAAAATATACAGCAGAGTTTTGTCCAGGCAAAAAAGTTTGCTCTTTCTAATGGCCCTCTACTTTAATTTGTATGCAGTTACAGTATATTAGCTCAGGAGATAAAGCTATATATCTACTGGCATTACTTATAGAGAGCTAGGTTTATGATCAGGATAACAAGTTTCACTTTATTATTTCATAAACTCCCTGATCACCAAACTACAGCACCAATGCTCTGTCTGTTATTTAAAGATATGCTTTTAACTCTCATGCTATTAGAAGTGTAGCGATGTTGTAAATTAATCAACAGTTGGCTAGCCTACTTTATTTACCATCCAGCGATTGATGCATTTAGATGTTAATGTCTGCAGCATCTCAAAGGAACATTTAAAAATTTATATTTAGCGTATTCAAGTTGTTGCATCATTAAATCAGTGTCATGTGGTTCACAGGCCTCCTTCGGGCCCAAACTTATTCAAAGAATGAAGATCACCAACCTGCTCTGTGACAAATCAGCTACCACTTTGATGTTCCTCCTTTAATTTCTGCCTCTGCCTTTTAATTTCTCTTTTAATTGAGTTAGGAGCTTAGGTTCAAAAAAGTGTTGACAGAATAAGCATGAATCACCAAAAAAAATGCAACCAAGGGGAGGTCAGGGTTTAGCACAAATGTTGAAAAATAAAAGAAATTCCTTAATTTTTAACAGGCTGCCATACTTTTCTGTAATAAGCAGTAGGCTAACTTTCCAAGTAGAAATCTGTTGTCAGTAAGGTTTTACATCAGGCGACAAATCAAAACATTGTTAATGAAACCCCCTACATGCATCTTCTTCTAGAAATACATATCAGCTAGCATGTCATGAACTACATTCCATGCAGTAGTGGACCAATCCCCATTTTGTGTTCATAGATCAAATGACATCAGCTCCATTTAAAAGTGTCATTAACTCAGGACACCAAAAAAATCAATGTGCATAAACACATACATTCCTATCCTTTTGAACAGCAACAAATTCAGTTTTGCAGAAATAACAAATAAAAATTTAAATAATACCTTAAGCCTGCAGAATACAAAGCATATTTTAAAATTGTGTTTGCAGTGCTAAAGCTCTCTGATAAAAATGTGTTACATTCGCATAGGAAGCAATGCATTGCAAATATCCTGCAGTTGTGTGGAGTTTAGGAAGCAAAAAATCTTCATTTTTGCAACATTCATTTTTTTTTTAAATATCACCTGTAAACCCCAAAGATATTCTTTATCATTTATCATAAAGCGAGTTTAGAGATTAATAAATAAAAACTGATTCATGTTCTATTTCTTCCTATGGGATTTTTAGAACCATATTTATCAAATGGTGAGTTATACAGTAATTTTACAATTCTAAAAATCCCATAGAAATCAATGGAACATGGGTTAATTTTTATTCATTAAGGGTAGAATTTCAAGGCGATGAGAGCTTTTTCAAACTCCCATCAACTCAAAATTCAAATAAAAAGTATGCAGTATGGTTAGCCCAGCAGCACTAATGAGTGAATCTGTTGTAATGGGGTGTAAATAGTAACTGGATGAGTGTCTTTGCCATTTGAGAATCTAATTCCCACCTTCAGGAAAATTTGCAAAATATGGGGATTATATATACAGGGATTAAGGCAAAATGATCTTCCTTATAAATAAAGTTGGTCCTTTCCTGCTTATTTTAACACAAAAAGTATGAGTAATTAAGTGCATTCTGTGGTTTTCATATTATGACACAATGCAAAATTAACAAAATTAAATGAAATAAAAGGACATGAATCAACAGAGAAATGTCAAAGTAAATCACTATGTATTTAATTATCAAAGAATCATCACTCCGTAATTTTGCAAGGTTGCCCCAGTGGGCCAAACCCAGATAAGGGCAAAACAAAATTCACAGCCGATACAGTTAAAAGGTTTTGTATGGCTTGATCACAACTAGTCTTGAATAAATATTGATTAGAGTAGATGGTTATGATCTGGGCCAATACGCTGGTCAATGAACTGGTTATTTTGGTCAAATATGGCAAAGTTTGCGCCTAATATCTTCCAATCTAGGGATCCCTTGAATTAAGGATGCCAAACAGTCTCCCTTACAGTATGTCAATACAAGCCTAAATTAATCAGTACTCACAATACCAAAGGTTTGATGAATTATCATCAAAGTAATTGTAGAATACATTCAAATATTATATATCCCCCTAACAATGAGCTTCTAATAATTATTTTATATCAATGATATACATGTAGAATCTGTATTATACTATTATATCATGTTATATACATGTATGCTATATAATGTTATATTTATGTACATTTAGAAAAACATTAAAATAAGACATCAAGTATCTACATGTAAAAATAGTTCCGCAACCAGTACCAAACGCTTGCATGTACTTAAGGGCTTACAATATTCTTTATGCAGTGGAGGCAAATATTGGGGAGAAAGGGATAATTCTGGCTGGGGGCCAGAATATAAAACATGGCTACTCCCATTTACTCATTACAAAAGAAAGCCTGCCAAGATGAGAAATTACCCTTGGATAGATGGATATTAGGATTAATTGACTTGAACCAGTGCACTGGAGCAGGTATTCAAGGCACACTGGGGTGCAGAAAATGAAGGCCACTAAGCAGCTCTATTGTCTTATTTTATAAAAGGACATTGTAAATTAAAGTATGCCCAATAGCACAGCAAGAAGCAAAGCAAAGCTGATGATCAAGCTGCTTTTTTATCATGTAAAAAGGTAAAGGTCTTTTCTAAAATTAACCTTCTCCATACGCTCAGCAAAACTCTATCTTCACTCTCTTACAAATTGTTAATATCTGCTCTGGTCTGTTGTCTTCAACCTTTGACTTTAATTGCCAGTCAGTTGAACTATCTGCCCAAATATCTTACCATGGTGTCAATGATATAATTACAGTTATTATGCTGTGGCATGTTGTAATTTTATATATATTTTTTTACATGAAATTCAGAACCTTTTCTCAAACTTGATACCTAATATCTTTTTCCTTTAAATAATTGTTTAAAAATGCTATTTATAGCAAAAGTGAGGAATGTTATATATAGAGAGAAAAAACATAGAGAGAGAGAGAGACAGAGGATTGCTGACATTCTAACTGACAGTTTTTTGTATGTGTAAGTCACACATTATTATATGTCAAAATGTGGGAACCCCCTTATGTTAAATATAGTCCTATGTTGGACTGAATTGTTATTATTGTGTTGCCCATATACCAAGTAAAGGCATTTAATCTGATCACTTTCATGGAGAACAGGTCCAAGAGAAAAGTGTTTGCCGAGGGACTGCCAAAGCAAAAAATTAAGTCTAGGACTCAATAGAAGGGTTTTGCAAAAAAGGTAATTTTTGTACTTTTTGCATTGTCCCATCAGGTCCCCCAGAGGAGAAACTCTTTGCTCTTGCAGAATGGAGGGCAAATAACTGGGCTCACATAAAGACTCTTGCATTTAATAACTTGTATTCCCAGCTCAATACAGTTTCAAATAAAAGTAATTACTGACAACTGAAACTGTTTCCTGAAATGACCATAGTAATTCCCCTTTAAAGACAAAAATATCAAGAGATGTTACTTCAAAAATAAATTCAAATGTATATATATATATATATATATATATATATATATATATATATATAGATAAATAGATAGATAGATAGATAGATAGATATAACAAACAAGGAAAAGTTGTGCTCACCACTAATTTTTAAAAAAACATTAGGCGAGGGTACAATGAGGCTGTGACCACAAAATACATATAGACAAATACAAGAGGTCCTCTGCACTCAACCCATTATCAATATATTTAAGACATTGAGACATTTTGTGCATACAGCTACTAAAAAAATGCCTTACCCTTTAAACAACAGGGATTGTTTGTCCATATATTGCAATATATTTAAGCTGGCCAACTATGTCAAAGTCATCCCATATCTGGCCAGTCCTACTCTCAATTTTTATCTGATTCATTAAGAATTCTATTGCTTCATTATAAATTTTACAAAGGGACTAAGTTTTACCTGCAACTTACTAGCTGCTTTCAAAGTAAAACTCACAATCTTGGTTGCCCTTTTATTAGACAATAAAAGGGCATAAGGGCAAAAAATAAGACCACTTATTTCAGCTCTTTTTTTTAGCTCACAGCAAGAGCAAAGGAATGACAGCTCAACATTTCAGTTCTTAAAAATCTACCAAATCTATATCACCCAAAAAAAGTAAAACATTTTGTTACCTGTAGATGTTTTTAAATTTAATGAATTTGTAGAGCAAGGTATTTATTACATGTTGAGGGCACTAGTGCAATAAAGTATAATTTTGGAACTGATCCTCCACCCCAGGATTGGCAACTGCAGGCTATAGGCACAATTCTCTACAAGAGCTGTACCTGTTCATGTATGGAGCACTGCATACCACCTTGTACATTGTACAGGAAGTAAAACGCAGGAGCACCAAGGAATGTAAGGGATAACATGCCCTGTATCTATTGTACAGGTGCAAGCGCTCTGTGCAGGGGTCCTTAGTGCTCCAGTACTTGTGCCTGTTCTTATAGCAAATTAGATTTAAAGAATAAAACGTGTTTTACTTCAATATGTTATTATTAGAGGTAAAATCGGAGAGCTGGAGGTGCTGGCACTAGAGCGAAAATATGATGTGATTTGTATTGCCGAAACATAACTGAATGAGTTGCATGACTGGGGAGTTAATATCAGTGGCTATACTTTGTTTTACAGAGGAGATGATGTTAGACAATAAGGGGGCTAAAGCCTTATATGGGTGGAGTGTTTCACTGATCCCCTAACCCCACTGACCCCTAATATAAGGGAAGAAGAGAAGGCTAAGCTCCTGATGCAAATCGAAAACGCTGCTAGTTTGGGAAAAGTAAATATAATGGGGAATTTTAGTTATTCAGATATTGACTGGAGCAACAGTACTGTCAGGACAGTTAATGGGAACAAGTTTATAAACTTGCTGAATGACAATTTTATGGCACAGGTTGTTGAGGAACCTACCGGAAAAAATGCTATTCTGGATCTAGTCATCTCAAATGGCCCAGAATGTATAGCACATATGTGTGTAATTAACCCCTGGGCAATAGTGACCATAATGTGATCTCATTTAATGTCTGATGCAAAAACAAATATACAATGGAGCAAAAAAAAAAACAGGGTTTCAGAAAAGCTAATTTTAGTGCCTTAAGGGCTGCCCTCCAGAACGTAGATTGGGGCATTATGTGCTATGCTAAAACACATAACAGAAATAGTTGTCATTTAAAACACCAAGAACCACCCTATGTGGCTTAAAATAGAAGTAAAGAAGTTAATAGGAAAGAAGAGAAAGGCAGAAGCTACTTTTAAAAACCCTGTATTAAAGGTTGTAAATCTGGAAGGCAAAGATTGGAAAAGAGGAGAACATAGCAGCAGAATCTGACTAACCCCAAAAAAGTGAGTGTATGCAAGCACTCAAGCACAATATGTTTTACCACAAATGACCTGAAGAAGGGAGGCAGGAAGGGTGCAGGATCCAGATCTTAGCTGGTGGGCCCACAAGAGCGAGGAGCCCAAACGGGTTTTTCCCAGTGATACCAGGATGGTTGTAACAGATACATAAAAGGTAAATGTTTTAAATCATTTCTTTTCTTCAGTGTATACACTAGATTAGTTCCCAGACTTAATCTATGCTGTGGCTGTGGCTTTACTAAAAATCAGAAGCCTTGGTTAGCTACTCCCTACTAAAATCCTTGTTGGAGCTCAGCTGCTGTTTCTACACACACTCTCTGCCTTTCTCTTCTAGAGAGACTATTACAGATCTACCCTGTTCTAACTAACCCTCATTCACGGGGTTTCCTGGTCCCTGACTTAACCACTAAAGGTACAGGTCCCTTAAGGGCACGTGGCTTTTCTGGGCCTTGTTGTACCCAGGCTCCCCTGTGCACACCCAGCTGGATCAGCATCCAGCAGCCAAAGAAGAAGACCCACCCTTTGGGGGAAATTCACTAAAGCTTGAAGCGTCTAACGCTAGTGCTAATTCGCCAGCGTGACGTCAATTTGTAACTTCGCAAATTTACTAACACTGACTCTGGCGAATTTTCGCTAGCGAAGTAGATAGACGAACGCAAATTCGCACCCTTACGTCAGGCGAAGTTGTACACTGACGAAGGATCATAATTACGCAAATTCACTAAATTCACTAAATTCACCACTTACGCTAGACTATACTTTGCCAGGTCAGACCTGGCGAAGTTCAATACAATAGATAGGAGTTTAAAAAAAAAACGCTGGTGTGTTTTACCATTCTAGGGTGATAGTTTGAAAAAGATCGATTTTCTTTTGGGGGGTTACCCTCCTTCCCCCTACATTTCCTAACATATGGCAACTCAACTATACAGGGGGCACATGTAGTGCAATAGGACAACTTTATTTTATTTATTAAAGGTTTCCTGGGCTTGTGTAGTGTAATGTAGTGGCTGTAACATATACTTCTATTATACGCTCAAGTTCGCGCCGTATGCAAATTAGGCATTGCTAGCGTAAATTCGCTTTGCCTGGCGAACTAATGGTAGAGCTACTTGGCTTACGTTCGCCGCCCTTAGGGTAACTTCGCACTTTAGTGAATTTGCGTAGTGCTGCCGAAAATTTGCCTGGCGAAGTGCGGTGAACACTAGCGAAGGCAACTATAGCGAATTTTTGCCGCTTAGTGAATTTCCCCCCTTGTCTATCACTATACCATAGTATGACAGGATGTGGTCACAGCGCCTACTGGCCAATAACATTGGATATGTAAATAGGAATGAGATACATATACCTTGTTAACTCTATGGGTCCCTACACAGGCAATGGACCAGATTCAGTTATATGGAAAAAAAAATTATTATCAAATTTTAAACTATTTTTCCAATTTTGGTTTTTTTGAGATTAAAATCAATTTGGCAGATTAAATGTACATAAGGGATAGAATGGAATTGCACTGCATTCATGTTACATTTTTATAGTTTTATATGGTAAAGTGTTTGATTCCAAGTTTACTTTTCAAATAAGTACACATTTGAGATGTTATAGTGTTCAAGTTTCTGTGTGTTTACCAAAGCTTGAAAATGCATATTTTAATAAATATGCTCCTATGGGTATATTATTATATACATTGTATCCCTTTTTTGCTTTACTGAATCTAGGCCTATATTGTTTAAGCTATAATAAATTCACCTAAGGGATTTAACAGAGTGCAATATTTCTGGACTTGAAACTAAAAGGTTAAACACTTCTGATTTTGATTTGAGTGCAACTCAAATTCTCGATTCATCATGGCAAACCATATCTTGATCATGTTACTTATCCTCCTTGAACGCAGCATCTTAAAGGTAAATGGGCATCTTAGAATAGCTAAATCCCTCAAGCTAAGAAGAACAGTTTAACTAGACATATACCTGCTGAAAAAAAAGGAGAAATATTTAAATAGCACATTTTTTTTTCTGATCACGGCTGAAAAGCAATTATTGTGACAGTAATAGAATACAGCTCTGCTGTATAATTACTCTTTATGTTTTTACTGATTGATTTTGAAGAACGGATATCAATTTTTCCCTATTTATTCAACAGAAACATATTATTAGTATTTAAGCTTCAGAAAACTGTATAAGCAATGAGTGAAAATCTTATTTCAAAACATTTTACCCCAAATCGGATCATGCAAATAAAATTATTATACAAATAAATGTTTTTTTTTATAATCGAATACATCCATGCTAAATTTAACTGGTGCATAAGACTGATGGACTATATTTGAGGTAGGTCAGCAGTTCCATTAGTAGAACGCAATAAAGCAAAAGTGACATACAGACAGCAAGTGCTCATGGGATAATTCATCTGCCATAAATTGGTTGATACAGAAAAAACCAAAGGGGAATACCCCATGAGATATTTCTTTTATTGATTATTTTATACAGTGGGAACAAAGATAAATATGAATTCCTTGAGACATATTAAAAGTATTTTCTACCAGTAGGTACTAAATAGACCATGTTGTCATGAACTATAACCTTTCACTGAAACATGAGCATGACAAACTTAACGACATACTTCTACATTTTAATACACAGAACTCGAATTAGATATATATATGTGTGTATAATATGCTGGACATTTTATTTTCTTCTGTTTCTTTTCTGTTGTAATTCTGTTTCCTCTGATAATTTACACTGATGCATAAAATAATGCAATGAAGCTATACTATATTACTTTCTAGACTGCAGTCTGCCCCGTGTTTCAAAAGTACAGTTCCCACTAGTGAAAAGGTGGCATATTATGGCGTTGGTGCCCTCTGTTTGGAAGGAAGGTTATTTTACACATCTGGAGATAAAGGAATGCATGATAAACAGCACAAGCCAGAATGATTAATATCTTCTTAAAGCAACTACTTCAAGATTATCCATCATTTCATTAAGGTGTAAATAATGTTCATTTTGAAAATAGGGCTGGACCCTTGAACCATGAATAACTAACCCACCTCCTGACATGTTTGCTTGCTATGTAACAAAGAGCTGACTTCTGAAAAGTGTCTAGACCGGGTAATATTTTTTTTCTGCTACTTATACCACTGATCATAGTTTTCTATTATTCCTCTAGAAATCTACAGTGGATAGGTAAAGAATTATATAATCTTTTTTCAAACTAACCATTTTACTATTTTTTTTTTTATTTTTTATTTTTTAAAACCACAATGATATTATCAAAACCATTCCTTACAGTTTACTGAGCATTTTTGGAAATCTTTGAGTTAAAACAAAATGTCTGACCCTGCAAACTGACCCTAAGGTATTTATGTGCCAGAAAAGAATAAGACCAATATAATAGCTCAAACTATATTAATAAGCCTAACTATAATACACATCTTGGCCAACTGTGTTAAAAAAGGAAATTTCTTGTGTGTGTGTATTTGTCTGTTGGGGGTAGGAAATTGGATCATCAAAGGCAGCACTTGGGAATCACTAAAACACTCTAGTATACAATGAACTGTAACTTCTTGTCTTTAGCCCCTGTTGAAGTGAAGACTGTGCACTTGTGGCCCAGACTCACATGCATGAAAGTTCTCTAAACATTACTTAAACAGCCAAAGAATATGTCCCTTTTGACCATAAGCAGCCTAGTTTCTCACTCTTTTTCAGTCGCCTGCTTGTCCTAGTCTTTGCCCTCTCTGCTCTGCTGAGATTGTCCTGGATTTTCTCTCAATACAACTGCTGTCCAAACCAGCTGTACCCACTACATCTTCAGCAGTGGACCGAGGAGGGTATTAATCATATTTTTGAAGAGGACACTCTGCTATTTATCTCTTTGACACCTCCTGTATAAGGAAGCTTTGTGCGGCACACAGCCCATTGAGTAGTAAGATTACACATTACCATGGTCCATTGCCTCTTCCTGCCCTCTTCATTGAGTGACTGTTCAACAGTGCAGTTGTGTTTGTTCAATCACACATAATTTATTTATACACTTTCTTATACTTTCCTTCTAGTAGCTATTTATTTTAGATACATTTTTTACACCAAACACGTAACTAACATCAGTGCAAAAGGGCATAAAACCAATAAATGCCAATGAAAGTGCATGCAATGAAAGCAGAGCTTACCTTCATAAAAATATTGTTCGGTGCAACAATGGTCTTGAGAAGCTTTTAGACCCAGGGAAAATAGCATATCACTTGTTAAGTGTATCTGGCCACCATGGGGCAGTCACCTGGAAATCATTTCTACATCAGAAAACAAGAATCTCCAAATACAATACGTTAATGGATCCATTTAAACAGAGTAAGACAATGAAACATCACAAATCACAAAGTAATGACTAATACAAAACAGACCAATACTCTGAAGACTTTTTTTTTCATAGCAACTGCATTTCTGAAATCTAAAATGAATTCTACAGTTTGTTTGGCAAGGTATGTACCTTGAACCTCACACATTCTGTTGGAATTAAAATATTTATTTACAGGGACATATTTACAGAAGTGATACACAACACAAGTGCAATTGACTGTAATATCCAATCAGCAATTAGTTTTAAACAGTCTGCTACAAAATTATAGCAATGATCTGATTGTTTGCAATGTAGCACTAAATAAATGAGCTAAGTATTGTTCTGGGGGACAAAGGTTACATTTACTATTTTGGGGATGTATAATCATCTTTATAAAATTTCCCATCATCAGTAGGTTTACCCGTGTACTTGTAAGTTAACATGTAAAGAACGTTTTGATAAAACAGTCTATTATACAGTATGAGCTTATTTGTGTTATTTCTAAAGGGGAAACACGCCGATGCCACAGTCGCTATTAATTGCTATTACCACTCATATATTTTATCACATATGGTTCCAAATAGCAGCTCTTAATATATACACAGTGTTTTTGCATGATTTACTGTAAGTTATATTTGTTTTAAATTCTTAAAAGTGAATTGAAGACTAGCCAAATAAAGTCTTGGGCCCTACGCCAAACCTTTTCTCACATTCCTTAAAAGATGCTCTGAACATATCACAATGGGCAGAATCCATTTGCCAAGTTACTGTATATGCTTAAACACATCCTTTGATCTTGCAGACTCATATAAATATAAAATAAACGACAATCCGACCACAGATACAATGTCCTTCATAAATCTTCTGCCTCTTCAGTTTCAGTCAGGATATAATCCCGGCATAGGAGAGTTAAACCTGCTACTTATATTTATATTTCCTCAAAGAGACAGCTTGCATTTGCAACGGCAAAGATATAATATATGATGTAAGAAAAGGAAAAAAAACTTCACTCCTTTCATTGGATAAGACATTGGCAGGAAGCCATTTTTCCCAAGTATGTACGTAGTACAGTTCTAGATCAGGGATGTAAAACTCTGTTTTTCTTTTGTACAATTCAGAAAAGGCTAGTTGAGAATATGTGGAGGTGCAACGAAAGAGCCAAACACACATATACAGAAATGTTCATTGAAACTCTATGAACTGCCAAAGGGCCACAACTACACCCACTTATTTGGTGAGTGAACCCAAGTGTGTGGTCCAGCTGCACTATTATATGTATAATATCCATGTGTGAGATTTCGCAGTTTTTTCTGTTAAAGCCCCAATTTGAGTTTCAACATTTGATCAGGGTCCTCTGTAGCTCATACTAAACTTACAGACCTATAAAAACACTGTTGAATAAGTAATTCAGATGTATTGCTTCAGCAAAGAAGTTTTCACCACCAATATTAGCATAGTAATATAATAAGTTAGGTCGACAAAAAGACACACGTCCATCAACCTTTTAGCTTTTTTAACCTGCCTAACTGCTAGTTGATCCAGAGGAAGGGAAAACCCCATCTGAAGCCTCTCCAATTTGCCTCAGAGAGGGGAAAAATTCCTTCCTGACTCCAAAATGGCAATCGGATCAACTTGTACTATGAGCTATCTTCCATAACCCTGTATACCCTCACTTGCCAAAAAGCCATCTAACCCATTTTTAAAGCTAATTTCTAATGTATCAGCCAGTACAACTGATTCAGGGAGAGAATTCCACATCTTCACAGCTCTCACTGTAAAAAACACGTTCTTCTAATCGGAATGAGTGACTTCATGTCAGCTGGAAAGACCTACTGGTAAATAGAGCATTAGGGAGCTTATCATATGATCTCCTTATATATTTATACATACAGATGAAGCCACTTTGGTTTGTGTGTTTGTCACAGAATAACTAAACTCAGATTTCCCACTTTTCCGATTTAACACAGAAAATTGCGTCACAGCATCCCCTCTAATTAAAGTGTTCACCATTGTAAACAGCGGTGCTTTGGTATGCTAATGAAAATATTAAATGCATTAAATGAGTTAAGATGACTTTTGATAACACAGTTTCTTCAATTATTCCCGAGTCATGACGCATTTAACACACAAATCCAAGTGGCTTCATCTGTATTTATCATATTATCCCTTCTAAACTGTGAACATCCACATTTTGGCCAGTCTTTCCTCATAGATAAGGTTTTCAATGCCTTTTACCAGCTTAGTTGCCCTTCTCTGTACCCTCTCTAATACAATAATGTCCTGTTTGAGTGATGGAGACCAAAACTGTACGACATATTCTAGATGGGGCCTTAACTGTGCGCTATAAAGTAGAAGAATGGCCCCTTCTTGCCATGAATCAATGCCCCTTTTAATACAGCTCAAAACTTTATATGCCCTTGATGCTGCTGACATTGGCATTGCTTGCTACAGCCAAGTTTATCATATACAGGGATTCCAAGTTCCTTTCCCATAATGGATATGCCCAGTTCAGTCCTCTTAAGGGTATCAGTGGCTTGGATATTTTTACATCCCAGGTGCATGACTTTACATTAATCAAATCTTATTTGCCATTTAGCTGCCCAGGTTGCCAGTTTGTCAAGATCCTGTTGCAAGGATGCCAAATCTTGGATGGAATTAATTGGGCTGGATAATTTTGTGTCATCTGCAAACACTAATACATAACTTACTTACTCACCTAAGTCATTAAGGAAGAAGTTAAATAAAAGTGGACCCAACACTGAGCCCTGAGGGACCCCACTAAGGACCTTACTCTAAGCAGAGAATGTACCATTAACAATAATATATATATATATATATAATATATATATAATATCAAAGTAAAGTCAACATCTCCCCTTAACTGGGCTTTTTGCAACATAAAGGTGAGCCCCCATAGGGTCTATTATAAACTAGTAATTAAAATCTTTCAAAATGATACCCTTTTTCTCTGTAATAAAAAAAAGTACATTGTACTTGATGAAAATTAAGCTGCAAGTGGCAAAACATTTTTACTGGGTTTATTTAATATTAAAATTATTTTAGCTGACATATGGATATCCAAATGACAGAAAGACCACTACACAAAACCTCAATCATTATGGATAATAGATCCTATATCTGAACCAAAATTATATGATCAAATACATGTATGGTACCTTTTATCCATAATGCTTGGGACCTGGGTCTCTCCAGATAAGGGATCTTTCCATAATTTGGATCTCCAAACTTAAGGTCTACTAAAAAGCAATTTATACATAAACTAAACCTGATGTGATTGTTTTCTTCCAATAAGAATTAATTATATCTTAGTTGGGATCAAGTACAATGTACTGTTTTATCATTACAGAGAAAAAAAAAGTACATTTTTAAATTTGAATTATTTCATTTAAATGGAGTATGTGGGAGATGGACCTCCCATAATTTGGGATTTTCTGGATATTGACTTTCCGCATAATGTATCCCATAAGTTTATAAATAATATAGAGAAATATGTAACATTATGCCTTTGTATTATTTCCCAAATACAAAAATGTATTTCACATTTTGATGTCTGAGACTAGTCACAGGAAGCTCTTACTGTATAACACAAGAAGAGATAACAAGCTCCCTATTTAGCCTGCAACTAGTTCAATCCAGGACTTGTTCAAAAAGTTGGTAAAGTAGGCACGGCCAGAGTTTAATAAGAAACACATGGGCATAAGAACAGTGAAAACACAGCTGGCTTGGATGAAATCTACAGACTATTAAACAGTCTGCAAATTAATCTTCTTTTACCAGTAAGGAAAAACAGTATTTTTCCAGCAAATTAGCAGAAAAGTGGAAGCAGTGATTACATGGAAATATAAATCTTGCTAAGGAAAAGAACTGATAACTTGTCCCCTTTTTCATGCTAAACAAATGTAAAAATCTTAGATTACTGTTGATAGGAAGGTAGAGCAATTTGTAAAATGTGCATTTGTTTTCCATAAATCCCACAATGTACTGAGCAGGCTTTTATATTTATACTGTGTCTGTGCGATTAGAAGGAAACAAGCAAACAAGTTGGGCAAAAAGAGAAAAAAGAGAAAAGAGAAAACTTGGAGGTACTCAGACTATTTATTCAAGTAAAGGGTAAATTATACTTGGGTTGGAAATATCAAATATGATAAATAAATGGCAACCCCAAGCCAGCCAGTATCCAGCACACAACAGAGGAACATCCAAACTGTTCGGATGTTATAGGGATCTGTTATCCGGAATCCTGTTATCCAGAAAGCTCTGAATTAAGGGAAGGCATCTACCATAGATTTCATTTTTGCCAAATAATTCAAATTTGTAAAAAATGATTTCCTTTTACTCTGTAATAATAAAACTTTACCTTGTACTTGATTCCAACTAAGATAAAAATGAATCCTTACTGGAAGCAAAACCAGCCTATTGGGTTTATTAAGGAGCAGATTTATCAAGGGCCGAATTTCGAGTTTAAAAACTCACATAAACCTGAAATCCGAAAAAAATGACCACTCGAAATTTATTTTAAAAATTTGAATTTTTTTTTAATTTGGGTGAATAGGACCTGCAAACTCGAATTTGATTCAATTTTTTCACACACAAAATTAAAAACAGGGAAAGCACATGATAAATTTCAAAATTTGAATTTTTGAATCGAATTTGGACTATTCCCTAGTCAAATTACACAAAAATTAAATTTGAATTGAAAAATTTAAATGTTCAATTTGACCCTTGATAAATCTGCCCCTAAATGTTTAAATGATTTTCTAGCAAACTTAGGGTATAAAGATCCAAAATACAGAAACATCCCTTATCCAGAAAACCCCAGGTCCTGAGCATTCTGAATAACAGGTCCCATATCTGCACTCAAATTTGAAAGAGTCCCCTTTTGATGGTTCCAAATTATACATAGACCCATACCTTTATATTGAAGCAGACACGAGGGGGTACATTAGTGAAGTTAGATATCGCCACGGTCCTCTAGAGTGAAATTCCACCACTCTACCTTCAGTTCTATGGGATTTTTAAAAGAGTATTTATCAAAGGATGACATTGAAAGTTCATGTGATAAACACTCCTTCAAAAATCCCATAGAAATAAATGGAGAGTGGTGGAATTTCACTCTAAAGGACTGTGACGATCTCTAACTTCTCTCTTTGATATAACCTGAGGTCTATCATATTTTATAAATGTACTTGGGAAGAAGTGGACTTTGGAACTCTTTGTAAATGATTGTTATGGAAAGGTACGGTATTGTTTAAAAAGTTTGAATACAGATCAGTTCCACACATTGGCATGAGTTGAAAGTACTAATGTCTATATGCAATTTTAAAATAACCCTCCTGTATGCACAGGAAACCCTGCAAGTAGGCACCAAGACCTTGATTGGTAATGGATTCCAAGAAGGGTAAGATAAACTTTCCACACAGTCAAAAGTTGTATAATTAATTGCAATGAGAGTGGGAACTAAGTGCTAATCAGTCAATATATGTGGAGTTGTGTTTTTAATGGAAGAGCCTTAATACATTTTATTAAAGCATGAATAGTAGTTAAGATTAAAAAGTCCAAACCTAAGGGGGGTGTGCCCTGTTCTAGTGTGTGTCCTGGTAGTCTTCTGTAGGAGTTTAATACTATAGATACTTGGTACAAGATCAGACACACCAAACTTCACACTACTAGGCTTTAGTCATGGTTTATATCATGCAACTTACTTTATCCCGGTGCTAGGGTTCTAGTCATGGCTGGAAAATAGTGTTAAAGTGAAGGGAAACATGGAAGATTGTGATGGAAACAAAGTATTTCATGGTGCAGCAAATTAATAGTTTTTCTTACATAAGAATAACATAAGTGTTTCGATAAGCCCTACAAGTCTTTGGCATTTATTTAGCCATCTTGAGCTGACAGCAGAATGAGAGAGTCATATCTACTGTATGTTGGGAAAGGGTGCCAGTAGAAGTTGGGCTTCCATTGTGTCGGATAGGGATTTGTTGTTACACTGAGCGGGACGCAACGTCACAGGGGAATTTGCTGCCTCTTCAGGGAGCAGTATCCTACCCACCCTTCCCATTCTTGGGCATCACAGTCCTTTGTGGGTATATAAGTTACTCGTTTTCACAACTTTAGTGGTGGAAACCTTGCAAAAGTGGGGCCTAAGGGCTCCATGGTTTTATTGGAACTTTCTATGAGGGGGAATCCAGACAGAGAGGTGATGTTAGGATGTTAGGTTGTCTGCTATTATGTGTCCATCTGAGGCTGTTGTTACAGTGGCTGGTGTTGCAGGTAGCACTTTAGCTATACTGCTATGGTAGCAGGCATTCCTATTGTTATTTACTGATAAACAGTTAATTAAAATGTACACATTGTATTACTTTGTAATAAATATATGGCCTGTTTCATCCTCAAAAATTTGAGTGTTTATTTGGCAGGTAATTTTAGCGGGAGGGATGTTGTAAAGAGGGGAAAGGGGTTTGATGGTGCACTGGGCATGTAAATAGCTTGTTAACAATAAGCCTTAAATAGATTTACATTTTGCATTTATGCATTTATGGGAGCATAAATGTATAGCAGTAAAATGTTGCTGATGAGTGTTTACCTTTGTTTTTATCCATTCAGGTTGTGGCAGCTTGTTGTGTTTTGTGTTACTTGTGGGGACTGGCTCTAAAAGTTCCAGGTTTTTCTGCCAAGAGGCTTTGCTCCATGAAGCTTATTTTGATACACATAAGTCTGGGTAACTCTGAGTCTTAATGCCATTTACATGAAGCACAGAGATTCATTTATTTTGATTTATCATTTAGCCCACATTTTCAGGTCTGCTGTTTTTATATAAGGATAAGGCAGACCGCTGCAATGCATTGAATGCAGACAGCTTCAAGTCCAGCACCTACTCTGGCATTTATTTTGTAGATGCATACCAACAGAAAGTAGAGGCTTGATGTAATCATTACCTACCTCCATTTGTGTGCAACAATTTTTCATTTACCTTCTTCTCTATTGATTTTAAAATGCACTGATACACTGTAGATAAAATATTCAGTTTTTCTTTAAAGCATATATACGTCTGCTTTGGTTACTGGATCCTCTCCAGTCTCCATTATATGGCTCTGCTTGCATGGGCTGGTTTGGCTGGCTAGTGGCCCATATTTTTAGCATAAGGATTCTGGCAGGTTGCCCATTTTGGCAGCTGGATGCACTTTTAGATCCATTTATCTATGTGCAGATCATTTGTGGAGCTATAGATTATGCAACGTGATGCTGACTAATTTGTCCTCAGTTTGCAAAGCAGCTCGATCAAAAAGCAAATATACTCAGAGCTAATCAAACAATGCCCTTTGCCCCCATTTTAAGTGTTTTAGTGATGGCAATTGTTTGGGGCATGCAGGTAAAGCACACAATAAACTTTTGAGAGCAAACAAAGGGACACATTTCTAAATCCCTTTACCAGTCATATATGGCTCAAGTGGTATATTTCCTACAGTATCTCATTTGTACTGTATGTAGTTCATTGTTAAGTGCTGCGTGGAGAACAGATCTCCCAGTGATGAATCATGAGATATGAAATGCAGAAGGAGGTGCCATTTTTAGCTCCACGTGCTCACTCCCCCTTCTCACTGTCTGCCAATGAGTATGTTCCCGCTTCTTTTGAGGTGCTGGATTGGCTTTGATGTGGAGCTCTGATTTGCAATCTGGTGAAAACTGTTAACTAGCTTGCTGTAAGGATCAGCTGTTTTTATATCATGCTCTATGGGTGCTTTTTTTATGTTATTTGAAATTCAAAAGGACCTCTGTGCCTTTTAAAGGTTGAGCTGCCATGGTGATATTTAGAGAAATGTACTTTTCTTGATTCTTTTAATTTCTTACCATTTTTTAAAAGAAATGTTTAAAATGTGAATCAATCAAAATGACTGAAATTGTAGCAAGAATGTGTAGCAAGAAAATTATATCATGGCATACTGTAGGTGCCCAATATTTCCCATTATATAATATAAAAAATGTGGCATCCCCAAAAATGATGTGCCCTTATTACAGTGCTTGCTACTGAGTGAATGGAATTAGTGATGTACGGGTCAGGAAAACCTCAACTTGCACCCAACCCTAACCTACAAAATGTTGCAATTGTAGGACCCACACCCAAGCAGTACTTGTGTCTTCTTGCTCTGTATGCTACTTTTGTACTTTCCCAGTCGTAATGCAATGGTTACCCAAATTTCAATCTAAACCGGCCCAACTGCTTATCTAAACCCACCAAACTGATGATAGCTGATTCTGTTGATGCTTTTAAGAGGGGTTTGGATGATTTTTTGGACAGACATAATATCAAAGGCTATTTTCATACTAAACTCTACAGTTAGTATAGCTATGAGCATATATGGTTTGTGTTTGAAAGAGTGGAGAGGTGTGTGTGGATGCTGGGTTTTAATTTGGAGGTGTTGAACTTGATGGACTTTGTCTTTTTTCAACCCAATTTAACTATGTAACTATGTAACCCAAACATTGTTAAATGGAACCTATCTTGTAGTAAGCATTTTTCCTGGCCTAGAGATTGTGGAAGATTTCAGTGTAGCCACAATCTAGCTTCATTGGTAGTACAAAAGACTATTTTCTCTGAAGGAGTAACAAGGATAATGGCCCAGAGCCTGGGACTGAAGGTTTCAATGAACAATAGACCTGAATTGGGGTCCTAGTTAAAGTGGCAGAGCCATTGGTTTTGCTGAGCTAAAGTAGATAGCTCCACCAAATACATTGTGATAAAGATTCTGGGAGTGAAATGTTCCAGTTAGTACTTAAATATAGAAAGTCTAAGGTATGAGTTTGTGTAGTGAAGTACTGTATTGTATTGATTGTACTGCACAATGGTATTATTTTCTATACATTTTATACCATTACCAAAATGCTAAAATAACATTTATTCTTTATATTTAAGATCCATTGGTGGCCAACATTATGTTTAGAGAATAAGGTGTATCACAGAGATTAAGGAAATACATAATCCATAAATTTAATTCAAGAGCTCATCCTAGGTGTATATGGTGTGAATTAAACTTAATTCAACAAACTTATATGCAAATATTCTTCAAAATCATTGTGTATATTCATTGCACCTCTTTGAGTCTTATCAGTCATATATATTGATAAAAGGAAAGCACCTTCCAGGTCTTTTCCATGGTCTATGGCCATTGACCCTACTGTCATGTTTCTCCAAATGCCATCATCATTGTTATGTTAATTCTGTATTTCTTTGCTGTTCTCTCAAAATGTAGTATAAATTGTATTCAGGCACACATTTGCAAATTGGCTCAGCAGTCATGAATCATCAAAAATGTCAAAACTACATTGTGTTCCTTGTATTTAATTACAAATGAAACAATGAAACAATGGCACAAAGCCACACTATCCAAAAATTCTGAAGTAGGTGAAATAAAATGCAGTGAAAAAAAAGGCAAGAGGAACTATTATTCTTCAAAAATGTAAATCACAAGTTACAGCTTCACATGAAAGCCCCAGCAGCAATATATCCCAGCAGATAGAGAATGTAGTTGAAATGGCTAAAATATTGGTAATAACAGGGACCTGGCATTACCGGGGTGAGTAGTGGACTTCAAAAGCCAGAGAGAGACTGCAACACATGCAGAGCTCAGGAGTTCAGTCTCTAACTTTTTTTTTTTTTTTTTGCCTTTGAAGGATAGAAATTGGAGGGGGAACAATCAAACATTTTTGACATAAACTTTGACACTAAAATTGCAAGAGAGAGAGAGATGAAAAGCAGGCTATCTTGATTGCCTACAAAATAAGAAAGGAGTAGCTCTATAATCATTGATCCTGAAATGTTTGTTCTGAGATTAGTGCTCTCAATGTTGAAGTGTATCGAAAGGATGGAGAAAGGATACTTTGCTCTCAAACAACGGTAACTCTTTTGATGCTACCCAGGACAGAAACTAAGAGCATAGCCTATATAGCAAGCTTTTCTTTCAATAAGAGGCCAGTAGCGCACTGTCTGATATCACAGACATAATAAGCATAGGAGAGAGGTAGGAGAAATATTTTATTGGTTAAAAACAAAAGTTATTTTCACGTATCCAAGTACTTGTTTGGACAAATTAGATGTAAATCCCCACAGTTCTTCCATTTAAATATAAACATAAAAGGTTAGCAATTCACTAACTGCAATATATTATACAATACTGAAAAAAGCATTCCTGATACCTGAGATATACTGTATATTAATTACCAAAAAGAGTGCAACTTTAGTTTTTTTTTATTTTATTCCCAAGAGTTGTCATATGTCTTAGCTTTGCTCCATTTCATTGCCAGATTGCCAAAAAATATAAAAATATAATGGAGAAATAGATTCTGCAATAATAGATTCTGCATAATTCAAGGGGATAAGCTGATGGAGTGCCCCCTGCATAGTTACCTTGCCCTGAAAATACAGTGAATACATTTCCATTTCCCAGAAGAACATGATGTTGTTATAGTAGTGATAATTCAGTGGAAGAAGGAACAATAATTTCAAATGAATTGGACCTTTAATACATGTAGATTATGGTTGTATGTAAAATTATGGTGTATGTTAAAGTTATGCATGCTTCTGCTCTTTTTAAAAATTGCAACCACACATCTATAGGAGCAAGTCAATTAGGTATGCAGCCCCAACATGACATAATGTATTTGTAACTCTAATACAAAGAGGTGGAACTCCTTAAAAGAATAATTCCATGAACCATATTTTACAGATCATGTTTTGCACTTAATTGTCTAAATTCTAATTTTTTTGAAAATTCATGTATTGAAACAGGGGCTAAAAACTGATAATAATCCTTGCAAAACACTTTTAAAATCAGCATTTTAACAAATCAGCTCCAACCAATAGTTGGTGTTGATAACTGTCCTAGCTTTCTTGAAGTCTAAAAATGGTGAACCCCACCACTTGGCCCCAAGACATGTGTCCATTATGATATTAAATGGATCATTGTAAACTCATCTTTGCAGTGATCATCCTTCTCTGATGAGAGATCATGAGTACAAAAATTGACTGCTAATGCAAATAATAGCTGTTTATCATTTTTAGTATCTGGTCAACTCCAGAATTTAGACTGCATGTAGACTGAGCACTTGAATCTGGCTATTTCTAGCAGCTGGTTACTGCTAAAGCATGGCTTATTAGTTACCAGTGATCCACAACCAGTGGCCCATGAGCAACATGTTGCATTTCAGCCCCTTAGATGTTGCTTCCAGTGGCCTCAAAGCTGGTAATTATTTTTAAATTCCTGACTTGAAGCTTTGGTTACATGAAAACCAGGTGCCAAACAAAGCATCCTAGAGGCTGCAAGGCCACAAAGGGGCTACCAGTGGCCAATCACATCCCCTATTTTGCACCCCAGGAACTTTGTACATGCTTATGCTACTTTCCAACTTTTCTTTACAGTTTAATGTGGCTCACGTATAAAAAGTGTTGAGGACCCCTGGGTTAAACCAAACCTTAGAGATCTTATTTTAGAGAGTCATATTGTGCACCCTTGCATTCTAGCGAGCACACACAGCTTAACAGAAATATACTCCCTTTCCTATTAGGTTTTTCTGTAGAATATTTTACACTTCAAAATCCATTTAACAATGAACCCTGATGACCAGTTATGATATGACTCAATGTCATTGCCAATGTTTTTATTTCATATTTTCCTTTATAGCTGAAGAAGGATTGTTTGGGTTATAACATTTAAAGGATAATGTGCCACTTAAGTAACATTATAAGAAAGCAATTCAAATCTATATACATTCAGCAGCATGCTTCTAAAGCAGAATTAATGGCTGAAGGGCTGAACATGTTGTGTCATGAGCACAAAATGCACTTATATGTTCTATACATAAAGATGTCAGGGACTATTTTCAAGTATTCAAGGAACAATGGCATGCCATTATTGTGTATGAGCTCTTGCAAAAGAGAAACCCTTCAAATCATGCTTGGGTAATGGTTTGGAGAACATGTTATAAGTGATAGATGATTGACAAGTGATCATAGCTTTGACAAAACATCTATATTTCATACCTAGAGAGCTGCTATGCTTTGATTGACCATAATAGCTGTAAACGCTGATTGCTAAGTGAATTTTCTGTTAAGGACAGAGGTAAATGACCTAAACAAGCCTTTCTACTAACCAAAAGTCAGCTTTCTGAGTTATTTGATCTAATTTTGTCATTTAATAAAATGCCTTTGTTTCTTAACCCATTTTTGCCAAAATTATGGGCATGTGAGCTAAAGAGAAAGACCATACATTGTAATGCATTGGAACTCTAAAGAGAAGTTTGACACTTTTAGTACTTCTACTTCAGTAGATTGAGGTCTTCAGGAATCTACAGGACAATTCTGTATGAGATTTACAAAGTTAAAAAAGAAAGGTTGTGGGAGCACTCCATAGCTAGCTAAAAATGTACTAAAATACAATGGAAGTGCTACTGATCTGGCCAAATTAACTATACACATAGGGGAAAAAGAGGAGAGATTGATCAATGCACATTCCCTGGTCCCCTGTCATATAAGTAATCTATGCAGTTTTTACTTGCATAGATTACTTATATGACAGGGGACCAGGGAATGTGCATTGATCAATCTCTCTTTTTAGTACACTTTTAGTACATTTTTATTTAGCTATGGAGTGCTCCCACAACCTTTCTTTTTTTCATTTTGTATTGTAGCAGATTTATTCTGTTCGGAAGTTTAGCAGCTATGCTGCAGGCCAGGCTTCCATGTGGTTGTAGCACCCCCACACCCGTCCCTTTAAATGGTGTAACAATGCCTTTGGAAATGGGTGTTGGTCCGGGCAGTTTCTCTCTCTTAAAAGCTGCAAGCGGGGGAGGATTAATCTCATGGAACCAAATCAGGGGTCTAGGTTGTCTCTCCTCTTTGAAAGCTAATGGAGGGGGAGGACTAAGCCCAATGGATGAAACCAATGCCCAGGTCTGGAAACCTTAATTCAGGTAATGCTCTCATGCCGGGAGGCTATAGCATTTGATATTATGACCAGAGGTAAATAGTTAGGGGCTGCCATATGGGTTTTACCTTGATGTGGTGTGGTGGCTTATCAATCTTATGATCATAATTTTGTAACAAAAAAACCCCTGTCTTTGTACACATGCAACTACATAGATTATGACAGGGGACCAAGGAATGTGCATTGATCAATCTCTCCTCTTTTTCCCCTAGATGTACAAAGTTACAATGCATCAACGTAGATGTCAAAATAGGCTGGATATTAGGATCCAAGTTATAGCAGTGCATCCATTCATTTGTCTTGCCTTATTATCGGTTTTCAATTTTTTTTTTTTTTTTTAATTACAGTCAAACTCTACTTCTCTAAAATCACAAATGTAATTTATTTAAAGATCTGAATATAAAATGTGCAAATTAAAAAAGTATAGCCTAAAAAATATGAAAATCTCAAAGGCTTCCAAACATTTTTTAGGACAATTACTAGCAAAAAATATTAACATTCAAAACCTGAATGGCTAAAAAAAGTTCTAATAGGACCAACACAGCTTACATTAACTTCTATAGGACCTCAACTAGTAAATAGACCCCATAGTGTATGCTGAAAAAAAAAGCTCTTCACGCAAAATACAGAATTGTAATGGAGTTTCAGTAACTTGCACTTGTACAGAAGCAAACAAAAGGTTTGGTCTTACCTATGTTTCAGCATCAACCAGCTGCTAGAATGCCAGATTCCAGTGTCTGGTCTACATTCGGCCTATATTCTGGAGAATACCAGATGCCAGAAATTATTACAGCAATTCTTATAAAATTATTTTTGTGCAATTCGTCACTAGAACAAGGGTTGAATATTTGTCTTTGTTAAAACATAGTTAAACATATACATAATATTTTTTTCTGTTTATTTGTCATTTTGTTCTTCAGGCTACTAAAATGAAATTTTTAGGGTCCCACTTGCAACCAGATGGTGGTTGGAATGACAGATTGGAAAGTAAATAGTAGAGAGTCTGGATACAAAATAAGGAATATGTAAAAAAAAATAGTTTCTGTATCTTCTGATCAAATGTACTTTCTGGACACTGGACTTCACTGAC
Source organism: Xenopus borealis (assembly GCA_024363595.1). Taxonomy (NCBI): domain Eukaryota; kingdom Metazoa; phylum Chordata; class Amphibia; order Anura; family Pipidae; genus Xenopus; species Xenopus borealis. The sequence continues at coordinate 108,907,217 of CM044435.1, forward strand.
TCACTGACTATATAGCCCTTATGATTTCAAGTTAGGATTTCAGCAGCTACCTGGTTGCTAGGGTTCAACTTAAACCTAGTAACTAGGCAGTGGTTTGAATGAGAGACAAGAAGATGATTGGGAGAGATCCTAATGACAATAAAAGTGTAACTTTGCAGAGGAGTCATTTTTGACAGCCCTTGTTTGATAGGAGGGCAAAAATTTAAAAATATATTAAATGAAAAAATGAAGACCAATTGAAAATATGTTAATAATAGAATATTCTATAGCATACAAAAAAGTTCACTCAAAGATGAACAACTAAATTAACTATAGTAGAGAAGGTCAGCACCTAGCACTTCCTCCTTACCTTTTTCAAAATCTATTGGGTGTTGGCTTGTCTAGAAACTCACTATAAGTGCCATGCATATGTGCAGCAGGAGCTGCTCCTCTTCCATAAGGTGGGTCTAACATTCAACTTGCATGGTGCTGCTTCAGCATGTGATGAATGCAACAGTATACAAACACAATGGGCTACACTAACAGACCCAGTTATGAGGGCATTAGTAACCTTTTTTTAATCTTCTGTTGTTTTTAGCACAAGGCACACAAAACAACACCAGTTCCTTCTCTCTAATAATGTGGTTATCATTATGTTAAGTAAAATGAAATGGGTGTAAAAAAAAATAAAAAAGGACTCCGTTCAGATGCTCAGTCGCAATCCATTAGCATATAACTAAAAACAGAGCAGATGCAAGACAACACTTTCCTTAAGGGAGCCCATATTTTTACATATTTTGTAATAAGGAAACTGTCGCTCCCAGATGGCATCTGGTGATTACTGCCGGTGTTCTTACTGGTTAGACCCTAAAAAACAAATTAATTGTAGTCTACATCACGGCATGCAAGTAATAACACATCATAGGACACTCATAAAGTAAACTTGCCCAAAAGAAAATTTATGTTGCACCTTAAAACCACAAAATCTATTAACCCTAATAAGAGAAAACAGCTGGCAGCCATACAATTATCACTTGCCAACAAAAGATCCTTATCATCTACCCATTATAACTGAAGATTCACTAGAACAATCATTTCTTAAGCGTCTGTTTCTCCCAGTGCTCAATTCTGTTCATATGCTCTGAGAATCTTTCTATGCATCAGTATCTTTTATCTCACTTTCCTGTTACAGAGAGAAGCAATCTGAAGCCAAAGAGCCTCTCTGAGCATGGAAACTGGAGAGGCACCTTTATATATTCAGCCAGGAATATGCAGATATCCTCTTGTATTTTTTTTGCTGCCAATCATTGTTAAAAGGGTCCTTATTGCACAGAGCTAGCATTTAGAGCTAGTGACCATACCTATGCATGATAATAACAAATACTATTATTTTATTATTATATGTATTCACTGACATATTTCTGCAGGGCTTTAAAGAGAATATACACGGTTCATATCTGCCCCTGCCCCAATGGAGTTTAAAATTTGAGGTCCCTATCACATTCACACACATTATAGTCAACTTTATCAGAAGTTAATTAACTTGCCTGTATTTCCTTAGACTATGGGAGAAAAGCACCATACCCGATAGAAACCCACACAAGAACAGGAGGGACATATAACTAGTGCTCAGGCTGGAATCAAACATAGGATACCTAGTTTGCGCCTTTGTACAGTTTATGTAATGAAACTTCTAACTGGAACACAAAAATATAAATGAAATATTGCATCATGAAATGATTTGATTTCTGAAATGAGTTCATTAGCACCTAATTGCAGGAAAATGCATATGATTCTGCATGGTCTGAAACCAGTTCAATGTTACTGGACTGGTATTGTGCAAATAACAATGGCAATCCACTGACTGCATATCTCTTCAGTAGTGATGGGCGAATTTATTCGCCAGGGGCGAATTCCCGCGATTCGCCGCTGGCGAATAAATTCGCGAATCACCAGCAAAAATTCGCCAAAAGAAACGAGTCGCACGCCGCGTGACGAAAACGACGCGCAGCGATTGACACCCGTCAAAAAATACGCACGACTTTTTTTTTCGGCAATTCGCGAACTTCGCTGGAAATTTGCGAATTTTTCGGCGAAGCGAAACGGGTGAGATTCGCCCATCACTACTCTTCAGCTGCAAGTGCCCAGTAATTTAAAAGATTCTCCATGTCATGTCCCAATAAAGATACCACCCTTTCTGGAAATAAAACAGCCTTCCTATATTTTATGCCCCTATCAATAACATTATCATAAATCAATTTTTACCATTAAAGCCGGTAAAATACTGGTCAGGTATTCTAGGGCCATAAAAATCAAACCTGTTGATATCCAGTTGGACATTATTTTTCTAAGTGGCAAAATAATAACATTTTGTTATTATGTGAAATAAAAGCAGTGTGTGTTGTTCTCCTTAATAATGAGATTCTGTTTTTTTTGCAACAGCAACTTATTTATTAAAATACAGTGCATGAAAGAAGCTTGACTCTCTGAATGTAGAGCTCAGTCCTCTCTCTGTGGAGTTGGCCCCACTTATGTGCCTCTTTTTCTATAACAACTTTATTAACATTAACAATTATCAACAAATCATTCCCTTTTTAACATTTTAACATCAACGGCGATAATAACAACAAACCCTTAATAGTTGTAACTTAGTAAAGGTGATTTACTATACTTATATTACTGTACCCAACCGACTATGTCACTTTAACACTGTTCAACTAGCCTTTGATGTTTTTTTGATAACTTGGCTATATCATGTTTGCACACCATGAGTAAGTGTTTGTGTCTGGTTATTGTCAGTTGTATTTTGTGTATTAACTGTGACATGATCTGAAATTCTAGTACTTTGGATGGGTGCAGTATCTCTCAGATAATATTCTGTAGTGTCCATCTGGTTGTCCTCGCTATTATCTACTGACAACTGCCTATTCCAATGGCATCTTTCCCTTGATTGTCCTCTGGCCAGTAAGCATCCACTGGTAGATGCTGTACCATTTATGTAGGGTATTATCATTGTGGTTACACTTAAGCTCCCATGTAGGAACTTTTGTCTGTATTTGTCTTGCAAGGAATAACTCTGCTGGAGATTTGTCTCCTTCCAGGGCTGTTGCTCTGTAGTTTAAGAGTGCCACTTCTGGGTTCTGATCTGAATGAACATCTTTTTTAACAACTGTGAGGCATTTGAGGCATCTAGGATTGTAAATAATTTTGTATTTACCATTTCACCCAGGATTTTATTCTGAGTAGGTTTATGAAAATGTTCCCTCCTTATGTTTTAATTTAACTCTATGGGATCCAAGTACAATATCAGGGATCTGTCTTTTTTCATTTCAGTGACTAAGGAATGTACCCAAGCTGAAGGTTCATTGATAGGCTCAATTACATCTACTGTAACTCAATCAGGTGCTGCAATTCCAATTGAAGTCTTTCTCTCAGTGCCACTTGAACAACTGGTTTTGCATCAACTTTTAATGAAATATCAAATGTAACTGGCAGTTTCCCAAGGCATGTAAACACATCCTTATATTCACTTAGCAGTATATGTTGATATGTGGTGATTCCTCCACAACAAATAATTTGTTTACCAGTCCCAACTTCTCACATGTTTGTGCACCTAATAGGGGAAAATAATTACCAGAGACTACTGCAAATTCATGTTTGCTTGCTTGCCTTACCCTTGTAAGTAAGAGTGAGTGTGCATTTTCCTAATGATATATATATATATATATATATATATATATATATATATATATATATATATAAATATTTATTTATTTATTTTACAAGAAATAAATCCCAATTCCAATTGCAAAAAGGGCATTCATTTAATCACATTCCCCCAATCGACTTTAGAAAAAACTAAATCTGGAAATTAATAAATACAAGTAAAATAATAGCAAGCCATATAGATTTTGCTTGGCTCTATGGCTGTATTTAAGAGTTGTAGCAACAGAAGGGAGACAGCCAAGCTTGATATCCCTGGCCTTGACAATTCTTATGTAGCAGTAAAGCCTACTCTGATCTCCATGAAATCCGTTACCATGTTTTGGTGATTCTCTTTTTACATTAAACAAAAAACTTCCACTTCTGAAAAGCAGCACTGTACCTTATAAAATCCATGAGTCACACTGTACAACACCAGCACAATAAGTAAGCAAGAAGTAAGGTTTCAGAATAGACATCGGTCACCTTCAAAAGCTGTCCTGATCTTGCAAATACTAACTAATCAAGCACTATTATTTCTACCTTATAGAGAAGGTATGTGGAGCTAAACTGTTTCCACCTGTTTGAACCGCTTGCATTTTAAGCAGGGTTAACTATGGAGCACCATTTGGAAATGGTTTATAAAAATACTTGAATCCTCTTGGGGAACCTGCACATGCACACTGTATCCTGCCTTGTGGTTTGCTGAATGCTTGAGAGCTTAAACTGTATCTCAAAGCCAGTCAACTGGGACCAAAGGAGAAGATTGGATAACAATTTTACTAATCAAAACAATTTCAGGAACATTATTGAGCTCTAAATACATTTTCCATTTAACAGAACGTATAGTCACAACAGTTGTTGGATCAAATTATAAGGTAAGCTCTTTAAACACGTGTTTTTAAACAAAATCCCATTTTTTTACCCCCGCTATGTTCTAAATGTGAACATTTACATTCTCATGGTCAGGAAAGTGATGCCTAGAGAAAAAACAATCTCTGTATTAGCTATAGAAGGCATAGCACAGGGTCAGATATGGAAACGCTCAGGAAGTGAATATGAAAAGATAGAATATGAAAGAATATTTGTTGTTTTTTCTATGGTCAGATATGGAAAAGTTCATAGATAAGATTGTATAGAGATCTTTGTTCTAGTGTACTAAAGTATAGATCTTCCTTGATGTGTCAGTGACTGACCCTGTATTATAGTACACATGACGTGAGGTGGTTACCAATATTTTTTCTGTAGAAGTGGGTGTTAGACAAGCTATGAGTGGAACTACTCACATTTAACTACCTCTGACAAGCAGGTAACTATAAAGGCATATAGTATAGAATAATAATTTAGACAAATACTGCATACATCTGCAGAAACTTAATATTGAAAGTTCTGCTCTGAGCCCAGCCACCCCAACACAGCAATTTTGGGGTATGGGAGAGAGTGGCTTAAAGTGATACTGACACTAAAAATTTTAATTTTAACATATGAATGTACATTAAATAGGTCATGCTGATAAGTTTTTGCTTAAAGGTTTGTTTTTGTATATAATTGTTAGTTGAAGAACCTAAGCCTGACTCTCTGGCATTCTGACTTTGCCAACCTGGCTGTCCCATCTCAGCCTGTTAGTTACAGTTTCTAATGCTAATGGACTCCTGCTGCACAAATATGGCAACTCCCTCATACAGGAACATGGGACAACAGACAGGTAATGTAAAAGCATCATGCAAATAATTTATGGCAAAGTTAGTAGTAGCAATCAAAGCCAATATTATAATAGATGTAAAAAAGAGTTTTATTTCAGGTGTCAGTATCTCTTTAAGTAGTGTAGGCCGTGCCCGCCTTTAAAGAAAAAACCTTCGAAGGAGCCAAGAGCAAAGTTACAAGGCCCCTTGCTTGCACAATACCGAACACCCCCTCCCCACTTCCAGTCATCATCTCCAGGTTACCTACGTCCTCTCCTCTAGTTTACAAGAAGGAGAGTATCTGGGGTTGGGGTATAATTGCCAGCTGTAGAGGAAGCAGACCAGTCTGTTCCCTGGCATCCCCTTGGGGTCTGCTTCCCCTATAGTTATACCATTGATGGAAGATACAAAATAAGGGGGGCAGTGTACCCCTTGTATATTGCAAGTTCAATGAATTGGGTTGGGATGAATTATTTTTGAAAGCAGATTTACATACCAACGTCCTGTGATGCCTCTGAGAAACTGCAAATGAGAAGAAAATAGTTAATCAAATTATGAGTCGAGTCCTCTGTATAATGGGCTCCTCTTTGTCTCAAAGCCTGAGAAGACTGCAGCAAGGAGAACTCAAAGCTCACTATCTTTACTTAAATAAACAATTTTTATTAGAATGGGTGAAGGAGGGAGAGAAAAGTTTAAAGGAAATGTTTTACATTATGTTTTGGGCTTCTTTACCAGCCCAAGGCAACCACAACCCTTTAGCTGTAAAGATCTGTGCCTCCAAAGATGCCCCAGTAGCTCCCCATCTTCTTTTCTGCTGATTCTCTGCATAAGCTTTGTACTGCTGTCACTTACAGAGCTTACGATTCCACTCATAATATACAGTACACTTATAATAGAAATGTCACAATATAAGGTTTGTCAGCCCTGTGGCATCAGCTTATATTAAAGACCAACCTTCATTTTTGTGATGACCCCTAAGCTTCACTTCTCAACAGCTGCTCAGAGCCCACTAAGACATGTGAGTATCACAGACACTTTCCAAGATTTCGACCCCTTTGTGACAAGTTTGAGGTCCTGGATCATTGCTGCTATTGAGAAGCTGAAACTTATGCAACAAGTTCAGTACATAACAAATTGCATTTTTAGCCATATAAATTTTTAGGGTCTAGTTCTGCTTTAAAACATTTATCCATAAGTGCTTTATAATAAAATAAATTAGCTTGGTTCTGTAATTGTATTTATCAGGTTTTCTGATGATTTTTAACTTTGAAATGTTTTTGTAGTGTACTTAGTCAGACATTGTTTCTTCTCCAAACAAATCAACCATGCCTCTTGCATTAAAAAATGCACCAACAGCAGGCAATGCAAAAAGTGCCATCTGGAATGTTATATAGATGGTTACTAACAGTACATTCCATATTGATTCCACATTGCAAGGAAAAGTTTTAAGGAGTTCTGTAATAAAAGGCACAAAATTTGCCCAGGTGCAATAACCCATAGCAACCAATCAGCAGGTAGCATTTACTGGTCACCTGTTTAAAAACAAACATCTTATTGGTTGCTATGGCTTATTGCTTCGGGGCAAACATGCTGTAATTTATTACATAGAGGGAGTTGTGTGATATAAGGAATTTTAAAAAACAACTGCATAGATATAGAAATAGAGTGTTCTCCGCTGGACTGCACATTTGCCTTGCATTAGATTATCTGTATGATTGTATTTAATCTTCTGGCTACTTTGATATTGGTGCCAAACTTTACTCTTTGGAGCATCGTTCCTGAATAACCTGTAGGATCAGAGTGTCTGAGTGACAGGAAGGCCTAGGAGGTCTCTTTGTTTTACCCTTTTACTATTCCTGTGATGTTAGAGCATCAAACATCTAGCTTATTAATATGCAATAAGAATAAATGTGCAACTTAAAAACAAGCCAAGCGAAGAAGAATGAGACTTATTAGCAAATATTACACAAAATTTTCTGTGACTCTTACTTAAAATATGTACAAACACCATGACATTCATTGGTATTATGGTATCTCTAATGCACATCAGGAATAACCTGTAAAATATATACATTATCATTCAATATAATTGGTGGTAACTGATATCATGTTTTTTAGAGTTATTTATTGACATTACCTTATGCAGCATAGGAATCATGGTTGTAGCCACAACATATCACATACTCATCATGGATACAATCTTGGCAACTGGTCCCAATTTCCCATTGATAAACTTGTCTGGTACAACCATAAAAATAATGAAGCTTTGCGGTATTTATATAATCTCATTATTCTGTGGCGCATTATATACCTTTATACCACCTGTATCATTGTCATGTGCTTCGATCATTGAAGAAGAATTTGATTCAGGAAATTACCACCTGGTCAAGGTCTTTGATTAGTGCTTCATACCAGGTGCCTTTAGCTCACAGTCTTAATTGATTTGCACAGACTGTCAGGCCTGGATTTGTGGAAAGGCCACCTAGGCCCAGGCCTAGGGTGGCAGGATTTTAGGGGGCGGCATGCTGCCCAGCCACACTCACATTGGTTCAGAAACACTGGGGATACGCAAAGTTTTTGAAATTTCCCATGCACCTAGCCCCATTGCTCTGGTCCTGATGATTAAAGTTGTGATAAAAGGCAGAGTATGGGGGTGATGAACGGCAGTGGGCGTAGGGGCTCCCACTATGTAAATCCAGCCCTGCAGACTATACAAATAATGCTTCTGCAGTGGCGTAACTACTCCCTGGTTGGCCCCGGTACAGGATGGGCACCTGGGCCCCCCTACTGGGGGCCCTTACATCTATAAATCGCATGCTGGAGTGTTGATAGCATGTGTGCTGTAAAATTTCCCCATAGATAACTGCCTGCCATAACCATTTTCGTGGCTCCGATGGCCCCCAAGGGGGTGGGGGCCCTGGTGCAATTGCACCCCTGGTAGTTACACCACTGTGCTTCTGCCTTGTACAGAAATCCTTCAAGGGACTAATTTCACATGTATCATCAAAATTCAGGGATGTCTTTCCTTATCTCCACTTGCTTTAGACAAATCACTAATTCCTTAGATACCCAAATGTTAAAAAACAGAAAACTTATGGATTGGGGGTATCTGTAGTAATGCAAGAACTGGTAAGAATAAAGCAAACTATAAAATACTTAACTTCTGGACTCATTCTCCCCTATATATCCCTTCCTTTCTCTTTGCTATTCTGGTTTCTGGTTTCCTGAAAACATTATTTTTCATTGTTGCTGGTACTGTACATACTGTAATATATTCAGGTTGCTTTGTAGGCCTGGGTTTGTTAGCAACCGGTTAGACCTATTTTTAGTAAGTGGCTAAAACATTGTTTTTCCATCAGTATCCTATCACATCATTTACATTATGGACTGTAACAATAAATATATGTGAGTTTGATATAAATATGATATAACGGTGATAGATCTTTTTGAATGTTGACCAGTCACCCACTGCTGTGCATTTAACTGCTTTATTTAAATTTTTATGGAAAGTATGAACTTTTGTTTATTAGAAGTTGCTCAATCCTTAATAAATGCTTCTAAACTCAGAATGAAATAGACACAGAGCAATGCTAAAACCTACATGAGAGCAGGTCCACCAGACAAAAATGTAGAAAAAGTCTTAGGAATACATGGGGTGCATTGATGTCAAAATTAAATTACAATGATCAAATTATGAAACTATCCCTAGTGCCATTGGGTGCTTAACAATTCCCATGACCCCTCAATAAAATTAGAGCATGCCTTGGCAGAACCTTCCTTAGTACCCGCTTCATCATGGAAAATAATGCAGAGACATTACACAAATCAATTAAAAGGGCTATGAGGCCTCGGGCCTGAAGACATGGGCTTTTTACTTCTATAGTGAAAGTAAAACTGTAAATGTAGAGCTTCCAGCTGGCCCAAATTGGATAATTAGATTTTTCAACTTTGATCTTTGTGACTTTGATGAGTGAATTAGGTATTGGGAGCAATAGCTCACAATAAAGTAACTATCTGAATTTGTTTACAGCTTGTCCTTTTTGGTAAAGGGGAATGGCCATATCTTTAAAATACACCATGTAGAAGTCAATGTTTAATGCACACGCTTTGGAAATATGTATTTTTCTTCTCATTGCTTTACACATATGTAAATGTTACTTTGAGCTTCCAAGCAAGGAAAATTCAAAACTGACTTAAGCTTGAAATAAAAATATTTCCCATGTGCAACAAACTCATGTTATCTGTTGAGGACATACAGTGCGAGTGAGATGTTGGTCCCAGGATTTTTTAAAGGCTATATGATCACATCCGTATACAAACTGAACTATTTATGAAGACCAATGCTTATATGAGCCATCTAAGATATATTTATACAGTATATACAGCATATGTCTCAAAGCCATTGTGAATGTTTAAAATGTTGTGTACATCAATAAAATAATTCTTACCCAAGTTAAAATAAGAGCCAACTAAAAGACTTCATCATTTGGTAAACAGAAACTAAATTATCTACATACTGCTTCTACAGTGATGTGATACATGTGATTCTACATACTGGTTTAATGAAGAAATGTTTCAGCCAAGATCCCAGAGGGCCAGCTTGACAGTTTTCTAAGAATAACATTTTGGTCATATAGTTTGCCAATGCTACCGAGATGTTCTTTGCAGTGTGACATTTGTTAGACAGGCTCAGTAAGATATGTATCTTGCAACTGGTTCCATTCATTCATTAGAAGGGAAGATACAGTAAAAGATCCCTTTTCTTCTAATCCTAAAAAGACTTGAGTGTGTGAAGGCAATGCTGTCAGCAATTCTTTAAGGCATCTGGCCAGATACAACTTGAAAAGAACTTACAGTGTGGTTTATCTCACTGAACTTTAATTAAAACTAAAGGGTATTATATATTTCTGAAAACTAAAGTATTGAGATACAATACCCACATCATACTTTTTAGCTTTAAAATAGTAACTATTGCATGACCAAGGAGTCTGTATTTTGTACATAATCAAAGGAATCTCTAATCTTCATTTTCCTACGCTATAGGGACTTCATGCATTATTTAACAGATTTCTCTATTAATGATGTGTGGGTTGCCCAAATCTAGACCCACACCCAACCGTACCCCGGTTCAGCAGCCCCACACCTGACCCTAACCTGATGCGCTCCTTCATTTAAAACTGTGCTCATAAGTTTACATACCCTGGCAGAATTTATGATTTTTTAACCATTTTCAGAGAATATGAATGACAACACAAAAACCTTTCTTTCACTCATGGTTAGTGGCTGGCTGAAGCCATTACTCTTTTTAAATCATAATCACTACACATACTACCCAAATGTCTCTGATCAAAAGTTTACATCAAAAGTCTTAATACATGTATTGCCCCCTTTAACATCAATGACAGCTTGAAGTCTTTTGTGGAAGTTGTGGATGAGGCTCTTTATCTTCTCAGATGGTAAAGCTGCCCATTGTTCCTGGCAAAAAGCCTCCAGTTCCCATAAATTCTTGGGCTGTCTTGCATGAACTGCACGTTTGAGGTCTCCCTAGAGTGGCTCAATGATATTGAGGTCAGGAGACTGAGATGGACTGTTAATGCCTGAACTGTGGATTCAGGGAGCTGGCATGGACATCACTACTCTCTATATTAAACTATACTTTCATATTATGAGTAAAAAATAATATAGATAACATACTGTAACTTAAATTTTCTTGTTGATAACACTTTTAAACCAGACTGCATAAAATTTTGCCTGAAAATTCGATGTGCAAGCCTATGTATGGTATGTCTGGTGGAAATGCTCCAAATTAAGAATCTGTGATGTAAGAATTTTAAGTTGATAGCAAACTCTGCCAGTAAAAGCAATCCCCAGTACCAGTATTTTACAAAATTGGCCAGGAAAAAACACTCATTGACCTTATTGAATCTGGAGTGAGAAAAGATGCACTTTGAGAAAACATTCATTGTCTTTAATGCATTGTGAAAAAAATATGGGAATCACAAAGCTGTACCAGTATGAAAGAAGTCCATCTAAATGTAATGATCAAAAGCAGCAAAATGCTTTAGATAAGCTGCTCTACAGTATATGGGTGTTGGGAATCACATGAAGGCCATTGGTAATTTAATAAACAATGTAAGGTTTGTATCAAATGTTGTAGCCCATAGAAATCAATTCACAGGTAATATTCACATTTTGATGATACTCACTTGTGTAATACCACAAAGTACTCACTAGTGTAATACCACAAAAAAAGGACAGTCAAAAAAATTAAAAAGGTACAAGGAGCATAGTGGTACAAGATAATGTGCATACAAGGGCAAGTTTTTCAGAAGAAGAATGAGCATTTGCCTTGGGCCTGAATCATTCATGAACAAAGAAAATGTAATGTATAACACTTGTTAGATATTTTCAGTATATACTGTACATCAGGCATGTCGACCCTGGTGCTCTGCAGTTGTTGTTGAAATGCAGCTCCCCCCCCAATTTATGTCATATGAATACATAAAAAGATGAGGTACCAGGCTTCCCCTGCATATCCAGGGGCAAGGTTTCTTTATTTTTATGGTGGATATTTACCTTAGGTGAAGTTTAAAATGTTATACTTTTTGTTGAGTGAAGCCTCTTACATCTTTACAAAGTGTTTCAGATGCTTCTCGTTTTTAGTGTTTCAATCTTTAATTCAAATTCTGTAAAGTAATTGATGCAGAGGGGTATTAAATATGATAGGAAATCAACCAGCACACCACTCTATACAACTCAATCCTGGCCCTGAATGGTCCCCAATACAATCAAGTGAATGTCCCACAGAGTGTCTTGTACAGGTATGAGACATGTTATATACAGAATGCTCAGTACCTGGGCTTTTCCAGATAATGTTTCTTCTTGTAATTTGAATCTTCATACCTTAAAAAACTCAACAGGCTGGTTTTGCTTCCAATAAATTATATCTTAATTTTCATCAAGAACTTGACTGTGTTACTACAGTGGAAAAGGAAATCATTTTTTATCATTTGGATTAGGTGGATTAAATGGAGTTTATTGGAGATGTCCTTGCCATCATTTGAATCTTTCTGGATATCGGGTAAGTAAAGGGTAGAGAGCAGTTGCCATTGCATTGTTTAGTCCTTAGCACTCCTTTAAGAATAAGAAGCAGGTCAGATGTGAACCTCAGTCTGTCTATGAAATACAGCAGATATGGGCACTGGCAGAGGAACAGGAGGCAAAACACAATGAGCTCTAGTTGAGAGCTTGGGACTTATCAAGGTGTAGCCCACAGAATCCTAATAAATCACATTAGTTACCATTTTCAGTTTTTTTCCCCTCAAACAGTCAAACTCACTATTTATACACGTGTTGCCAGTAATAATAGCCATAAATCCATTGTATTAAAACACATGGTTCTGATAGTTACACGTTTGACCTTGTTTTGCTTTATAATATTTACATCATTGTGATGTGCCTTAAAAGGAGAATGTAAAAAGTTTCAAGGATTATACACTGCGAGAATGTTCAAAAGAGACATTATTATACCACGTTAACATACAATGAATGAATAACTGAGACATACCATAGGAATTCCTCAGTATCTACTGCACAAATAAACAGGCTATTGTCCTCAGTGGGGACTGAATTCAGCCTTGCACTGTTGTTTAGTTATCGCTATATAAGTAAATAAACCCAGTATGCATCATAAAAAAATACTAGGCTATTTTCTTTGTCTCCTCTAGCACTAATAGTAAAGGTCTGTAAGGAGACTGTACGGATAAAACAGAGCAGATCTTGTGTGCCCTGAAGGGAAAGCTGAGTTCTGTTTAGGTTCCTTGTATCAGCGCTGCCACATGTTCTGACACTGGCCCTAAGGGTGAACATGATCCCGTCAGTTCAGAAATTCACATAACCTTCATGGTTAAAGGCACCTCACTTTCTAAGTATGTCAGTGATACCAGGCTTTTGGCTGTTTGATGTCAGATCAACAAGGTTAAGAGGGTTTGAGATACAAAGAAGGGAAAGAAAAAATATATATTTGTTTGGCCTCACAAATGTGTCTCCAATTAAGAAACTTTTAGTATATATGTAGTACATATTAAATACTAATAGCGTTATAAACGCATTCCCTTACACAGCTTTTGGGAGTATATTCAATATATCTACCAGTTGCTACATGCCCTTGCCATATACTAAATTTTACCATGATCTTGCCCTTATTATCTCTCCAATGGCACAAAATCCAAATTGAATACAATTTATGTATGCATTCAAACATTGGCATTAAAGTGAGGGCATGGTGTCACGGTCAGCACCCAACACCAGAACCAGTACCAAGCACCCTGGTCAAGGCTCGTGATTCACCAGTTAAGTGACCGCCTTTGGCTTCATGAGGAGCCCTCAGCTTACTCAGATGCCTTAAACAAGAGGTGCAAGGGAAAGCTTCTAGATAGGCAAACTGGCATAACTGTTGTTAGAGTCTATTAGGCCGAAGGTAACAGTGCAAGCAGGATTAGGTAAGTTCATAGTCAGACAGGCAAAGGTCACAACCAGGTAATCAGTCAGAAGGGGATCAGGCAGAAGGAGTAGTCGATATGCAGGCAAGGTCGGATCACAGAATTCAGAATGATCCTGAACAAGCAGAGGTCACAACAGAAGGTCAAACAGGATACGGACAAAACAGGCTTTAGCACAAGGCTCAGGAACCACCAGGATACAGATCCTATCACGGGAAGTTTGCTACAGAATGAACTGGCCTTTTAAATGCTTCATTTTGCACCACTGAGTGTCAATTTGTGCGCTGACGTCAACTTGCACGCCGCTGCTATAAAGTAAATGAGACGCAGGCATGCGCGCTTAAACCTACACAGAAGAGGAACCACGCGGCGGGCAACCACGCGGCAGGCGTCCCCATCGCACCACTGGACACATTTTCTCACACATGGGCAGCCTGTAACACCAGCACTGGCAGAACCACAACTATCAGAACTTCAGGAACTCAAGGAGATACTGGAAATTAAAGTGCTACAACAGCTGTCTGTGCCTGGCACTAAAATTGTATATTTTTATTCTCTCAGTTAACTTAAATTTGTCTTCCTTTGTCTCAAGAAAGTGTCATTTGCAAGTGCCATGCTGGAGGGCTGCCTATGATTGCTGTAACATGTCACTGATGACTTTTAAAGGGCAATATGATTCACAGCCTAGGCTAAAATGTCAGATTTAAAAATATGTTTTAAACAAAGACTGTTTAACCCACCATGCTGTACTAAGCTGAACTAAAGCATTCACACCCACTATAAGCCTTTATAAACTTTACTTTATAATCTTTGTTTATAGGAATTCAAATGAATGAATTTAAAAAAATGAAACCGTGATCACATATTATTGGTTATTGATAATTTCACTCCTTGCATGTCTTTTTTTTTGCTGTTTTCAATATTTTGTTCTAAGTCTGGAATGTCTACCAATACTTGGTAGCTAGGTTACCATTAGCAACCAGAAGTTTCGACAGATTGGAAGGTGTATAGAACTGGTTTGGAATAAAAAAACTAGTCTAGAAAAAATTACAGAACCTTGTGAGTGCACCTATGGTATTGAGCAAATTGCCCTAGTTATATAAAGTGCCCAAAGTTTTCCTATGTAATGCATATTAAACACATATTACATCACAGATAAGTGTATGTTAGATGCATGCCCCAATGTGTAGTTTATTTGTCCATACCATAGGCATTAATTTTAATGTCTGGGGAAGAAAAGGATGATTGGGCATTGAGAGTAAACACAACTTTCTTAATTTGCAAAGAAAAGGCATTATCATTAACTTGAGAGCCTATAGCTAAAAATACTTTGAAGCTACGGTACCATTAGCAACCACAAGTTTTGACAAATTGGAAGGTGTATAGAACTGGTTTAGAATAAAACCAGAACCTTGTAGGACCTATGGTATTGAGCATATTGACCTAGTTATACAGTATGATGTGCCTCCACCCAAATTGTTGATTTTAATGTCTGGGGAAGAAGAGAATGATTGGGCATTGAGAGTAAGCACAACTATCTGAATTTGCAAAGAAAAGGCATTATCATTAACTTGAGAGCCTATAGCTAAAAATAAGTGCCCAGACCATCTACTCACCAGCAGAGAACACTTAGGAACCAATTGCATTCTCGCATCTTGCATGGCAGCCTATTTTCTACAAGCACTCCTTAACTGCAAGTCCTACTGTATTTAACATTATGTATGTATATGAACATATGGATAACAATAGGAGGCATTCCCTTTAGGTACCATTTCAAGCTTAGTGTCTACAAGATGAGATCAGTGCATCACCGTTCTTATCCGACTTTGCAAAGATATCGCCTACCGATGTGCTGCTCCTAACACAATGGAAGCTGGGGCGCTCATGCTAATAACAAACAGTACGCGCACAGATGAATTCGTAAATGTGTTAAATGAGTCCATGAAGGGATTTACAATCATGCTTAGTAGCCAGAATGTGTTGCCTGCTTGCACAAGCCACCCCTCTAAATCTATCAAATATATAAGGCTTGTTATCCAAATACGCACAGCCTCTGGCAATTAGAAACAAATGTGTGTTTGTGAAATATGAATTTCCCATTGCTGATTACTAAATCATGGCCTTATTGTGAGCACCGCTGGTTTTGTTTCCCCTCAATGATCTAAACCTTTTTCTTTTTTTTTCAGTGCTGGAAGAAAACCAGAGACATTTAGCCTCTTCACTGGAGAACTATTTCATTCTGCAATATTATATTTCATTACCGGTAGAAGATGAGGGTTTTTTTTTTTTTTGCTGACTGTAAGGAAGAACCCCCTGTTCAGTCTCAGATTCAGCCTTGTCCCTATAGGCATGCTGGGAAGGTGAGATGAGGAAAACCTTAAACTTCACAGTTTCCAATAATGAACAATCATTACTCAAATTACACCAAGCACTGATTAGGTTTAAAGTAATGAAGAAAACAACACTATCAATCATCATCAACCCTAAGGAAGTCAATCTGTATCGGAGACACAAAGTGAGCACACAGCAGGTGGTAAGGTATAAGAGCTCCATCTACAGGGTTTCTCTCGACAAAACTTTTCCATTTGGCAGTGTGGAAATGTTTCACCTGCAGTTGTTTTAGTAGAGGCCAGCTTTTTAAAGAGACATGCACCTGACCCAAAGATGTAATCATATTTCCTGGTCATTAGAGTCAGCAAGAAGGAGCCTTCCATTTGAAACCATTGTAAATGGGATCATATAAATAAAATATAAAAAAAATATTAGATTTGTTATATGAAATTATTTCAAGAATGCACAAATATTACATAACATTACACCTTCGTCAATATAAAGGTGTCCCATTTCAGGTGAAATGCAGGTCTCCAATGTGAAATCCCAACACACAAACACAAATGCTGTGAAGTTGCAGATGTTTTTTAAACAGTAGAATTTTTAATGAAAGTAAGTGTAGAACTGGCCAGACCAGGGATGACATTGACGTAGTTGGCCAGATTAAATATGTTGCAATATATGGGCAAATAATTCCTTTTTAGTTTAAAGGGGAGGGCATTTTTAGTAGCTTAATGCACAGAATGTCTCAAGGGTCAAATTGAAAAATCAAATGTAAAAATGCAGATTTTGAGTTTCTTTCATTGTAATTCAACCAGGGAACAGTCCAAATTTGATCTGAATTTAAAAAAAATTCTAAATTTCGAATTTTGAAATTTATCATGTACTTTCCCTTTAAGAATTTGACTTGACTATTCGCCATCTAAAAACTGCTGAATTGGTGTTTTAGCATATGGGGGACCTTATACATTCAATTTGGATTTGTTTGGTGGACTATTAAAAAAAATAATTCTTTTTTTTGGTCAAAAAATTTTAATTGAATTTGCAGGTTGATCCTATTCACCGGAATTTAAAAAAAAATAATAATACATTTCGATGTCAAAATTTGACCCTTGATAAATATGCCCCATAATGTCCATAATATATTGATAATAGATTGAGTGCAGAGAACCTCTTGTCTTTGTCTGTGATCACAGCCTCAATGCACCCCACCTAATGGTTTAAAATGTAGTGGTTAGCACAACATTCCCTTTCTTGCTATAGTTTATATAGAAGACCTCTTGTCAACATGCAGTTCCTGATTTCCCCCTACTGAGCCTCCATTTTTTAACTCAGCTTTAAAGAGTAATTAAATATTGTGTGTAAAATGGTGAGTGAACCAGAAAAGAGGTTTAATTATTTGTGAGAATTCCAGATGGATATAAATTGGGTCATTTGGTTCTAAACAACATATACCAAGCTTCTCTTGTTTACAAATGACTTTCTATTAGCATATTCTGGTTAAAAAAAACTCTCTCTTTGTATCTTTGGTAAAAGTACTTCTTAATAGTGAGTACTTGCTAAATATCTTGGGCATGTATAAGCTTTTGTGAGCAGGACCCTCTGATCCTATTGTCTATTCTGTAATCCTTGCTAATGTATTGCAAGCCCTTCTGTTTGTAATAAAAAATGATGTTGCTGTTGATGTGTTAAAAGTAACTGTGTGTGCTCTTTAGGAGGGATGCTAAAGGTATTCAATTGCATTATTTTTATCTATCTATAGATAAAAGCTGATGTTACATAGTTACATAGTTAAATTGGGTTGAAAAATGTCAAAGTCCATCAAGTTTAACCCCTTCAAATTTACGCCCAGCATACACACACACCCCTCCACTCTTTCACACAAACCATATATGCCCATAGCTATATTAACTGTAGAGTTTAATATCAAAATAGCCTCTGATATTATGTCTGTCCAAAAAAATAATCCAAGCCCCTTTTAAAAGATGTAAGAGCTAATATAGCTGTACATGGCATTTCTGGCATATGTTTTTTTCTGTGCATTTGCATCTGAAACCAAGAATTTGGGTACTTGTTATTTGTTCGCGAAATTCGCGAATTGGCGAAAGAATTTGCGAAACGAGTCGCAGCACGTTTTTGTCGCGTTGCGTCAAAAACGACGCGCGACTCAATTTTTCGGGAATTTTCGCCAGGCGAATTTTCGCTGGCGTTTCGCAAATGTATTCGTGCAGATAAGACACAGACCAGGCAACTGGATATGTTTATAAAAAGAATATTGCACTTACTGGATTAAGTACGTTAATGCAAAAGAATGAAAAATATCTAAATAGGTAAATTTGGCAATAATAACCAAGACTCAATATGCAATGTAGAGGGTTCATCAAAGAAGAGTGCATATGATTCAAAAAGATGGGGATCTTTTTTTTAAATAGGATTCTGTGATACCAAATAGGATTCAGCTGCCCAAAAAGTTGCAATAAGATCACGAAGTCCTCACATAAGTTCATGTAGTTTCAGTGGAATGCAGAAATCAGAATCCAGACTGATTGGTATCCAACCAAGACTGAGAAGACAGCATGAAGTTGGTCCTCCAGCTGAGAGTAGAAGAAAGAAATGGAGCATTGGTGGGCACTACAGATACAGTAACTTCTTACCAATTGCTCCTAAGTCACTAAAGAAAGTGAGTATTATAAAATAAAGTTTGAGGCGAGGTATTTTGAGTGAAATATAAATTATTTGTGAGCTTTCTAACTTTAAAAAAATTATGTTAGGGTTTTCATCGCTGTTTTCTACCTTTGAAAATTTGATGAGTGCAGAATTTTGACAGTTCTGCTTGAAAAAGTTTTCCTTGTTAAAAAATAAAGTTTGCTTTAGTCATGGATAATAAACTATTTCCATGGAAACACTTGAGAAAGAGAAGGGATCTCAGGATGACAGTGTAGGTAGCAGAACAAAAACAGCTTGCCATTGGGAAATGCATGTATCTCTCCTTACAAGAATGATTAAAATGGGCAAGAAACCCTTATAAATTCTTAAGCAGATGGGTCAGGGTGAAACAACTGTGAAACAATCCAGACAAAATGTTATTATGAATCATTATTACCATGCCATAATGTATATTTTGTAAAATTCATAATTCATAATTACTCAGTTCTGTAAAACTTTGAAAGGTTATCGTTACACAGGACTTGTGGTATATTTGGAGGAAAACATCATAGTTTTATAACTGTGAAAAGTAATGATTAGCTACATGTTATAACCCATTCTGAATGTAGCAACTGTATTGTTAGACATAGACAATATCTCTGAGCACCCCCAATAAACTTTTCTTGAGGACACAGCTATTCAATTCCACAAGATCATCATCTTCACTTTTAAATGATAAAACTGTCATTTTGTAGATAGGAAAGTATATTTTGCAGGAATTGGTCTTTAATTAAAGTTGTTTAGTTGTAGAGATGGAGTATTTAGGGGGCATCAGTGACTTGGAAGAGTCATATACCTTTCCTGTACTGTAATAACGAGCCATTTAGATTAATTGTTGATGGTTCCAGCCCATTAAAAAGTGACAGGTTGGGGGTTGTAAGTGAAACTATGCTAAGGTAATATCTTTAGACAGTTATAGGATATAAGCATTAAGATAAATCAAGCTGTTCTTGAAAAATAGCTCATATGAAATATCTTGACATCTGTAGTACTAACACTACACTGATACTTGTTCATTAAAGGAACAGTTAATGGAGTGAGCGTATGTCTAAGATAACAGAACAGTTCACACAAGTTCATGACTTCAGCTCTTTAACTCTAAATTAGTCAGTGATATTATGGGGGGCCACATGGGACATAACTGTTCAGTGAGTTTGCAATGGATCCTTAGCATGTGGGTCAGATTGAAAAGCAAGCAATTATGTGCCCCCCTCAAGTCACTGATTGGTTACTGACTGGTAACCAATCAGTGGAAACCAAGATGACTGAAAAGCAGAAAGTAGTGATCTGACTATTATGTTAGACATCCAGTAATTCAAGACTTTATATAAACATTTTTGGCTAACTAACTATATTTTAGAAACATTTTTTACTTTGCATAGCCTATCTATTTACTATTTTATTGTTATACTGAACAATTCCTTTAAAGGTACAGTACTTGCACCAAAACAAGCCCCTTGCACTTCCAAACAGTTTTGCTGAGCACCAAGGCACCCTCCTAGCTTGCTTTGAAGAATAGTGCTTAAAGCATCAGTTAATAGTGCTACTCCAGTAGACTTCTGCACTGAAATCAATTTCTCAAGAGAGTAAAAAGATTTTATTATATTCAGTTTTGAAATCTGACATTGGGCTAGACATTTTCTCAATTTCCCAGCTGCCCTTGGTCATGTGACTTGTGCCAGCACTTTAAGAGGGAACAGCTTTCTGGCAGGCTGTTGTTTTTCCTTCTCAATGTAACTGAATAGAACGCAGTGGGACATGGGTTTTTACTATTGAGTGTTGCTCTTAGATCTACCAGGCAGCTGTTATCTTGTGTTAGGGAGCTGTTATCAGTTTATCCTCCCATTGTTCTGTTGTTAGGCTGCTGGGGGGGAAAAGGGAGGGGGTGATATCACTCCAATTTGCAGTACAACAGTAATGAGTGACTGAAATTTAGCAGAGCACAAGTCACATGACTTGGGGCAGCTGGGAAATTGACAATATGTGTAGCCCCATGTCAGATTTTAAAATTAAATATAAAAAAATCTGTTTGCTCTTTAGAGAAATGGATTTCAATGCAGGATTCTGCTGGAGCAGCACTTTTAACTGTAGCATGAAAGATTTTTTTTTCCCATGACAGTATCCCTTTAAGTGAACTAAATCAATGCTAGAGAATGAAATAACCTCTACCCTGGACAATGTGTTCATTCTAGAGTTCCAGCAATTGGTTGATAGTCACAACAGACCTGCGGCAGGCAAATTGTATTCGAATGCAGAAGGAAAACTATACCCAGAACAATGTAGGTCTCTCTAAAAATATATTGCATGAAACAAATCATATGTAAAATCCTTATTGATCTAAATAAACTATTTTCATTATAATATACTTTTTTGTAGTATGTGCATGTGCAATTGGGCAATCCTAAATTGAAAATTACCATTTTAAGAACTAAGGGCCACCCTTGGGATCCTATGATTCACAAAGAACACAAACAAACCATTCATGTCACATGAGCCAATTAATGAATTCAGGTCAGTCTTTTGCTTCCACACTTTCTCCTGTTACAGTTAGAACTCCAATATTTCTGGTCAGGTGTTCTCTAAAGCAGCACACAGACCACCATCAAATATGGTAAGATTCTTTAAGATGCCACTCAATATGATATAAACTATCTGTTGCTTTAGAAGTCATTTTGGGAGTGAAGTTTTCCTTTAATAATGCTGCTCGCATTGGTGGGCTAGAAGTGAAACCATCCACACTCCATCACAAAAATATGGTAATTTGCACTTTATACACTGTACTGTGGTCATAAATGAGCCTCATAATCTATAGAAGAATAATCTATAAACTGATGATTTTATACAGGGCATAATTTCCATAGGTTCTCGACTTCTAAGGATATCTACAAAGGTTTTCTTCAAGACCAGATTTGGCCACTATATTTTAAACACATCTCAGGGACACAGTAAAGTTATAAATAGCATTTAGATTTATTTAGTGTAACACATGCATCCATGAGATTTGCATACGTACCGTTGTTTACTATATCATTTCCATTTATTACACCTTTACTAAAAGAAAATGTTTGCATATGCTCTCAGCCAACATTTTTTTCCTGGCACATATCTGTTTGAATTTATGTTTCCCTTGGACATCTGTGGATCCCTTTAAGAGTTAATGATGATATAAATTCACTTGGCAGTTTAACAGCATTAATAGCCTGGCAAAAAGATTGAAAGCTGGTGTCTTCAGCACAAAGTAAGTGCACAAGTGCAGATTAGCACTGAATGGATGTGGCAGCTAATACATTGATAGGCAGTGATAGGGCTATTGATAGGACAACATCAAGTTCTATCAGTAATTCTGGTACCCTTGGGCTCCTTTTTGCAGTGATTTACAAGGACTTCCTTTCCATTATTTGATAGTTGGATACAGCTGCTGCATAAACCACAAATGATTAAGAGCCATTATTAATTGCATCAATATTAGAGGTCAGAAATACCAGCAAGTGTGCAGTATCCATAGCTGACTTAATCCTCTAAATTTGCTGGAAGACAGCTTGAAACATATGTATATAGAAGCTGTTAGACCCACTTCATCTGGCTGCACATTTATAAGTTCAAGTTGAATTATGGCTATAACTTACAGGTTACAGTAGGTTTGTAACAATGCCTGTGCTTTCTAAAAGAGTAAGCTTGTTATTACTAGTTTAATGGGTACAAATCCATGGAAACCAATCAGATGAATGCTTTCATTGTTCTACCTGCAGCTGGCTGAGAAAATCTACTCACTGATTGGTTGCTATAGGATACTAATTTGTTGCAAAATTTTATATAAATGAGCCCCATGTGTTTAGATCTGATTAGAGAATAACTAGGATGAGCTAAGGCTAGAGAGCAGGCCTTACCGGAGAAGGGGTAGAGGTAGAGGATTGGTTATCCAGAAACCCATTATCTAGAAAGCTCAGAATGACGGTATATAAAGGGAAAGTTGTTCTCACCACTAATTTTTAAAACCATTAGGTAGGGGTTCAATGAGGCTGTGACCACAAAATACATATAGACAAATACAAGAGATCCTCTGCACACAACCCATTATCAATATATTTAAGACATTGAGACATTTTGTGCATACAGCTACTAAAAAATGCCTTACCCTTTAAACAACAGGGACTGTCCATCCATACACTGCAATATATTTAAGCTGGCCAACTACGTCAAAGTCATCCCATATCTGACCAGTCCTACTCTCAAATTGCATCTGATTCATTAAGAATTCTATTGCTTCATTATATATTTTAAAAAGGGACTAAGTTTTACCTGCAACTTAGCAGCTGCTTTCAAAGTAAAACTCCCAATCTTCGTTACCCTTTTATTAGACACCAGTGGGATCACCTGACTATAGCTGGAAGGGGTGGGAGCTACAACCAGCTAAAACTTAGTCCCTTTGTAAAATGTATAATGAAGTAATAGAATTCTTAATGAATCAGATGCAATTGAGAGTAGGACTGGCCAGATATGGGATGACTTTGACTTAGTTGGCCAGCTTAAATATATTGCAATACATGGACAAATAATCCCAGTATTGTTTAAAGGGTAAGGCATTTTTATATTTGTATATATTGTATAGCTATGTATAAAGATAGATGAGAAGGCTCAGATTTGGATGCAATGCTGCAAAACTTATGGCAAACGTGAACAATGAATTGCGCCTGATACATGGCAGACCAAGTTTCAGCACAGCTCTGCACTAAGCATTGATTGCTGTATCCATATTTTAATTGAAGTGTTAAGTTAAGTGCGAAGAACTGGGCTGGAGTTTTAAAAAAACATAGAACTGGATCATTGTCATCCTAATGACATGGAGCTACTTGTGATCTCTAATATTAAGAATTATGTATGAGCAGAATGAATTTGCACTACAGTAGAAGTGCATAATACATGCCTGGTTCCTTTACATCCAAGAAATTCACATGCTGTGTGGGAGCACTGGAGGATGTTTGAGTGTGCACATTTGCAATCTGCAGCCCTGCATTTTAACTGATTAGTAAACAACCCTGCAATATACATTATGCTTTGTACATATTTGTTTAAGCAACATAACATTAATACAATGGCAGTGTTTAAATCAAGCAGCCCTGCAAAATATATGTTGCTGTTGTCTCTTAGGGGGCCATTTACTAATTTTCATATTTCTTTTTTTTCACAAATCATATTTTTTCTTTAAAAATGCATGTTTTTTATTTTAAACCTCAAAAATTTTCAGATTTATAAAGTGTAAAAGCCACAGAAAAACTGTAATACCAAGCATTGCCAAGTAAAAGCAGTTATTATACCAAAGACGTCAATGGGTGCTGTACTGGTAAAATTGTACCTTTTTTTTAACATTGGTTGTTTCCTGTTTTTTTTTTTGTTTTTTTTTGCTAATAAGTGTATAATCAATCGCTATCAACTGGGTTTGGAGATATTTAAAAAAAATTCAGATCGTTCATCGTTTTCTTTTTCACCATACTTTTTATATTTGGATCTTTTAAAGGAAAATTAGACCCTCCGGACAATGTAGTTCTCTATAAAAAGATATTGCATAAAACAACTCATATGTAAAACCCTGCTTCATCAAAATAAACCATTTTCATAATAATATACTTTTTTAGAAGAATGTGCCATTGGGTAATAATAAATAGAGAACTCCCATTTTAAAAAATAAGGACAGCCTCCTGGGATCGTAGGATTCAAAGGTGCACACAAACATACCAAACAAACTACCAAGTTAGGTCACATGAGCCAATTAACAGACAGAGTTGTGTCTTTTGTTCCACACTTCTTCCTGTTACAGTTAGAGTTGAAATATTTCTGGTCAGGTGATCTCTGAGGCAGCACACAGACCATCATGAAATGGTGGTTCAAGGCAAGAGATGTGAAAGGGCAATATTTACTTAAATATATATACCAGTTTGGTAAGATTATTTAATATAACACTTACTATGATATCAACTTTCTGTTGCTTAAATATTCATTTTGGGGGTATAGTTTTCCTTTATCAATGTAAAGTAGTTATAGAGAAATAAAGTTTAATGGTGGTTTCAGAAAGCTCTAAGACTACTACAAGTTATCCTTCTATAAATGGGCCTCCACACATGAGCTGTTTATATACTGCTAAAAACATCAACTCAGATTTGGGGCAACTTTTTTATGCTGCGTAAAATTAAATTTGCTGAAAAAACTGTGTAAAAAGCAGTGTAAAATAAATGGAGAGTTTTTTGTTTTACACTATCGAAACACCAGATTTGCCACTGTTATTTATTATTTACACTTTTAAATTCCAGCAGAAGTTGTTCAAAGAAAAAGCATGTAAAAACATTATGCCATTTTTTACATGCCCATGCCTGGTGATGTATGGCAAATAATTCTGCCATTTTTTACACCACTTAATAAATCTGCCCCATAATTATACAATCGTTTCAGATGTAGCAATAGTATTGCCTTAGTTACAGTTAGCATGCTACTAGTCTTAAAAGATGAATGCAGTGTTGGACTGGCCCACAGGAAAACCAGAAAAACTCCCGGTGGGCCCAGGTGTCAGTGGGCCTCTTGCTTCTAATAATTTGGCCTATTTCTTTATGTGGTGAAAGAGGCTTAATAATGGAAAATTAGAGTATAGTTAGTAGATCTAAGAGTATAGGAGAATAAAGAGGTTAAGTGAGGAGAGAAGGAATAATAGTTTGGAAAGATGGGTCCTTGGTCTAAGGTTTTCTGGTGGGCCTCTGTCCGACACTGGATGAATGTGCTTCAATGGAAACTTCCACCATTGGACTGACCATCGTCCTAATACTAGATATATAGGATAAAACATACATCCCAGCACTTCCATTTAAATACTTATGGCATGCTCTTCGTAGAAATATCACTTTAAACAAAAGCCTGCTCTGTACTTCACATTAAAAGAGACCGACAATTAATGTACAGACACACACAGAATTCTGCCCCTGAGACACACAGATGGCTTCAGCATAGACCAGGATTTTTCACTCATGCTTAATCTCCATTGTAGTGGCTCACAAGTAAAGAAAAGGGAATTCACCTGCTTCTTGTCAATTAACAATGCCTCATTACACAAGTTGCCCAGATATCTGATTAGGTTTCATCCAACAGACAGACCAGGTCAGTCAAATGACATTGTGGTATAGATGTTCGATGGCCATTCAAAGGTTAAATCGGTCCTAAGAAGCCTCTGACGTGTCAGCAAAAGTTAGCAAAAGGGTGGCTGAGCCGTCAATAAAGGACACTTGCAATTAGTTAATGATAAGGATGGAAGCCCTTGGAGATCAATAGCAAAATGAGCCACCTTGTAGAAATTTGCATTCAAAAAAATCTATACTGCTGAAAAAATGTTGCTATGAAAAGCTCCTGAAACAAAAGTAACAGCTACCCTTAGTAAATAAAGGCTAAAATAAGACAGCCCACTGAGAGAAGCCCATCCATCATTTTATTGTAGGGGCAGGGTTCCTGCATGGACAGCAAAAATAGCTATTGTAGTGATACTCGTTTTATAGACTGAGGGCAACAAATAACCATGGGTTAGGGTATATTAGCCTAACAATGGAACACATGGACACTTATGACTAGGAATTCTAAAAATGTTCCCCATAATACTGTGAATCAGCCACACCAAAAGGTCTGTTTGTCATTTTAGAACATAGAACACGTGAGGCTCAATTTGGCCAAACATTCAAGCCTGAAAAATAATATTCTCTGAATTCTATGAATTTATAAAACATATAAAGAATAGTGTCTTGCAAACCCTGTTGGCATGCCTTCCAGGCTTTTTCAACTGATGTTAGGAGAAACACTCCTTTTAATTCTTGCTTACCATGATTTAGGACATACACTATTTAAAGGTTTTTTGCAGAGCAAAGAAAGAAGAATCCAATTTTTTTTTCCGTGTATCAAAAGTGACACATTTCTCACTGCTGATACCGGTGTCCGTTCATCAGGATGTACTTAACTGCTGTGAGCAGTCTGCATTATGGGGTGTCAGAGCCCAGTGCTGCTCAGTAGCAGAACATTCAAAACCCTTCTAAATTAGTAATATTATAGAATATGCTAAAAAAGTGATGGCACACAGAGCCCCTAGTAGCAGCTACTAATAGCAGCTACCTTACTTATCAGGGCTACAAAATAGACAATAGTGAAAATTGTCTTTACTAAAACATTACAGTATGTTTTAGCAGAAGCAATTACCAGTATTGTCTATGGCATAATATGTTTTAGTAGCTGCTACTAGTATCTCTGATGTGCCAGAGGATTTTCAAACATGGGATTGTTTGATTTGTATCATTGCTGTGGTTAACTTTTCATTTACTCTAGAGGACCTGTAATCTTTTTTTTTAGAGGAGCATAGTGATTGTCTAGGCATGGACTGGCACTGTAAAGATTTTGGAAAATGCTAGATCAGTTGCTGTTTGCTGCTATAGACTGAGGCTTGTTTTTGCTCCTGCGGGGTAGCTGTTTGTGCCTTATGGTACTTGAAATGCCACTGTACTTTTTGAATCTCCATCTGGGCAAGATACTCAGTGATTTGCTTGGGAGAAGGGCAGTTCATGTGCATAAACACCACAGTGCTGGTACCCAGAGGCAGTGCACTGTGCAGCATTAAAATGTAAAGTGCATTTTATGGAGGGGATGTAAACTAAGCAGCATAAAATATATTATGACCATGAGATGCCCTCATTAAATTCCAAGTTTAAAAAAAGATAAAATAAAATATACATTTTAGTATGCAGTTGTATAATGCCTAATATTTCTAAAATGGAGCATTCTAGCTGCTGAATGACAGCTCCCATCAACCTCCTCCAGGCAATGTCAATGTAAGCATTCTCTTAGCTGGCTTCCCATGCCCTGCTCTTTGCACAGCGACTGTGTTGTCATGTCATTTCACTCTATTTCTGAGTCACCGGCCGATTAAGCATTAGTCCTAACCCTGGCTCTTCCACTTTAGAGGCCACTGACTTATTTAAGAAACCATCCTTGTCCTAAAAAGCTTGCTAAAGCATCCCTGTGGGTAAGTGATGTAAATGTATACTTCATGCTGCAAACAAAACCCCAGTGCCAACTTTTTAACAACCTTCGTGGTTTGTTCTGCGTCTTCCTTGGGAGGTGATTAGACATCCGTAATCAAAAGGATTCTGACCGTGTCAGTTTAGAAGCCTCAGGAATCAGTGCAACTGACATCACACACCTGGAAATAAAATGCTACCTGACGTGCCTCCGCTCTGACTCCATCTCATATGAGCTGTGGTTTGATGTGGGGCAACCGTGCGGTCAGGGTGAATCCCATGGCTCCCTGATCAGCTATACTGATGTGCAGACAACACTGCTAAAGAGAATTTTAAAAAGTTCAAAAGAAGATGTCTCTTAGTCTGCCAGAGTCTGCTAAGTTTTCTGACTTGAATCTTTATGTCTTCTTTAGTTATAGTAGCATTCAGCAGCAGTCCTCACTTCCATGGAATCTGATGCAAGGTAATAACCAGTAAACACATTGTATCCCACAATAGGGTCATTCTATTTTGTTGTGCATATATTTCAAAATACAGGTATGAGATTTGTTAACCGGAAACGCATTATTCAGAATTACGGAAAAGTATATCTCTCTCTCTCATAGACTCCGTTTTATCCAAATAAATAAATAAATACAGGATTTTGTATTGTTTTATTATTTCCTTTTTTGTAATAATAAAACTGTGTTTTGATAGCCAAGGATGAGCAGAGTAAAACTAGGGATGCACCGAATCCAGGATTCGGTTCGGGATTCGGCCAGGATTCGGCCTTTATCAGCAGGATTCGGATTCGGACGAATCCTTCTGCCTGGCCGAACCAAATCCGAATCCTAATTTGCATATGCAAATTAGCGCCAGGGAGCTAAATCACGTGACTTTTTGCCACAAAACCAGGAAGTAAAAATGTTTTCCCCTTCCCACCCATAATTTGCATATGCAAATTAGGGTTCGGATTCGGTTCGGTATTCAGCCAAATCTTTCGGGAAGGATTCGGGGGTTCGGCCGAATCCAAAATACTGGATTCGGTGCATCCCTAAGTAAAACAGTGCTTTATTAGCAGGTTTATGCAGCCATTACACAACAGTAACATAAACTCTAGCACCTTAAGTAGTATAGAATGTACAGTGTATGCACAGTATAACTCATATGCACAGTGACATCTACAGGCCATTTGTATAAACCCCACAAAAACAGTACTGGAAGAAAAACCAGCCTATTGGGTTTATTTATTGTTTACATTAAATAAATGCATTATTTTGTTCAAACTTCATCTGGTAACCCAGATCTGGTAAGCAACTCTGCCATATTGTAACCAAATTAACTGCCTCATTGGCCAGAAAATCAAGAACACTTCAATAAAGCTCTCTTTGAGTGCTTAGTAGATACATAACAACCATGCATATCAGCATTATGTCGATCTATGGCCTGCTACACATCCCCTGTATTCAAAGATCAGATCTGTTGGGACCTCTCTGTGTACTTTGTGTATTAATCACCTAGCTGGGTATTAATATTAAATATTTTTGTATTGTTGAGTACAATAAAAAGAAGCAATACGAAGTGAAGCAGATAGGAAATGTGAGTGTAGAGTGTATTTAATGGGTAGAAACAAAAGATGGTTATAATGAAGAACAAAAAGGAAAGAAAGTTGAGAGCAATGGAGTGAATTAAATGGAACATTGCAAGTAGAAGGGAGACCCTTTTGGATATGTTGGATAGTCCCCTGAAAATAAGCCACCAAAAAATTTTGTGGCAGTGAAACGATTAAAGCGATAAAAAGAATATCTGCTTTTTTTTTCCTTTATTTGGACAAGAAGTTTTATAGTTTTTTTCTAACCATGTCCAACATCAAGAGCATTTGAATAAGAAGATAGGGTCCCATCTTTTCGATCAGCCTTTTGATGTTTGATTTTGCCAGTAATAACTTTTGGGATGAAATTGTACACACACCGTACTAATTTAGTAATTATTGACAGGACGAGGAGCTAGAAATGATGGCAAACACAAGAAATGCAAGAAAAGACATGATTGAGTAAAGATTTTCATATCACTTCTGCATAATAGTTTGAAAAATTGAAGATTGTTTAATGTTTTGTGCGTCGGGTTCCTATTTTTCATTTCTCCAGTACATTTATAATTTATGTTTTGTAATAGTTCCAAATATTTTTTGGATAGGGCTGTATGTTTGAGAACCTGTATAAAAAATTAAATGAGTCACAGGATCACACAGTTTGGAGGGACTACACAAAGAGTTGGCTTCTTGGCAAAGGCAGTCTCAGGGTGTTTGCTATATCTGTGATAGCATTTTCTTTATCTTCTATTATATTTATGTGTATTTATGCATTTTTAATATTATTACAGGGATAATTAATACTGTCTAGACATGGGCTTCAAATGGTCTATCTGAATTTTTATTTGGGAAGCAATGGCAGAAAAGGTTGTCCAGGGTAGACTCTGGTTATAAGGAGAAAAAATGAACAGAAGGGTCAAGAAAAGATTATGGGGAGTCATTAAATACATGCAGGGTAGGGTGAAAATTGCAAACAGTGGGCCAGATTTTATTTACTAAGAAAAAGGATAATATTCAATTTGAGGTTCAATTTGATTTAGAAATCTTATCCCACAGTTTATGACGTGATAACTCTATTGAAGTCTATGGGAAAAAGTGGAACTGAAGTAGGTGAAAAGTCTTTTCACCTCAAACTAAATGTCGACCATGAGTTTTCATGTGATAAACCACAAGATAAACTTTTCTCTTTGAAACTGAATCTGGCCCAATGGGTACAATCTGCCATGTTTATTCCACTTTGCACCTTGCCCTGCATTTAGATTAACTGTCACACATTTTTCTGATGGCTGCATTCTCCTGCATTCTGGCAGAGCTGTTTTCATTAGGGCCAGGCTGTTGGTCATTCCTCTCACCACTCCCTACCCATCCCAATATCTGTATGTCTGAATGAGTTAAAAAGCATCTAGTGTAAAGTGCAGAGCATAGCCAAACCCTGGACAGAATTGCTTTTCCACCCAGGGCCAGACTTAGGGATAGGCAGAAGATGGACGAGCCTAGGGTGTCATGTTGGGGGCACTAGGCACATACATCAGCACTATTTTTGCCTATCCATAGTTCAGTTAAGGCCCTCGTGTAATTCTGGTAGCCAGCTGAAATAGCGGTTGCATTTTTTGTGCAGGATGTGACAAGTGGAGGGTGGTTATTGAGGGTGGGGACTTGTTTTGGATGCCCTTGCAAATTAGGGCTTGAACCTAAATTGAACGTATACATCAATGGCCCCTTTTCTGCATGGAGTAAAAGAAAGAAAATGTTTCCTGATGAGGCATTCTGTTATAGCAGTCCCCTTTGGCTTTAGACTTGGCTGTTCATATACTTGGATACAGGGTTAAAAAGCTCAGTGCCCTAAAGCAGCCACAAAGTCACAACAGTGCTACAGAAAAGGTAAGGAGATTGCTCCAGAACAAGAATTGCAGAACCACAGCCAAATCCTTAGACAGGAAGCAGCATACTGATTAGTAAGCAATGATTAGGACTTGGCAGGAAGATAGTAGGGTCAGCAGTCAGACTAGAAATGAAAACCAGGACATTAGATAATCAAGCCAAGATAGGAATAGGAAGATTTTCAGAAATAAATGCTGCTCTGTGTTGCCCCATCTATATTAAATTCATTCATGTTTTGAACTATTATGGCAAGATGACAGTATGTCACATTAACAGTAGGTAAGGTACAGTAAGTGAACACACACATATTAAAATTCAGAGCCCAATAAATGTAGATGACTGTAACAGACAACGAGGTATTATTTTCTTAATACAAATACTCAGTGATAATTCAGAGAGGAAAATATTTATCAAAGTCTCATGTAGAAATGCTGGTATCACATTGCCAATATCAATTGATCAGTCTCCCATACCAGCCTTGAGGATCATTGGTTGGTTCTCCCATATGGAGCTGTTTTTTTAGCAAATAGGATTTTTCACAAGATTTCTGTTGGGTTTCCAAAACAGATTCTTATCGGCTTAAAATCTCCCTTGGAACTTTTTGACATACAGTACAGTAGCTTATGTTCAACAATGTCACCCATAGAAAATATTGATTCACTTGACTCTATATTGTTTTGCCTGCCACATAGTTATTCCAGACTTAGGGGCTGATTTATCATCCCTTTTTTTACCAAGGGGTAATGATAGTTAACGCACAAGAAAACATTACCAAGGATTGATGAATGCATCATTTTGTTAAGAACAGATCTGACAGTCAATACAATTACAGTAATATCTAGATAAATGGAGACCATATTGAACTGTCTGGAATCCTTCAGGATTCCCCAGATCCCTATGTATAATACATCAGCCCTTCAGATTCAAATTTGGATATTATGGTAAGCAAACTATAGGTGTTCTTTCAGTGTACATCATTTGGTCCCAGGAAACACTGGTTTCAGTGGAATAAATGACTCACTATGATGATTCATGAAACATTCTCAAATGTGCTTGTGTTTTATGTTTCCACTGATGCTTCAAAAGTAAAAAAAAAAAAACTTCTAACTACATAAGATAAATCTGTGCTGCTTATTGGTTACTAAATCCTCTAAAGTGCTAACTGAAATGGATTTAAAAAATATGGAACTTGACCCTTGCTTTCTATTCCATATCAGAGAGCTACAGTACAACACATTCACAATATGTAAGCAAGTTCTACTGCGAGTAAAAAAAAAGAGCTTAACACTGATGCTTATATCTCATCTCAGCACACCCAGTCAAGGGACATTCTGAAAAAAATACCGAATATTCATTATCTAAATGCAGATAATTCTTTGGAATATGAAAAACCCAATATTCCAGAGCCCAATGATGTTCACTTTATATAGGCATTCCATAGATGCTTCAGCAGGAGTGTGATGCACTCTCAAAAATCGTCTCTTTTCATTTGTTTTACACTTTTCCCTAAAGCTTTCATTAGTCAACATACTGTATCAAGTAGATAGTTTAAAGGGGAAAGCTAAAGCATCCTAGAGGAATTTCCTAAAGAGAGCTGTAGGAATGGAGACACATATAATGATCTCGCTGAAAGTAGATTCCATAGAGATTCGATAAATTCTATTTTTTTTTCTTTACAACATGATCACAAAGAGGGGAAAATCTATTACAGTACTTTGTTGAGAAAGTACAGAGGTAAAAAAAAAATCCCTTCTAACCAGCAATGTAAGGTAAAGGGAAAAGCTCTGATTAAAATCCAAATCATAACTGACAGCACATACATAGTATAGGCAGGATTCAGACCTCATTTCCAGACAGAATAGAGCCTCGGGCCTGTATTACATTATCTTAGTTTTTTAGACAAAATATTCAAATATTATAATAGTAATAATGGATATAGCACTTTTCTCCCAGTGGGACTTCACAAAGGTAAAACTATCTTCGTCTTTGTAAAGAGGATTACAGCATATATATATATATGTGAATGTCTATAAATATATTGTATGTCTACATATGTGTGTCAGAAAAACAGTGTAAAATGCGGTTAAAAAAAAGGGTGGTTAACTTTTAGTACAGGTATAGGATCCGTTATCTGGAAACCTGTTATCCAGAAAGCTCCAAATTACAGAAAGGCCGTCTCCCATAGACTCCATTTTATCCAAATAATCCAGATTTCCTTTTTCTCTGTAATAATAAAACAATACCTTGTACTTAATCTAAACTAAGATGTAATGAATCTTTATTGGAAGCAAAACCAGCCTATTGGGTTTATTTAATGTTTACATTAATTAAGGAAAGATCCATGATCAGGAAAGCCCCAGGTCCCAAGCTTCCTGGATAACAGGTTCCATACCTGTATGTTATAAAATGGTCAAATTTAAGCAACTTTGTAATTGGTCTTCATTAATTGTTTTATTATATACCCTTTTCTTCTGACTTTTCCAGCTTTCAGTTTGTCACTGACCCCATCCTAAAAATGAATTCTCTGTAAGGCTATAAATGTATTGTTTTTGCTAGTTTTTATTACTCATCTTTCTTTTCCGAGCCTCTCCTATTCATATAGCAGTCTCAGACATTCAATATAATATACTTATATAAATAATACAATTTGGACCTTAGCTGAAATAGCAAATGGGAGCGCTGCTGAATAAAAAGCTAAATAACTCTAATTATAAAAAATCAAAACCAATTGCAAATTGTCTCCGAATATCCCTTGTTACATCATAATACTGAATAACTAAAGCTTGAGGCAAGGTTAATCTTACAGCAGGATAAAGATCCCAGACACAAGGACAACGCACATTACAAATGTTCTATAATGACCCAGTCAAAGCTCTGATCCAATTGAGAATGTGTAGCAGCATTTCAGAAAAAATACCAAGCATCCTGGAGCAAGCCTTTCTGTTAAAATGACCCAAATACCCCTAGAAAGTATACATTTTGATTAGTATTTGGTACATAATTAAGCTGGCCATGCAGAGATCCTAAGCGCTGGGCCAAATGGGCAGATCGGATTTTTGGCCCAATTGGACCATACTGGGGAAGTAACCCATCCCAACAAGGACTTTGCCAATGTGCCAATGCTGTTCTAGATTTTTAAACCTGCCTGATTTGTCTAATTTTCTTCCAGGTATCAGACAGACAGTTCTGATCAAGCCAATAAGTTGCCACGGTGGTCAAGGTTGCAGGAGTCAAGGTGGCAGGTTTTATCAGCCTGTGTATAGACAGCTTTACCCCAAAATAATTAAAGCTTCTTGCTCTTATTCCTGTCCCTACAGAATATGTGAGGCCTGGATACTTCTCTAGGATAATTCACATCTAGGATAATTCAGCACCTATGATCCTAATGGCAAAATACACACACAAGGTACGTGTGCGTATTCTCCAGATTAATCAGTGATTATCTTTTTTGCAAATGCCTACAATTCCCCAATAATTTTTTTAATCATAGCAGTACAGCTGACAGTACACCTTACAAAATAATGGTTCTTTTGGTGTCTGAATTGACTGCCCCGCTGTACCCATAAAATAATTCATAGGGCAGAATACAGTTATACTCACTTTCCTGCATCTGGAATTGTTTCTGTGCAATTGGATTGCAGTGTATAGAGTGAATGGTCAACACAAAATGGGGCATAATTCAAGTCCCTGAGGTAATAAGAGGACGCACTCTCCACTGAAGTTCATTATTATATTACTTACATTGCAGTATAAAGATCATTTATTGACACCTGTACACATTTTTCTAATATCTAAACTGAGCAAGCTATCACATTTGTATCCTATCTCAATGTACTGCTCAGCTACTCACTTCTTTCTGCCTCTTCTAATGAACAATTGTTTTTGACAGTTCATTTTTGTTTTGTTTTTGTTGTCAGCTTCCGGGGCACAGAGATTCCGTCTGCTTTCTGCCGTATGCTCCAAGGGACTTGCAGATGAGAACTTGAACGGCTTGTCATCAGCATAAAGTTGCGTTTCCATCAGGACGTTTTGGAAGTTGGTTTTGTTTGCTGCTCATACCCAGGAATGCAAAATATTCAAAATGAGAAACAGTCTAAAAAATGTTTCATCTTTTAAGTTCTCAGGTTTCTCTCTACTGGGATAAAAATAACAAACCTTTCAAGGTAAAGGTTGACTGATGTAACTGCTGTTACTTTTTTTTTTATAAGGATTATAAAAAAACACTCAGTACTTACATTATGTGATACAGAGGAGCAATAGCGTACACTCCAAACAATGTGAATTGGAATAATTGCTTCAAGAACTTCAGAGTTTACATTAACTTAACCATTTACTAAAAGAGGAAATGTGCACAGAACAAAATTGGGTAAACTTATGGGTGCAATATTCTGCACCAGTTACTAAATCACACGCAACTCTATGCAAGTACAAAGTGAGCCCTGGACTTCACATTTGCTCAGTAACAGGTGTCAAGGAAGAGCTCTCTTACGGGCAGATTTATCAAGGGTCAAAGAGTTCATGGGAGTCTTTTTAAACTAAAAAAACGAAAATTAGAATTCCAAAATTCAAAAGTCGAATTCAAATTAGTCCTATGCTCTGTTTTCTTCTATATCACCACTTGATTTTTAGTGATGTGTGTCACTTCCAGAATATACGTCATGGCATTGGTCTCAGCATTTTCACTTGCTTTACTGCAGTAGTCGCTTTATGGCATCTTACTTTGATGTCACTTCCTTTAGATTTTTCTACTTTAGGTATATATATGTAAACTTAAAGGGGGGTTCAACCCCCCCAGTGCTAACCCCCTTCCCCCCCGGCCTACATCTCCCCCTGGGCTATTGCCCCTTAGTCGCTACTTACCCCTCTGTGTAGGTCCCCTCCAGCGAAGTTCACGGTGGCCATCTTCTCTTCCAATGGCTTCTTCCTATGCTACCTTCTCATCCAATGGCTTCTACCTGGATTCGGCTCCGTCGATGGCGCATGCACAGTAGGACGCTGGTACCACTGCGCATGCACACAAAGTTCACGAAGTTCAATCGGCAAACTTTGTGAACTTAATGTGCATGCGCAGTAGTACCAGCGTCCTACTGCGCATGCACCGAGCGCCGACAGATCTAGGAAGAAGCCATTGGAAGAAAAGCTGGCCCCTGTGAACTTCGCTGGAGGGGACCTACACAGAGGGGCTCGTCACTAATTATCAAGCAAAATGAGGGTGGCCTGCCATTTAAGCTGATACTACAGGGCTGACTATTGATCTCTGATGCTAATTGCATTGATTTCTGTGCTGCCATGTGGTAATTATCTGTATTAATTACTAATCAGCCTTATATTGTGACATTTATATTCTATGTGTACTGTATATTGTGAGTGGGTCCCTAAGCTCAGTTAGTGACAGCAGCACAGAGCATGTGAATCAGTGAATCAGCAGAAAAAAAGATGGGCAGCTACTGGGGCATCTTTGGAGACACAGATCTTCCCTGCTAAATGGCCATGGTTGCCTTGGGCTTGTACAGAAGCACAAAACATAATGTAACAACATTTGTAGCAGCTTCTTTAGTTTAACTATCCTTGTGTCACGGACGCCGCCCGGAGTCTTCCCGGGAGCTCCGGGCGGCGCGTCTATCCTATGCGGCGGCGGATCCAAGATGGCGGCGCCCATAGCCGCCACGTGGTTGCGGAGCGCCGGCGCGATGACGTCACACGCTTGGCGCCAAATTCAAAAATAAAAAGACGCCGGAGACCCAGGTTCAATGCCCGTGTATAGCTCATTATAGCTATTGTGTTCCTGGGTCTCCTGTATTGCCTGACTTCTTGTTATTGATCCCTGCCTGTTTTTTGGACTTGAACCTTGCTGCCTGCCTATTTGAACTCTTGCCTGGACTTGACCTTTCTACTGGATTTCCCCTGAATTGTACCTTGCCTGCACTCGCTGAGTGGGACTTCCTCCTTGATCCTTACTTCAAACTCCCTCGTGGGAGCCAGAGGCCCCCGCTGACACCTTGTCCATTAGTGGTAGAGAATTAGTCCAAATAAGTCATGCTAATAAATGTCCTAATATATAGTGATGCACCAAATCCACTTTTTGGGATTTGGTCGAATCCCTGAATCCTTTGTGAAAGATTTGGGTGAATACTGAACTGATTCCAGATCCTAATTTGCTAATGCTAATTAGGGGTGGGGAAGGAAAAAGGCTTTACTTCCTTGTTTTGTGACAAAAAGTCACGTGATTTCCCTTCCTGCACCTAATTTAAATATGCAAATTAGGATTCAGTTCAGCCATGATCAAGGATTTGGCTGAATCTGAATCCTGCTAAAAAAAGACTCCCAAACCGAATCCTGGATTTGGTGCATCCCTACTAATATATGAGATTTTAATACTATAGTTTGGTAGAGAAGAGCCATGAGTTGCATTTCACTTTCTGTGTAAGAAATAAAAGCCTTACATTCTACCTAAATCAATATACAGTATATCATTGTCCAATTATTCAAGAATACATGGCTGGTCTAGGATACTGAACCCTATAAATTTGATCAATAATGATAGTATAGATGAAACCTTCTTATGCAGAGACACTGATTACGTCTTTGATATTGCTCATTTACCTTGGCATGTGTCCTGAGACCGTTCCCTTCTTGACTGAGCACTTCTCACAAAGCTGAGACCAGTTTATAAAAGTGACACTCTCTTCAATAAAATGAAATACTACAGAACTTTAGAAAGAAATCATACACCCTCCCCATCCGTTAAAATGTGTCAAAGCCCACAAGTTCTGCAGAAGAATGAAAATGAAAAGGGCTGCCCTTTCTTCATCACCTTTTCCACAACTCAACGAGAATTCCTTTGTCAGGAGAAAGCAGAAGTTGCAAAATCATTATGAAACGAGAGGGAAAAAAAGACAGGAGAAAGGCAAGTTCATATAAATATTTGTAATCAAACAATGGCATTCTCAGAATGACACAAGAACCCCCTGCTGTTCGGTATCCTGGTGTTTTATTGGTGAAAGAAAATTCATTATTGTACGATGCATTGTTGGATTTTAAAACAAAATTGGGCTTTTTCCCCCGTTAATTTCCTTTAATACACAAAGCAACAAAGAGACAGGGGAAAATGGCACTGTAGGAGGTGGAAAGTTAGAAGAGCAAAAAAGGACATTCTATTGCAAATAAAAATAAAGTATTTTTACATTTTGACTGAAAATGAGGCGTGCTTCCTCGGCGGCTCTTGCTGAGTCGAACATTGATCTATTTAAGAGGCAGCATTAAAAAAAGCGAAATAAAAGAAAATGAAGGCCCATTAATACAATCTATGGGAGGACAACTGCAGTAAATTGATCTATGCAGGAGAAATCATTTCTAACCTTTAGCCTCACAATCTGAGGATTTGGACTTTTTGTTAACTCCATAAAGTAAACACCACGCTTTCTCACTTTCCTGGGCTTTTAAGTCCACTGTATTGAAAATAGAGGTTTTCAACAAGATACTGTTTTCTATTCTAATCACTTCTATGTTTTCTTCAGACTTTGGGCAGAGCAAATCTTCTGTGATTTGGATCAATCTTGTTAATTTTCATATACCTGGCGTCAGTGGTAGAATTTTACCTGTCTAGCTAAATAAACATATATATAAAATGAACAAGATTATTTTTCCATTGTTTTCCCCTGTACGTGATGCAAAACACCAAATCATATAAATTGTTTACAACTAGCAACCTTTGTGCAGTGTAACTTTCTGATATATCAACGGCTTTCAAAAATAAGAGACAATATATGCTATAAATAATGAAATAAAGAAACTGAATGAAGCCAAACATCAGGTATGGTAGAAGGGGTGCAAGAAGAGAGACAAGTCCATATAAGTGGCCAAGGTTGGAGTAGGTGACAGGCAGTAACAAGTCTGTAGCAGGCAATCATCTGCGAAGGGGGCAGGCAATTAAGTCTTTATAACAGACCAGGGATTCAAGACATGGGAAGGTCGACCACAGAAGGAAGCTCAATGATCCAGCAATGGTGGCAGGCTTAAATAGCTGCTTAATTTGAGGCTTTAGTGCAGCTGAAACCAAACAGGTTGCAAAGTTAAATAGTCACTGAATCTAGATCTAGATAACCAAACAGATAGATAGATTGATAGATAGTCACAAGATCATCAAATGGATTTGTAAACATATACTAGACCAAAAACAATGGCACTGGCAGGATTTGCTGAATGCATTCAACATTTCAGTTCCCAGGGGCCTTTGTTGGGAGTCAAGCAATGCAACTACAATGAGATCATATATGTAAAACAGAATCTAAGAGACCCAAGAGTTCATTCTCGTCTGCATGTGCAGTTGCGGCCCCTTAAATTTCCCCACAGTCAGTTGGATTAAAGGTACTGTACTTGCATCAAAATTTGCTCCTTGCACATACATTTGTGTTTTGCACTCCTCATCCCTTCCAGACCAGGCAGTAGCTCCAGAGTTCCAAGGGGCAGATTCACTAAGATCCAAAAATTCGCTAGTGTAGGCCTCGCTAGTGTTCGCCGCACTTCGCCAGGTGAATTTTCGCCAGTGCTACACAAATCCACTAAAGTGCAAATTGACGCTCAGGTCGGTGAATGGTAGCGTAGTTGCGCTAGTTTTACTTCACTAGGCAGAGCGCTGTTACGCTAGTGAAGCCTAATTTGCATACGGCGGGAACTTTAACTTATGATAGAAGTATGTGTTACAGCCATTACATTCCACTACACAAGCCCAGGAAACCTTTAATAAATTATATAAAG
>CM044435.1:108950781-109058893 GCA_024363595.1 Xenopus borealis
TGTGTGTGTGTGTGTGTGTGTGTGTGTGTGTGTGCATTGGATATTAGAAGGGAGGGGTGCATAGTTTCCTAGTTTCCTATGAGATTTCTATTTTCTGAAAGTCAGGATGTCAGAATAATTATAGTTTCATTCTATGCTTTTTCCAAGTGAATTTAATATTTGCTGTGTATACATAATTCATTTCTAGTATAGAGAAGTGACAGCTAGCATTGCATTGCAATAATATCTCAGTGCCAGACATTATGCTATTTTCTCCATATTGAGTTCACTCAATTGCATCTTTTCCCTCTTTCCCTTACTTTTCCCCCTGTTTGAAGCTATATTTGAAAATCTTCTTACATTCTGGGAAAGATGAGGCAAAGTAATTTGTTTTGCAATGGAATTTCAAATCAAAAGGTGATTGATAGAGGAAAATATCCAATTGATACTGTATGTTAACTGCAAGTTAGACAGTGCCATAAGTTATAGATGCAGTGAGTATAACTTATGAGGCCTCACTATTCAATGTCAATAAAATAACTTGAAAAAGTCAGGTTGGGAAGATCGATAAGATTGATTGAAAAACCAAATTTTTCGGATTTGACACCAGGTTATCGTCAAAAAACCCAGAGCAGATCACAGTATCTTCAAATTGTAAAAGGGAAATCTGCCACTGACTTCTACATGACCACAGCACGTTTGAGATTACAGATTTCCAGATTCTGACCTTTTGCAACGTCATGGTATAATAAATCTTAAAAAAATTTTCATTTCATTTCTCTCAAAATTTTATGTTTTTGCACAAAAAACCTAGACAAGAAAAAGATCCAGCTTAGTAAATTACCCCCATAGTATAAGCTTTGTGGATTCCCAAAGTTTATCCTCAAATTTACTTGCCTTCCAGTCTGAGGGAATAGAATGACCTTACACAACTGCATGGTAGTAGTTATACCCTTGGCTGGGCACCAGAAGAGATGCCATCTTGCAGATGGATGCATGATGAACTAAGAAGTGAAGAGGTGGATAAACCTGGGAGCATGTGATATTTTGGTTGACATGAAACAAAGACAAAAGTAAGTTATGAACCAATATAAACTGTTGTGAATGATACTGTATATGGATAAATGAGAAGTCATAATAATTTTGCATTTAAAATTTGATTGACTATGTTAGAAAAGTTTAATTATGAACCATTGGTTAGTTTGTGGTTGCAAACTATTCACTGGTAATGATAAGTCATCCAGACCTGTAAAATTCAGTTGTAATACGTTCCACGTTTTATTCTGCCATGAGAAATGCACTGGGCCACCTTTATATATACAAGAGCAACACCAATAAATTACAATTAGGACACAACCCTGTTCAATAGAACATTGGATCCATTTTGTACATACAATTGCACTGCTATATTTAAACTGTTCTACACCCAAAGAAAAAATTCTAAAATGTAGTACTATAATAAATTTCACATCTGGATCTCCTATGACTCCTTTGGATGCTAATCCCATTGTAAGATTTAATCTGCATGTGCCCTCTATTGTATGTTTTATTAAAATAGACCCAAATTAAAGCAGACATAAAACTTGGATTATGCCAAATAATCATACTATACTAGAAGTAGTATTATGCTTGCACATCAGTGCACACCCACTAGCAGTGGTTCCATTCTATATATTTAAACCTATTATTGTGATTCAGCAAGGCTTTGGAGAGGGGTACAGGTACAGGTGGGGTACAGCTCTACCATTAGTATATATGTGCACTTGTTGTGTTGCATAAAAACCAAGGACCTGCTAATTTGAATGGGTTTTTGTTATACTTCAGGATTGGGTAGTAACAATGAAACACTAAAGTATTATTTATTTATTAAAGGTAGAGTTTTGTTTTCCCAAACAATTCAAGTTTTGGATTTTAAAAAAACTCAAATTTTTCAAGATTTATTATGCACCGAAGCTGCTAAAAGCCCAGATACAAAAAAAACTCCAACTAAAACATGTTGAGGTCATGCAGAAGTCAATGGCAGAGATGGGTTGAACCATTTGAAGATGTTTTTCGCCTTCATGATTTTTGTTTTTTTACAGTGGTTTGCACTTGAAAACTCAATATTTTTATGTTTCTTAAGCTGTTCTGCGTATGCTAGTTCCCCCCCCCCCATTTTTTATATTCAGGTATTTCATAAATAAGCAAACATTTGAGTTTATTTGAAGTAGCAAAGACCTCACAAATCTCAAACTGGAGCTTTGATAAATGACCCCTTAATAAATGAAGTAAATCTTGGGAAGCTTGTCCCAATGTCACACTTAGCAAGTTTGTGCTAGGCTTAACTACACAGAAATGGAATAGTGAGCCATATTATCTATACTCCACAGGAGGGCCATTAAGCAGACCCCATATATAGGAGCCCCTATCAATGTACAAACCAAATGTGTAGCTTTACCAGTAAGAGGGCACCCATGCAAGACAGAAAGAACATTAAGGATGTCCAGCCTGTGTCTGTGACCTTCACACTCATGTAGCACATCATCTCCATTCCTAATTCAACCACAGATGTAGCAGCTTTTAGGTGCCAAAGTTTCCTTTTCATTCGAAAACCCTGCTTGGGTAAAATTACAGAAATTACAAAGGTTTTTCAGCCCAGAACCCAGTGTTAGGAAACTCATGCAGGGTTTCATAAAAGATTGCTTGTGCCAAAGAGCATGATCAATCTTCAATATGCTCCTTAGTATTTCAAATGGCCAAATGGACCTCTCTATTTCTGAGGGCTCAGGGTGCATATCCTAAAATGTGTTGAGGCTAAAATATGTTTAAAAAATAATTCGGAATGCTTTTTTTACTAATAAATGTATATTAAACACAATATGTGCATATATTGCTTTTACTCAGATTATAATATAGGCTATTTTGTATATAAGTGTTCTCTTTCTCTTACCACTGTTGAACTTCTTTCTATCCCTAGAAGCTGCTTTTTAGTGAGTTAAACACTGGCAGTTAGCAATTCCCCATTTTTTATTCTCCGACTCCCCCTCTCCTTTTTTAAGATCCATAAAAGCCCACATCTTACAGAGTAAATTGAAGCTGTGTGTCGTAGCTGTAGCTGCATGCTCTGTGCAGCGAGGGAGGCTCAGCGCTGACTGTCTCTTTGTTAGTCATAGATATGACATTTCTTTGGGGTTTTATTCTCAAAATTTCTCTTTCTCATCATATCTCGACATCTGCTGAGGAAACAGAATTTTTTAGTTAGCTGCTTAGGTGAAGAAAGGCTCCTCCAACAGAAAGTCTCTCTGAGCCCACATTTTGAAAGGGACTGACAGATAAAAAGCAGCAAGTGATAACATTTTCCCTTAGAAGAATTCACGGCAACAACTTTATAACCCAAAAAGTCATTTTTTTTCTTTTACCAAAGTAACAGATTGTTTTGTTTTTTTGTTTTTTTAGCTCAGATCAGTTCTAATGTATAATACCTTTTTGTATTACCAAACTTTTTCAGAAATCCAGTCCCAACAAGCTTCTAGATTGGAAAAGACAGTCACAGTTTTGTAGGATTTTTTAAGTTAGAACATTACCCCATTCATGAACAAATTGTCCTTACACTAGGAAATAGGGGAGCTGTCATTTTAGAGGACCATTTACTTATTTAGGAGGCATGCCTGATTTATAATGGAGTGTTGGGTGTATTTTAAATGCTACAGGGGTCAAAATGATAGACTTGCTACATCTTGTCTTCCTGGTGCACAACACCAGACACAATAATTAACTCACACATTGCTCTTGGAAAAAAGTTTATTTTCCATTTTACATAACTCCCAACAGTCCTGTTTTGAGAGGGACCTTCCCGCTTTTGACATCTCAAGCCACATTTATACTAGAAAGTCCCAACTTATCCGCACTGAACTGGAAAGGTCCTATTTCTCTGCACTTAACCTGGAAAGTCTCTATTTCTCTGCACTGAACAGCAAAAAAGATACAATGTTTCTAACTTAATTGTCTCTTGCCAGAGAGCCCAGAATAGATACTTAGGATACATTTGTAAAAGTTTTGTCTCTTGGGAAAAGTTAGACTCTCAGCTTTAAAGGAATTGTTCAGTATAAAAATAAAAACTGGGTAAATAGATAGGCTGTGCAAAAGAAAAAATGTTTTCAGTATAGTTAGTTAAGCAAAAATGTAATGTATAAAGGCTGGAGTGACTGTAAGTCTAACCTAACAGAACACTACTTCTTGCTTTTCAGCTCTCTTTTGTTTACACTG
Organism: Xenopus borealis; assembly: GCA_024363595.1. Lineage (NCBI taxonomy): Eukaryota > Metazoa > Chordata > Amphibia > Anura > Pipidae > Xenopus > Xenopus borealis. The sequence continues at coordinate 108,955,006 of CM044435.1, forward strand.
ACTGGTTACCCTAGTTACCAGGCAGTAACCAATCAGTGAATTGAGGGGGGCCATATTGGCCTTAACTGTTGCTTTTGAATCTGAGCTGAATGCTAAGGATCAATTGCAAACTCACTGAACAGTTATGTCCCATGTGGCCCCCCTTCAAGTCGCTGATTAATTCAGATTTAGAGAGCTGAAAAGCAGGAAGTTGTGTTGTATTATGTTATGTTAGACATCCAGTCACTCCAGCATTTATACATTACAGTTTGGCTAACTAAATATATTAGAGACATTTTTTATTTTGCACAGCCTATCTATTTACCTAGTTTTTAGTTTTACCCTGAACTGTTCATTTAAGGACAATTCACCTTCATTAGTTAAACTGTAATAAAACATAAACATTACATAAATGTGTCCAAACTTTCATTACCTGGCAAATTTTGTAAAATGGGCATGACAATTAGGGGGTGTGGCTGCAAAAAGGGACATGGTCAAAAATGTTCTCCTTTCTTTGCATGGCAAATCTTTTTGTCCCTCTTTCCATTTCCAAAATGTTGGGAGGTATGATTTTATATTACATGTATGGGATCAGTTATCCAGAAAGCACTGAATTACAGGTAGATCCTCTCCCATAGAATTAGTTTTAATCAGATACTTCAAATCTTTTAATTTTATTTAAATTTTTTTAATATAAAGAAGTACTTTGTATTTGATCCAAACTAAGATGCAATTAATCATTATTGGAGATAAAACAGCTGATTATTAGTGATGGGCGAATGTATTCACCTGGGTCAAATTCCTTCGATTCGCCGCTGGCAAATAAATTCGTGAAACGGCTGGAAAAATTAGCCTGGTGAAAAACATCACCAGGCATCCAAAACAAGACGCCGGCAGCGTTTCATGAATTTTTCACCATTTCACGAATTTCCTGAGAAATTCGCAAAAGATTTGGTGAAACGAAACGCCCCAGATACACCCATCACTACAGATCTTTTAATTTTGGTGATAAAAATAATAGAAAATATATCTTATCCAAGTTCCGAGCATTCTGGATAACAGGTCCCATACCTTTATTTACATAACAAAGCTTATTTAATTTGCAGTAGTTGCAATAATGATTACAGACACTGCCACCATAAAGCAGTAAATTGTATATAGGGAGTACAGTATGCAATACTGTTGCACAAAATTGAACCAAAGGGGAAGTGTACTTACAGACTTTTTAAAAATATCCCTTTTCCATGTAGTTTTAGAGGTGCAAGACTGAACTGCACTGCACTGCTACTTAGCAGTTACACTAGTAATAGTAATTCAAATCTCAACAGGGATTAGCCAACTGTAAGGGGACAAAGTGTTGAAAATATAAATATATATCAGAACATAAATATCTACTGTTACATAATTCTGGCTAAACCTTTAATTAGACACAAGCTGGGCAATACATCACTCATCATAAGGGCAACCAGTAGCCAGAATCTTTCATTGCAGACATAGAAACACTGTGATGGGTGGGCAATAAGGAGAAAGAAATGTGCAGTGGTGAAGGGAAGGAGGATGAGTTAAGAAAGAATGAGTGATATTTCTTCTAAAACAAAGGTCCAGATGCTTTGGAATGGGATATCTTTCCACCTGAATGAGAGATCAAAACAGCCTTGAGAAAAACGCATCCACCAATTGTGTCATGACCTGATAAAGAAGAATGAAGATTATCCAGCATATTACCAGGTTATCCTGGCATTGACTGTGTATATAGCTCACAGTTCAGCAAGTTACTGGCAAAATTAACACACATGAGCAAATAGCAAACTCTAGGGTGAATATGTATACCATTGCAAATGTTAATTCTCAAATGATGCTTTAAATCCAGAGGACACTCAGTCCTTCATTGGTATTGGCACTGCATCTGATCCCTAAAGAGAATACATCCCCTCACCTCTTATGTCTTATCTTACTCTAGTCTCTGAAATGGGGACCCTACCAACTGCTAATCATAACTTGAGAAACAGCTTATTTGTAGTATGATCTTCTCAAGTTGGACTAGTTACCAACAGATCAGAAGCTCTTGGAGAATTCTGCCCTTGATACAAGAAGGTAGTCAGCCTCACACAACAGACATTGCAGATAATATATCTCTGCAGCCATTAGCTAAGCAGAAAAGCTACTCCAAATCAGAGCAGAACATTGGCTAGCTACTATCGATCGGAACATTCATGAGTAAACACACAACCTTCTATAACATTTCTTCATGGTATTGTCAATTTTATCTTGTTTCTAGGTGTAGCCCTCTGTAGAGGTATATTATATTGAATAAAGCTACATTAGATGGTATCAGTTTCCAACAAATGATGCCCATGTTGTACCCTTTATGCTCCAATTGTCTATTTTAAATCCAAAAGAAAATAGTTATGACTAGAACAGTGTTAGTCTACAATGGTTCCCTCATACACAACTCATGTCTCAGCAGGGAGGCATCTCCTTGCATCATTTATATTCCAATATTTTTTATTGCTTTACAACAATTGTAAAATACAATGTAGTACAATTATGATAGTGTCTGTTATAATATGGTTCTACAACAGGGTTTTAAAGTTTCCATTAAAATAAATTTCCATATTTATTCCAGTCATAATATGGTATGCAATAAATCATCTTGATCAAACAAACCGTTTCCAGTTATTTCTATATCTATGCAACACTTCAAACTTAGCATCGACTAAACCTAATATTGTTCTGTAATTCTTTTATATTACAATGTTTTCATTGTCTTACCACAATTGCAAATTACGTTTCAATCATTTTGTCACGAACGGCACCCAATACCAGAACAGGTGCCAAACACCTTTGTCTCAGCTCGGCTTCACCAGTTAAGTGACCGCCTTTGGCCTCGGGAGGAGCCCTCGGCTTACTCAGATGCCACCTGGACTTATCGAGAGGTGTAAAGCAAAGGTTCTGGCTAGCACAGGGGCACGATCGTCTCACCAGGGAATTAGATAGAAGAATACCACCAAATGGAGTATGCAGGCCGGAACAACACAAGCTGCGTAGAATAGTCAGACAGGCCGGAATCAGGATTAGAGAGTGTAGAGTAGTCAGGTAACAGGCAAAAGGTCAGGATACCGGAGGACAGAGTAATCAGACAAGCCAAAAGGTCAGGATTGGAGAATAGCAGGAATAGTCAGGCAAGCAAGGGTCAAACACAGTAGATCAGTCAGGATACATATAGGAAAACACCCAGGAACTAGACAAATAGAACCTAACAACGGGCAATGCTCTGAATACCAAGATCCCTTTAAATACAGTTTGAATTTCGCGCCATTGCGCGTGACGTCATCACGCCGGCGCGCATGCGCCTATAAAAGGCGGAAGTGCGCGCGCGGCGCGCACTAGGGAACCGGCAGGGGAAGGGTAAGGATGCACGCGGTGAGCGTCCCCGCTGGAGGCATGGCGCTCCCGCTTGCATGGAGGTGAGCCACTAGACCACCAGGGACACGGTACATGACACATTTTACAAGAAATTTCAGCATTTCCATTAACTATGCTAACCATAATTATTTCAGTCATAACATGACAATAAACAATAAACTTTCTTAAATCAACCCAACCTTCTCAGATTATTTCTTTATCTATGGTACAATTGGGTTCACCAGTCAACAGAATCTAGTGCTTGTTTTACACTATTTTACACTATTAGGGAACATCTGTGAGGTAACTGTCTAGATACTTAAAAGCGCTATTGGGCAAGCCGACCCATATCTATATTCTAACCAGGGTGTCCAAATGCGTAGGTATTTTTGATGGGAGTCCAATAAGATACTGAACATTTTCTATTGGACCATGATTCATGATCCAATCTACATTCCTTTTAGTAGCATCAAGGGAGATAAGCTTTGTTTTCCATGCTTTTGTAATATTTAGTTGTGCTGTCATTATGGAAAGGAATAGTTGGAATTGGCTATTGGTCAGGGAGTCTGTTTTTTTGCACAACAAAGCTGTGCTTGGATGTTTGGGAATTGAGGTGTTAAATATTGAGAATATAATATTATAAATCCTAGTCCAGTATCTTTGAGCTATTGGACATTGCCACCATATGTGATACATGGTTCCTTTATGCCCACAATCTCTAAAGCACCTGTTGTTTGCTGAAGATATAAATAGGGCTATCCGAGCTGGGACTAAGTACCACCTAAACATAACCTTATAGTTAGCTTCTAATAATGAAACATTCCTAGAAGATCTCTTCAAATTATTCCATATGGTCTCTGAAACCTCAAGGTCCAATTCATAGTTCATATCATTTTGCCATATTTTCCTATAAGGTAGTTGTTGTCTGTTATTTTAAAAGAAAATTTACTGTACAGAATTGAGATAACCCTTCGAGCCTTGCGGGTTTTACAACACCAGAATTCAAAAAAGGTTCGAGTTCGATTTGCCCCTTTAGAGGAGTCCCAGAGAGTTTGTACATAGTGTAATATTTGGCATAATCTAAAACATTCGCTTAAAGGAACATTATATTTATCAATCAGTTCCTGTGGAATGTACGGACCAAATAGAGAAAGGAACTGCCCAATAGTTGTAACGTTCTGGAGCTGCTGGTATCATTGATGATTTAAAACTAAATCGATCACACACTGAGTCCCATATTTTCAAAATTAATTGCAAGCAGATGCTGCCTGTTCTGGGTCTGGACTTAGTGGGACACCAAATTAGGGCTGACGTTGAGTATGGTAGTGTAACGCTTTTCTGGGCTGTATACAGCACACCCAGATTTAATGTCCAGCTAGTAATAGGCAAGCATGGGTTACACTGCGACCTACACACCAGGGCAGGGCCTTCGCCATGTGGAAGCGATCCTTTAGGAGGTAGTATAACTACAATACCCAGGCAAACTGTATAATAAAAGATGAAATGGGCGCCAGGAGGTTCTTTACAACAAACAGGTAGATGTTTATTAGCATAAGCAATATCCCCAGGTTTATTACTCACACAGGAGCATCCAGAGGAAATAGCAGAGGTGCACACAGCTGTAGTGGAGATATTAGCAGAACTTTCACACACACTTCAATAAGGTGATTATTCCTCAGAATCCGATTAGCACAGGGTACATCCATTCCATACAACCCTCCTTCTGCTGCAATGTGCCTGCCTGGAACATCAGTGCAAGGCCGGAAGCCACCGCTAGTCCTAATCCCTACCACCTTGATGTCCCTGCACTAAAAGCATCACAGGGGAAGCTTTGTAGGAAGATCTCTTCCTGCTACCACTCCTTGCTGGAACACACACTGTTCATACTAAATACAGCTGACTATCTTTCTCTTCCTAGAGAGACTATAAAAGCACTACCCTGCACTTGCTATCCCTCATTCACGGGGTGGCCTGGTCCCCGACTTACCCACTAAAGGTGCTGGTCCCTTTAGGGTCACGTGGCTTTACTGGGGCCTTCCTGCTCCCAGGCTCAATGGCACATCCAGTCGATCCAGATCCAGCAGCCAAAGAGAAAGTGGCCACTCCTTTCCAGCACTATAAAACTGTGTGCCAGGAAATGGTCATTACACTCTGGGCTGTAACTATTGTTTAGAAGCATACACTTGCAACATAACCTTCTGCCTAGTCAGTGTTGGACTGGCCCATCAGGATACCAGGAAAACTCCCGGTGGGCCAAGGTGTCAGTGGGCCCTCATGCTGCTAAACTTTTGACCTATTTCATGGCTCTCTATTTCTATGAGAACAAAGAGGCTAAATATATGGAATAATTGATTATAGTATGTAAAGAAAACAAACTAGGAGAATATAGTTTGACTGAGGAGATGAAGATATTAGTATTGAGAGTGGGCCCCTGGTCTAAGGTTTTGTGGTGGGCCCCTGGTCTAAGGATTTTGGGTGGGCCCCTGGTGTCCCAGTCCGACACTGTGCCTAGTGACAGAGATTCAGGGACTTAACTCCATAGGTGCCAGTAGAAAACCTATGGGTCCCTACATTAGTGTAAATAAGGCTTCTAATTGTACCCAGTGGGGGCTATCTACCATTGTGTGTAGTGTTAAAATCTGTGATAACTGGGCAGCTTTGAAATAAAACAGAAGATTAGGGTCATCTAAACCTTCTTTGTACTTGGGTGATTTCAAGGTCCTTTTGTTAACTCGGGGGTGTTTCCTGGCACATACAAATTGTACTAGCTTAGTATTAAATGTGTCCAGGTCACTTTGGAGAATGGGAATTGGAAGAGTCCGAAATAAATATAGCAATTTTGGAACTAAAGTCATTTTTATAGAATTGATACGCCCTATCCAGAATATTTGGTGGTGTTTCCAACTCTTTATTATAGAACTCAGAGTTTTATACATTGGGGGGTAATTATACCTGTATAGGGTTTCGTAAGAGCTTGTGAGTTTGACTCCCAAGATTGATATGTAATGTGGTTGCCAACAAAATTCGAAGTTGAGTTGTAATAACTTTACCTCATGATGGGATAGGGAGAGGTTTAGAGCTTCTGTTTTACTATGATTAATTTTGAGACCAGACAGGGAACCAAACATATGTAGGAGTCTATATAAAGTCCTTGCATCATTTTCCATACATTATGGACAATATATCAATTATTTTATTAACTACAGATGCAGCCACTTGGATTTGTGTGTTAAATGTGTCATGACTCAAGACTAATTGAAGAAACTGTGTTATCTAAAGTTATCTTAACTCATTGAATGCATTTAACCTTTTCATTAGCATACCAAAGCACCATTGTTCACAATGATGAACACTTTAATTAGATGGTATTCTGTGACGCAATTTTCTGTGTTAAATGAGACAAGTGTGTCAAAAACACAATCCAAAGTGGCTTTATCTGTATCTTATATTTTCTATTTAATATATATTAAATATCATATATACACACTGTTTCCAACAAGTCCACTTACCCTCCCTTTAAAAGCGCTACCTTCCTGACCATTGCTACACATTGTTTGCATATTATATCTTTCAGTGCAGTCATTTCAAATTTGTATGCTGTGGTCACTTGTCTGGGTAGAATTTGTGGATTTATTTGTTTTTCCTTCAGTAGAAGGAATCCTTTTAACAGGAATTTCAACAATTCTTATTTTTACTATGATACATTTGACTTTTTTAGCTAAAGACTATTTCTTTCCCCCATCTGCTCCCCAAGAATTTTCTCTGGAAAAAAAAATCTGGGCTGCCATCCAGCCAATGTCACTATTCCCAGCTGTACTGTTTGATCCAAGTGCTTCAAGCTGGCAATGAGGCAGAGCCAAGAGAGATTAAGAGCTTCTTTTTTATAATAAATCTTCAGACAGACAAAGCTGGTGATGACAGAAAAAGAGGTGAGAAACAGAAAGGGATACTCAAGTGAAAACATGTATTAAAAAGTTTGTTATACTGGCAATAAATATAAAAACACAAACAGGGTGCTCATTACTCTCTACACATGCATACTGAAATGTCTCTGTTGAGGATCAAGAGGCAGTCATAATGTTCTTTAGTTGTACTGCTTGGTACACAGATTCTGTTGTAACCTACAACTCATAGAATATGGCTAGCAGAGCCATGGGTTGTGATCCATATGCTCCTGAAGGCTTTAAGTTTGTCATCCATGAGACGTAACCAGAAGAGGCTTCGAATTTGCATGTATTTACAGTATGCATATCCATTGGCTCAGCCAGAAGTTAAGTTAGGGAGGAAGAAACACAGACCGACCAATGACAATGTTTCGAGAATCATATCTTCTCTGTCAAAGGGCTTCTGGGAAATTATAAAAAGAAAATGTGATATAGTTTACTTTTTAGGCTAATTAGAATGTTGCTGCCTTAAATTGCTTATACTTTCAATATTTCTGCAAAATTGTGCTTAGTACATGGAAAAACCTATACTGACATTGTCTTTTAGAATATTTTTGGAGTTATTAACCTTTTAAGTCCCCTCTGAAGTCCAGTCACAAATCTTGTATACTGGATCGCTTCGAACTTTGGTTCCTTATAAGGTGATTATAACACTAATTATCTTTTGGTCAATATTTGAATCAGAGACAGTAGAAGTGCTTCAAGATGTAAAATGTGGAGAAGACATGGAGATAAAGTCATTGGTTTAGGTGGAACAAAAGATTAGTTCAGATAATTATTTTCTTTATCAATGCAATATTTAAATCAATTCTTTATTTTATTCAAAATGGTGGTTGTGCCAAATTCTCAACTTAACATATTTTGTTTTTAACTACATACTGAAGGCTGGTAAATGTTTGAAAACAGAATATGAAAATGTTTCCAATGTTGCCTACATATACAGTACAACCCTTGGTAGAAATGTTTCATTCTGATGTGACTTTGATGTGACTTTGATGTGACATTTGTGTTATCACAATTCACCATATTTAAAAAGAACTTTAATAACATCTTCTACCAAAATATGGCTAAAATGTGTTTACACATCAATTATTTCTTCATTCATTGAAGTGTTATTAAAATGACATTTCATATTAATAAATTTCCATAACTACATTAAAAATATGTTTTGCATTCCTCCTACTTTGACCAAACTGCAACAATGACATAGTATTCATAACATAAGTAATTGAATTTTAACACCTTGATAGAACAGTAACAGAACACTAACTTCTAATATACCTCACATTTGTCAATATGGAGTAGTTTATCTACTAAATAAGGCTTATCATCTTAGCTTGTCTTTCTGTATTCCATGACAGTAATGCATACCTTACAAACTGCAACAATGACATATCATTCATAACATTATTAACTGAATTTTACACCTTGATAGAACAGTAACAAAACACTAACTTCTAATATACCTCATATTTGTCAATATGGAGTAGATTATCTACTAAATAAGGTTTATCATCTTAGCTTGTCTTTCTTTATTCCATGACAGTAATGCATTCCTTACAAATTTAAACTATATAACAGTAAATAGCATCTTACACAGTCACTGGCTTCTCTATTTGTTACAGTTGGTCCAGTTAACACACGTCTAAACTAAAAAGCTATGTTTTATGTCCTGTAATGACTTGAAAAAATAGATTTTTTTCATCAAAGAGTAACTATAAAAAAAAAAATGAAAGTTTTAAGATACAATATATTTTATTCAGGATGCTAACACACTTTAAATTATATCTCAGTCCCACAGTGGTTACTGGTGCTTTTTCATTAAAAAGATCTTTTCTCACACAAATAGTCTTTATTGAAAGCTTAAATAACACCTTTTCCTACAAAGCACAGATATTAACCTCCCTGAGGCAGCACCATTTTTGGTCAGGTTTTAGGATCCTTTATTTTTTTGTTGTACTGATGTTATTGTTGAGTGAATCAGTTCCATTATGATTGCCGGAAAATTTACAAAACCACTGGAACATTGGGAAAATTCATATTAAAGTCAAGTAGCTACCACTTTTTTTTTTTTTTACACAAAATACATTGAAGTCTAGGGGTGTTTATTGACAGCTACTTTTTTTTTCCTTGTGTTTACTTTTTTTTTCATGGCAGCTTTCCCACACAGAATGGGAATATAGGCCTATGGGGTATATTTAGGGTTGGACTGGGCCAACGCAACACTGGGGCCCTGCCGACCCATACCCGATCCCTGCCTGGTCTGCAACATTGCTCCACTGCTCCTTCACCTGCCCTCTGCCATTGCTGAAGAGCGGGTGGTGGGTGAGCGGGTGGGTACCTACACAAGGTATGGAGGCCCTGGGTTAGAAGCCCCGGTGGGCCTCCCACACCCCAGTCCAACCCTGGATACAGTATATTGGTGTTTTTTTTTTTTCATGGCAAAATTTTGAGGTGGCGGTGTTTGCCAGCACTAATTGTGCCTGTATAATGGACAACTGGACAAGAAAATGGACTTTATATAAAAGAGACTATGTATTGCTAAAGAAGAGAATTAATTATAATGTACATTGATTGGAAATATCTTTGAAATTAAATTACAGGAGATCAAATCACCAATGTCAGCAAAAGACTTGAATATAAGTAGTCTTGTCAAAGAGGAACATTTTTAATATCAGCCAAAAGTTTATGCTAAATCATCACATACATATACAATAGGATTCTTTTGTTTCTACCTATATATCTGAAAATGTAGTTCTTAATGTTAGAAGAGAAAACAAACTATCATTACTGTAATGTGTATGGCCACCTTTAGACTCCAAGAATCCTGAGAAATTTATCAAGGATTAAATGAAACCATATTTGTGAAATAAATTGTTACTTGATTGTGAACAATTAGCATGTACTGAGATATTAAGTTATAAAAATCCACATAAAGATCCTTAGTGATAAAGTAAATAATAAATGTATCATTATTTTCTTTCTTTAGCTCCTAAACTAAGGAACGAATTTGCAGTAGGTGTAAATACTTATACACCAAATAATAAATATGCTTCTGTACATATGATCTACAGTAGTATGTGCTTTATAAAGAAATACATGCTTATTAAATGGGTGGTTCACCATTAAGTTAACTTTAATATGTTACAGAATGGCTCATTAAAGCAGCTTTTTGCTTGGCCTTCATTTTTTCTTTCTTTTAGATTTTTTATTATCTGCCTTCTGTTTCTAACTCTTTCCAGCTTTAAAATGGGGGGGGGTCACTGAAAAAATCGTATGTAAGGCTACAAATTCATTGTTATTGTTACTGTTTATAACTATATTTCTATTCAAGCCCTCTCTTATTCATATTCGAATCTCTTATTTAAATCAATGCATAGTTGCTAGGGTAATTTGAAGCCTACATCAGACTAAAAGTTAATTTAAAGGAAGTGGCAACAATAAACACATGGATGTGGCTGTACAGATAGTCCAACTTCAACCTGAACACAAGGGAATATACATGTATGCATTTAATGAGCAGTTTCCACATATTATCAAGCTGGACCATGGAATCAGATTCACTTTATCCTCTTGTAGCACAGAGAGTGCATAAGCAGATCAAGAAGTGAGGAAGATCACACTCCTCCTTCTCTTTCCTATCTAGATACACTCATTCAGGACACCAGCCTCTATGCGGGAGGTCCTATTAATCAACCTTTTGACTCACATGCTATTCGGTTAAATAAACAGCAAGTCTACGATGTAGGAATGCATTTAGAATCACTGAAACTCAGTTGAGATGTCATCAATACATGGTATATGAATGCATGACCAACACAGTAGGCCACCCCATTTAGGCGCAAACATGCAGTCAATAAAATATGCTCTTCTTCTGACCTTCTCTTATCATTTCATCCCATTCCCCACTGCAAGACTTCTCTTGAGCTTCTGCCTGTCTATGGAACTCAATACCACCAGCTTTCAGATGCCCCTCTTCCCTTTACAACTTCAAACAACATGAAAGACCCACCTATTTAAAGAAGCATATTCAGTACATCTGGAGTTATCAGAAACCAACTTAACAAGTCCCCAATTGGTTTAATTTTCCATATGTTTCAAATTTACTAGCCACTTTAGATTGTAAACTCTTGTGAGCAGGGTCCGATCTTTATTCTGTGATCCTTGTTTGTTAAATTATTGTAAGACAACCTATTTGTTATAAATGAATGTAAAGTGTTGTGTAACTTGCTGGTGCTAAATAATTAAATCATGATGATGTTGCATATTCACCAAAATTGACAATTTTAAGGAATACTGTCATCACTTATTCACCCTCATATTTTATAATCCCATTTTTTGCAGTTATTTTCTGTCATGAGAGTGGTTGAGACTCATCTATCTATGTACAAACCAATTGTACATCATGTAAAAGACAGAACTCCCAGAATATATAGGCATAATTATCTGAAAGAAAATCTAGCACAGCAGAAGTTGATTTGCTCTAAATAGTTTTTGAGCATTGCACAATAATTATTTACAATAAAGGAAAGAAATAATACAATATTATGAATGTAATTAGATATCTGATTTAATAATCATCCTTCATTTGGCTTGCTTATTATATAAATATATTAAATTATATATACATGTCTTATAGATCCCAATCTCTTTTGGGCAGTGCCCTCTACCTCTTGTATTGGTTGTTTTTATGTATATCTTTATGTTCTCTGTATATACACCAATTTGTTTTACAACACTGCACAACATGATGGCACATTTAATTATCCATTTATTAAAATAAAATAAGCAACTGAACGATTTACACATTTTCATGGTCTATGGAAAACAACGTGATTATATAAAAACAACAGCGAAAAAAGCACAATACTCTGTTTCTGCAATGTTATTTTAGCTCAAGCACTAGCTGATTTGTGAAAAACACTCAAATTTTTCTGTTTATTTACAATGATACTGAAAAATAATAATGTTTTAAAGAGCTGGGAAATAAAAATAAAGTTGTTTGAGACAATTCCAACTAATTTCTATAGAAACTTGGCAGATTTTGTTATTGCCCTTCTTGCATTCAGTAGTCTTGTTTTCATATCAAGAAATAATACTTGAAGCTTGTTAAATTGTCACCTATATTATTTACTTGCAATTTCATCATAAATATACTTTAGTGGTTTTTGAAACCATGAACAAACTAATTTTCTCCAAAACCACATAAGCCACAAACGTATTTTCATAAAACAGCCTTATACAAAAAGTACAAATAAAAATGTGGAAATAATCCAAATACTAATACAAAAACCTTGAAATCCTCAAAATTTTCATGCAAATAAAAAGGAAACAAAAAACCCTAAAAGTTTGAAAAAAAGAAAGATTTTACAACTGAAAAAGAACAAATCCCAACTGACTTCTATATAACCTTGACAGCTTTTAGGTGGCAAAGTTTTCTATTAGTGTTTTTCATATTTTTTTTCATTTAATAAATTACACAATGTTGTAGCGCTAAAAAATACAAATGTTACAAATGAATATGAATGTTAGTAAATCAACCCCTTAGTATATATTAGTTCAAGAACTAGTATGTTAACCTAATATATATGAATCAATAATTTATTCTTTTGAAAATGTGTGACTTTGTTATACTTATCCGTTCATAAGTACGAATCATGCTGTCCTGTACAACCCAAGGGGTGAAATAAATCCCCTATAAATACATATTGGTGACTCTCTGCTTGTTAGTGCTATGTCTCCTTGAATAGTGACATATTAACAATTCTATAAAAGCCAAAACAATTTACAAGAAGCATCTGAAATATGTTAATGTAACTCTTTTTATATTTAGTGGAAACAGCCTAAATAATTAAAAGAGTTCATTCATTGGCGGTTTTTTGAATCAGAGCAGGAGTTAAAGGTCAGACCCTGACATACCACAGCCTCATATGGAGCCAGTGATTGACAAGGAAAGGAAACAAGTTAAGATATTTCACGTGGGAATCACAGCTTGTAAGAGGGGAACACAAGAGGGAATATTGCACTTAAAGGGGAAAATTTAATTGTGTTTTCATTGGACATGCTATTTCCCAAACTTTGCCCAGTTGTGATTTATTTTCGTATACAACAGCTGTCATTCAACACTACAAAGAAAAAATAAAGGGCTACAAGAAGATATTTTATGATTGGGCTTTATAGGTGAATTGACTTTCGACCTTTAATATTTAAGGTGCAGTTTTATAAATATAAAAATAACAACAAAAACAAATAAAAACATTTCTGATGTGACCTGGAGCAAGCTAAATAAATGAATTCTTCCTGTGAAAAGTGAATAAATGGAGATGTCTGCAAGCAATTAGTTTATTTGACATTAGGGTTGCCACCTGGCCATTAATTTACTGGCCTTGCTGATAAAAATAATAGGGGAAATATTACAAATATATAGGAAGGTCGGTATTTTTCTTTCCAGAAAAAGTGTCAACCCTATCTGGCATTGAAAAGGAATGGATTTGGTTTTATGTTAATAGTGATAAACATTACCTACCTAATTCTGACAATACCACATATTCATTGTACTTCCCTGTGAATAGGATGGCCATTAACTTTCCTCCATACAATTAATCCAGTGTTTTTCATGTTTTTATTTTCATGCTTTTCTCCAATACTAAACAAATAACATTCAATAAGTATAAATTATAATTATTGCTGCTCAGGAGAACTATACATAAGTTAGCAGAACACATGAATACAGTTTACACTGTTCTGGGTTTCACAAATCTTTCATTATCTGGAATCTGTCACCAGATTCTGTCACATGTTTAAACAAGCTCTAAAATATTGTTAAATCCATAGTATATTCTTGAATGCCATATTCCAGAGCCCAATATTTGCAAGAACCTGTGCTAGCAATGACTACTACCATTTGGCATTTCCATGAATAGTTCAAAATAAAGCCGTAACAAAAAAAAAAATTGTTGCATTTACCAAAATATCCATCCTCTCCCTTGGGAATAATATGTATTTTGAAATATCTATGACAAAAACATATATTGCCTGACACTATGGGGCAGATTTACTAATGGTCGAATTTCAAGGTGAAAAAAACATTGAGATTCGACCATCACATGTTTTGGGTGCCATTTTCGATCGGAAATGGACCAAAAAGGTCCATTTTCAATCGAACTGGAATCATTGGAATCATTCAAATGCATCCATCATTTCGAACAATTCGAACGATTTAAACTAAAATCCTACAAATTCTTGGAACTTAGAAACACTTTCAGAACTGCCTCTAAGAGGTCCTCCATAGACTAAAATGGCAATTTGGCAGCTTTAAGGTGGCAAAGTGTTGAATTTGAATGATTTTAAAGAGACAGTACTTCAAAATTCAAATTTTCTATTTTTTTCAATTCAAATTGAATTTTGGGCTATTCAATAATCAAAGTAGCCCACAATTACTTTGAAATTCAAATTTAAAAAATTTAAATTTTATTCAAAATTTCTCTTCGACCCTTATTAAATATGCCCCTATATAATTTAAAAAAGAAAGCTAGTGTATTCTATTTTCAAGGGCTATTCAGAAGAAAGCTCCATCCTACAGCTGAAAGAATAAATAAGTGGCAGTAAGTGGCATTGAGCTCCATAAAGTGGACCCGTCACCCAAAAAAAATATTCAAAATCATATTTTATCACATTGGTCAAGCAAAATGAACATTAATTACACTATATAAATTATTTTAGTCATAATTATAGCAAGCAGGCAGGAGCCATTTTGTGGACACTGTTATTAAGACAAGCCTTGCATCATCACAGAATCTTGTTTGTGCACCAGAATGGGGGACCCGATGTCTATCCCCATGTCCTGGCTACACAATAAAATTGTTAAGAGAACTGGGGGAATGTGTGGGGAGCTGTTGTATCTAGGAAGTGCTGAATGGAAAGTGAAAGTAATTATCTGTCCAGCCTCTATGCCTAAGGCATAGAGGAGGGACAGATGATATTTGATTGACAGCTGAGATTTTTAAACAAGCTTAAAACAGCTATGAATGCTTTAATAAAAATTTGAAATTGGATTTCTTGTTTAATTTGAAAAGGACTTTTATTATACAGATTTTTGTGTCTGGGTGACGATTCCACTTTAAAGAGATACTGACACCAGAAAAAAAACTTTTTTATAACCATCATAACATTTTCTTTGAATGCTATTTATAATTTGGCATAAAAGAATTTGCCCAATGCTTTTACATTACCTATCCGACTCCCTGTGTTCGTCTATGAGGGGGCTGCCATATTTGTGCAGCAGGAGTCTCTTACCATTAGAAACTGACAGGTTGAGTAAGGACAGTCAGGTTGTCAAAACAATCAGGTTTAGGAACTTCCAGTAATAATTACTTACAAAAGCAGAACTATCCGTAAAAACTTATCAGCATGACCTACATGTAACTTTTAATATACATTAATATTTTGAAAATATTTTTTTTGTGTCAGTATCACTTTAGGAGATATTGTACAGGTATGGAATCTTTTATCTGGAACACTTTGGAAGTAGGGTTTTCCAAGATGAGGGGAACACCATGCCTTTAGACTACTAACAATTATTTAACCCCTTTTGTGTGATACACTGCAGAATCTACAGTGCCAGAATAAAAGGACTATAGGGCTGATACATATAAACACATATTCAATAAAAAAACACAAACAATAAAAAAGTACAGAATTGTTTTGCCAACAGAGATTTGTTTGTTTAATGTGTTTCAGAACTTCCTGAACAACAGGTTTACAGGTAATACATTCCATACCAATAATAATTTGTTCCATATGGGACCATACATTGGGGGTTCTGGAAGCATATATAATGTAATTTTGAAATCTCAAAGTGAACTTATTTATTAAAAACTCAAATTTAAAAAATTTGCTTGAATACAGCTTTAATTGACTTTTACATGAACTTGACAGCCAGATGCTGTAATTTTATGTTACATTTTTTTGTGCTAAATAAATCTCAAAACTTTGAGCTTTGGGAAGTCAAATTCATGATTTTTGCAGTAAAAATTGAGTTTGAATGTTGCTAAGTGGCTCCTATGATGTAATTTACTAACCAAAAGATAGATAGATAGATTTTGTTTGTATCTAATTCTCAGGATAAAACCAGACAATTGACTCCATGTTGTACCCTCACCAAAAAGAATATTCCCAAATATGTTTCATGAAAATATACAGAAATGGATATATGTGTGTGTGTGTGTGTGTGTGTGTGTGTGTGTGTATGTGTGTATATATATATATATATATATAATATTTATTTCTTAATATTTTGGTTGCATTGTTTGTATTTCTTTAAGAGTTTGTTAAAAAAAAAAAGATTAAGCTATGAACACATAGTTGACAAGGAACAATATGACTACTAATATGGGTCATATATTGAAGTGAATTGTGATGGTTTAAGCATTTATCCACACAGGGTAAAAAAGTGTCAAGTTATTTGTCTGTTACTGCGGACTCTGTAGTTAGACATTTCTTCTGAAAAATAGAAGCCCTGATTTAAGGGCCTGACCTCAGCAAGACTAAGCTAAAACTTGTTGGAAAACATCCATGTAAACTTGGACACCAAAATAAAAAGCATGTGTTTGAGTGCAGTTCAAACAGGCATTTCATTGAGCAGCAGAGCAGTGTGAGGACTTGCCTGGGCTCCTGGTTGCATATCTATAAAAAAAAATGTACAATGGTTGGAAAACACCTGGGGATATTACTCCAGTGTAGTGTTTTTGGGGAAGGTCAAAGTTGACCATAACCCGCTGTTAGCTATTTCCCTAAAGGAACTGATGAAAATCTTACAATAACTTGTCTCAGAAAGATAGGGAAATACCAGAACTGATTAATAACAAGTTACAGACAAAAGATATCATGAATTTTGGGGTTATGTTACCACTAACAATTCAACTTACATTAGAGAACCAAATTATCTGAATGAAATTACTTGTATTTCATGTAAATCAAAAAATTGTTTGCTCCTGATAATGCTTCCCTGAGAGATATGTCCCCATTTACAAACTATAGAAAGAAAATCTATTTGTGTGCCCATAATTAGTGTAACAGTATGCTTTATAATGGGTCAATTTTTAAAAAAATTGCCTGGATAAGATCTTCTCTCATATTGTTAGTTATTAGTAAACTGAATCCTACAAATGGTAAATTAACTTAAACTGTACTGTTCTAGATAAGACACTATAACTTGGTATCTCCTTGCAAATTGTATTTCAGCCCTTTTCCTTCTATTTTCATGTCCTATTACCTGTAATCAAAGCTGACCTAGTGCATAAGCTCATTTCTAACAAATGCAATGTTTGTTTAGGCAGTTTTCCCGGTATGATTGTGTGGGTCCCGTTATCTGTAATACTCTGCAGATAAAACACAAATATCATTGTGATATGGCTTATGCAGTATTTCATTCATTCCTGTTTGTGGGCTAACACAACAAATTGCACATTCAACCAATTTTGACCCAGACAGATGTTTGTATAAATAAGCTCTTAGAATGAATGTTTTATTACCAGTACTACAAAAAAACAACACATGGATCTAATATGTATGCAGGACAGTTTACATATTACTGATATATTTGTGGTTTACAGAAGAAGCTGGGTTTCTTAGCAATGCATTCATGTGTTTATATATATGCTTTCTAGCAAGCGTGGTGAAGATTCATCAGAGGAATAAATATTGGCTGCTATAATGTCTAATTGTTAATTATTGTGTCTGCTTTCAATTAAGTTGCTATGCTTGCAAATGTGTTGATAGTTTGTATTTTGTTGTCTGGCCAACGTAATATTTGTCCACTTAGCACCTGGTATTTTGCCCAGATTTGCAGATTTTTTGAAAAGCTATCAAAGTTTCCCCAGGGTAACACAATGGTACAAATACAATACTGCATTTATGACAGGGAAAGATATTCAGTTATATTTTAATTGCATAAATATGGTAGTGATTTTCCCACTGAAAGAAGAAGGTTATAAACAAAGGCAATAACCATTTAAATGGCAACCAAAGTGTTACAGAAATGTAAAATGATTTACCTCTCGATGAGAAGGCTAGTACGTTTCTGGCCCTACTGTGCTGGAGCTTGTTAGCTGCACATAGAATTTTCATCATAGGGGAAGGTGTGCCCTGGAAAAAGATGGCTGGTCTCCGTGGCTTTGTACAGATTATTCTTTTGTTTGAGAAGTCTCATTTAATGATGGGCCTTCATATCTACAAAGTTGGGCCTGTCTTCTTATTCACTGCTGGATATGAGGATTGTCCGTATTTGTTTTTTCTTATGATGGTCCTATTCGATGTGTCGCCCATTGTCAAGTATTGGGCTGCCTCCCTGGAGAGGTCCATAGTGTCAATTCAATTGGGGTCTGAAAGTCAAAATTCATTTGTTCCCAAAAGCTTCTCATCATTTTAAATAAGCATAGCAGAACCGTAATCGCCATTTCTTATAATGTTCTCCTTCTAAAGGGCCCTGTGATGTATATGTAACACATGAAATAAGTTGTACCAGGGCATTGTTGTGTTCTTTTGGTTCCTCTCATCTCAGTTGACACTTTTGGCAGTTTTCCATGTTGATCAAAGTCGGTTTAATATATTCGGCCCATTACAACTGAAAGTATGCCAGGGGCCCTGAGATACTCCTTGAACCTTCTAACAATATAACACCATGCTTACTTTTTTAACTTCTTTTACAGATGGTGGAATGAGAGTCTGTCTTATAAGGAGCAAGCCATTCTATTGTGTTAGTTTCTCTGATTAAAAACGGTTTCCAGCATGGTTTTTTTTTTAGTATATAACGTGCTCTTCAGAGGTGATATAAGGCTGTAAAGCACCTAATGGTACTATCTTTTCTTCCAACAAACTTCTGAAGAGTTGAAATCCCATCTTTTTGTTGGAGAGCAAAGGGGTTTTTTTCAGTTGTTTTTTTTTTTAAATAAAAGTAATTTGCATTTCTAAGGCTTGGAAAGTGTATGTAAGGTACTGTTTTTAAAAACATAAAATGTTTAGATTAAAAGACTGTTGTGATTTTATAACTTATGACATCCAAAAAATGTATGCTCAAGTAGGTAGGACATTCAAATGGACAGGAGAGCACCAACCCACACAAATTATTCAAGGCATAGTAGATGCTTGTATTTTGCTCCATTACTGTTATTAGATAAGCAAGAGAGAAAGAGATTATTTGTAAAATTACACTGCTCCCTATGGATGCTGTCATCCATCATCACAATGAATGGAGGTCACCCAAGGAGGACTATGGAGACAGATTGATTGATTCTCTTGGATTCAAGCTAAATAATTCCACACCTCTATGGGCAAGTCAGACCTCCCTTCCAGCTGCCTATTTCTTCAGTATGTTCTTCTCTATAGACCTTTAAATTTGATCAATCTGGTAAGTTTTTATTTGCCAGTGAAGGACACCAACTGTAATTGGTGAACAATAAAACAAAGTGGCTGGAACAATCATTATAAAACTAAGGAATCCTGTTATACTTGCAGTTTCCATCAGATTTAATTCTTCCACTAAATAACAACCATTTTTTAGAATTAATATCTATAGATTAGGAGTCTATAAAGCTCTGTACATTGTGTCAGGAAATAGCTTGAAAGTAAATAAAAAGATAAAAAATGATGAGGAAAATGTTAAACTTTTCCTAATAGACACTGAAAAAGGTACAGTTGTGGCAACTTAATAAATCCCTTTCTAAGAATGGCATTAGCATAATTATGTGTACGAGATGCATTGATGAATTTAGCCCAGTCTGTAATCTTTTTCTGTATTATTTTAGCTGTAAATCGAATAATAATAAGGCTTAGTCCAGACGGGGAGATTCGAGGGCGATCCGTCGCCTGGCGACTTCTCGCCGCGACGGATCGCCCCCGAATAGCTGTGGACACGCGACGGCACTTTTAAGCCTCGCCGATGAATAGCTATTCGGGGAGATTCGGGGGCGATCCGTGGCAGCGAGAAGCCACCAGGCGACGGATCGCCCCCGAATCTCCCCGTCTGGACTAGCCCTAATAAGAATAGAATGATAAATGTATACATCTTTCCAGGGACTTACAATTATAGGTTCTTTTCTGGTTCAAACCATGACCTGGCACTCCAGCACATTCAGCCTACAATAAATAACTCTCTACAAGCAATTTAGAAACAACAATAGTGTCAAAGGCAACTTCCCCAAAAATCCCCAAATCTGTCCCTTTATGTTGAATGAAGAATAAAGTATCAGCTAACCATATTGTTTAATGTATTTCATGATTGTATTAAAGACTGTGTTCCTTGATTTGCCAAGATTGTACACTGTGGGGCCGATTTAGTAAATTCACGTGAATAGATCGAAATTCGATCGAATTCGATCGAATAACGATTGTAGGATTAATTCGATTGTTGAATATGCAAATTTGGCTTATTCGATCATCGAATAGCGAACGATCGAATGATAGAATATTCGATCAGCGAAGGATTTAAAATTTTAAATTTATTCGACTGCCTACTTCCCCAGATTGAACCTACCGAATTGTAATAGAAGCCTATGGGAACCCTCCCATAGGCTTCTGATGCTAAGTCCTGATCGAATAGGATTTGTACGATCGAAGTCTTCGATCGTTCGAATCATACGAATCATACGAATCATTCGAATCATCGAATAATTAATTCGAATCATCGAACGATCGTTATTCGATCGTTATTCGATCGTCGAATGATCGAATAAAAGGGCAGCCTAAAACTATTCAATTAGCATTCGAAAATCGAATGCTAATCGAATATCGAGGAAAAGCGAATATTTATTGGGGAATAATAGTAAATTTGCCCCCATGTGTCTGTTCTAAATCAGACTGATTTATCAAAAATGGAAGCATTTTTTAATTTCTTTCACATTTCAAAAAAAATAAAGAAAAAAAAAACTTCTTAAACTCAGATGTACACTCGTTTATTACAAGCCCTGAGAAAAAACAACTCTTCAAATTTATCCGAAATAATGAAATTGAAAAATTGCTTTAATTTTTAAATTACAGCTTCTTTTGACTTCTAGCTGAGCTCACTATCTTTTAGATAATTGTCTATTTGAATTATCAGGGGGTTTTGCATTTAATTTCAATTATAATTTCAAAATTTGATTCACAGTAAAAACTTTGAATGTTGATCAAGTGGCCCTATAGTTTATACTGAGCATATAGTTTTTTCTTGCATATGTGTTATCATAATTATTATAGAATTTTATGAAGTAGAAAGCACAGGGCAGGAACATTTCAAAAATTCTGAAATCTATTCTATGTGTAATGTCAGGTGTACAGTACACAGGATCATAATAATCTCTCTAATGTTTTATTTACCAGTAAGTCCTTGCAGGTGACAAGAGGACACTCATTCTATTTAGAAGAAAGGGGGTTCCCACTAAATATTCTGAAGAGGGTTTTTACAGTGAGAGCTGTGAAGATGTGGAATCCTCTCCCTAAATCAGTCTTACTGGCTGATACATTTCAGTAGCAAGTGAGTGAATGCAGGGTTAGGTAAGATAGCTCGTCAGGATTGATCAGTACAAGTTGATCTAGGGACTGGTCCGATCCTGGAGTCAGGAAGGAATTATCCCTCTCTGAGGCAAATTGGAGAGGCTTCAATTTTTTTTTCCTTCCTCTGGATCGACTAGCGCTTATGCAGGTTTTATATAGACTTAAAAGGTTGAACTTGATGGACTTGTGTCTTTTTTTTAACCTAACTTACAATGTTACTAAGTAAATAACTCATAGCAGCAGGTAGCAATTATTTGTCTGAGATGTGGAAACACATATCTGATTGATTGAACTATATTACCAGACATGGAGAAAACTCAATTTGATATTAAATTACACCTTAAGCTGTAGAAAACCTTGACAAAATTAAAAGACTACACTTCTGTAATAAGAAGAAACAGGTATAAATAAGTTCTCAAATTAGAATTGAAACATCCATGTACAGTACAGAACTGCTGCATACATAGGAGCCTTCACATCTGCAAGTTGTAGGGAACTGGAATGGCTGCCTTGAGCTCCATTGGGAAGGTTCATTTTTCTTGATGTCTGCTCTCTTCACCTTCTGTCTTTATACCACAGGCTCGCAATTCCCATGCATCCCCCATCTCTAATTTCCTGTAATAATCCTCTTTTTTTCTGCTCTGTTTCTCTACAAGCTTTTATATGGTTTGTAAAGATCCACACATCTAAGGTATGTTGGTAAAATATTTATATAGATAGAGAGTGCCAGAGTTCAGCTGTAATGAATTATTCTGCAGAGTGGGGGGAAAAAAACTTTATTTGTGTTTTGTGATCAAAGTTAAAATGTTCTTTCTAATTCACAATGTGACATCCTCATCATTTTTTTACAGTGTGATGGCTTTAAAAGGGCTAAAACCAGGAACTTTCCAATTCATATATACTCCTCGATAAAGGCACAGAAATTATTATTGCTATTGTTTTCCCTTCTGCACCTGGTGCAATCATGAACTTTACATGCATGTCTGATCAAAACTAAATCAGTCTCTTATTAATCAGGAACAAATCTGTTAAACAAAGGCATTAAAGATTACTGTATGTTGAAAGGATGTAGAACTATATTGCAGCCCATCTGAATTTTTATTTACCATTGACAATGAACATTATAGTTTCCAGAATGGATAAAACAATTTCCAGAGACCCTTTGCTGCTCTACCATATATCACATTCTGAATGGGTGCGAACATTACGGTTTGACTATTTTTTAAACTTTTTAAATATGGGTTGGAGCAAGGAAATAAAAAAATAATTCCACTATGATACTAACAATACACCAAAGGGTCCACGGAAGATCCAAGGGGACATGGAATATAATTTCATAAGGGAGTAAAATAACTTTTCCTGCCTCGCTGCATACACATTTGGACATGGGTGAAAAATTTGAGGGGGGGCTACAAAGCCTATACAAACAGCAATACATTTTGTACCATGTACTACAGGTATGGGACCTGTTATCCAGAATGCTCAGGACCTGGGATTTTCTAGATAAGATGTATTTGGGATCCCCATATATATCAATTCTACTAAAATAAATCTTTAAACATTTATTAAACCCAATAAGGATTTTAGTGAGAAGCTGATTTTTTGGCAAGTTTTGCTACAAAAATTATGCACATAGACTTCAATGGATGCACCACCAACACATGTCTCCCATAGACTTCAATGCATTTCAGCAAATTTTTTTGCCCATCACTATTAACTATATCTTAGTTGGGATCAAGTACAGGGTACTGTTTTATCATTACAGAGAAAATGGAAATAATTTTTAGATATTTGAATAATTTGATTAAAATGGAGTCTGTGGATGGTGGCCTTCCCATAATTCAGAATAATATCAATAATAAGGAGTTTAGATAAACATGCATACTACCTATTGTCTTCATTCAAATAAATCTATGGTCTACATCTATCAGCTATTGTTATCTTTATAGAGCAGTGTCATTGTATAGAACTCATAAAACAAATACATAATTATAACATCATTTGGGGTTTAACTAGATATCACCATGCTGGAATGATTCCTGAATTTTTGCATTTGAGAAAATGTGTTCAAATATTCAAAAATATGGTATCCCAAAACCCAGAATAAAACCCCCAAGGTCCCAGTTTTGGCTCACCCTTGGCTCCTTCAGGAGGAGCCCTCCACTACTCAGAGGACCCCAGGTTTAATGTGAGAGGACCAAGGGAAGAGTTCTGGGTGGACAAGGGATCCATAACATGTACAGGAAGGATGGGGAACAGGGAGAGCTCAGTCGAGGGTCAAGCTGAGGTTGAAACCAAATCAGACAATGCAGTACAGAATCACGAGTCAGAGAAGTAGTCAAGGTCACAGGCCAGGATCAAAACTAATCGTTAATGCAGTAGAAAGTCGGATTGGAGAGAATGGTCAGGAACAGGCAAAGATTGGTACAGGCAGTGAACAAGCAGTTGTCAGGGACAGGCAAGGGTCAAACAACTGATATCAACTTGAAACATATAGTAACTATATCAGGCATAGACCTACATTGGGCAATGAATCAGTGCAAAGCAGGGGGTTATATAGGCAGCCTAATGACCTCCAACGAAAGAAAAAAGTTTTCCTATGTAGAGAACAGTGCCTAAGGCAATGGAAATTTTTAGAAAAACAATATAGTGTAGTATGCCTACAGGAGAAAGGAGGAAGCTCCTATGAACTTGCACGAGGACCCAAGGGGAAGCTGACACTAATAACCCACGGACTCAGCAGTATTTTACAAACTACATGCAAGTACCATATGGGGAAATTGTGAGTGTACTGATTGCTTTTATCGAATTTTTATATATTAAAATAGTATTACGCTATTTTCTTGCCTTTTTACTCTATTTATATATTGGAATTATGGATACACCTGGACATCAGGAGGGGGAGTGCCGAGAGGAATTTAACCACATGCGATTTACCACTATAGTGGTTTGTAAGTAGGCACTTCAGCTAGCTATTCCGGTGAAGGAGGGAATGCACCTGTGGATTTAACATAGGATTAACCACCTAAAGATACCTATCACAAATCTTCACACCATAGTGAGAGCCTCACCGGCTATACTTAAGGGGAGAGAAGGAAAAATACTCTCATAACCCACATATTCCGTTTGAAGCACGGGGTGTTCCCCTATTCCCTAAGCATACTACACTATATTGTTTTTCTAAAAACTTCCATTGCCTTAGGCACTGTTCTCTACATAGGAAAACTTTTTTCTTTCTTTGGGATTCATACACGCAGTGGGGAGACTGCGGAGAGAGCGGCAGGAATCCTCTGGACCAACATTGTGAATTTGGGACACTTAGAAATAAGTTGTTTTTATTTTCATTTTTGAAGAAGCCTAATGACCTACTCTAATAAATGTAATAAAAAAAACCTGTACCCCCCCAGCCCATGTAGACCCCCACCCTCCTCCCCCAAGCTAACTGCCCTCCCCCTGGAAATGCCCCATACTTTATACTTAACCCATGGCGCAGATTCAGGCAGCGGAGCTGCGTGCAGCCATCTTGCTGGTCGGTAAGATGATCTGCAATTTCCATCCATTTCGGAGCATGATCAGTTGTCGCAAACCAGAAAATTGCTCGTACTGCGCATGTGCTGCCGCGCTAATCTCCCAGTCAGTTTGCCGAAGACCCGCAAGAAGGCTGTGTGGAACTCCGCTGCCTGAATCTGCACAAAGGGCTAAGTATAAAGTATGGGGCATTTCCCCGGGGGTGCAGTTAGGTTGGGGGGAGGAGGGGGGTCTATGTAGGGTGGGGGGTATTCTTCTTTAAGCTGTCTGCTCATATAGAGCAGAGGCAATGCAAACAGCTTGAAAGCACCAGGTCACTCATTCAACTCCAGGCAAAGACATTACTTGAATATTGATTTTTTTTTTTTTTTTTAGATTTTAGAAATGTGACAGTTTGTTAAAAAAAAACTTTTTTGTCAGTCAGGAACTCCTTCTGTACAACCTATGATCTTTCATAAATCTGTCCCTATGTTTTTTCTTGTTGTTCAAGGGGGTTATTTAATAAAATTCGAACTAATTCTTATATTTTTATTAAACCAAGCTCAACCAAACTCCCATCCATGATTTTATCAATAAAATAACTTGAAAAAATCAGGTTGGAATAAAATTAAGATTAAACATAATAGTACAGATTTTTTGGATTGACATCCAAATCTCTTGATTTTTTCAGGTTATTTCCCAAAAACCCCAATTTTTTCAGATTATTGGACAAAATCCCAGGGCAGAACACAATATCTCCCATTGATTTATACATGACCTCGATAGGTTTGAGATGGTGGATTTTCAGATTGTGCAGCTTTGCGGTATAATTAATCTCAAAAAATATTTTTTTTCCTCTAAAGATTTTATCTTTTGTAAAAAAAAAAAGAGGTTTAGTAAATAAATGTGTTTAAAAGTGCAGAAATTACTTTAATTTTATACTTAATCCCACCTACTTGATTCCTGTCACCAATTGTGGGAGGAAGCAAAGGCAGCAAATCAAAATATACAGTATAAGCTCCTCCTTATCTGAAAAACAGAGGCAAAGGAGGTGGGAGGTCATATATACAGAACATATTACTTCTCTGTAAACTAACTCAGCTGCCAGAGTCATAACTAGAGTGAACTGGGCCCCCCTGCAAAAAAATCTTCAGGGGCCCATCCTACCTCCCATTCCCCACCCAGGCTCCACTTACTATCCGCCCTGTGCTGATACACTCTGCTTCCCTGCCTCCGGTAAGACAGCGGCTGGGTAAGGGTGGTTCTTGTTGGCTATAGACCAGGCCCACCTTTTCCTGGGCCCCCATGCAACTGCTTCCTCTGTAGTTACGCCACTGTCAGCTGATCCCCTGTGGATTGGGAGGGAGAAATATTATGGGAATAACAAAACAATTAATCATTATTTCTTAATACTGAAAATAGAAACGATAATATAAATGTTATCTCTGATTAAAGAAAATTGGCAGTACAAGCCTATTTATTTGGTTTATTCTTAACATAGGGGACAAACATATTCAGTTTAAAGTTACACTGACTATTTTTATAGGAAAGCGCTAGTATAACTGTTGAATGCTTTCCCACATGGTCAAATCAGTGCTCTTGTCTGCTAGATACACCTGAAGGCTACAAAAATGGACTAATTATAAACTTGGGTAAAAGTTTTAGACAAAACTAATTTGTGTAAATTATATGATGAGTTTATAAAGGTCTGTAGTATTCTGTAAACTAACTCTGTGCTTTACAGTTTGGCAATTCACCATAATAAAGAGCTAATCAGATGACATATAGAGGCACATGTTAACTTTTACACCAGGCTAACACCTGAAATGACACCATTATTTTACACTGCTGTAGAGTTGGTGTAACCCATTAAAATCAATTCATTGGTTTTACCGCAGCTTTTTCATGCCAACACCTCTTCTAACACAGTCTCATAAAATAATAATGGCTCTATAAACACAGTGTGTATGATTTTACACAGAGGCAATATTTGGTTTATTTTAACACCTTTATAATAATATGTCCAGCATCCAGAGAAGAGAGAAAAAGAAAGGAGGTCTAGAATGTGCCAAGAGAATGGAGGGTGAAAAAGGACTTTAAAACAAAAGATAACTGTTGAAAGCCTATAGGCAGATGACGGACTTTCTTTAATCTTCTGAAAGTCACAAGCAGAGTCGATACCAACTGATAGGTTGGCACTTACGCATTGTACGCTTGCCTGTTATTGGTAAATTAATGAACAATAATAGCCATGTATACTGCTGTTTTATGGCCTGTGGTGGACATTGAATTAGGCAATTGGTCAGAGGCACTAAAATGCTTGAATTCTCCCCATATGCCATTGCTCTAAGGATGATATCTATGGTAGTACTTGTTCTGTATTGCCTACTGACTCACAACACTGTATGCCCTGAGCAGATAAGCGCTGCTCCTCTTCTGCATGCTGTAACACATTACTTACTCAATATCATAAACAAAATCCATGATTCTCTTTTTGCTTAAATACAATGGCCAATATGGAGTGCCAAGAGAATATAAGAGAGAAATGGATATGTTCTAACTAATTTCATCCCAGTAGAAGAAGAAATAAATTATATAAGGATAATGGGGGTCAGCTAATGCTGGTACAACACAGAGTTGTAATAGAAACATGAACCTGCACGACAGAAAAAAATGACATTAAAATAAAATGAATAACAAGGAAGAACATGTATGGGATCCATTATATATAAATGCATTGTCCAGAAAACTCCGAGGCCACCTCCCATAGACTTCATTTTAATCAAATAATATAGAACATAATAGAAATATACAAACATGCATGACAGAAAAAAATGCCATTAAAACAAAATGAATAACAACACAGTACATGTATGGGATCTCTTATCCCATAGACTTCATTTTAATCAAATAATTTTTATAAATGATTTCCTTTTTCTCTGTAACAATAAAACAGTACATTGTACATGATCCCAACTAATATATAATTAACTTACTGATAGCAAAGCAATCCTATTGGGTTTATTATGGAAAGATCTTATCTAGAAAAACCCCAGGTCCCAAGCTTTCTCATACATGTACTCAGTTTAGAATAATGGCTTACTCTCTTGATAAAGGACAAATGCCCAAAACATGTCAAGACAGTATATATTTATATAGATACGGTAAGGGATCACTCATCTGGAAGATCAATATCTAAAGTTATTTTCTATAGTGTCCATTTTGAACAAATGATTAAAAAAAATGTCATGATTTTTTCTTTTTCTCTGTAATAGTAAGTACTTGATAGGTAACTGATCTGCATACAGTATGTGTGTGTGTGTATATATATATATAAATTATATTTGGTTAATTTAATGTTTTTTAGCAGATATTGTGGAAAGCCACAGGTCTAAAGCATTGCAGATAATAACGCCTATACCTGTAAGACTATACTGAATTGTGATTGGAGATGTGCTTGATTTTGGGTCGGCTCTTAGGACCTCACTAGGTTACTTGAATTTGTTCCGACATATCAGTCTTTAAGGGGCAGATTTAATTTTTTCCAAATTCGACAATCTACTATCTACGATCGAATAGGTCCGTTTTGCGATCGAATTTGAACTGTTCGAATCGTTTGATCACATTGTTTGAATTTGAACGATTCAAATGATTTTTTTTTTTAATTCCAGGAAAGCTTCCAGGAGGTCCCCCATCGGCTACAATGGCAATTCGGCAGCTTTAAGATGGCGAAGTGTCGAATTTGAAGTTTTTTAGAGAGACAGTACTTCAGAATTCTAATTTTCAAATTGTCAAATTTTTTCAATTTAAATCAAATATTGGGCTATTCGATAGTCGAAGTAGACCAAAATTACTTCGAATTATATTCGAAAATTCACTTCAAGCTTTAATAAATGTGCCCCTAACTGTTCCTTGGTGACAGACTATTGCACACTTTTTGTAAGCTTTCACCATATAGTAATCTATATGAACATATGAGACCACATACACAAAAATAATTATAAGTACCATGTACAGTATGTCAAACTCTTTCCTAGACACTCCTTTGTTAAGCATTCTATATATATAATTGCATTTAAATAACTACAAAAAATGGGAAATTGTATCCAACTTCAGAAATCAATAGATGTGATTGCTCAACTGTTCCAATTTTGCATGGAACCAGTGACTGGAACTAAATTCACACACATTATCCAAAAAGCATGAAAAACAGAAAGTCTGTCTACCATAGACTTTATGTTATCTAAACAGTACTTGTACTTGATCCAAACTAATCCTCATTGGAAGCAAAATCAGCCTACTGGGTTTATTTAAAGGGATTCTGTCATGCTTTTTATGATGTCGTTTTTACGTATTTCTAAATTACATTGTTTACCCTGCAAATAGTTCACTCTACAATATAAAATTTAATACTGAACCTGCAAGTGTATTTTTCTTAGTTGTAATATTGGTGTGTAGGCAGCCATCTCAGGCCATTTTGCCTGGTCATGTGTTTTCATAAAGAGCAAGTGCTGCACTATGGAACTGTTTTCTGGCAGACTATTTTTTCTCCTACTCAGTGTAACTGAATGTGTCGTAGTGGGACCTGAATTTTACTATTCAGTGCTGTGCTTAGATCTACCAGGCATCTTGTGTTATCTGGTAACCTTCCTATTGTTCTGTTGCTAGGATGACTGGGGGAAGCTGGGTAACTGACAATATGTCTAGGCCCTTGTCATATATTAAAATTAAATACAATAAAATCTGTTTGCTCTTTTGAGAAATGGATTTCAGAGTAGAATTCTGCTGGAGCAGCACTACTAACTGTTGTATTTTGATTTTTTTTCCCATGACAGTATCCCTTTCATGTTTACATAATTTTTTCAGTAGACTAAAGGTATACAGATATGGATTACAGATCTGTTATCTGGAAAGCCCTAGGTCCTACCTGAGCCTTCTGGATAACAGGTCCCATACATGTATAAAATGTAGATTTGAATAAAGCCTTACAGAAATACAACCTTATACTATAGGTTCTTGATAGTCAAAATCATGAGGAAACTACTGGAAGACATCACAAATGCAGTAAAACTTCTGTAATCCAAAACCAACTTGATAAAAAGTCATTTTAAGCACAGAGGTAACTGAGGATGCTGGGTATTGTAGTTCACCCAAATGAAGACCAAGAGCTGGTTCTCTTAACTTTGATGTGGCCACCAAGTTGCTGTGCTGTGACTAGCTGTGCTCCCATGTTGTGCTCAGCTATAATTTCTGCTGTAGTTTTAACAACTCCACTTTGAGGAATAATTGTCCCTGACAAGAGGGTGAATGGCTGGCAGTGAGTTGATAAGCATTACGTACAGATGACAGAAGTCAGCACTGTATTACTAACACTGTGACATATTGGATTACCGCTGTGAATATAATAAAAGAGAGACGAAACTCTTTGGCAGCTCAAAGACAAGACAATTCTTAACTCGCTAGTGCTACTATAATCTTTCTTGTTACTGCCACTGATAACAGGGGTGCATTTAGCTGCTTTCCACTGGAGCTGCTGTCCACTTAACACGTTCCTGGCTGGACAAACAGGATGAAACGCCACTGATAATCATGTGTCAAGCTACTTTTTCTGCATTATCTGCCCCAGCTTCATTCTCAGAAAGATAGGCTCCAAAGGGAAAGGCTTTGAACTTGCCATGGGAAAACAAAGTTTGGACTTTGACAAAGACATCTCATCTAGCTACACCTTTTCTGCTGCATTAGAGACACTAAACCACAACAATACGCACACACTCTTGACACAAGAGATACACTCATAATCCTTAAAATCACAGAAGTAAATATTTCTCAGGCTGATAAAAATACTGGATACTCTCCAGGAGCTTGTTCCTTTAACAATATAATACTTATGAAGTATTTCTTGAGCTAGTTGTGCAGAAATTTAGAATGTGCTAATATATAACGAGGGCTTGGAGACCTATCTTACTACACCTGCAGACTGGATTCTCCCTCCATGTGGCTTATCAAATAATATGCTTTTGGCCCATAAAAGTGGAACCAGCTACAGTATATACAGTAAATACACACACACAGTAGAGGCAATCTATTTTGACCCCAGATGCACTTCATTTACTTAAAGAGATACGGACACCTGAAATTAAACTCTTTTTTATATCTATTATAATATTGGCTTTGAAAGCTACTTCTAACTTTACCATAAAGTATTTGCATGATGCTTTTACATTACCTGTCTGATCCCCCATGTTCCTGTATGAGGGGGCTGCCATATTTGTGCAGCAGGAGTCCGTTAGCATTAGAAACTGTAACTAACAGGCTGAGATGGGACAGTCAGGTTGGCAAAGTCAGAGAGTCAGGCTTAGGAGCTTCAACTAACAATTATATACAAAAACAAACCTCTCAGCAAAAAATGATCAACATGACCTATAGTTAACATTTAATGTACATTCAAAATTTTAAAATTCATTTTTTAGTGTCAGTATCACTTTAATGTACTTAATTCAAAAATCAAGCTGCACTCTGCACTTATCATGGGACGGGAAATCTGGGGCTGGGGACAAAGTGGGGTGTCGACGGGCACAGGGTAGGCCTGTCCTTACCAAGGGGCATAGAAGGGGTATCAGAAGTCTCTTAAATCTTGTTAAATTATATGCCCGATTGGTGCAATCCCCTGCCTGTAATAGAAAGGTGCATTCTGACTGGATGTTCTCAGATGTCTACCCAGGATGCTGCCAGTGGCATAACTAGGGGACTTCGAGCCTCGGTACAAAAACCCTACTTCCCCCCAGTCTCCCCCCCCCCCAACTGGAAGATGTGCAGCATGTTCATTGGTGTGTAGGCAGCCATCTCAGGTCATTTTGTCTGGTCATGTGCTTTCAGAAAGATGGAACTTCTTGTGGCAGGCTATTGTTTCTCTTACTCAATGTAACTGAATGTGTCACAGTGGGACCTGGAATTTACTATTGAGTGAGTGCTGTTCTTAGATCTACCAGGCGGCTGTTATCTTGTGTTAGGGAGCTGTTATCTGGTTACCTTCTCATTGTTCTGTTGTTAGGCTGCTGGGGGGGAAAGGGAGGGGGTGATATCACTCCAACTTGCAGTACAGCAGTACAGCAGTAAAGAGTGACTGAAGTTTATCAGAGCACAAGTAACATGACTGGGGCAGCTGAGAATAAATCTATATTAAATTATATGCTGAATTGGTGCAATTTGCTGTCTGTAATAGAAAAGTGCACTCTGACTGGATGTTCTCAGATGTCTACCCAGGATGCAGCCAGTGGCATAACTACGGGGCTGCGGGCCCTAGTGCAAAAACAATACTCCCCCCCCCCCACTAGAAGATGTGCAGCATGCTTGCACTTCTTTGCAGTGTGTGCTGTGCTTCGGCTGGTGCTTGTGATGACTCCAGAAACTCCAGAAACACATTCTACAGTGATTTTCTTCACTAGTCTTACTAGCATGCCCAAGGATAACATAATGCTTTAAATTCACTTTCTGCAGTTATCTTACTGGTACGTCTAGGGTTAATGCAATGCTCTAAATCCATTTTATAAACTAATCTTATTCGAATGCCTGGTGTTAATATAGCTCTCATTATAAATATTCTGAATTGATCATACGTGCATGCCTGAAGTTAATGTGATGTTCTGAATCCATGTTATGCAGTGATCTTCTTGGTATGTCTGAAGTAAATGCAACACCCATGCATGTTTTATAATTCTCTTACTGGCCTAACTGGCATTAAGCACTCCTCATTGTAGATAAAGGGAGCAGCAAGAGGCTTTGTATTAGAGAGGACATGGCCTAAAACCGGGACTCCAATATTCACATTAATACTAAAGGTGGCCATACACAGGCCTATAAAAGTTGCCAAAAGACCAAGTTGGCAGCTTATTAGCCCATGTATGGGGCCCTCAGACAGGCTTTACCGATCGATATCTGGCTGAAAGTCGGCTAGATGTTGATCGAACGGGACCTAAAATCCTGTTGCAATCCTAATATCAGACCCGCCCTATCTCCTCTATTGTTATCCGATCGTTGGGCCCTAGGGCCCACAATTGGATCACCCTGATATAGCCCACATATCGGGGAGAGATCTGCTCATTTGGAAACATTGCCAAATGAGTGGATCTCTGTGTGTATGGCCACCTTTACTCTGTTGAGACAGTGCTGTGCTGTTCACTACATGAGATCAGCGTATTTCAGGTCTGCAGACTGCCGAGGCACTTAGTGAAATAAGATGCTGATTAAGAAATTGATAGTGTTAAATTTGTAACCATTGATCTGTCTTGTAAATATGCTGTTTTGTTTAAGGAAAATAAAAAACCCTTCAGAGATTCTCTAGAAACACTCTGAGCTGAGCTGTCAATTCCTATTCTATTTAACAAGTGAGAGTTCCACAGCCACAGCAAGAGCACTGCCTTCCTAAGCACTGGACAAATGGGCCTGTACAAGGGCTCAAATCAATGAAAACTCATTAAGAAGGACGCAGAAGCTGACCATAGCTCCCAAACTAGAACAGTGGCGTGCTTCTAAAGTAACACAGTGTTCCGTACTACAAGGCGCAGACTTTACAGCATCTCGTACCAAATCATTTTCATATCATACAGCAGAAAATTAATGAGAAAAGGATCAAGTCTGCAGCTAAACTTAAAAGCAATAAGACCTTTATATGCTAAAAACGCTTAGTGAATTACTTGCGCCTGGTAAAAAGCCACATGTCATTTTAAAGTCACAATATAAGGACAGGCGAGGCGAGATAACATCAAATATTTTACTGCAGTCACACTGTAAATTATTCTGATTATGACATTCCAG
This sequence comes from Xenopus borealis, assembly GCA_024363595.1. Taxonomy (NCBI): domain Eukaryota; kingdom Metazoa; phylum Chordata; class Amphibia; order Anura; family Pipidae; genus Xenopus; species Xenopus borealis. The sequence continues at coordinate 108,989,184 of CM044435.1, forward strand.
TGGGAATTAGATCAGTTTCCCTGTTCCATCACTTAACATTATTAACACACGCCTCGCTATAAAATTACAGTTTTCTCATAAAAACCATCAACAATTATATCTACGGCTCTGAATCCTCTTTTTTTATAGAGGCGGGAGCCACCTGCTTAATCTGTCCCTCATTTTAGCACTCACAAAAAGTATCTCTCTTAATCTGACATATTGTTGAATCAAAGGCAGCCTAATGCTTATATATCTCTTGGAGTCCATTTAAATGATAATTCACAGTTAGAGGTGACTTCATCTTTGAGTGACTGATTTCTCATTTCAGAAAGTGAATTGCATCTTCTTTTCGTTTAAATACCCCAGTTTTAGTACTGGGAGTTTTATACTTCAATTCCATTGTCTTTTGTCTCCAGGACCTGTACATGGTCTGCTGAAAGGTTGATGATCTAGTTAATATTACACTAGAACATGTGTTTTAACTAAGGATTCAATGTACCATTTGGGTGAAACAAAAATATTTATTGATGGGCAAATTTATTCGGCTACAACAAATTTGCGGTGATTTCCCGCAATTCGCCACAGGCAAATAAATTTGCAAAATGCCGGCGAAATTTTGCCTGGTGAAAATTCGTCGCCGTCTCGTTTTTGATGCGGGCAATGGGCACCGGCGTCCAAAAGCGGATACCCCCATCAAAAACAGGTGCCTGCATCAAAAACGGGATGCATCGGTGCTTCGCAATTCTTGAAATTCGCCAGAAATTCAATGAAGCGAAACGCCGCCAATTCGCCTATCATTAAACATATTCCATAGGGCCCTAGGGGCTGAAATCCCAGTAATTAAAAAGTCTCCAAAACCTTTACCACTGACTCTATACAGGGGCAATCCCAAGCACTTCGCCGACCTTGAATTTGCCGCCCCTCCATGGCGCTAGTGCAGTGCACGCAAGTGCGCGCTCTGCACTAGAAGAGCCAAATTTCAGGGTTGAAATTTTGCTCTTAGTTACTAGGAGCACCATTTTTGCCGCCCCTGGTAACCAGGGTGGGCGCTGCCACCTGAGGCAAGTGCCTCAACTCACCTCATTGGCGGGGCGCCCCTGACTCTATAGGGGGTGCATCTGCAACAATATACCAAAATACTGTATAGTGGAAACATCCACTCCTTCTTTTCAGTATTGCATGTGTAAGAGGGGGCAAGTTTCAGTGTCCACTTACATAGGTTTACCACCTTTCACCCAGACATGGCGTGGTGATCTGCAATCATAACCTGCCCCAGATATCATGAGCACACCGTGGACCCTCACCCACTCCCTGAAGTCATCCCCCTGCCCCTGACATCACCAGGCCCATCCCCTGCTCAGTATGAGTTTTGGAAGGAGGTGACAACCCTAAGCTTACAACTGGGCAGGGGGGAGCATGAGAGGTGTGGGGAGCCCTAATGTGGCAACCCCGTTGAACCCTGGACACCCCAGTCCGAGGCTGGGCATATTCTCAGCTAAGTTACTGGCATCAACAGAGTCACCATTTCTTTTCACCTCTATGACATAAGCAGTTGTGACGTTGTATCTACAACACTTGCCAGTGACTCCACTGATTCCTGCATAGGGAGCAGTCTAAGTCAGAACATGGCCAACCTTAAAAGGATGGTTCACATTTATTTTAACTTTTAGTATATTATAGAATATCATTATCTATTTTGTATGATTTACCTTCTTCTTCTTCTGGATCTTTCCAGCTTCCAAATGGGTTACTGACCACATTTATAAAGCAAATGTTCTGTAAAGCAAAAAATGCTAATGCTATTCTCTCCTATTCATATTCCAATCTATTATTTACATTAGTGTATTTCTGCTGAATAAAACACAAAATATGCAAAAACTACAATAAAAAAAATTAAATCAAATTACAAACTGACTCAGCATATCACTCTCTACAACATAATCAATGTTAACACAAAGGTTAACAGTTCCTTTGATATGCATGTTCTAGTTAAACCTGGATATTCCAGGTAGCTTAAGGTCCCCATAGATGCAAAGCTCTTTCTCTGCCGAACAACCGATCTTAGCAAAGTCCAACTAATCTTTCAAATTATCGTGTGGTTAGTGGGATACAAACGATCATACATCTTACGATTTTTCGTCCGACATCGGTCTGAAGATTGATCGGCCAGGTTAGAAGATCTTTATCGGTCCCCATGCAATCTACCTATGTTTGCAGGACAAGCAGGCTGCGATCCTTCAGTTTTGCTGGCAATATCGCCTGAAATGGTCTTTTTAGTTGATGTACACATCGGACATTTAAAGGATCATTGTCTCACGATAACCATTGGAACTTTCAAAAATCTTTACGTTTATGGCCAGCTTTACTTTTGGATGCATAAGCAATAAACATCAGTTACAGCCTATAATTTCTTTTCTTTTAGTTTGTCAGTGAAGTTACAGTAAACTTAATTAGGAACTTTGAACATATCTATAGATTTCTCTTGGTAAGAAAAAACTACGGTTATTCCATCTTAGAGTGATAGTTTGTAACTTTTTATGCAGTGTCGGACTGGCCCACCAGAATACCAGGAAAACTCCCGGTGGGCCAAGGTATCAGTGGGCCCTCTTGCCACTAAAATTTTGGCCTATTTCATGGCCATTCCCTAATTCCATGAGAACAAAGAGGCTAAATAGATGGAATAATTGATTATAGTATGTAAAGAAAACACACTAGGAGAATAGAGGTTGATTGAGGAGATGAAGAATATTAGTACTGAGAGTGGCCCCCTGGTCTAAGGTTTTATGGTGGGCCCCTGGTCCAAGATTTTTGGGTGGGCCCCTGGTGTCCCAGTCCGACAGTGTTTTTATGTCAAACCATTTAAAAGTCTAAAGGGCATGGTTTATTTATTTTGATCTTTATTTTGTGGCTAGACCTGTTTCGCCTAATGCTGTAATAACAAGTACAATTATCTGGTTGTTGGCTATAGCAACAACATTGAATAATGGATTTTAAAAAAAATGTTCTGCAAAAACAATTAAAACAACTGTTTCGAATGGTCGAATTTTAAAATTCATTGCTTCCAATAAGGATGAATTATATCTTATTTTGGATCAAGTACAAGCTACTATTTTTTCATTGCAGAGAAAAGGGAAATCATTTGGATAAAGTGGAGTCAACCTTTCTATAATGCGGAGCTTTCTGGATAACGGGATTCCAGATAATGGATCCCATACCTGTGCTGTAATAATGCACAGTGCTGCAAACACAAGTATAGATACATACATACATATGTTTGTGCTAAAAAAAAGGCTGTAAAAAAAGAGAGCTTTCAAAGGTAATGGCACATAAATAATCAAAATGATCCTTCTACTTCAGTAGAGTTCTTTCCATTCAAAGTAGGTACATTGAAGGGCTCTACATTGGTTGGTTGCATTGGCACACTTACATGATTAGCAGGTTTTTCTTATCGCTGGGCTCGGATCATTCACCTGTCTGTGGATTTCATTATGCACTTTGCATATGTACATCGATCACAGCTCTCCGTCGTAGCAAAGTCTATCAATCAAAATGTCTACTTCACGTAGATTCAAAGGACAACACAAATTGGTGCCGCATGGGGAAGGGAAAGGGGGGGCCGAGTTAAATTTTTGAAACCGCTTAAATAAATGGCATTTCCTGTAGAAAGGCCATAACGTTTCTCTGCCAGACAGATTTGCCTTACACTAACATAGCAAAAGAGCTTTATAAGGAACTGTGTGCTGCACATAGAAAGTAATTAATTTTATTTTTAGTGTAGAAGCATCTCCTCCAGTGTCTAACCAATATGTATGCCCAGTCTGCATATCTATGACTGGTGCTGATCTACAGCTGATTTGGTAGCTTCTCAAATAAACAACTGCAAGAAAGGAATGGGTTATACACCTATATCCACACTAATAGCTTATATACTTATTAGTTATGGGCAAATATTTTCAGCAGCCTTTGATTCGTGGAGAAATTCTGCAATTTGCCATCTGCAATTTTTTTTTGAAAAACTGCTGAAAACATTTACAGGATAAATATTCAGTTTAGGGTATTTTCATGTTGCAGCCTTGACTGACCCTTACATATATATTAATGAATTCAAATTATTCAATCCTAACCATCTTACTGTTGTGTCTCTTAATTTGATGTTTAACTTCTATGTTTACTAAAAAAAATATTTTAAAGGAAAGCCTGAAAATAATATTGTGTTCAGGGAAAGGCATACCTCAATACAGTTTAGTAGTATAGTCAGTTCACTGAAGAGTTAAGTCATTTAGAAGATCCAAAGCCAATGTTTTCACAAAAGAACTTAATATATATAGAGAACCCAACCTACAACGCATCACTTTGCCTTCAAGACCAAGACTCCGCGCATGCACAGATGATACGGCTAGTGAGTCTCACTGTCACGCATCACCACATACATGCCCACCCTCGATAAAAGTTTCTCCTACATAGACGCTATAGAACGGAGTTTATTTAATATCAGCGCTATTATCAGTATCAATGTCAGTGGTTTTGGATTCTCTTGTAGCTGTTTAGTTACAGTGTATGGCATACACTCTTATGAGCAGCAGCGCGGGTGGGGAATTTTCTTGCAACTGAACGGATGCAACTGATGACGCAAGTGGTTTACACATGGAGGATGCAAAATGCTTGAGAAGAGGAAAGCTACACAACCATTTTATTGCTTTTAAAAACACAAATAAAGTCTGGAACGAATTCAATGATGAAATACATTAAAAAGGGCTCTCCTTGTCCTGTAAACATTTACTAAACACTATAGGATAGTTTTGCAGTCGATAAAGGAACTGTGTTATTATTACAGAGAAAAACGAAATAATTTTTACAAAAAATTTATCATTTGGATAAAACGGAGTATAAGGGAGACGGCCTTCCTGTGATTCAAACTTTCTGTATAATGGGATTCTGGATCTGGATGAACAGTTCCTGCACTGCTTTCGTCCCCATTACAAATACTTTACTGACAGACTATTCCATAAATGCTTGCACTTCAAGCACCCATAGTTTTAAAGTGAAATTTATTCAACTATGCAAAAAAAAAAGGTTTGAGACCCTCTGGACCAGACAAAAGAAAACATCTCTAGCTGTAACAGCTGTTTCACATCAGCAAATCAATAACGATGTATGTGCCAAAGTGTCTGTGCTAGCAGTGGAATTCAATGAGCAGTCTGTAAAGGATTTCACTGGGTTTGCCAGTTCCCACCTGGTAAATACGATAGTACGGCAAAAGTCATCTCTGTTCAAATTCCAGTTCTATTGTAATATCTTAGGCATGGGTTCATTGAAGTCTGTGAGGACGGGGGTCTGATCTGCTTTTCTCTTCACTGTGATTGAACTGTGGCACAGAAGTATTAAAGATGAGGGCTTTATCTTTCCTCTGCCCAATTCTGCATTTACCGTTTGGTTATAAATGCTCCCTGCTACTGATGTGACACCGTACTATTCCCTGACCCAGCAGCCACAGGAAGAATGAAATGCTTCCACAGTCTCATTGCTCATGCCTCTGGCAGATCTCCGCTTCTCCTGTCTGCCTGTTGCCTTTTGAACCTGTCACTTAGCCATATCATTGGGACTGAGGAAAGGGGAGGAAGCCAAACGAGAGAAAGAGGAAATCATCTGTTTGCTAATCACCTTTCACGAGCAATGAAATTCTGTCGGCTCAGTTCCAGCTAGGTACAATTTAGAGGGAGAATGAGGGGGCCCATGGTGTCACTCAAGGTGGATATTTATCAGAGATGACAGTTTGCAAATATCTCAATCTTGGACAAGACTGTTTCAGTGACACAAAGGAGTGTTGTAAAATTGGAAGAGTCAGCAGCCAACATTTATTCCATCAAGAGCTATCCAGGCTTCGGAAATCACTTGACAATCATGGATCCGTAAGCTCAAGTGGCCGCATTTAACTCTTTATTAGGCATGTTTGCTAATGGCTCTCCTACATGTTTTGCTTCCCTTACACCAAAACTAGGGGGCCCATTTAATAACATTTGGTTTTCTATTTTTTTTTTATGAATCGTATTTTTTCTCAAAAAAAAAAAATCAGATTTCTGAAGTATAACAACCACAAATATCTCTAAGGGTCCCATTAATTAAACCTTAAATTTTTATGGTCGCTTTTTTAAAGGGGAAAACGTATATTTATTTAAAAAAAAAAAAAAACTTTTAGTGATTTATTATATCCCAAAGCTGCTAAAAATCCAAAAATACACCATCTCAAACCTGTCAAGGTCATGTAGAAGTCAATGGGGCAAATTCACTAAAGGAAGAAGTGACTAACGCCAGTGGAAATTCTCCAGCATGACATCATTAATGAGCGCAGACGCCCCTTCAATATCAAAGTAGAGGTACGCTAGCGTTGCTTCTCACTTTAATGGCAGGCAAATTTTCGCTCTGGCTAAAGAGTGTTACTATGCCAATTCACTAAGATGCGGATTTTACTGAAAGTTACCTCTTTGCCAGACTTGCCTTTGCCACCTCAGACCAGGCGAAGTGCAGTATAGTAGAAAGGAGTTCATCAAAAAATAGTTGAAAGTTTCCCCCCACATTTCCTAACATATGGAACATAAACTATACAGTGGGCACATGTGTAGGGCAATATAACAACTCTATTTTCTTTTATTAAGGTTTCCCGGGCTTGTGTAATGTAATGTATTTGCTGCAACATAAACGTCCATTGAACTTTAACTTCCCGCCGTATGCAAATTAGGTAATGCCAGCGCAACTTCACTCTGCTTGACGAAGTAACGCTATAGCAACTTCGTCAGTGTTTGGCGCCCTGGAGAAAACATTGCACTTTAGTGAATTAACGTTGTCTGAGCGATTTTCCACCTGGTGAAGTGTTTCAATGGCTGCGATGTGAACGCTGGCGGAGTTGCAATTTGCCCCAATGGCTGCTAGTGAATTTGCCCCAATGACTCATGTCCCTGTAGATGTTCCTTGACATTGTGATCCGTACTGATTTTCATCTGTTAATCCAATAAATAGCCCACTAATACAAAACTGCATAAAGTAACATACATAGTAACATAGTAAGTGAGGTTGAAAAAAGACACACGTCCATCAAGTTCAACCTTTTTTTTAACTGCCTAACTGCTAGTTGATCCAGAGGAAGGCAAAAAACCCATCTGAAGCCTCTCCAATTTGCCTCAGAGGGGGAAAAAAATCCTTCCTGACTCCAAAATGGCAATGGGACTAGTCCCTGGATCAACTTGTATAATGAGCTATCTTCCATAACCCTGTATTCCCTCACTTGCTAAAGAGCCATCCAACCCCTTCTTAAAGCTATCTAAAGTAAAAGCTGTAGAGGTGTTATAGAAGTCAATTGAAGCTGCTGATCCTATTTTTTTTTTAGTCTTTGAGATTTTTATAGGTTTTCAATTTTTATTTTCATTATTAATTGTCCTCAAAACTTGAATTTTTTTCATGATAAGAAATATTCTTATTTTTTATTGCATCAATTAGAGTTATTTTAAATTTTTTTTTTACATTTGTACTTTTTATATTTGGATCTTTTAATAACTATAATTAGCATTAGTGGTTTTAGAGAAATATGGGGGAGATGTAATTAAATTTGCAAAGAGCAAAACAATTTGCACAAATAAGAATAAAAATGTGCATTTCGCAATGTAATATTCTTCCTTAAACAGTGATTTTTCATTGCGCATTGCCGACTTTTAAGAAATGATTGAAGGTGTCATCATCTTTTGGAGCAAGCATAACTTTTTCAGTAAAAAGTTTTATTAAATTCACCGCACACTGGCGCAAACTATAAAATTTGCAAACTTTCTTCCACTATTGGAAGTGGTCCCTAAACAGTTTCCAGGTTCGCAGAAGCTATATTAAATTCACACGAAGGGAAATTTATTTGCACAGAGGCATAACTTTTCACATTGCAAATATTTTTCCGTTACTGACTTTTATTACATTACCCCAATTTTATTTATCAACTAATGACAAACGGCTTTGTATTGCAGGCCATCTTGCCGGAAAATAAGAACTGCTTAACATGGTAACCAACTATCACATACACTATGAAATATGGGCATTCTGATCATCATTTAATCCTGATCCAGGATGATATGGTACCAGGGCAAAACACGTCAGCTACTAATTAAACCAAAGGAGATACAGGACCTATTTTTAATTAGTTTGGAATACAAAACCCCTACAGTAATTTTTCTGAGCACTCTAAATGACACAAGTATGTTGCTGAATGAAAAGAAAAAGTGTAGAATCTGTATGTCTATGAAGAAAATGGAAATCATACCAGTGTTGATGCAAGTATACACATACAGGACATTTCTCCTTCAGGAACAACCCAAAGGAAGTCTTTTTTTGTTTTATACCTTTAAGTGCCTATAATAAACCTGCATGAACTCCAGTTAATTAAATTTAATTCTGATTAACAAATACAAGATTTAGCCTTTCCTAGTTTAACATGGTATGGAGCCTGTTATCAGAATGCTCGGGACCTGGGGTTTTCCAGATGAGGGGTATTTCCATTATATTTGAGCCTAAGTCTACTAAAATAACATTTAATCATGAATTAAACCTAATAGGATTGTTTTGCATTGAATAAGGATTAATTATATCTTAGTTGGGATTAAGTACAAGGTAATATTTTATTATTATCGAGAAAAAGAATATCATTTTAATTATTTGAATAAAATGGGCTCTATGGTAAATGGCCTTTTTGTAATTCAGAGCATTTTGGATAATTGGTCTCCGGATAATGGATCTGTTTTTTAATGTTGGCTCATTCTTCAATTAATAGGCTTCATTTTTATAAGCTTTTTAAACTATTTTCAAACCAGCAAGTCAAATTCCAATACATACGGGCATTAGAAGATTCACAGGGTTAGACTAGTACCCCCAATATGTAATAGGCACTAGGTTTGCCCAGGAGCAGTAACCCACAACAACCAATAAGATGTTTTCTTTTAAACAGGTGTACCTACCTGCTGATTGGTTGATATGGGTACATGGGCCTGTACATGAAGCAAAATTAAAACCACCCATGTGTGTCCCCTCCCTATGTCACTAGTGATCCCAGTATGCACCGCAAAGCAATATGGTTGATGACTATGTCCCAATCTGCTGCCAGCTGGTCAGCTATTCAGTTTTCACATATATTCTGACTTTCACTGTTATATTTCCAACTGATCTCATGGTCTCCCTAGATACATGTTCATAACCAAAAGTTTGTTGAGAAATCAGTTATGGGTTATTTGTTAAAGACAACTCTCCAGGCTAGGCAACATTAGCTATTCTGACATGTTTGCCCTTGTGTCAAACACTTGGGGTTTTTATAGTGCCATTTTTTTAACAACTACCCTTAGCCTTCAATTACTATCAGACAAGAAGAATTCATAAAGACAGCGCTGTTTGCATAGCTTGTAAAAGCTTCAAGCTCACTCTCTCAAGTAGAACAGTGGATTTACTTTGCTACACAAGCTCTGAATATTTATTTAATGGGGACCATGTGTGTGTATACAAGATATAATGAGAAAGAACAATGTTTTGATTAGTGTTCAATAATTGCAGTTAGATATATGTAGTTAAAGGAATTGAGTCCCAGCACACACACACAGGAATTTGTAAGAATGTTAAGGTAATTCTGCTGAAACGTTAACCCAGCAACTCCCTTTCTCATCAAAGGTAGTTTTTCCTTAAATTGATACTACAGCTCAGCACTAGGAACCTTTTCTGAGCACTGAACTGCTCAGCAAAGATTCTAACTCAAATTTTTGTAGATTTTTTTTTTGTTATTTCTTTACATTATAAAATAACAATATCAATGAATTCTGAAGCAATGACAATGACTGGTTCCAGTTACAATGATGTTACATAGAAACAAGATAAATGGCTTCACCCTTGTGCCACCATACTGCCTGTTAGTGGTGATATCAACTATTTTATCTGATAACCAAAGTGTATGTCAGTTGAGATGTTTATATTTTAGAGCACAAGGCTTGGTCTTCCCTAGGTGATACATTGGATGAGGCCAACCTTCATTTTCACTTTGTTAAACACCTCCAGAGAATTGTGTGGGATTTTATTAAGGTTTCCCTGAGATTAGTAAGAATAACACTCTCAATCTATAAAACAGTGCTTCAGTGCCTTTCATTGGGTGAAGAAATCACATTAGGCTGTATACGTTTTCAACCTAAATGTGCAAAGCATTTCAATGTATGGACTGTGGCACAACTGGAGAGGTGCAGGAGCTTTACAGATATTATGGGGAGCATTTCTGAAGCATACAGTATTTATTTTAAGATCATAAGGTTCATATTAGGGATGCACCAAATCCAGGATTTGGTTCAGGATTTGGCCAATATTTGGCCTTTTTCAGCAGGATTCGGTTGAATCCTTGTGTCTGGTCTAATTTGCATATGTAAATTAGGGGCGGGGAGGGAAATCACGTGACCTTTCATCACAAAGCAAGGAAGTGAAAACAATGTTCACACTTTTACCTTTTTTTTACCTTTCCCGACTTTAATTTGCATATGCAAATTAGGATTCAGATTCGGTTCAGAATTCGGACAAATCTTTCACAAAGTATTCTGGGATTAGGACAATCCCAAATAGTGGATTCGGTGCATCCCTAGTTCATATAACAAGAGTAGTGGCTATAGGCATTAGTTGCAATTTAAGATTTGCAATATGATAAAATACGAAAGGAATCTTCTAAACAAGCCATCGTATGTATATATATATATATATATATATATATATATATAAATATATAAACATAAGCCAAAGGTGATGGCACTCACAGGATTTAAGCAAAGAAGCAAAAAATTATAAAAAAAGGAAGTTTATTGATCCAACGTTTCGGTCCCACACAAGGACCTTTGTCAAGCTTGTGTGGGACCAAAACGTTGGATCAATAAACTTCCTTTTTTTAAATTTTTTGCTTCTTTGCTTAAATCCTTTGGCTTATGTTTGTATCTCGCTTGCATGGGCACCCAGGTATCAACCAAGCTCAGTGCGTGCAGCCTACATCGGCAGTTTTAATATATATATATATATATATATATATATATATATATAATCGGTAAGAGGTGATGGCACTCACAGGATTTTTTAAGGACAAAACAAAATAGTAAAAATAAAAAAAGTTTATTGATCTGACGTTTCGGTCCCACACAAGGACCTTTCTCAAGGTTTCCTTTCCCTTGCGGCTTAACGGAACAAAACGGAAAGCAGGGCCTCCAATAAGGATTCATTATATCTTAGTCTGGATCAAGTACAAGCTACTGTTTTATTATTACAGAGAAATCATATTATAAAAAACAGGAATTATTTGATTAAAGTGGAGTATATATGGCATGCACCGTATACTCACCAAACTACATGACACTTTTATGTAATAGTAGATTTCATAAAGCATTGGGTATCTGCTGAGAAAACGAGAGCCTCCAGTAGGGGTCAACAGCAGACTCATAATGGAGTGTTTGCAGGATAGATGGGTCCAGTAATGCCCAGGTTCCATAAACTGGTTTGTACTACTTAAACCAAAATGTTCAGCTTCACATTAAAAGAAAATAATTATCAGAGCTGCCCACCCCCCCCAAAAAAGCACAAAATATCAAAACAAACATAGTCTCAGTATACAGCAGAAAATGCCTATGGGGCTGCTGTATTTTTGCTGGTGCAGCTCTTTTAAAAGAACAGGTAGACATAATTTCTAAATGTGGTTGCTTTTTCTCTCTTTACCAGATCATTCCTATGCAATGTGAGCTCCCCGCAGAGCTCTGCTAAATGAGACACACATGGGGGAGTAGGTTTTAATAAAAGGGAAAGCTTTGGAATTTATTCGTTTTCCTCACTGTGCTGGGATATATTCTTTTTCTTTTTTTTTCACAGAAACATCTGTGCAGCTCCTGAGTGAGACAGGCTTGTGCCATAGAAAAGCCTTAGCCTTTGAGCGCAAACCTGTTGAAATATTATCAGAAGGCACAATTAAGGTTGAAACACATGAAGTAACCCAGCTTTCTCAGGCAGAGCGCCAAAGTTTACACACCTGTGAGCCATATGGGATTCCAAAGGGCTTTCTTTATTTAACATTTACATTGTAGCTTTAAATGTACTAATATTTTAATCCGTAAAATGACCCAGTATTGTGCATATTACAGAGCTATTAAATATACAATGTTGCATATTTGACTGTATATTTTATTCTGGTGGAGACTTATGTCTTTGGATAATCATTTGCCTAAACCTCTGCATACCAGTGCTGAGATCCATAAAACCTGCAAAATATGCAATATAATAATTACAAGCTGAATGTATCAACTAAGAGCCAAGATACGGAAGATACAAATACAATAAGTGGTTGCATTTATTAAAATTGTCCTTTATTCTTTTAACTACCACATTGCACCTCAATACCATAGTATGTTTATAAGAAGAGATTACATTTTACGCATGTTATTTTACACCAATTAATATGGCACTGGCAGCTATTTTTACCAATAGCACATTCATTTTTATTGCCAACTTTATATTGTGCACTTTTTTTGTCGATATCTAAGGTATTTTTAAGAAAATGTCAAAGAAAATGTTCTAACCCGTTTTTTTCCCATGACTGCAGAACATTTTTTGATAAAATGAAGAAAGCATGACATTTCAACACAAACTTTTTGCCGCTCTGTAACTAGGCTATTCATCCTGTACTTCAAGAAAAACCAACGAGTCATTAAATTAGGGCATGTTTTTACTTTGGCAGCTTAGAAATAGGGGCCCATAATGCTGCTCTTGATTCTTCACAGTTGGAGGATACTTATTTGAACAAACAAATTCTGATTCAGGCACTAAACACACTAATACAGCAAACATCCTCATCATGCAAATTTGAAGACAATGACAGTGCTATAATTACTGTATATTAACTGAGTAACAGAAGACTTCTTCTTAAAGGAGAACTAAACCCCGTTTAGCCAAAAGTCCCCATTGGCCCCAGCCTTGCCTCCCCCTGCATAGTGTTACCCCTGAATTGCATCACCACTAGAAATACTGACCGCATATCCAGAGTCAGTGCAGCGGAGCTCATCTTCCAGCATTTCTGTATTCTTCAGGCCTTCTTCCTTTTTTCTACAATTTTCATTACTTTCGCTGAATGAGCAGTTGTAATGAACCGGAAGATTGCTCCAACTGCGCATGCTCCAATATGGCGCTCACTTTATGAAGAATACCAAAGCGCCAAAGATGGCACCCATGAGCTCCACTGCTCTGACTCTGCATTTGCAGTCAGTATTTCTAGAGAAGACACAATTTAGGGGTAATTTTGTGCAGGGGTGGCAGTGAGGGGGGCCAGCAGAGGGGGGCAGTGGGGACTTTTGGCTAATGGAGGGTCTAGCTCTCCTTTAATGTAAAGAAGTCTATTTGGCAGAAAGCATGTGCTTCCTAAAGGTTTCCCTGTGATTGGGTAGGTTCACTTCATAAAGTCAAATAAGGGATAATAGACTGAAAAAATGCACCTCTAAAAAAACATGGGCAGATTTTCTCAGAATAGAGCAATATGAATCAGTAGAATAGTTCATCATGTATAGAAAATATGCATCCACAAGGTTTAATGCCAATGGATGGTCATGATTCAGACATAATGGGGTATATTTATCAAAGAGTGAAGTTAAGAGTGAAGGTCCGCCACTAGACTGAAATTCTGCCACTCTCCATTCCTTTGTATGGGATTTTTAAAGGAGTATTTATCAAAGGTTGAACTTTCACTTCACCCATTGATGAATACGCCTTTCAAAATCCCATAGAAATGAATGGAAACTCTAGTGGCGGAACTTCGCTTTTTGATAAATTTACCCCAATGAATGCACAGTAGCTACAAATGATAAGGATTTCCTTTATAACTAAAGAAAAGCTTTATGCCAACACTGATATACTGGAGTATATACAGGTGTGGGATGCATTTTCCAGAGAGCTCCGAATTATGGGAAGGCCATCTCCCATACACTCTACTACAATGAATTAAGAATTTTAAATGATCTCCTTTTTCTCTGTAATAATAAAATAGTACCTTGTACTTGATATCTACTAAGATACAGTATTATTAATCCTTATTGGGGGCAGAACAATCTTATTGGGTTTACTTAATGTTTAAAGGTTTGTTTTTTTTAGTAAACTTTCCCTTATCTGGAAAACCCTCAGGTTCTGAGCATTCTGGATAAAAGGTCCCACAGGTATACAATGATATAAGCATATATGTATTTTTACATAACATGTAGTTATTTCCCTGTCTGCTTAAAGGAAATAAACTGATAATAAATTGGGTCTTAAAAGGAATATTTTCCCATGCTGTAAGTACTAGTTGATTAACCATACCCTGCCCCACAATATAAAGCACCACAGTATAATGCATATGCTTTTGAATTCAAAGATCCCCCTGATTAAAAAATTGCCTTTTCCTCCAGCTCTCAATGTGTCCTTGTAATAGACAGTGATAATAATTATATGTGTGCAGACTGCATTGTTTACTGAAGGGGAGCAGAGATTTCAATGCCTTTGATTTCCGTGTTAGTATATTACCTGGATACAGCTACTTCTCAGCTTCAAAGATGCTGAGCATATGAAGTACTTGTATTAAGATACTTACAAAACCCTGAAGGATGATCAATAAGAGGTGTGCGTAGAGAGAGTGCACAGCAACAAATTGGCACGTTTCTTTTCAATTCTGGTACACATAAATGGTGCAATCCATTGGTAAAAGATGTTTAGAGTGACTCTTATTTATGGTGTTTGATTGCAGACATAGTTCATGTGTAATTTTTGTAAAAAGAGGGTACATGAAGACTTCAGACAACAGGTAATATGAAATGCAATGGAATATGCTATCATTGTAAGAGTTGCTATTATGATGAAACACTTGTAAGTCACATAGGCCTTAAGGCAAACCTGAATAAACTCTTAGAAGAAAACAGGAGTTATTTATGTAAGGGTAAGTACATGTGCTGGGGTGCTATGGGCCACCGACATAACTGCCCCTTACATGTGGTTCTATCTACTTGTACTACATCCTGAAAGAAGCTACTACCTAGTTGGAATTAAGGTTCATTGTCTATTTGTATTCAAATAGTGATTTTTACCCTTAACTAATGAGCTTCTATCTATGTGCTTTTAAAAACATCATGCCAATAATATCAGATGTTTTTCCTTTTCCTTGGGTTCCTTAGGTTTTCTTACTCTAAGGGCTGTTTGTACAGCAATAATTTACCTGCTTGGTGCAATGTGAATACCCTAGGGCAGGGATCCCCAAACTTCTGAACCCGTGAGCAACATTCAGGAGTAAAAAGAGTTGTGGAGCAACACTAGCATGAAAAATTTTCTTGGTGTGCCAAATTAGTGCTGTGATTGGCCATTTGGTAGCCCCTATGTGGCTTGTCAACCTACACTGTTTGGCAGTGCACTTGGTTTTTATGCAACTAAAACTTGCCTCTAAGCCAGTAATTCAAAAATAAGCACCTGCTTTGAGGACACTGGGCGCATCATTCAAGCGGTTGGAGAGCAACATGTTGCTCACGAGCTACTGGTTGGGGATCACTGCCCTAAGGAGAATCTGCAATGTAATGCAGTGCTATAATGCTGTAACCTGCAGTTGCGGCTACAACGTCTATAATCAAAATCCTAAATATGTAGAGGGTCAGTACGAGATTTTTGAAATAGATTAATGCTTTGTTTAATTTATACAGAATTGCAAAATTGTGGAATGTTTAAAGAAGAGGTATTGGACACGTGGCCCTGTAGCTAATGTGAAGCACCCAGCAGTTATCCCTTGAGAGCCAATGGAGGTTTGTTTAATAACAGCCAAAGTGGCACAGTTTAAACAAAAAAAAAACCTCCCAGAATGATATATTATCATTGGCAGGTGAGAAATTAAATCACATTGACGAGAAGAATGCCATCACCTCCACAATGAATTCCACAAAATGCTGTGGAGGTTAAACCCATCATTTGTTCTTTACCAGCGAGATGCTTCATAGCAAAATGTTTAAGCAAGATGTCACTTCACATTGGGCTGAAGGCAGGAGGGAACACTGGCCTAATTGAGATCTGGGAGCACTTTGGAAATGCTATTACATGAAACTTAAGAAGCTTAACTAAGTAAAATCAAGACAGCACCTGGTGTTAGCAGATAATTGTGTTATACAAGGGGCACGTTAGACCATCACACTTGGTTAGAACTTGATCTACTTCCACTTAGAGCCTTATCAGCTCCATACAGAGTTGCATTACAGAAATGACCAGTTTGATGGCATTGTCCCTGGGGGGTGAAGTAACATTAACCCAAACATTTTTCACTTTGCTTTCTTTTCTATCAGAGCATTAAATCTTTATGGCTTAGGTTGTTTCTGACTTTTGCTAAGAGTTATTCTAATAGAGACAAATTAGCATGATTCAATGATCTGGAAGGAATAAACAGTGCTTACTTTGTTTGCTCTAATGAATTCCATCCAATGTGTATCTGCTACCTTCTTCCAGACTGATGGCAGAGATATTGTAACTTGTAGCTACATCTGGATTAAAAATACTAGTTCCTCTCAGCAATGTTTAATGGGGTTGCAGTAAAAAGAATGCGTGCATTCACACCTCCAATGCCAAAATTAACCTGTGTTCAGAATTTTAAGTATGTCTAAAAGCTCTTTTGCTTTTATGGCCATTGAAGCTTTATACCAACAAAGAACAGAACACCGACAGATACATTGCAGAGATTAAGCCACGGAATTAGCAGTCAATACTCACTTGAAGAAAATACTTTTATGTTCCTGATTTTAGGAAATTTAATTTAATCGCAAAGGAATAAATTGTCTCCAGACATTTACACAAACATAATGTGGTTTTATTTGTTGTATTAGCTCATTATTTAGGTGACAAGAGAGAAGTAGGTTAAGCAATAGAACCAAACACTCAGGGGCAGATTTATCAAATTCGTATGAAGGATTTGAAATTCGAAAAATTTTGATTGGTCGAATTTTCGAATATGCAAATTAGCTCAAGTCAACCATGAATTTGACAAATTCGATCGTATTGAATGGATCGAATATATCGATTAAAAATCTATTCGACTATTCGATCATTCGATGGTCGAAGAGCTTGCCCTCTAAAATTAAATTTGACTGCCTACTTGCCAGATTAAAGCTACCGAATTGTAATAGAAGCTTATGAGAATCCCCCATAGGCTTTTTTTATGTTACCTGTTTGAATAGAAATCCTACGATCGAACGCTTAGATCGTTCAAACTGTACATTTTTTTCAAAAAAATTTTACGGGTTTTTTGTAAAAGCCCTCGAATTGGCGAGGAATGATAAATCTGCCCCTCAGTATTCAGCAGAAGATTTTCAGAGTAAAAAAAGTATGTTACTACTAATATAGATGTAACAGTGGGAAGTTATGAAATTGAAAGTTCTAGTTTGAAGGTTATTTTATTTTGAATGATCTTGTTACAGCATAAGGCTTTTATTGTAAGAAAAAAGAACAGTTGGGACAGACATAATGTTATTATAAGTATGAAACTGGGTCAAGGATCTAAAAAGGCAAGAGGCACTTATTGACCATGAAAAATTACAATTTCAGTGTTTTTTCAGTTTTTTTTAATAAATGTATAAGGGGGTATATAATTAAAATCACAAGCATTTTGTAAAATGGCCTTTTTGCAAATGGTTGGTGCTGATCACAATGTAAAATCATTTGCTGGTGAATATTACATTGCTCATTATCACTAAGCAAAGGTTAGCATTAACACCTGCTCAGGACTTTTGTGAAACATTTTGTTGCAAAAAAACGCTTTTCAATAGCAAAATTCTCCTACATACACTGCGTGTGCTCTCAAAGGCCATTTGTTGCCAAACATTGCGGGGAAGTCTGAAATCAATCAAAGAGGTGAAAAAAAGTTTAAATCTTGGTCACTAATGTTCACAATGGTCTTTGCAAATGTTTTTGCAATGAAACATATTATATCCTCCCAATAGTCTTCAATTTGCAAAACAGACTTATGAAAGTCAACTTTTCTTTTGTTTGTGAAATAGAGCCCAAAAAATAAATGCACTAAATATATACTCCCAAAAGGGCTCTTGTAACGAACAGAAACCTGCAAGATGCCAAAGTTTTTCTTCATTACAAACTTAAGTGGATATTTCCAATCTTTTTTCAGCATGAAACTTTGTGTGATTGGTAAACTCTAACTGAATTTC
Organism: Xenopus borealis; assembly: GCA_024363595.1. Lineage (NCBI taxonomy): Eukaryota > Metazoa > Chordata > Amphibia > Anura > Pipidae > Xenopus > Xenopus borealis. The sequence goes on from CM044435.1 coordinate 109,007,396, forward strand.
ATTAAAGATTGCTTTTAAATGGGTCTTTTTTAAGTGTAATATTAATGAAGCTAAAATATCATTCAAATAACATTGTTATAATTAAAGCTGACTGAATCAGTAAAAAGTCAATTTATTTGTAATGCAAACAAATCACAAGAAAATGTCAACTGGATAATTAAATTGGCAAATCATATGAGTCGTAAAATTCAAATGCACTATAAAGGAATTTGCTCCAATTTCGATTTATTTGGTTTAAATCTATCACATTAAGCACTTAAAAAGTCACCTGGAATCCCGTAACCTCTAAAGATATGAGGTTTGGACCAACTGATGCTCTACAGATTCATTCAAAAGACTTTTTTAATTTTCTACAATGGATTGCTTATAGTTCATTCAAAATTGCTGTGATAATATAACAACCACTAGCATGGTATTATATTAGTATTGACTTCAGAGTTTGCCATTATACAACTCCTAATATCCATCCAAAATACATCTATCAATAATCTATCAAGGTTGGGGTTAGGGTTTGAGAAAGGGGGACATGGGCACCATACAGGTCATTATAGAAAGATAATTGGGGATATTTTTCCCATAGAATAATTAAAAGAACCAGAAGGGACCCCTTTAGGGGGAACTTTCATTTGAGGTGGTCATGGTGGTTGTTTACAGTGAGGCAGCCAGGTTGTGGAATGACCTGTTAGGTGATGTTGCAATGGCAGATTCTATTGATTAACATCATTTTTACATTTAGAATGTGTATTACTCCTTCATTACAATTTTTTTTAAAATTTCAGTCCAAGCCCTTTGTCTATTTTACCAAATTTAAAAGCAATTCTTTTAATGAAATTTTCAAGCAAATTCTTGAATGAAACAGTGCAACTAATGAGCAAAAGGAGGGTCTGCCACTGATATAATTCTTTGTGTGTTTGCAGAATCTTGATGTTATTGACAGAATAAAGAACCATTAGAGATCCATGTCACCCTAACACTATGTCCAGTGCTTTGTAAAAGAGCATCAAAGGACATTTTAATGTCACAGACTTTCCAAGGGAATCTTGAAAGAATATTTGTGATTGGCCAGCCTATGAATGAAAAGGACAACAGGCAAATGTAGAAACAAATGGGATAGCATTTTTCTTCTAATCAAACCCTACTTGAGATTGATTTTTAGGCAAACGTTTATGTCATATGGATTTTCCAGCCCTGGCGACATTTAAAAGTCATAGTGTATTTTTCCCTTATGCTTAAACTGCCTGATATGATGGAATGAGCTGTCTGGGATGACAACACAATGACCTACAAATCCTGCATCTATGGTTGTTGCTTTTATGAAGTCTTTATGAAGCATTAAAATAATAAGTTTCACCCCCTAGTGGTTACCAAATGGATGTTTGACTTGGTCTCCATTGATTACCAACACAGTATCTACTTACTTTCAGTTTTTGATGTGATTATCATAACAATAAGATAAAAAACAATGACCTTTACTAAGATATTTAACACAAAGCATTCAAGTAAAATAATATCTATTATTTCACTGAGACCTCTGTGATATATCATATTTAATTACAAATATATTGTAATTATAGTTTTCATGTACATACTGTAACTTTCAGTGGGGGTTTCATGCAGTACATGTTCCCACCATAATGGTTTCAAATTTACAATCCACACAGGTTCTACTCAGCTTCAAGGAGAGGACATATTTTGGGGGTTTTTATTTGCCTTACTACCTAAATAGGAGCAGATTCACTAAAGGGTGAAGTGGCAGTCGCTAGCGTGAAGTCACTAGAAATCCAGTTTGCAGGGACATCGACAATTCGCTAACAGGTGCAGGCACCAATTCACTAGCGAATGGGATTGTCTATAGCATTCATTTGAACTCTATCACCAGTGTGGATTTTACTAAACGTTACCTCTTTCGCCAGAGTTGACTTCACCATCTCAGACCAGGAGAACTGCTAAAATGAAACTAGATCTTCCTCAATATTATGTCAGTTGCATCATATCCTGTCTGCCAAAAATGCATTGAAGTTTAAAAAACGCTGGCGACTTTTCCTTCTTTTAAGCCTGAAAAATTCTAACAATTTTTTTTTTACTTAACATTTTTTCATAGACATTTTATAACATATGGAACATATGGAACATTCATTTTATAGTGGGCTCATGTGTAGGGTATAATATTAACGCTTTTGTCTTTATTTTTTCAGGTTCCTTGGACATTTGTAATAAAAAGTGGTAACTTCAAACATTTGCACCAACATCTCTAATAAAGACGTCCATACAACTTCAATGTGCCTGCCCTATTGACCTAAGCGTACGAACACAAGCACATCTTTGCTATGAAATGCTCTCACTACCGAAGTAAAACTAGTGAAAAGTCACATATACAAATTAGGGGTGGAAAGGGGAAAACGTTTTACGTCCTTGTTTTGTGCCAAAAAGTCATGTGATTTCCCTCCCTGGCCCTAATTTGCATATGAAAATTAGGATTCGGATTAGGTTCGGCCAGGCAGAAGGATTTTGCCGAATCCGAATCCTGCTGAAAAAGGCCAAATCCCAAACCGAATCCTGGTTTCAGTGCATCCCTACCCTTTAGTGAATCTGACCCATAGTGGCTATGTTTGTGACCCAAATGCCAGAATGTCATATGATAAGATATTACAGACCAGACAGGTTCTTCTCAGCTAAGACAGTCATATAAAGTCATAGTAAGAAGAAAATATCATTTATAATTTTTAAGTTTCCATCCAAAATTCTCCTATCACTTTATTTATGCATCTGGCTCGTGGAAAGGCAGTGAAATCCCATATGGTGTTAGCATATTAGCAGGTAACATCTTTTGGGGGTTCTCTATGCCATGCTACCTATGTAGTGGCTATGCTTGTGTCTTGAAGGCCGGAATGTGATCTGAGGAGAACCCCAGTCTACGTCAGGCACAACATACTGTTTTCATTGAATGGCAGATTTAAACACTTCTCCATAATCTATAAAACCCATACAATGGAACCTAATCTCACCTCTGTATAAACATTGGTTGATTTTCGGTAGCTTTAGTTGTTTGTTGATCACTTACTGAAAATGTAACGGGTGACATCTTTTTAGGGTTATAATCACATACTGCATGGAAGACTCTATTTCTTGATAACCATGTGATTTTGATCTGTTTTCTTCCTTTCCCCAGTGATGTAAAATGTCAAAATGCTGATGTACAGAGACCAGTCAGAGCAGTGTCACTTATCTGAGAACGCATAATAGGCAAGACTACAGTGCAGCAGTGCATGCAAAATGATTCTTTCATGAAAGATCATTACGATTCAGATATGATAAAGATGTCCATTTAAATGAAATCATTATATATAGCTGTAATCAGACTCTCTCAGTTGGGGTTGTGTGTGTATATACCCAAACCCATTTAGCGTTACAGTGACTCACATGCTAGCCAGTGATATGCCATTAAGCACTTCTTCTGTCTGATCTTTAAGTGTTCATTGAGACTTACGGTATGTAATGCTTTCATTGTTCCAGCTATTTAAGCATTTTATCAAGCAGGGTGCATTTTATTTGTAATTGGGCACTTTTTGGAACATTTAAGTGCTTGTAGGGTTGACTATTGCATTGACGATATGCTCAAAGAAAAGTACTTACAATAAATTAGTTTAGCAAAAAGAACACAAAAGCTTAAATCAGCCCGGCACTTTGCACAGTTTGGGAGGTATCAATAAAGAATATTTTAATGTATTTCTAACACTACAAAATATCCTAAATATACCTAAAATTCTTGACATTATATTATGCCATTAATCTACAAGCCCTAGTATCACCTCACAAAAAAGGATTGTAAGTAGTACAGGTAGTACCTGTATTATTGTATTAGTAGGCCTCAGAGGGGCTGGGTGGCTATCTAGCAATGGCCACTTTAACAAACCTATGTTAATTTAACATCATAATACTCCCAAGATTTGCATGCTTGTTTTACAAAGATAATACCCATGACCTTTTGAAATATTCCAGAATGGTGTTTCATATTTGGATACAAAAAGTGTCATGTATCCTCCATATAACAATGACCACACCTAATTAGACCCTGCATTTGTCTTTTACTATTCCACGTTGCTTTTAACACACCAGAGCTTTGTGGAAGGAAGAGTTAAATGTAAAGCAGGGGGCAGCAACAGTAAGTTTATAAATGTCACCAGTAAAGGAAAATGTCCAAACACTAAGTCATTGGGTGACGTTAAAGTTGAGTTATAGTTTTTCTGTATCTCCAGTCAGTGACCTAAGCATACATCATAGCTGTACATTTATAACTGCTTCCCATCCTTCATGAAGTGAACCATCTCATCCCTCACAGCAAAATTAATGACTTGGAGCTGGAAAGCAGTAAAAGTCACCGCTACAATTCTGACACTTTGGTTACTTGTGCCAGTACAAGACAATATGAAATGCTTTATTTTTACAATAGCCTGAATTTTTAAGGAAACTATAGCTTGTGTAAAAGTACAGTAGAAGTACAGTTAACTTTCACTTCTTATTCCATGAACATTAAGCAAAACAAACTGCAGCACTATATATATATATATATATTATTCTGTGCATCAGTAGAAGTTTCCAGCAGACCACTATATGCATGGTTTTGTTCCTAAACCTCCCTTATTACTCACATGGACATCTATCCACACTGATATTGGGATTGAATAGAATGTAGCAGGTCTTGGGAGAAGTACTTCCTAAATAAGACCAGTAGAGCACCTTCTCTCTTTCAGATACACATATTCAATCTAAAAGTCTTAATTGTATCCAAAAATAAACATAGCCTACAAATCAAAGGTTAAAAATATCCTCTAGGAACAAACAACTGGATACTACCAAAAAAGCACTGTTGGATATTGGACAGTACTGCAACCATCATGCACACTCAAACCACCTATAAAGAAATTAGCCGCCTAGTGTGCATAACACCCTCCCACCATGGTGCTTAGAATGGCTAGCCACAGTCTAAATGAATTCCAAAAGGAAAGCTATTCAGTGGTATAACTAACAGTAATAATTTTTGGAAATCCACCTAGAGTATGTAGTATGTAGGCAAAGCCATCCTTATTACTGCATACAAGGAAAGGCTTCATTCAAGAAAGTTGTGCTATCCATGATTTTTCATACTAAATGGAATAGGGATTTTTCTCTGCAAATTATATTACTAATACAGGGATAGGATCTGTTATCCAGAAACATGTTATCTAAAAAGCTCCAAATTCAGGCCATAGATTCCATTTTAATCAAATAATCCAACATTTTAAAAATTATTTCCTTTTTCTCTGTAATAATAACACAGTAGCTTGTACTTGATCCCAACTAAGATATAATGAATCCTTATTGTAAGCAAAACCAGCCTATTGGATTTATGTAATGTTAAATGATTTTTAGTAGACTTAAGGTATGAAGATCCAAATTACAGAAAGATCCCTTCTCCCGAAAACCCAAAAAGTCCCAGGTATTCTGGTTCCATACTTGTAAATATTTTCAAATTTATTGAAAACAAAATACTTTTTCAATAAATTTAGATTTTTCACAAATACTCCTGTTGAATGCAGTATATATATATATATATATATATATATATATATATATATATATATATGCTACTAAGTATTGTCTGCACCCTCAATAATGCTTTGACCTTTACCCACAGCTTCAACCTTCCAGCCTCATAGTATACTTGAGCACGGCTCTAACTATGGAATATTACATAGATTTAAAAATCAGAGAGACTTATTATTGCAAAGGGGATTTATGGGAAGCAGAAATGAGAGTTATTTTTCTGTTTTCCTTAGTTATTTGAAGCAAAGCACAGGTTATCGGAGCAGCGCATGAATAAAAGATTTCTGGTCTGATGTCTGGTAGCGCGCACTCACATCACATCTAACGAGGGGGAAAAAAGACAAATTCAGACAATGTAACTTTTAGTAACAGCGACTGCATGTTAAGCTGAACGCCTTAATCATCGCTCTGACCTTGATTTGTGAACTACAAATGACCTCAGTGGAGACAACATAGACCTTTCCTAGCCTTGGGCTCCCACTTGATTGTATCTCTTCCTCTAGGTTAGTACTACTGCTCTTTTTCAGGGTTAAAATGAAAACCCTAAATACAGAGTAGAAATTCAGTGCTCAATATTCAATCCTTCCCCCCCCCCAAAAAAAAAGCTTGTTATTTCCCTGTTTCTATCATAAATCTATTAATAACAGGCAACATTTTCATTAAACGATGCACTTCTCCAGCTCCGGGACAGGCTTCAGTTTTCTGTGCTGATCATTATAACTGTCCCTTGAGGGCCTCCATAACCACTGTGTCTTCACAACACAGACGAGGCTATCCGTTACTACACACAACATCCACTCTCCCCGCTCCCAAGAGTGAGGAAGACCTACTAACCCACGAGTTTATAAGGTACAAAAGCTAGTTATCAGATTCTTTCCTCCAGGATAAAAGCATCCCCATTCAAAGTTCTCATTCGGGCCTTTGAAGATAAAAGAATTTCCCCAGCTGCCACAAATTGCAGGAAGTCTTCTTTATTGTATTACAATTATCCTTGTTTTTCAAAGTGAGCAAACCTTCCCTAATCTTGTTAAATAATTTTCCTCAGTCTGAGTTGTCATCCTCCTTTGCTTCACATACAGCTGTTTTGTGGCCCTTCATTGTTTTCACTTCAGTGAACAGAGATGTGCTATGATATGTCAGTGCTCTCAAGGGCCAGCCAAGCAGCACTTTTGGAGTTAAAGTATTTCAGATCTTTATATTCCCTCTAACAGATCAACTGAGACTACGCTGAGAAGGCTTAGCCTTTTAATGAAAAAAAAGATTTCATATTTTGATGTTCAGTCACTAGGAATTATCATTGCCTAGTATACAATACACAATGGGGGGCATACAATATTTCCCCTGCTTAGCCCAATACTGAGTATGGCGTGACTGTGCTTGCATTCCGAGTTGCATTGAAAATCACTTCCAACTTTAAAACTAGCAGAATTCTCATATAAAAGCTCTTAACACCCTAGTATGCTTTCTGGCATAGTGTCTGATAACATGTGCTTCATAATTATGGGGGAGCAAATATATATGCATACATATATTACAAATATAAGTTACTCAAACCTACAAGGCACAAAATAATCTATTTTCTCTACTTCCTTCATTGGTTGCACCCTCCTCATTATAAATACAGAAAAAAGTCCCTTAAAGGACAAGGAAAGTTAAACTAATGAAGTAAGCTAGAAATGCTGTACATATGTTGGCTTCTATACCAACCCCAGGCAACCACAGCCCTTTAGCAGTAAAGATCTGTGTCTCCAAAGATGCCCCAGTAGCTCCCCATCTTCTTTTTTTCCTGATTCACTGCACATGCTCTGTGCTGCTGTCACTTATTAAGCTTAGGGACCCACTCACAATATGCAGTACACATAGAATAGAAATTTCACAATATAAGGCTGATTAGTAATTAATATGGATAATTACTACATGGCAGCCCAGAAACCAGTGCAATTCGCCTCAGAATTTAGCATCAGCTAGTATGACAGGCCAACCTTATTTTCTGCTTGATAATTTGCAGTGACCCCTAAGCTTAGATTCTCAACAGCTGCTCAGAGCAGAACACTGAGCATGTGAGTGTCACAGACACTTTCCAAGATGGTGACCCCCTGTGACAAGTTTGAAGTCCTGGATCATTGCTGCTATTGACAAGCTGAAACTTTAGGCTGGTGCAATAAGTTATTTATATAAAATAAGGCATTTTATTCATTTTTAGGGTTTCCTTCTCCTTTAAATCAAGAGAGATGCAAGAACTAATATATATACAGGTATGGAACCTGTTATTTAAAATGCTTGGGACCTGGGGTTTTCTGGAGAAGGGATCTTTCCATAATTTGGATCTTCATGCATTAAGGGGCAAATTTACTATTATTCACCAAAAAATCCCTCAAATCTTTTCGAAATTCGATAAGCATTTGACTATCGAATGCTTATCAAATAGTTTTGGGCAATATTTTCCTTGATATTCGATTACTCGATGAAATTGTACAATCGAATACTGATCGTTCGGTTTCACGAAAAAATCGTACTTTTTCCTTCGAGCGCTCGAAAAATTTGTACGATTCAATGATCGAGGCGTTCGATCATACGAATGGTATTCGAGCAATTCCAATAGGCTTCTATTGCAATCCGGTAGGTTCAATCTGGCGAAGTAGGCAGTCGAATAAAATTTAAAGTTAAAGTTAAAGTCCTTCGATCATCGAATGGTCAAATGATCGAATATCTATTCAATAATTCGAATTTTGCGTATTCGATGATTGAAGTGGCCAAATTTGCATATTCGAGCCTCCGAAAAAATCGATCGAACTTCGCTCCATTCACGTGAATGTGAATGTCAAAAATAATTTATATATTAAATAAACCAATAGGCTGGTCTTGCCTCCAATAAGGATTAATTATGATTTAGCTTGGACCAAGTAAAACGTACAGATATGGGATACATTATCCGGAAACCCAGTATCCAGAAAGCTCTGAATAACATAAAGGCCATCTCCCATAGACTCCATTTTATCCAAATAATCCAAATTTTAAAAATAGATTTTTCATTTTCTCTGTAATAATAAAAAAGTACATTTTACTTGATCCAAACTAAAATATAATTATTCCTTACTTGAAGTAAAACCAGCTTTTTTGGTTTATTTAAGGTTTACGTGAATATCTAGTAGACTTAAGGCACGATGATCCATATTACTGAAAGACCTATTATATATAGGTCCCGAGCATTCTGTATACCAGGTCCCATACCTCTACTGTTTTTATTAAAGAGAAAAAAGGAAATGGTTTTTTAAAAGTTTGGATTATTTGGATAAAATGGAGTCTATGGGAGACTGCCTTCCCATAATTTGGAGCTTTCTGAATAACTGATTCCCGGACATATACAGTATGCAGAAGTAGAAGCAGATCAGATGTCCCTTACACAAAAATATTGTGCAAAACAGTATGCACAAGAAACCTTTCACAGAATTGTGATAGGTACTGCCTTGGCACCAATATACTAATAAACATTTTGGTGATATAATACGTTTTAAACAGTGTGTCCAAATTGCTACTGTCATGATACCATCCTCATTACCTGTAAAAATGACATGGGGCAGTGTCCTGTATAGAGAATATGCCGGCAGTCCTAATTCACACACAGCAAAGGAAGGAGAACCATTCAAGAGTAGGTAATAACACATCCACTTTCAGTCTGTAAAATGAGTTCTCGAACATGTTTTGATTAGTGGCATTGCTTATTCCGGTCAGATCTTGGGATTAATGATGGCTAATTTGCCTTAGGTAGGTGCGACCAGTGCAGTTAAATTTTTACCACCAGCCTTCGATGCCATATGGACTGAAGCAGCTGTTTCAATTACTTTTCGTGCCCAGATGTGTCAGACGAGACACCAGCACGCTCTGCAGGGTATGTGCAGCCGCTCGGCAGATAATTACTTCAGCAGCATGTCAAAGCATGGTGCGGTGTGCTGGAGAAAGGGCTTTTTTCAGGAAGCACAGAAAGCCAGCTGTCACTGTGCCTTACACTGATGTGAGCCTGATAATCAGAAACGGTGTAGGTTCACGTACAGTACGCTCTGCGCATTTCTGAATTCATAGCCGGCGAAAGTTAGGGAATGCTGTATTGCACATTTCACAGCATCCTTCTGTTATTTATTTCCTGGTGCCAATCACATTGACTTGTTCCCTGTTATTTAATATCTGATCCAAGTTTAGTAGTTGTGTAGAAATTAATATTTGCCATACACAGCTTCCTTTTATTTAAATTTTTTAGCAGGCTAGAGAAAGCAGATGTCCCTAGTACTCACCAGTTCCCTATCAGAAATGGCTATGACATGGTGAGAATGGAGGAATGGTTGGTAAGGTGTTTTCTTGAAGTCATCAAATAAACAGGGAAGAGGGTGGAAAAGTTGTTAGAGTAATACCCAGTATGGGTGCAAATATATTTCCCATGTTACAGATGCCTCTAAAGCCAATGGAACCACATGGCTCAGCATAAAGGTCATGTAAAAGCTTGGGCCAAAAACCTGTTGCAACACAATTTTGAATCAACTGAACAATCAGCCAGATTATAGGGCTATTGGTTAGATTGATTTAAAACTAATACCTTCATTAAAGTCATCATAAATGGATCATTGGTGGACTTTATTTAAATTACTTTATATTACAACGCTTATTGTACAGAATTAAATGCCTCATTCTCTGTGAGTGGGTACAGTGGAAACTCAACAGCACATGCATGTCTGCATACACCAAAACACCATTATAAAGAACTAAAGCATCAAGACCAAGTGCTAGCATGCTAAAATGGACACAAAGCTGTGCATGTATTGATACAATTAACCAAAGGTACGTGTGTAAAAACACACTTCTTGAGCTTCTATATAATGCTGCTTTGTCTGCCCTACCTTTTCTGATATATCTTGCACAAGTGTGTCCATTTATGGTGGAAAACCCTGGGACTGGTGTTAATGCCAGACCCATAGTAGGTTGCGTCAATAGTAACCACAGACTTGCACCCAGTGTAACAGCCACTAATGAAGTTCTTTATGTGAGCTCTGGAAATTACAACATCTCCATGCTACCCAAACTTACTCCTGATCACAGAAATCATGTTCACTGGAGTTTCTTTTGACATATTGCATGCTATTGCTGCAGTCTCAACCCCCAATTCCTTCTGGAATTCTGGGGTAAAATATGGTGAAATTAAATGGAAAATTGTACTATGCACCCTGCACCTGGTTAGTAACAGCAATGCTTATTTTCATGCACCTAGCACTTTAACCTTATGCCTGATATTTACCAGGCAGTATGTCAAGGACTCCTTTTGCCAACTGAACACATGCTATTATTTTGTATGCACATTGTTCAATAATAGTGATGGGCGAATTTATTCGGCAGGGGCGAATTCCCGCGATTCGCCGCTGGCGAATAAATTCGCGAAACGGCAGGAAAAATTCCCGCCAAAAATTCGCCGCCAAAAACGAGTCGCGCGAAAACGACGTGACGCGCCCAAAACGACGCGACGTGCGCCGAAAACGACGCGACGTGCGCCGAAAACAACGCGACGCGCGTCAAAAACAACGCGACGCGCGTCAAAAACGACGCGCGACTCGTTTCGAGAATTTTTCGCCAATTCGCGAATTTCTCTGGAAATTCGCAAATTTTTCAGCGAAGCGAAACGCGGCCGTTTCGCCCATCATTATTCAATAAGCCTGAGCTGAGCCCACATAATAGCATGAATGATGCAAATGAAACATGACATTTTTCCCAAGGTGCACCTTGCCCACTTTGAAACATCTAATGCTTTCAGGTGCCCAGCATGGAGAGCAAAATGTTGCTTCTAGCAGAAAATTGCTTGTTGGTTAGCTCAGTTTGCATCTGGCATGTAAGAGGAGGGAAGAGGTATCCTTATGAACACTGGAAGTAAATATTTGAATAGTGGAAGCGTCAGAAATTGCATTCTCTTGCATCATCCAGCACTTACTCGATTATGTGTTTCACCTCTAGTGTGCCTTAATGGGACACCTGACAGTTTCGATTGATGAATGAGTATTCTGGACTGCTTAAAAAGTGATAGTGTTTATGTTAATGTTGTGAAATGACTGCATGAGCCTGCAAATAAAGCACTGTTATACTATGATCATCCTCAGCTATCAAAACACAACAAATTGGCAATGAGATCTCTATTCTACCTCTGTAGCAGCCTGCACCTTTTTTCCCAAACCCTGGTGAGCCTACCATACCTTCACTGCTTGTATCCGTATGTTTGAAAATTACATTATTGCTGCTGACCAAGGGGAGATTTCTGCTGCTAGAAAATGTGCTTTACTTATTTACTGCCTGGGAGCAGAGGGACAATGTATAGTCTATACATTACTGTAGGGACCCATAAGTATAATGGCCCTTATGATACACTGAGCCTGGAGTCAACAAGGCCCCAGAAGTGTTAGGCCCTAAAGGGACAACCCCTTTAGAGAAGTCCGGGATACAGGGACCCCGTGAATGAGGTGAAGCCAGAGTATAGGTTATATCTCTTTATAGCACTTTCTAGTGGAAGTGAGTCAGAGAGGAAAGCTAGCAAGAGCAGCTCAAGCTCCACCAAGGAGGATAGAAGGGAGTAGCTCTCCCCCAGTCTCTACTTTGGCTATAGTGCTACAGTACTGACAAGGGACTTCAGGCAGTGTTCTTAACCCTGATCCACATCTGCTTTAGGGATCCAGTCCACATGAGGTACTGACATCATCGCTAGTTGGTTTCAGTTAAATCAGCCAAAAAGGGGTTACATTACCATTACCCGATGAGACTTATGGAACTGCTCTTACTGCTATAAAGAACTTTTTTGTTCCAAGAGTAAATGTGGTTGCTGAAAGTTATAAATTCCGCCAACGTGGACAACATAATGATGAATCAACAGTACAATTTGTAGCAGCTTTGAGAGAGCTGGTTGTTACCTGTGACTTTGGGGATCTAACAGATGAAATGCTAAGAGACCAAATTGTGGAAAAATAAACTCACCTTGCATTAGAGAGAGACTGCTCCTGGAGCAGGATTTAACCCTTGCAAAGACTATTACAGTTGCTAGCCAAATTGAAACAGCAGTGGCAGAGGCTAAAAATCTCAGGCAGTGAACTGCTGGGAATGTACATATTGTGAATCCCGAAATGTGGCCTAATAATGCACAGTCACAGGCAAATTACAGTCTTAAAGAAAGGGATTTACCGTGCATATATAAAAAATATATATATAAAAAATACTGCTTCAGCTGTGGTTCAACACAAAACACTGCAAATTATGCTACATGTACTGCAAAAGCTGTATAGTGCCGCAAATGCAGAAAGGTGGGACACATGGCTAAAATCTGCTGTAGTTCTGCTAAACATGTTCATAAAGTCACTACTAAAAATGTTACAGTATTAAGTGTGGATAAAGCTAATACATTTATTCCAGACAAGTGTATATGCACAGTCAATGTCAACACTGTTTCTGCTGACAAGGGACACTCCATTAACCTGATGCTTGATGCAAGTTAAGCTGTTTCTATTCTACCGAAGGATATTTTCTTGAAATACTTTGCAAAAGATATGCATGTTGCACCTGCCATGAGACTGGTCAGTTACTTAAAGGATCCAATCCCTGTGCTTTGTTGCTTGCCATTGACTGTACAATTTGAATCAAATACTGCAAAATGTGACTTTTACATTGTAAATAAGGGTACTGCTATACTTGAAAGGGATCTCTTTGCTGAATTAAACCTACAATTAGTTGATGGTCTCATTAATACAGCACCAGTGCCTGTCACACAGCCTGTATCTAAAATTTCCCCACAAAGCAACACTTTACTGGGCTGCGCAAAGAACTTTGTGCACAAAGTTAAGTTGAGACCAGATATAAAACCAGTATGCTAGAAATTGAGGCAATTGCCCTATTCTATAAGGGAGACTGTCTCACAGGAACCAAAGAAACTGGTAGAGCAAGATGTGATTGAAAAACCAGAATCCTCCGAATGGGTTTCACCAATTGTTGTAACAATGAATAAAACTGGAGGTATTCGATTGTGTGTTGATCATCATGAACCTAATAAAACAGTTCTTATGGATAATCATCCCTTGCCACACAAAGAGAAAAAATTATCAGAACTCCGAGGAGTAAACTTCTTTTCCACCCTGGATCTTCAGAGTGCTTATCATCAAGTATTACTGCATGAGGAAGGCAGAGACCTCACTGTATGATGATGGTTTATTCTGCTCAAACATGTACCTTATGGACTGGATTCAACAGAGTTGTTTTCAAAGACTGATGTCTTTTATACTCCATGAAATACCTTGTGTACAATGTTACTTGGATGATATAATTTTCTACGCTCAAACTATGGATCCTCATGACAAGTACCTAGAAAAGTTTCTGAAATGCATTGATTCTGCAGGACTGAAACTGAACCTTTCCAAATGCCACTTCAGACAAACTCATAGTAGAAAAATTCAGCCGCACACCATCAAATGAAGTTTGAAATCAGTCTTTTATTAAAGCCCATAGAAATCCATGAAAATAGGGCAACCTATTCAGACAAACTCAGCTGTCATTTCTGGGTCATATCATTTCACAAGAGGGATTACTGCCTGACCCTGACCAGGTCAACGCTGTAACACAAGCAACTACTCCATCTGATTTTTAGACTGTACAAGCTTTCTTAGGTCTTACTTCAGGGTATTTTAAGTTCATTTCCAACTATGCTTCAGTTGTGGAGCCACTTATAGCACTACTACGTGGAATCTGGTTTGGTCAGATGCTGCTCAACATAGCTTTGAAATTGTGAAATAGTTAATTGTGAACAGTCCAACACTAGCTTTATTTGATCAAGCACCACCCACTATGGTTAATACAGACGCTTCAGACTATGGTGTTGGTGCAGTTGTCACACATGCTGATCATTCAGACAAAACTGTTGCATTTAGATCCAGAACACTTACAGAGACAGAGCGTAAGTATTCAACTGTTGAAAAAGAATCTCTAGCATGTGTTTGGGCAATAGAAAAATGGAGAACCTACCTGTGGGGTAGAGTATTTACCTTATGCACGGATCATAGCCCTTTAACTACACTGCTTACAACAAAGGGACTAGGAAGAGCTGGAATGTGTATAGCTAGATGGTCAGCAACGCTACTGAATATCAACTACAAAATGCAATACAAACCAGGTTTGAAAAATGTTACTGATGATTGTTTGTCATGTTTACCTTTACCTGCAGCTTCTGATACACTGGATGAGGACATAAAAGTTGTAAAATTAACTGATATATTTTCATCTATAGTTACAGCTGCTGATTTTAAGCAAGCTTACCTCACATGTCCAATTCAAGTAAAACTATGGGACATCTTACAAAGCAAATGGTCAAATGCTGAGAAGAAATTAAGCCATGATCTTCAACCTTATTACAGGATTAGACACAAACTGTCCTTAGTAGATGGCTATGTTGTCTGTGGAGCTCATCGCTTACTAGTACCAGAGACCTTGCGAGAAAACTTATACATGTGAGTCATCAAGGAATTGTATATAAAAAACAAGACTGCAAGAACTATACTGGTGGCCTGCAATGGATGTGGTAACTGCCATCCATTCTTGTGTTACATGTTAGAATCATGACAAAACAGCTATCACACATACACCACCACTTCAGCCAGTACCGTTCCCAGATTTGGCAAGGGAAAAACTTGCTATTGATATTGTGGGTCCTTTTGCAGATGCTTCTGTAGCGCTATAGTAACTGGTGTGACTATAATCAGTTATAGCTACCAAATGGTATTAAAACCACGAATGAAACTATTTCTCGCAGCGAGGTGGAGGAAGGATGTAGTTGAACTGTAACCGTGTGCGATAAGCATTTATTCAACAGCAGAGCAATAGGAACAATCACCACAGTGGAGTATATTCAGTTACACAGCATGGATATAAAGCACACAGCATAAGTAGAGATACATACACAGCATAAAGGAGCAAATACTCACAGCACCATACATGGGCTGGATCCCTTCAGGCAAGGGGTCATGTCAGTAGTAGTTGAGCTTTGAATGTGAAGAGATATACACCAGAATTCAGCAGCGGTAACAAGTGGAACCTGAGGGGAAACCCTATCCCTGAGGTCTGTACACTTAGTCCCTATTTCTGGGTTATGAGTACCCGAGGATCTTAATCCTTCTAAGTCACCTGTCGGAGCGTGAGCTGCTCAACTAGCTACCTAGCTATCACTCCTAGAGTGATCTATGACAGAGTATGCTATACTTTACTAGGGCCTCTGCGCCTAGGGATCATGCCCATTCCCTTCCAGCCTGCAAGGTTGGGCTAAAGCAATGAACACTGACCGCATGGTTCCCATGACCTTTATACTTTACACAGTGCCACCTTGTGTACACTGTGAGAACTGCAGGGGTTGCATAAGCACAAAAGGTCCCCATTAGGACCCATTAGGCGTCCAAAATACTAGGGATGTGCCTGTCAGAAATATGTGAGGGTGTCTAATTTTCACATCCCTAGACTTCTATAGGCTGTAGATTTGCTACAACTCTGATATTACAGTAAATGGCCAAAAATTGCATTTGTTTCTCATATAACATCAGCTACAGTAATAACATTTCTGTCTACAATCTTTAGCAGAGAAGGTAATCCAAAGGAGTTCATATCAGACAACAGACCACAATTTGTCTCATCTGAGTTTGAATTCTTTCTGAAAGAGTGAAATATTGTGCATAGAACATCTTCATTGTATTACCCACAAGCAAATGGAGAAATTGAGCAAAATCTTGGAAAGTACTGTTCCTACAAAATTGTCTACTGCTGATATTGTCATACATCAACAAGCCAAATGCAAGGCTTTTACTGGCAGAAAAGTGGAGCAAGAGATATGCGATCTTTAGTCAGAATTAAGAAACCAGAAATACAGAAACAAGGACAATCTACATTTACTACACCACTTGAAGTGAGACGCCAGCGAGGACCATACACATATGAACTGTCTCATGGACGCATATTGAATGCAAGTCTTCTTGCTCCTGTTAAATATGACTTTGGAGAAGCTCCATTTGATGAAGGACATTTTCCTACTCCTGATGCCAACTGCACATTGACTAAGGACTATGTACAGTAATGTGAAGAATGCATAATATTTCTTTAAAATGCATATTGTTTCTTTGTTGTTGTTTATTACATTTACCAAATGCTTTCCAACTATAGGGGGAATATGTGGTGTTTGTGCAAGGCGCCTTTAGGTGGCACTGTGCACATGAGTTATACTGTGTATACACAGTACCTTCTGAATAGCTTAAAAAGTGATAGAGTTTATGTTACTGTTGTGTAATGGCTCCATGAGCCTGCTAATAAAGCACTGTTATACTTTGATCATCCTCAGCTATCAAAACACAACTCTACATCCTACCATTTGCTTCAGTTGCTCCAAAAAATGTCTACAAGTGAGTGTGAATAGGGGAACTCTGCCCTAGCAGGTTATCAATGTAAACATTATGTATGGGCTTCCCTTGTGCCAATAGTATAACAGTTTGTGCTATATAATTACTGTTTAATGAGATAAGCAAGATTGGGAAAAATCATTTAGGACCATCAACAACCTTTGATATATTAATGAACCCACACTCGGTTTATGGCCGTTAACAGATGAACCTACTAATAGCAGTAAACTCACTAGACAATTTGTATTTGAGAATACAAGATTTAACCTGAAACACAACAGCAGAGAAATGTATTGAAAGGCACACTTGCTAAACAACTGCAAAACAGCAGCTTTCCATTGACAATTAGCCAAAACATTATAGTTCCTATATTTTAGTTTTAAAAAATGTTGAAGCAAAACAACCCATGGGTGTCTCATTGACCTCCACCTGTTGATAGCCAGCTATATACCAAGTTTTAAATGAAACATTTTTAAAAATAGATCATACTGTCCAAATGTTACAAGCCATTCTAGCAGTCTGAAAGTGACTATAGGGCATTGCATATCCTTAATGTTTTGTGTTGGCTCTGACACAAGGAACATAACTTGGTCACCCCTGGGCCATTGTCTCATCCAGAGATACAAGATCCAAAAAACTGACAACCTTGAGAGCCGGTGGAGAGGCTAAGGAATGAAAAGGTTCCTATCATAGAGCCCCAAGGGCAGGCCAAGAATTATCTAATGTGTATAAATAGGTTAAAAGGATATCCGCATTCTAGGTTTTGATAAATTTAGTATTGACGGGTTGAACATGGAAAGTAGCCCTGAGCAGACATTTAGATTTAGGGCAGATGTCAACTGAAGAAAACCAAGCTCAAAGCACAGACATATGATTTAATCAGAGAGCCTTGAGGCCACTGAGCAGCAGGATGATAAGAACAGGGAAATTAAAGGGACAATGTCATTAAAAGAAGCTCTTCTTGAAGATGCAAAGTTATCCAGAAAAAAACAAAACAAAATATAATATATTTGCTTAGAGATACACAGTATACTGGTTACAGTACATTAAAAAATAACTGGTATTTATGTCATTCTCTGTGATCGGTTCCTCCAAGCACCCAGTGAACTTGAAGCCAAAGTAAAAGAAAAATAGATTTTAAAACTGCAAAAAAAGTCTCTCTCTCAAATTCCTTTTTCCTTTGTCATTCAACCAGTTATGACCATCTGAATGTTTATACATTAATCTGCTATGGTTATGAGGGGGATAAGGCCAGGTCATATAGTTTCAGTATGAGTTGTTTACTGTTACAGATAGAGTACATATGATTTTAATTCCCAACAGTATCTCATAGATCTGTCTGTGTTGGGCCATGGTACATCATAGTTGATTGTAATGAACATACATGAGTGGTTTTAGAGAGACATGGTACTTAGTCTAGGTTTATGCATTCAGTACATTTCAACAGCCATGCTCCATCTGTGCTGGGTACCAACTTATTGTGATTGTTAGCTGGTGGTCCTTGAAGCGAGGTGTAATTCTGCCAGGAAATTTGGTGGAACTGCATGTAGATCAAAGAAAGCTATGGAATTCCCATTTATAAGCGTCTCTGCAATCTGGAGGTGTTATTAAGATCTGGAAACCAGTACAGTACTTCCTCCATGCAAAAGAAATCCTGCTGGAGCCTCAACTTCTGAGTTGCCTTAGGCAGAGCTGTAATTTGGTCTGGTGCTGAACTAGGCACAGGACCTCCAACCACCCCCTCGATAATTGGCAATTTTATTATATATAGGTATCCACAGGCCACCCACCCACCCCCAAATTCTGACTTTCTAGGAGTGAAAACTGTCCAAAATATTAAGTCTCGGTAGAAATAATGTAGTATAGGACTTGCAATGAGACCCATTAGTGGCATAGGGCAGGCACTTACAGGAGGTCTCACATCCAGTAGGGAAGGCTTTTAAAAGCACAGCTCGGGGTATTTATTCAGAACATTTACAAGGCATTGTGGATTACTTGTACTTAAATTGCATAAAAAACTGAAAAGTGTTTAGCTTCGTTTGATAACAATTGTTTACAAATATTTCATGCTCTTGTGTGGGAACTTTAATAATGTTATTTTCCCCAGATCATGTAATTTCAGCAAGATCTTTTTTATCACTGCAGGCTGTAGCAGCACACTCAGTAATCCCCAATTTTATGGATATTTGTGATTTTTGAGTCTTGAACTTACTGTACAGCTGGATAAGGACTACTCTGTTGCCCTTCACTGTTGGGATGCAGCCTGAGGAGTTAATAAGCCATCCAAATAGCCTCTTCTCTGTGCTGACTCCCCCCTTCTACTTCTTTTTTTATTACATGGATGAATTCAAAGGGGTAATCAGATTGGAGAAGAATTTTCTTCTAAATTAGACCTCTTGTTTGTAAACTGAAAGAGTGCTAATATAGTTCAGACTCAGCTATGCATGGCATATGCACTCTGCCCGCAAGTATTATAACGAGTGGCAGATTAGAGGTCTTTGTTCCAGGCTCTTTGTCTTTCCATGTAAGAGAACCATTCAGTGAAACCCTGTGTTGCTCTCTATATATTGCTATCCATAATGCCAGCATTAGCCTCAAACTGCTAGTTGTACAAGGGCTTTGATGTCAACCTCTCTGTGCCAATGAGAGACCCTCATTGGTGGGTGACTAGCAAGAAATAAGGGCATGTGTGGGAGAGGATGAAAGCATGGACATCTAGGAGAGCATAATATGAACACATTCCTGCCTGTTCTCTGGGCTTTATTCTCCCCAACTGGGCCCTCTGATCATGAAGGTTATGAACCAGTAAAATCTTCAGAAATGACCATTGAAAGGGGTGTCTACATTAAGAATACCACTATTGTTCTATATTTGGTACAGAGAAAATACTCAAAGCAGCTCCAAGTATTTAAGTGGGTGGCAAAAAGGAGGGAGAGTTTTCTGATTTTGTTTCCCACCACATTTATGATAATAAATAGATCTACAAAATTTAACCCTCTGCAACAATGACCAGGATTTCACTTACTGTCCTCTACAATGTACAATTAAACATTGACTATCATTATCCTGTATACAAAAGCTTCTCTTTGTGTACCTTAACAGTTGACTTGCCAGGGCTTCCAGCATTGAGCCCTGAGTCCCATGTACATACACATTTTAATCGTGAAATAATTCAGCATATTTTTTAATTCTATGAATTTTGGTAATTTTGTTTTTGATAAAACAATTGACTAATGAAAATGATTTGCTAGTGTTTTGCAAAACATTTTCTGTAATATTATCATGTTATTACCTGCAAAAAATTAAGGGATTCATCATATGATCTTACATTTCAATAAATTCCCCTATCTGCTTTAAGGATCTAAATTGTATAGAGGGGGTTTATAATGACAGGGTGAATCAGAGGGACAAAATGAAGATGAGAACAAGGGACTGAGACAAGGGGGGGAAATCTTTACTTTGTATGTGATTGGAATGAGTTTCTGTCATCTGTTTCTAATGATCTGTAGGGTAGCAAATTCCTGTAAGAGAAGAGAAGAGATGGCAGTGATTTAAAAGATGCAAAAAAAGTTAGGGGACTGTCCATCAGCTCTCATAGATACACCCAAAAGTTCAGCTTGAAGATTAGTTAAGATGAGATTTGGGTTTAGCATCTACAGTATTTGCTATTCTCAATATTCTTAAAACAATAACTGAATGACTGGTACATCAATAGTATAGTATCTAGAGTGTTGGACTATATGAACTTTTTGTGCTAATTTCACCACCAAAGGCCATTGTTTCAGTGGAGAATGAATTAGAAATAAGTGGTTGCTAAACTAACAGTATATAAGCTCAAACTATATTTAAAAGTGGCAAAAGTTACCTATAGGTAACTTTTCATGTAGAAATAAATATTTTGAAATAAAATTTTTAGTGTCAGTATCCTTTTAATAGATAACTCACACAGACCTTTCACAATTAAAGTCATTTCACGCAAATGCTAATATAATAAAAGGCGCAAATATTGCTCCAGGTCTAGCAATCCATAATAATCAGCAGGTCACAAGCAAGTCTGATTGGTTACTAGACCTGGAGCCTTTTATTACACAACCTCTAAAAGTTTTCATGAAAGATTTAACAAACAAAAAAAAAAAATAGGCCACAAATTAAAAGGCAAAAAGACAAAGTTAATGAAACAGCCTGAAAATAATAAAAAGGATTTACAGAAAATGCAAGGAGAGCTCGGCTATAGGACCCAGTCGATCACGGACAACTGACTAATACTATATACATGTAAGTAGATATGAATTCTATACCATGCTTTTGATGTAACAAATTGTGCTTTTAGCATTCTCATTTATACAGTGCTGTTTCAAAGAGTCGGAATATTCCTTTGTTGTGAATTTAAACATTTCTGCTGCAATTTATAGATGACCCTTCCAGTTAGGGGGATTAGAGCCTTTCCATGCTTTTGAATTCCATCACCAACGTACATGAAAATTGATGACAAATCTAGATTTGCCTGTTATTAAATATCATTAGCTCTTGGAATATGTACCATTCAATTTGCTTGCGTTCTAAAGAGCAAAAGGCATTTCTAGTTGTGAAAGGGTGAATAATCTAAAAAGCATCCAGAAAAGCCCTATATTTTCAAGCAGTGCTGTCAGTCAAACTCATCCCTATTCTTTTAATGCTTTCTATGTAACAAGATCTCCTTGTGGTTTGCTATAATAAGACTAAGTAGGCTAAAATGTTGTCCTAGGTATATATTAACATAATAACAACTGGCAAAATAGGCTTCTGTAAGTGACCAATTTCAGGCATTAAATAAGATAACTGCGGATCCTACAATGGTTCATATGTTTCGTGAGTATAGAGTAGACAATGCAAAATTGAATTTAAAATTATCTATTTTTTTTTTCACTGAAACATGACTGTTCTGTAGTTATTATACAGGATAATGCCTGCATATTTCAGGAGACTTTTTAGGTGCTAATTGTTCAAGGTTAAACAGGACAGAGAGACAGAGGTCAAAAAGTTCAGTGGGATAAACAACAATGCAGTCCATTTGTCCCCATTATGAAATGGAGCTCACACTAGTTGTGTCTATACAACAAGCAGAAGCATTATTGCCTAAGGTTACTTATGCTTGTTAATGTTATTATGTATTTTCAGATGCTATTTGCATTGTGTTCAACAGTTTCTTAAGTACTTTCAAAAAGTGATTGTATAATTTTAATGGAAGGGAGAGGATGTTCAACTTAGCTCACAGTGGTCGTAGGGACCAGGATGCTTGTATAAGTTGGACCTGTCCTAACCAATCTAATCTGTATGAAGTAGTTTGCTTTTCTTTGAGTTTTTAATACATTTTTCTTTCTCCATTTCTCCAGTTTTCGACTATAATTAATGTATTTACCTCATGTAACCTGCTAAGACTACATACACAAGAAATAATTCAGAAACACTGATATTTAATCAAGTTACAACTATACAAAGCAGCAGATTTGATAGAAATACATTTGGCACCCCATAGACTAGAGTACCATTCTACATGTCCCATTTTAAAAGGGTATGTGAGCAAGAAGCTTGGTTTTTGTTATGATATGGATTATTTATAATAAAGTTCAGTGGCATATCATTAACAGAGAAGCAAGTTCTACTTATTAAAGACAATGATTATTTTCATAAGGGTTTTGAAACCCTTATGTATTCTGCCAAATGTAAATGTATTCTGCCAATTGTAAAATTGGAAGTGCCCTTTCTCCAGAGTGAACATCCCCAATTTGGCCAGTCTTTCCTCATAGCTAAGATTTTCCATACCTTTTACAAGCTTAGTTACCCTTCTCTGTACCTTCTCTAATTCAATAATGTCCTGTTTGAGTGATGGAGACCAAAACTGTACGGCATATTCAAGATGGGGCTTTACCAGTGCTCTATAAATTGGAAGAATGACCCCCCTCCTCCCGTGAATCAATGCCCCTTTTAACAGCTCAAGACCTTATTTGCCCTTGATGCTGCTGACTGGCATTGCTTGCTACAGCCAAGTTGTATTACTGATACATTACTTACAATACCCTCCCCTAAGGCATTAATGAGCAAGTTAAATATCTTCAAATTAGGATCTCTTTTGACTTATACATGACCTGGACAAGTCTGAGATGGCAGATTTTTAGATTCAAGCTCTCAGCAGCATTGGGGTATAATAAATCTAGAAAAATTTAAGTTTTTTTCCCCTAAAAATTGGAGATTTTGTCCAAAAACCCAGACCAAAAAGTTTTTAAAGGGGGTTGTTCACCGTTAAATGAGCATTTAATATGATGTAGAGAGTGAAATTCTGAGACAATTTGCAATTGGTTTTCATTTTTTAATATTTGTGATTTTTGAGTTATTCAGATTTTTATTCAGCAGCTCTCCAGTTTGCAATTTCAGCAATCTGGTGCTGGGGTCCAAATTACCTTAAAACCATGGGTTAATAAAAGACTGGAATATGAATAGGAGAGGGCCTAAATAGATGAGTAATACAAATTAGCAATAACAATAGATTTGTAGCCTTACAGGGCATTTGTTTTTTAGATGGTGTCAGTGATCCCCACTGGAAGAGTAAGAAGTCAAATAATTCAAAAACAATAAGTAAATGAGGACCGATTAAAAAGTGTTTTAGAGTTGGCCATTCTATAACATACTAAACGTTCACTTTAGGTAAATAACTATATTGATATAGTAGGTCAAAACATTCAGCTAAAAAATGATTTGAACATTAAACACCAAAGGATTACAGTGTCTCCAATGCAGTGGGCAGAGCGGTGCACGGATGTTTTTTGCTCTCTCTCCTCTATGATCAGTGTTTACCTTTTGTGTCTCCAATAAGGACTGATTATATCTCAGCTGAGATCAAGCACAATTTTATTATCACAGAGAAGATATAACCATTTTTTTTTTATTGAATTAAAATGGTTTCTATTGGAGATGGCCTTCCTTTAATCTGGAGATTTTTGTATTACAGGTTCCGGACAATGGATCTTATTGCTATTATAAGAATCGGGCAATAGTCAAAAATCCATGACAATCAAGGAACCTTAGATAACAAATACAGGCGTGTATGGAAAGTTAGATAAATTATTAATAAATTGCAAATAATCTGTCAGAACAGCTATCCACAAATATTAGATTTAGGATGGCATCCCACAGATAATTCTATAAATGGCAGCAGTGGTCATGCTATAGGGCAATTCAATACAGTGTATAATTACCATAGTGCTTAGAACATATTTAGAGGCATACCTAATAAAGATTCAGGCTTCTCAAACTGTCATGCTTACTTACGACTCTGGTCAAGCTAGACTAAACACTTTTCCCCTCATAGGTCTTCAGGTCTTCAGGTCTTCATAGAGCTACTGTTGAACTGAAATAGCTTATGCAACCAGATTCCATTATCGCATTATCATGGGAAAATTTGTTTTTTTCAAAACACATCAGTTAATAGTACTGTCCCAGCAGACCTCTGCACAGGAATCAGAGCAAACTGATTTTTTATATTCAATTTTTAAATCTGACATGGGGCTAGCCATTTTGTCAGTTTCCCAACTGCCCCAGTCATGTGACTTGTACCAGCACTTTAGGATGGAACTGCTTTCTGGCAGGCTGTTATATCTCCTAATTAATGTAACGGAATGTTTCTCAATGGGACTTGGCTTTTACTATTGAGTGCTGTTCTTAGATCTAACAGGGAGCTGTTATCTTGTATTAGGGATCTGTTATCTTGCTACCTTCTCATTGTTCTGTTGTTAGGCTGCTGGGGGGGAAGGGATGCGGTGAAATCACCACAATTTGCAGTGCAGCAGTAAAGAGTGACTGACGTTTATCAGATCAAAATTCACATGACTGGAGGCAGCTGGGAAAAAAACTGTTTTTTGCAATGATTGACTCCTTGGGTACTGATTGTGATAAAAGGTCTTTTGAGAAGAGAATTAACCACTGCACTAGCGAATTCTCTCTCATACACCCAAGAGTGTGCAACTTTTTTTGTAACGTGGCTAATATGTAGTTTGCTAATTGGAACAGCAAGCAAAGGAACAAAAGTCCTTTCTGTAGGCTGAATCAAGAATGGAAATTTCAAGGCCATGTCACTTTAAAGCTCTAGACAACTGAAGGCAATCTATTTTTATTTTTAAGTTTTCAGGACTTTAAAAATTCAAATCTGAATATGCAGAGTAGAGCTCACCCTTTGCAATCATCTTGCCAATAGCTGCTTTCAGTGACGATTATGTGTCATATACATAATAAAGTGCCATTTGTCAGGAATTTACCCAGGAAATGTTGTCTTTACAGGATCTCATGTGTCAGACTTCATTCAAAACAACCTTAAAGGACCAGTAACATCAAAAAATGAAATTGTTTTAAAGTAATAAAAAATATAATGCAGTGTTGACCTGCATTGCAGTGTTTGCTTCAGAAGCACTACCATTGTTTATATAAATAAGCTGTTGTGTAGCCATGGGGGCAGCCATTCAAAGGAGAAAAGGCTCAAGTTACACAGCAGATAGCAGATAAGCTCTCTAGAAAATAATGGTGTTATCGGTTATCAATTACCTATCCTATGCCATTTAGCCATTTTTCAATTTCCTCCATTGCTAATTAGCAGCTTGTTTATATGAACTATAGTAGTGTTTCTGAAGCAAACAGATCAGTTTTAACAGTGCAGGGCAACACTTCACAATATTTTCTTTACTTTAAAACACTTTCATTTTTTGACGTTACTGTTCCTTTGAAAGGATCAGATTTATCAAAATGTAAATTCAGATTTTAATAAATAAAAAGTCACTCATGTTCTATTTATTCCTATGGGATGTTTAGGAGAAAATTAGAACCATTTTATAATTATGCGTCCAACAATCCCAGAGGAACTTATAGAACGTGGGTGAGTTTTTATTTATTAAAATCTGAACTCACATTTTGAAAAATCTGCCCCTAACTGTTAAGTAGCATTTTATTTTCTACTCTCCTAACCTAACCTGTTCATCTAAATCATTCTTTTGTAATAGACAAGTCAGCATGAAAAACACACATAAGACTTGAATAAAGAGTAAATATAGGTTATTAAGTTACGGTACTTGGCAATGACTTTGTACTGAAAAAAGGGGGGGGAAATAGATGAGAACTTGATATAGACACGATTTATAGTAGAGATGACCTCAGTGCCATCTATGAAGGCCATTGAGGTGATGACTTTGACGTTTCCTGACATTAATATCAGAAAGAATAGCATATATGAAGGTGAAACAAAGACAAGTAATGATCCAGTGTGATCTTTTGTGTTGCGCTAACCCCTAGTACCCATCTGTAAAAGCATTCCCCATAGACAGAATCACAGAAGAAGTACTGGAAAAACATGTCGGCGAGAGATGGGGTAAATATCACTGAACAGGAAAATCAAGATATCACAAGGTTCAAATGATTATGGAGACAGTTTAGATATAACAGTTTAAATATTCCCTATTGATTACAAGCAAGAGAAAACATATTCTAATTAAAACCAAGGGACTAAAACATTTGGAACTGAGAAAATCCTATTGTCACACTATAAGTGGCCAGGGTCAAATCTATTCTAATTAAACCGATAGAAATGGGTTAAGCCATTCTACTGGGAATCAATATGGGTAATATTACTTTAGGACAGCTAAACACATTAAAGCGTTGAATTTAGGTGTCTGTGCATATATATTGTTTGTATTTCTGGGGACAAATTAACATTATAGTTCAGCAGTTTATATGAGAATCACCCAGTTCCTTAAAAACAAGCAAGAAAATATCCATAGCCCAGAAAATAAATACTTTGGCAGGCTTGTCCCATGTGAAGCCCTTTAATCATACTTTTTTTGCTTTATTCATGGAACAGCAGTAGCCATAGACTGGTGAATGGAAAAAGAACAAGGGCAATAAACAGCATAAATGAATGCATAATGGTTCTAAAACTTATCACACTACCTGGTACAGGCAACAAAGGGTCATCGTAGATACAGCTACATAAGGAATTACAAATGGCATGGTAAACACACTGCATTATACAAAGAAACCAAAATGCAGACTAGAATGTGCAATCAGGTTCAGAACATGTAAACAGAATATTGCAAACAATCAATAACACATAAACATGCTGCAATAAATAATAAACAACTATAGGAACATATATTGGAAGAATGTAAAGCATACAGCCCAATGTATGTTGACAAGAAGCTGTTGATACAAGGACAGTGCTACACAGTGGTAAATAGCTTGACTCAGGCTGCGACAATGGGATGGAAGGCTAATGGGTACCTGTATTGTTAAAAAGATAATAAAGGAAAAAGGAAAGATAGGCTAAGGTCAAGAAAGGCAGCAAACTCCCCCCCCCCCATAAATATTACAGTTATCTCTGTTCTTGTATAAAAAAAAAAGAACAAATCTATTAAAACAAAATGTTATTAAGGAACACCGTGTCCCTGTCTCTTCTAATCAGTGCATTTTGTGCATTGCAATTAACTGGCCTGCCAAATTCCATAGAGAGACCATCCCAGGAAGGAATTAAAGCAGTACTGCAAAAGTTAGGGATGTGCACTCTTGAAAGTCTAAGGAGCAGATTTACAAAATTCATGTGAATAATTAGTTCAATCGAATTTAATTTAAATTCAAATCTTCGAATATGCAAATTAGGCTAAGTCAACCATCGAATATTCGAATTCAAATTATTCGAATATTCAAATAAAAATTTATTCGAATATTCGATGGTCGAATACTTCCCCTTTAAATTTTAATTCGACCACCTACTTCGCCAGGATCAAGCTACCGAACTGCAAATCCTTCGCTGAGATCGAATATAAAAAAATTGTTCGTTTATAATTGTTCGAATATTCGATTCGAATATTCGATTGATCAAATTTCGGTAAAATCCTTCAAATTTGATAGTTGAATTCGAAGGATTTTACTTCCCCACTATTCCCATGGTCGAATTTCGAATTTTTTTTTTAATTCGATATTCAACCAACTGCTCCTAGGTATGGGACCTGTTATCCAGAATGCTCAGAACCTGGGGTTTTCCAGATAAGAAATCTTTCTGTAGTTTGGATCTCCATGCCTTAAGTCTAGCAAAAACTCATTTGAACATTAATTAGATCAAATACGATTGAGTACAAGGTGCTGTTTTATTATAACAGAAAAAAAGGAAATCGATTTAAAATAATGTGATTTATTTGATGGATGGAGTCTATGGGAGATGGCCATCCCATGGAGTTCTGGAAAATGGATACCATACCTGCACTGGCCAGTTTTTAACACCTTGGACCCCCTGCATCCAGGCATTCAACAGACTACTTCATATGTGAACAATAACATTTCCAGCAAAACAGTTAGGTGAGAGCTACAAAAACACCAAAATGAATTGCTATTATCAAGCTGCTTGTTACAAAAGACAATGCCACAAAGCAAAAAGAAACCAGTGCAATGACCGCAAGGAATTTTAAATGCGATTTGGCCGAATAATTAGCTTACACTGTTCACAACATCAGTTGCAGATGTGGAGGGAATGTGAAATGAAGAAGAATTGATGCTCTAAAGACATAACAATAAGCAGCATTAGTTGATATCACTGTGTTTCCATGAATAATTCCTTTAGTACAGCGCTTGTATATCCAGTTACGTGTTTTTTTGTTATTCACTTATTTATCTTAGTTGCTGTGTGTCCACAATAAGACAACATACAAATTTGTTCTAAAGAAGTCTACAAGGAGTGAGACTAGCAACCCAGCAGCTCCCATTAAAAAACGAAAACATAAATGTTATGCAGACAAAAAGAACAATATTCACTCGTTCTCTGTTAGTAGATAAATACACCAAAGGATTTCTTTTGTGTACCATAAAAGCACCTTTGAGGGCACAAGATTAAAGTGGATACATCTGTACAGTATGTTTAAGGGAAACTATTAATACAAATGAAACTGGACCATCAGTTAAATGGAGGAAAAGAAGACAAGGTAAGGCTTAATTAAAGTGCTTGGCACCCACATAATTATATTTGCTGGTTTGCAGGGCTGGTGCTTCTCTTTTCTGAAAATCGCACTGGGTACTTGTGAGCACCATGCAGCAATAGTGTAGACACTCTCATGGATCCCTTGCGACTGGTCTGGTCTGTGCTCATGGACAGTAGAGTAAAATCAGAATGTGGAGCAGAGTTTGCAGTTCTGTAGAATAAATCTGACAACCAAAGCCTTCTGCGTGTGTGTGAGTCAGGATTTTAAACTTGATTGCAAATGTTCTACTCTGATACCTCCCATTGTTGACTTAATGTGTGTTCTTTGTTCCAGTTGTGCCATATCTGTTCATTGCTGGCTTCTCATTATCTTAATGAGTGCACCCAACTCACGTTGGATCAACCAGCAACCTGGACAACCAAGAGCTGATATTAGGTGCATTACTACATCTAAGCAACAGTGAGCTAAAAAGCGCATTACATGCAGTGTTCTGACATGTTTAGGACCATAGTCTTTAAGAGTACGCAGGTCTGCATTCATACAAAATGCTGCCTAAATCACCCCTATAAATAAATCGGAAAATAAACATTTATATTTATACAGGTATTAACAACAAATTTACATCATGGAATAGATCAAGCCTAAAAACTAAATATAAGACAGCTACATTTGCACAAATCCCACCATGCAGAAAGATCCCTTATGCAAAAAAGCCCCAGGTGCAAAGCATTGCACATAATAGAGCCTATACCTATTTATTTATTTATTTAGATAGATCGACAGAGAGGGTCCTATGAATGTGCATAATGCCAGATCCCCAGGCCCCCCTTTGTACCCCCCAGCATTTATACCCATCAGAACAAAGAATAGAAGGAGTGGTTCCAGCCACGGGTTCTGCACCGCTATAGTTACGCCATGAGTCACTCCATCCAGGCACTCTAAAACAGACACTATTTTTGCATTTGTTTAACATGCAATTTAAAGGGCAAGGAAAGTGTTAAATAGAATAAGGCCAGAAATGCTGTATTTTGTATACTAAACATAAACATGAACTTACTGCACCACAAGCCTAATCAAACAAATGATTTATGCTTTCAAAGTTGGCCACAGGGGGCTGTCATCTTGTAACTTTGTTATACATCTTTGTAAGACTAGACTACATACACATGCTCAGTGTGGTCTGGGCTTCTTAGGGATCGTCATAAATGATCAAAAAACAAAGCTGCTTGAGTTCTGCATGGCTGCTAAGTAAGACAGGGGCTCTCCTGCTGTTCATAAGTATGATTGTTTACCTGCCAGAAGTTAGGGACCGTCTGACAATTCCTTATCCACAGCACTAAATGAAGGGAGAATTTCACTGCATACAGTCAGGTTTCTTATAAATACGGTACACATTTTTTAATTAAAGTATATTGGAGATAGATTTCTTTTTCATTAAAGAAAGTAAAAATGGGATTTTATTTCTTTGCCTTTCCTTGCCCTTTAAACAATCCTGTTTTACTACTCTGATTCTTCTCATGCATGAAAATCAGAATGAAAAGTACAGGTTTAAATAAATTGTATATAAGTATCAAATTTAGTTGTTTTATCCCTGAGAGGTGGGACCTCATGTAGGTAAACTAAAAGACAGAAATGAATGAAGCACATGCCGTCAGCCTTCATCATCCTATGAAATCAGACCAATAAAATGAAAGCGTATATGAGACTTTACGCTCAAGGTGTTGCTTCTTCCACCCTAAGATAAGTTATAAGGCTGATTTCCCTAACTTATTGGAATACAACTCACAGACTGCAAGACTGATGTATGCATGCTAAAGCCCGCACACTCATGATGGTGAAGAATAAAACAAGACTGGCAGGGAAATATTTGCTAAACCCTGATGTGTATTCTGACTCTGCAGAAGGCAAACTGATTCAAGAATATGAAGAGACATGGGTCTAACCCTGCCATTTGTGTTAAAGGTCAGGCTTCGCTTCTTGACATGACCGTAAGTGGTTTATTAGGTTCGGTCCTTGCCCCGCTGCCACCCCCCTACTCAGGCCCAGTCTGTTTCATTGCAGCAATCTCCTGCTTCTCAAATAAATGCAAACATTAAATACACACACAAAGCCTACAAGGGAAAAAAAAGGTAAAAAAAGCTGGCACAGGATGTTTTGTTTATCCAATCTTTAAATAATTCATTTTTATCCCTATTGAGCTCATCATTCCAGCATGTCAAAAATAAATGTGTTCTGCTTGGCCTGCTGTTTAGGGCTCAGCATTTCAGACCGAGAGGGAAATATTACAGAGACTGAGGGAGATACACGGAGAAAGTGACCTTTAACTGTACTACCTATAACCAATCTCATCAAATTAAAGCACTGTATATTTTCCTTAATAATCTCTGATTACGCTGGTGTATGAGTGAGCACGGACTTTCAGCGTTGCTATGCAGCGGGATGCCTGCTTAGCACCGCCAGAGCGTTTGGGGATAAGTGAGCAAAGAGCTTTAATTTCATAGGGTTAGAATCCTGCAGGCTGTAGGGTTAAAGGTCAGCGGCAGCCCCACTCATGCTGAATATGCAGAAATAAAGAAGTAAATTGCTTGCATCTGTTACAGGCTGCACAGACAATGATCTGATTGGGGAAGAAGAGGGTTCTGCATCCTTTGGGGTGATGAAGAGAGGGCCCAACCATCAAAAGCTCATAATTGGAGTAATTTTAAATTAATGGACAAAAAAATATCCTGTTTCTAGAATCAGCTGGCCAACGTATAACGCATGTTTAGGAATGCTCCCTGCCTGCAAACGAGCGGCTGAAAAAAATTACCTGATACGTATATATATTTAATTTCTCACTATGACATAAGGTAAAGACAATCTGCCAGTATATAAATATCAGAATTTTTATGCATTGCACCACACTGAATGGGTTAATGGGGTTCATTCTTTAAGTCAATGCAATGCCTGATGCCAATCTGTGAGATTTTGATATGGACTATGGACCCAGGGGGCAATGGAAATTACTGGGATACCTCAAACAGAACACACAAACATATATAAAACTCTAAGTGCTTGTTAATGTTCTCTGGGTGAGTTTAACTTTCATTCAAATATGTAACATTAAGTTAAAGCATGAGTAGATAAATATAGACAGTATATATTGTGTGTATGAAGCTGTGTTTGGGAACTATTCATACAAGAGAAGATAATATGCATTCAAGTCTTCTCCCATTAGTATACTAGTGAACTACAACCTCCATCATTCTCAGTAACTCTTCATTCATCCACTGATGATCAAAAAATGATCATTTATTAGAAAAAAAAGCAAAAGGGGATGTACATTAATTTTGCGAGGGCAGAAAAGCTGACACTTTCTGGAAAGGGTCCCCCTGATGTTTGTGACTCAGGA
Source organism: Xenopus borealis (assembly GCA_024363595.1). Taxonomy (NCBI): domain Eukaryota; kingdom Metazoa; phylum Chordata; class Amphibia; order Anura; family Pipidae; genus Xenopus; species Xenopus borealis. The sequence continues at coordinate 109,039,795 of CM044435.1, forward strand.
AAAGAAATAATTGGATGATGCTGGAAGTTGTAGTTCATTCTTATTGCAGGAGGCCATTCTGTGTTGTATACTATTCATGATTCCTGTTAGCATAGTGGGAATATATTTCCTTTTATGTTGTGCATGGTTGTGGACAGAAATGTATTTAGATCCGGTGCCACCCTAGGAACCCAAATGCGTATGTGTATGTATGTGTGCATGTAATATAGTTTGAATACATTTTTGAAAAAAAAAATATTATTAACTGAAAGTAATATAACTGGAAATGACGTCACATAAATATGTGCATTTGACATCACATGAATATGTGATGTCACATGCACAGATGTATGTGACTTCATTTCCAGTTATGTTACTTTCAGTTAATAATCATTTTTTTCTTTCAAAAATGTATTCAAATTATATTACATACATACATATATTATATACACACCCAAGGGAAGCCCCCCAAAAGTTGCCACCCTAGGCACAGACCCTCAAGTGCCTTTATATATTTATAAATACACCCCTAGTTGCAGCATAAAACAAGGGAGCAGGATGACTAGAGGGTTTTACACTGCAGAACTTTGTATATTGTATATTGTAGTCGGTCACTTTTTGGGTAGGCCCAGATCTTATTATCCAATGACTGGCATTACATGTGCAGATCCCAAGATGCAAGTTGTAGGTGTGGATACAAAAAAGAGCTAGCAAGCTCGAAACATGTTGTGTTAATAAAGGCACCTTTGCAGCAGTTACTCTGCGCTTTTTTGTATCCACACCTACAACTTGCAACTTCAGACATACTGCTCCGGATGGAAGCATTTGGGTGAAGATACTGAATTGGATAAATAGGGGTATAAGTATCGGTGACCTGTTGCTTTACTCAGATCCCAAGATGATAAGGAACTCACTCCCCTCCAGACGTTTCCGTTTTTGTTACAGAACTGGTAAAATGGAAGAACAAGCCCGTAGTTTTGTGGATAAGTGAGTGCCTTTGTTTCCACTACCCTGCACATAAACTTGAAAGCACCATGTTTTCTGTATTCATCCCACTTTCCCTTTTTTTGTGTGGAAAAACGCACAATGAAACAGAGAAGTTGGCGTGCTGTTCTTGTTAGTGTGCGGTCGCTTGCTTGCTTTCTCTAAGCACATTTTCTCAATTGCTGTGGAGGCTGCTACTGTAGGTGGGTTTCTGCTCCTCTGCCATCAAAGCATTCAAATGCAAATAAAGATGAGATGCAAAGGTGTTTTCTGTTTTGTTTTTGTACCAGTATCGTTCACGAAGGAATAAAGTTGTGGCAGGGTGTCAGAAGATACCCGACGTGAGTGACAAATGTTTATTTGTCTGCCTTACAATCTTTCCTTGCCTGCTGAGATGACACTGAACATTAGATAGGGGAAGGCACTTTTGTTCAAGTCAGCGCCATAGCTGCAATGAAAAAAGACCTCCCTGGGACCAAATTGGTTAAAAGAAGAATATGTTGGATGTTAAATGCAAGAACCTTTTATACTGGGAAATTTAAAGAACGTATATCTTGTTAAAACATGAAAGTGCAGCTACCACATTGACAGAAAATAGGCAAACCTTGTTTGAACATAGTGTTTCACATTAGGACACATTCTGTTTGGGAATTAGTCTTCCTGGTGGTCAGAACTAGAATATACACTGAATATACTCCTACACTGTCATGTCTCTTGGAAAATGTGGGAAGAAGAATACAGTAGCTTACCCTGACATTCTTCTCCAAACTAATGGTATTAAACCTTACTTCTCTGGTATATTTAGATGTTTTGGAGGGGTTTTTCCCATAAAGATACCCTTATATGTAAAGAACTTTGCCCCATTTCACTACCTAAGTCGAAGGTTAAATAAAGGTGATCTGAACATTTGGTCCTTGAGTCAATAATCCATTAGTAAATGGTCATATGCAGAGCCATTGGCTGCAGACCATATTCATGCCTCAATGCATCATTGGCATATCCAATTAGGGTCCTGCAGCGGGTCTGGTACCCGCGGGTTACCAGCAAAATCCTGCGGTACCCTGCAGGTTGCATGTAGAAGTTCCAGGTGCGGGTATAGAAGCGGGTAGGTGGTTCTGCAGGTTTGCGGGTTGAGGGTCGGGTCGCGGATCTTCACCATAGCAATTTTTAATCCTTTTTTCTGAGCATGTCTACTACCGATGATGTCACTTCCGGTTTACAATGACAGCACTTCCTGTTTTACTCCTTTTTTTCTGATCACGGCTACTTCCGATGATGTCACTTCTGGTTTACAATGACAGTATAGTGTGAAGTAAATTGTTCTTATATTAATTCATGTTAGTGTTATAAATAAATCCCTTTTACAACAGAACCTATTTATATATAAAAAATTTAATATTCATAGAATTAATAGGAGGTAAATGCATTAAATTAAACACTTGTCACATTTTATAAGTGTAGATTGCATTTTGAAAGCCTAAAATATGATGAAGGATTAAATACCTAATTTGCATTATAAATCTGCCCCATCATTTTTGTTTACCTTTGCTGTCCATTTTGAGAATTTATTCTGACATATTTCCTTCATTTTACTATACCAATGATATTTTTATTGAAACTTGTCAGTAGCTTGCACACAGATTATAATGTTTTTGGGCAGATCAGACATGCCAATAATATCTTGGTTGGCAAGAAAACTGTGGCTGCTACCTGAAGACAAAAAAACCCCCAAAAAAGACACTTTTTTTGTTATAATTGAGCAGGGGGAAAAATGTGACGTGCCTTTAAGAAATATGCACCTTAAATAAAACTCATCAAAATAGGAAGTATTACATGTAGTACATAGGAAGTAGTAGGACTGTTTTTTAACTCTGGTTTTTGGCTTTAACTTTTAAAATATATCATTAAAGGGGTGGTTCACCTTCAAGTTAACTTTTAGTATATTGTAGTAGGGCCAATTCTAAGAAACTTTTCAATTGGTTTTCAATATTTATTTTTCATAGTTTTTTTAATGATTTGCAATTTTCTTCTGTTTCTTTGCAGCTTTCAAATGGGGGTCACTGACACCATCTAAAAACAAATGCTCTGTAAGGCTACAAATTTACTGTTATTGCCACTTTTTATTACTTATCATTCTATTCAGCCCCTATCCTATTCATATTCCAGTCTCTTATTCAAATCAATGCAGGGTTGCTAGGGTAATTTGTACCCTAGAAACCAAATTGCTGACACTGCAAACTAGAGAGCTGCTGAATAAAAAGCTAAATAACTATAAAACCACAAACAATAAAAAATTAAAACCAATTACAAATTGTCTCAGAATATCACTCTCTACATTATACTAAAAGTTAACTCAAAGGTGAACAACCCCTTTAAGTAGAAAGAAGTATTTCTGTGTCTCTTTATACACATATTTCGAAATATGTCCCTTGAAAATAGAGCATACCTTAATAATGAAATTATGTTAGTGTATGGTAGTGTATGGTAGTGTTTTCCTTGTAGAGACCCTCAAAAAAGAAATCTACACTAAACATTATGGCGCTGAAACATTTTTAATTTTCTCAAGAATACTGTAATTGTTTAAAATAATATTACAATTCTTTCAATTCCAAATAAACAAGAGATTGAAAAATTAGATTAATTGTGATTTTGTTCCTTAACCAATAGTATCCTTTTCAGCTTTCCAGACTGTATTTGTGCTGTACTACATGGATGAGTAAAATGACATACCCATGCCTAGGTAGAAGAAGAATTGTACCTCAAAGAGAAGTCTAGTGCCTGCTGTTGTTTAACATGCACACACAATATGATGCCCCTACACAAATTACATTTTAATAAAGAACAGTATTCATTCCCTTGAAAGTGCTTCTGATGATCCATTGGTTTTAGCATTCAGATAATTATTCTTGTATTGTTAAGTCCCCATCCTAAGCCTCTCCAATTTGCCTCAGAGGGGGGAAAAAATTCCTTCCTGACTCCAAAAAGGCAATCGGTCTAGTCCCTGGATCAACTTGTAAAATGAGCTATCTTCCATAACCCTGTATTCCCTCACTTGCTAAAAAGCCATCCAACCCCTTCTTAAAGCTATCTAATGTATCAGCCAGTACAACAGTTTCAGGGAGAGAATTCCACATCTTCACAGCTCTCACTGTAAAAAACCCCTTCCGAATATTTAGGCGGAACCTCTTTTCTTTTCTTTTCTTTTCGGAATGGGTGACCTCGTGTCATCTGGAAAGACCTACTTGTGAATAAAGCATTATTAGTTGCCCTTCTCTGTACCTCTCTAATACAATAATGTCCTGTTTGAGTGAGGGAGACCAAAACTGTACGGCATATTCTAGATGGGGCCTTACAAGTGCTCTATAAAGTGGAAGAATGACCCCCTCCTCCCGTGACTCAATGCCCCTTTTAATACAGCTCAAGACCTTATTGGCCCTTGATGCTGCTGACTGGCACTGCTTGCTACAGCCAAGTTTATCATCTACAAGGACTCCAAGGTCCTTTTCCATAATGGATTTGCCTAGTACAGTCCCATTAAGGGTATAAGTGGCTTGAATATTTTTACATCCCAGGTGCATGACTTTACATTTATCAATATTGAATCTCATTTGCCACTTAGCTGCCCAGATTGCCAGTTTGTCAAGATCCTGTTGCAAGGATGCCACATCCTGGATGGAATTAATTGGGCTGGATAGTTTTGTGTCATCCGCAAACACAGATACATTACTTACAACACCCTCCCCTAAGTCATTAATGAACAAGTTAAATAAAAGTGGACCCAACACCGAGCCCTGAGGGACCCCACTAAGAACCTTACTCCAAGTAGAGAATGTACCATTAACAACCACCCTCTGTACCCGATCCTGTAGCCAGTTCCCTATCCATGTGCAAACAACTTCACTAAGCCCAACAGACCTTAGTTTAGAAAGGAATAGGAATGCACCGAATCCACTATTTTGGATTTGGCCGAACCCCCGAATCCTTCCCGAAAGATTTGGGCAAATACCGAAACCGAATCTGAACCCTAATTTGCATATGCAAATTATGGGTGAGAAGGGGAAAACATTTGTTACTTGTCTTGTTATTTGTCAAGTGATTTCCCTCCCTAGCCATAATTTGCATATGCAAATTATGATTCTGATTCGGTTCGGCCAGGCAGAAGGATTCGGCCAAATCCGAATCCTGCTGAAAAAGGCCAAATTGTGGCCGAATCCCGAACTGAATCCTGGATTTGGTGCATCCCTACTTTAGACCATGGGCAAGTGAACAACTTGCTCACTATGCACAAGCAGCTGAGTATTCTTGGTAGAAGCCTCTTTGGCTGACACCAGGCTGCAGTTGAATGAGACCCCTGCCTTTAAATAATGCACAGACTGCTTCCAAAGTGACACTTGGAAAGCACAGAAAAGCTGCACCCCAGTGCTAGACATCAAAAATATAACGAAAGGGTTTACTGATGTATTTGGGTCTCACTGGCCACCACTCCCAGCATCCATCCTCAACCTTACAAATTATGTAGTTGCTTCTCACTGGACCCTGTTGCATATAAGATCACTGTGGGTGTCCTCTTAGATATTGCAGTATTCTTATATTTTATCTCATTGCCAGTCAACACTGCTTTGGGCCATATGACGATTACTTCTTCATAGTGGTGCCCCTATTACACCTGAAAGGATGGACCTGTTGAAAAAGCACATTCCTCCCCAAAATCTAGCCCTAGGCTAATTTTTGTGCAAACTGTTATTATGAAGAGTATTTGTATGTCAAAGGACAGCTATATTTGACATGGCTACAATGTACAGCGCTATTACTCTGATAGAATTAGAGATTCACAGAAAGCTAGCTCAGACCCATTATGGAATCAAAACAGAACCACACAACTCTCTCAGCTGAGCAACCCAGAAAGTATAAGGCTACAATTACAGTATGTGTTTATTAAACAACAGTCAATCTAGTTACCTACAAATAGAGCTTCTCAGTGCGGCTATTGATGGGGTTTTTTTAATCAATATTTCATCCAATCTGAACCAGCAAAACAAGGAATTAAATACTTGGCTGCATTATAGCTTGCCAAGGTCCCACTGGGAATGGCTTTACTTCAAAGTAAGTAGTGCACCTTCTTCTCTGCTAATGTCAGTTTGCAATGAACGATTTACGAATATTATTAATTGGTTTTCCTCATTCTTCATTATCAGGCTGAGGATATTCAGACAATTGACTGCAGTCCTATATTAACCCATTTGCAATTAATACTACTGAGATGCCTCTGGGCAGATGTCAAGTTTGTTTTACATTTATTCCATTTGCAGTTGCAGGGACCATTTCTTATTAAGCAATATTTACAGTTCAATTTAATTGATAAGTCTGTGGTTAATTTTAGAATAAATGTGGTTCCAGTGGCTCAGAAATCTGAAATAAAATGATTCAACCATAAATCATGCTATGATTAACACAAGCTAATTAATATTTAAGAATTAGTAGATCACTTTTATTTAATTTATCAATTTGTATCACAAATTATGTGTTTAATGGGGCAGCAGGAAAAGAGAATCAATATGAAAAAGCTTTGCTTTTTTCAATGAAGCTGAAATTATAACTAAAATTATAATTTATAAAATAAAGGTATGGGATCCCTTATCTAAAAAATCCATTATCCAGAAAGTTCTGAATTATGGGACACCATAATATACACCGTATAGACACCATTATAAGCAAATATGTCTTATTTTCTAAAATGATTTCCTTTTTCTGTAATAATAAAACAGTACTTTGTACTTAGTATGGTAATCCAAATTATAAAAATCCCCCTTATGCAGAAAACCCCAGGTCCCAGGCATTCAAAATAATAGATACTATACCTGAAGCTTGAATGTTTAATATACGCCAACTGACCAACCTTGCCCCAATTCACTTCATTATGACCCACTCCTGATGTCAATATCAAAAAACCAAAAGTGACATCAGAAAAGCCAGAAGTGCCATTATGCAGAAGATCAGATTGCCTGGAGAACAGTACATTTTCATTTTTTCCCACCAAATGGATTCCTGTAGTTTACTGAATACCTCTAAAGGTTGTCCAAGCACCACCTGCAAGGTATAGACATCAAGGATATTCCCAATTGCTTTGTGGGTAATCCAAAGGTGCCGATGGTTCCCAACTTGATCCAGCACCCTACCTTCTACCAGTCAGTTGAACTGAAGAAGCTGCACTGATGGGAAGTGGAATGTCTTCAATAATTACTCAGCAAAATTACTTATATTAGATATAAATTGTAGATATAATTCTGGAAAACTCTGTTAACCGTAATGTGGGGGGGCCTCATTGTTCTGTACTTGGTCCCCTGTTGTTCTCCTTATACACTCTCTCTTTAGCAGACATTATATCCTCATTTGGCTTTAAATATCACCTGTATGCCAATGACATTCAGATATATTGGGACACCCCCCTCACCAACCGCTGATGTTCAAACCCAGATATTAGACTGTTTAGTAGCAATCTCTTCCTGGATGAACCAACACCATCTCAAGCTCAACTTTGCCAAGACTGAGTTCATGGTCTTTCCACCAAACCAAGCCCTTATCTTCCTTTCACCGTTACTATTGATGGCATGACCATTAACCCGGTTAACTCAGCATACTGCTTAGGGGTCATCTTTGACCAGTTCCTCTCTTTCTCCAATCATATTAATAACACTGCCAAAACCTGTTGTTACTTCCTCCGCAATATAGCCAAGATACGCCCATTTCTTTCACAAACAACAGCCAAAACACTAATCCATGACCTAATTTTATCCCATTTAGACTCTCATCTCTCTCCCCTCCAATCAATCTTAAACTCTGCTACCAGGATCCTCCTGCTCTCTTCTAAAAGGGAATCTGCTCAACCCCAACTAAAATCCTTAGCGTGTCTGTTAAGCAAAGGATAGCATATACAATTCTTCTACTAACATTCAAAGCCCTTCACTCCTCTGCTCCTCATTACATTTCTTCTCTTGTCTCGCTATACATTCCTGGTCATCTTCTCCACTCTTCCCAGAGCCACCTTCTCTTCACACCATCCACATCCACTGCCACCTCTTGTCTCAAACCCTTTTATCTTGCTGCTCCTTACCTCTGGAATTCCATCCCTGAATTCCTCCGTATGGAATCCTCTCTCAATCTTTTCAAGGAAAAATTAAAAGCCTACCTTTTAGAGAACTAAAGCATTACACTAGTTTGTGCCTATGACTATGCCTTACCATGTGCACTTTTTCATCTCCAATTTGTACCTGTATGTTAGCCACCCATCCACTTAGACTATATGCTCTACGGGGCAGGAACCTCCTTCCCACTATGTCTCTTACCACATAGCACTTAGTATACCATGTATACTTTTATATATTTTATACTTGTATGCACTGTACAGCGCTGCAGTTCCTTAACAGCTCTTACAATACAATATCTACAATTTGTGAAAGTTTGGAGGGTCTAGCAGTGCCTTACTCTTGTTGAACCTAGTACACTTGATGACCAAGGACTACATCATCCACAAAGTGATTATATTAGATATACCATTCCCTGGATGAATGAAAATCTTCATAGTCCTACCTTAGAGCTAGATTTTATTTCACGGGATGAGATTATTTCACATTTTAGTAAACAACCTGGAGATGAACAATGGTGTTCTGTGAGGGTTCCTCGGATATCTCACTTGTGTATGACTTTACACTAGGCATAATCCATCATAATTGCTTGTTTCTATGTGTGGCAGTGATTAGAATACATCTACCTACCACAGGTCCATGTATAGTTATACTTACATTCTGTGATTTTAAGATATGTTCAATCCATAAAAGTGCAGAGAGGTGGCCTTTTAAACTATCCTCAGTTTAATAGATTTTAATTACAATTTAAAGAAAACAATAAATCTTAGAGTCACATTCGTCTGGAATTCACCCTGGTCCTGTAATCTATGGCAAAAACAAACAGATAACTTAAATTGCACTAGTACTGTAGAGAAAGGTACAATGTTTGCTACATGTCTGACATCAGAAGGAAGCATTTATTGGTCAGAAGTAAAAAATCAGATTGGTAGCTATAACTATTACTAGGCTCTTTAAATTCCTTTACATTACACACTCAAACACTTCAATTTCTACATTAGTTTAATGAGCTATGGTAGATTGTGTGGCTATTGGCATATAACTGCAATCTAAACTATGAGAAAAATACAGTTGTATCCATCTTTACTACTATTTTAATATGCCTCATTGTAACTATTATTTTTGTATATTTTATGTGTACACGATTTCTAAGTGTATTTGGCCAACCATTCAATGTTGTCTTTTCATCTTGGTCTTGGAGTATGTGTGTAGGTTTGAACAACCTTGCATTAAATTGTGTTCTATCAGATATTGGTTATATAGTTAAGATGGGTTGAAAAAAGACCAAAGTCCAGGTAACAAGCTGGCAAGGGTTTTGACAGTGGCGTAACTACCAGGGGTGCAGGGGGTGCAATTCCACTAAAATAGTTATGGCAGAGTGGTTATCTAGGGAGAGACTTTACAGTGGTAGAGGTAAGGGCCCAACAGGGGGGCCCAGGTGCCTATCCTGTACCGGGGCCCACCAGGGAGTGGTTACGCCACTGGGTTTTGAATAAATATGGCCTTGATATATAATGTACAATTGAACTTAATAAAAGGGAGAATAACTGTGTGTATAGAGACCCTCTGGCCATTCTTACAGCACTAAAGCAATACGAGACTGTGTTTTTTGTAATCAGGAGGAATTGATAAAACATGGTGTCAGCAAACAAGTTGCAGAAAAAATTTTAGATGACTATATTCTTTACATTTTTTATTTGCTGGTGACTGTTAATACTCAATGTATGGATTCATTCCTGGTCTCTGTATGGTTCAGCAACATGGACATTCTTGTAATATGTAGGGCTATTAGCCAAAGAATTCTTTCCTAAAACTGTATTATTTCATAATAGTGACGCATTGAGTAAAGAACCCAGACATGGTTGGAATTAGACTGCAAAATATTCATTGCATCCACTCATTCAAGCACAACCAGCAACCAATTAGACCATTACAAACAATCATATCTTTTGGGAAAAGGGACCTGCAAACTGAACAATTTATTAATGTGTGAATGTCCACAAGACTCCGAGTGCTAAACCTGTAACAGTAAATGGATTTTTTTTTATCTATACTATGGCAAAATAATAATTGTCTGCAAGTTAAATAAAGTGTAGGGCACAAGGGAGATTATTAACCGGGAAGGGCTTGTACCTGTACAGAGCTGATAAGAATAATTATCAAATACACAAGAGAGTCCCAAATGTTCTACTATTATACAGTGAGGAATTCTCAAATAAAATGGTAAAAGGTTGCCAAGTCAACAATTTAAATGTAAAACATTCTCAATAAAGGAGTAAAGGTTGGTAAGTCAACTGTCTAAATTGTTGACAGTTTCTGGATATTTAGCCTCTGCTACAGTATATCTTCCTCATAACTTCTGTCACCTCCTTAAAACCTTGAGCAAAGCGTTATATTCCCTGTGCTTTAGCCACATAGACTGGACAGGATGCTTAGTGGGTCAGGGACATTTTGTACCAGAGTAGTTGGCCTATAAATATATTTTATACAAATACATTTTATAATCTTTTCCTGGATGCTTGACACAGAACATTCTGTTGACAGCGGGTTTAACCAGAACTTGCCAAGCCCTACCTATCAAGTAAAATTCCAGTTCAAGTGGGCTTCTTCTTCTACTGATCCAGAATGTTAAATGTTGCCCAGCAAAGGACAAACAATATGATTAGGTGATATTTCCATGACCAACAGGTATTTCCAGCTGAGTTTTGAAACTATAATAATAGTGGTTGATGTATGAAAGGCTGGAAAATTCAGAAATATCCCCCCCCCAATTTTATTCCTTTTTGGTTGTATCAAAATGTTCCTTCGGTAATCTTCGAGAAGAGAACGGAGTATCGGCACATGCCAAATTGGAGCCATTTTCTGGTTCGTGACAACTGTGCATGCATCGAAAGTAACAGAAATGGCAGAATCTTCGCAAGTAGACCCAAAGATTACCAAAGAGAAGAGGATGACACCTGTGAACTCTGCTGCACCAAACCTGCACCGAGGGGTAAGTAAAGAGTGAGGTGCATTTACCAAGGGTAATAGCTAGGCTGGGGGATAGCAGGGAGGGGGTCTGTGTAGAGTAGGGGGGTAGGGTTTTTGTTTTTTTTTTTAAATTGAGGGTTTGGTTCTCCTTTAAAGGAAAGTTATGTAAAACTGCATTTACTTTGTTTGTCTAAGATTTTTGGTGCTTTTAAAAGCATGTTTAATGGACTATTCTAAAAGGTATGAATCATTTTAATAGACCATCTGGGTAATACTGAACATATTTATCCCTGTTTTCATGTTTGTATAGAGTGATATAATGTGTATTTTGAGATGGCACCACATGCTAAATAAGGTTGAATTTACATGGATTAATCTAATTTCACAAGAGATGTAAATCCTGGATGTGCATTCTATCTTGTTTGCCCCTGACCTGCCCAAGGATCAGAAACAAACCAGTCAATTGGCACTTCTTTGTAAAATCCATTTCTGCACATTCCTTCTTATTCATTTTATTACCTCTGCCATATTTCTACATATTGCGGAGCAATATGCATACCTGTCTTAGTATTGAGCAGGCAGCATTGAGTAAATCATTTGGTTCATGAGTGCTTGCCAATCAGTTCTATTATTAATACTATAACATAAAAAATCCTAGTATTTGGTGGAAGCTAGAGTCAATTACAGTTCTTCTGAAGCTCTAGCCCATAAGGTTATCAGATCATCTGAAAAATCAGGGACCTTTCTAATAAAGGCTGGACTGCAGTAAGCTATTGCCAACAGATTGTATTTAAATAACTTCTACCTGGATTTTCTAGACATCCTCTATTTTTACACAATCAGTTTACCATCTGCAAATAATGAATGCAGTTTTTTTTTCAGTGTACTCAAGATATCCCTTTTGAATTGTGTTGTAAGTTGGAAAATCCAAATGAGTATAACTGGTGACCCTGGAGAGTTAATATAAACAATTCAACACACAGGGAAGTTGTAGCACCCACCTTTCCCAACCTTCACCTGTCAGGTGATCTCTGTGATGGCCAATTAAAGGGCAACCGTTTGGGCGTAACCTTGGAAAAGCAAAGCTTGGTCCTTATAAAAACATAATGAAATACTAGAATGAGATGAACGTGAGTGTAGAACTGGGCAGACCAGGGATGACTTTAACAATCATTCAGCTTGAATATATTCCCTTGCTTCAAGGGAAGGGCATTTGTCTTTAATATATTGATATAGATAAGGGCAGAAGATCTCATTTGCTCTCTATATTAATTCAGTGTGCAATGTTGTTGGGGACCACTATCCAATGCAAGCTGGTTACAGTTACTGTTCCCTCTTATACCTATAACCAAGAGCTATAATATACCTATCTATTACTATAAAACACCTATTGTAGCTAGTGTAAATAAAATGTGAAACTCCACAAGTATTTTTAGTTCAAGTCACTAGACACAAAACAAAGCACCTTCTTACTAAAATTTACCCCATGCAAAATTCAGCCTTGCAGTCTTTGGAAATGATGGGATGAAGAAAGACGTCTGTGTAGTACTTGCAGCACTAGCCCTTGTCATAGGAGCCCCATAGCTTTCTGTACCCAAAGACAAGAGCAGATGGTACAATGATGCAGCTTTATTTCTGCCGTGTGGATATTTACACAGAGCACCTGCACCAGATTTAAAGGGTTTCTCATAATAAAGCCCGTTGGCTCAAACAAAACTTCTAGCATTGGCTTGCAGGTGGACTCGACTTTTTTTTTGGATTGATGTTTCCATTCAATTAACCTTTCAGTTCCAGACCTGGAGATTATCAATGAAAAGCATTCCAACTTACATGCATTGCATTCTGAGATTCAGTGAAAGCAGATTGTGACATTTGTGGAATAGACCCCTTTTAAAGGCAGATATTTCCAGCATTTTTTATACAGGGCTCGAAACTTTAGAAATGGTAGATGATAGTTTTATTTTCACTTGATATCTGTCCAACAACCTCACATACACACACACACAGCTTTTAAGACATCTAGCTCCAACTTTACTTTTAATAATACCATACAGAATCCTATCATGTCTAGCTTCCATACAGCACTACCCCTTTTTTATTCTCTTTCTTTGCCTGGCCCTTTTATTTTTGGTCATTATTCTTTCTCCCCTCTCTCCGTCTCTCTCTCGTTCACTGGCGACCTTGAATATAACCCTCCTTCCCTCACACCATGCATCGCATTCTCTTGCTTTCTATGTTTCATTTTCGCCTTTAGCAGATTTCTTCCCTACCCTTCCTGTGCTTGTCAATTAAATAATTTAAAAAGAAAACACATAACGATCTTGAAAAAAACACGGGCAGAAAGAGAAGAGAAGGTTCTCTTGTGCTATTTGGCATGGCAGACCGAGTCTATAGTTTATATTATTTTTAATGCACAGAAAACACTTGTGTTTTTAAAAACGTTTAATGTCTTTCATATGATATTTCTATCTTTATATCTATCTATATGTATATATATGTATATATATATATATATATATATATATATATAAACCAGCTTCAAAATTCTGAAAACTGTGGTTTCATATGTCAGCAAAAGAAAGGAGCATTACAGCTACCAGTAAAAACATCAGGTGGTCGTTATAATAATTCCATATTCTGGAAATGAAGCTACTGTACACATATTTTATGTATATTTACTAGGATTAAACGACACAGATACAAGAGAAATTTTTTTGGCTCCCAGTATTATATAACTTTTAAAGTCCCAAATGTTCCACATTTAAAAATGAATTAAAAACAGAACATAACTTGTTTTATTAATGGAAACCATTGCGAATAATCCATTACATTGGCTGTGGGATTTATGTGACTATAAAAATACAGTGACAATATCAGATGTAAACTGTGTCTGTTATTAAAACTAAAAAGCACTTTTTTAATTCTCACTCTTCAGTTTTTCCAAAGGAAAATTAAAATGACAGACAGTTTTGTATACTGTTATGCACATATGCTTACATTTCTTATTATATACAAATCTGAGACGTCTTCATTTGGTTTACATTCGTTTTTATTTTTATGTTATTTTCCTATTTACTTTTAACTCTTGCTTTGTCACAGGCTGTTATTCAACATAAACCATATCTGAAGTTATATTGTAAATATAAAGATATGTTTTCAAGTATGTTTATATATTTATAAAGAATGTTTCAAATATATGCATTTACATATTTATATAATATCATCACACAGGTATCCTTTGTGGATGTATGTAATAAAGATACACTGGGTAGCACAGATTGTATATAGAATAGCAACATATATGCAACTTAGAGTAAACAGATTTAAAAAAAAAATAAAGTAAATAACGAAAACAGGATTTTGCACTATAAAACTATTACATTCCTTGCTACAAAATCCTGCAACATCACTGTAAATTATGAACTCTCTGATGTTTTCATACGTTCATGAAAAACAATGAAAAGAGAAGGAATAATTCAATGTATTTGTTACCCTTCTTTGCCAGGCTACATGTGAGAAATTCCATGGAGCAGTCTTTATAATGACAGTACCTTATCCCCATCTAGTGGAAACTCTATGAACTTCTCTTCTGTAACAGTCCGGCTAACTATTGAATCATATATATATATATATATATATATATATATACATATACATATACATATATATATACATATACATGCATATACATATATATACTGTATGTAGCATTATTATTATTATTAATAATAATAATAATAATAATGGCCAGGAAGGAATCTGTCCATACATGCCAGGGATTATTTTAAACATTCTAAAATAATGGAATGAACCATGTGAAACTTTAGTTAGAGCTAGAAAGTAATTTGCTGCTTCCCAACACGATCAGTATGGAGAGGATGATGGGAGTTGTGGTACTGTAGTAGCAAGATGCACAAATATTAAATTTTAAAACAAATGAACATAGAATCTAGAATGCTGTCACCAGCACACCATGCACAAATAGCCAGTTTAAGAGCTCCAGAGAGTGATACTGTCCCATTAGCCATTGAAATAAACTGAGATTAACATTTTTCATTTTCTATACAAAGCAAAGCAACATAATTTCTGTCTATATTTCTGTTTTAAATCTCATAAGAATGCTTAATACAAATAAGATATATCAGTAAATATAAAAAAAAACTCTCACTGCTGGGTTTTTTATTTTGATCAGTACATTTTTAAAGCTGCAACATTTTAAATTTGGGCTAAAATGTATTGTGTTTTGCTAAAAATGTCCAGTAGATGGTAATTCCTCATAGGGGACCTTATATCATTTGCACAATAGTGTGTATGCATGAGTCAGGGCAGCCGTATTTGAGGTAATGAGGCAACTTCAACCACTGTCCCTCGTGAAGTATCTCAAGAGGCCAAATCCATAGGAAACATCATGGAATACTTTTTAGTGTAGAGTAAAGGGATCACATTTACAAAAAGTCACCTAACTATTCTTCAGCTGAAAGCAACTAGTATAAATGATAAAAGCCTGAACTGCACATTTAAGTGTTCATGGGGTTTCTTTTTAGTTAAACATATTGCTGGATCTTTAGTATGAGTTAATTCAAAGAGTTGGTGAATTGTGTTGTACATTTGGTTTTTCATCATAGGGCATAACCACCAAATCTAGCACCTGGTACCCCCCCTTAAGCACCTAGGGTCTCTATAAGCCATAGATATAGACAAAGATATATGTGGGTCTCTGAGGGTCAGCAAGTTGTGCCCTGGGCAGGATAAAAAAAAATATATAAAAACAGGTTAATTCTGCCTTGTTCTGTACCGTTTGTACAGATACAGGTCTTTGAACTTCAAAATGGAACACGAGGACTTGAATACATTATTTCACGTAAGGTACATTGGCATTCCCTCTCCTACCCATAGCCAACGTGCACATTATTCGACCGTGCAAGTTAGGAAGTGCTAGCAGTTGCAGGGTGGTAAAGAAATGCAGTAAGGACAGGGCAGTATTGCTCCAACTAGAGCTACAAGATCTTATTGAATAGGCACTAAGGGAAGCGAACGTATGCTACTTAGCACTTTCTAAATTACTTTGTTAATTACTCCTCCTTTCTTTTCACCAATCCAAAGCTACATCTGAAGGCCTAGGGTGGATCTTTATATTTTTTATTCATTATCTATTTATCTGCCACAATTGATTTGATTAGGAGAGCCAGAGGTGCTCCGCCAATGAGGTGAGTTGAGAAACTCGCCTCTGGCAGCAGCGCCAGAGAGCTTTCCAGAGGCGGCAAAAAGCCACTCCTGGTTCCTATAATAGCCGAATTCCCGTTTTTTAAACCTGAAATTCCGCTTCACTAGTATGAGAGAGCACAATTGCGTTCTCTGCACTAGTGTTCCTGCCTCCCTTCCCGACAGGTAAGCCGGAGAGGGGAAGGGCAGCATTTCATCAGAGTCGGCGCTGAGGAGAGCTCATACCCTGTTGTCGATAAGACATACCCTCTAGTGGCCAAATTCTCAGGAAAAAATCATGAATGCCTACTGGGTTTGCCAAGCAATGACTTTTAACCAATTAGCAACCACTGTTATGGGAACTGTTATCCAGAATGTTCGGGACCTGGGATTTCCCTTGATTTGGATCACCATACCTTCAACTCTTTCTAAAAATGTAAAGATTAATCCAACTCAATCAGATTGTTTTGCCTCAGATAAAGATGAATTATATCTTATGTATAAGGTACTGTTTTATTATTACAAAGGAAAAAAGAAATCATTGTTAAAACATATTTGATTATAATGAAGTCTATGAGAGGTGGCCTTCCCGCAATTCTGCGCTTTCATTTATCTTCTTTAAACATAATGTATCTTCTTTTTGATATATTTTTTTTTTAAATGAAAGCATACAGTTCTGCAAGAAAAGAAAACAGACATAAGAATCACAGTTATGTGCAAGTTAAATAAATTACCATAAAACAAACTATCATTATTTTTCATCCAAACCAAATATGGATTTAATAACAACTGTCCCTTGTACCAGGTTTGCTTTGATTCCGCCCTGTCATTATATCATTACAAGATTACCTGGTTGATCAGCAAAGGCAAAAATTCATCTTCTATGTAGTTAAAACTATATGGCTTAATGTGATTTCCTAAGAGTTGATCTCCCTGTCGCTAGGATAGCAGTTGTAATATGGCCCCTGTTAATAACCTCCTTATAAGCCCATTCATTCTCCAAAAGGCAGCATCAGGCTGTGTTGTCAAGCAGCCTCTCTGCTGAAAACTCACTTACCGTGTTTGACAAGTTTTCTTCCCAACAATTAAGAAAAGCAAGTGGTACGGACAGAGCTGACAGAACAGTTTTGTTACTTCACAACAGACAGCAGGAAAGTGAGATGCTGCTCAGAGTCCTTGCTTCTTATCTCCAGCATGAAACTTGACTAATTGACTTTTATTTAACATCAAATTGGTTCGGAATTTAATCTAAATGAAACATCATCGGAGACATTTGTCTTCTAGAAAAAACAAAAATGACAGTAAGTCATCTGGCTGTATCAGAGAAGGCAATTTTTACACTTGTTTCTAGTGGTGGTGTTCAGGGGTAGATTTTCTGTGCTTTCTAGGCAGGCTTCATCCCTCCAGTTGGAGATGGCAAACTACAACCTCAAGCCTTTGATTCTTGGGGGATACAAATGCTAGCATGGTACACTTCTGATGGTACAAAATAGTACAGGTATGGGACCTTTTATTCAGAATGCCCAGGATTTTCCAGATAATGGATCTTTTCATAATTTGGATCTTCATACCTTAAATCTACGAGAAAATCATGTAAACATCAAATAAACCCAATAGGCTGGTTTGCTTCCAATAAGGATTAATTATATCTTAATTGGCATCAAGTACAAGGTACTGTTTTATTGTTACAGAGAAAAGGGAAAAAAAATAATATTTTCTATGGACGACTGCCTTTATGTAATTCAGAGCTTTCTAGATTACATGTTTGCAGATAACAGATCCCATATCCATACAGTCCTGATATACAATAAAGTGATGCTGATGCTATATTGCAGTATTATATACAATATCCTTCAGCTGCAGCACCTTCCCACAAGCTTTGATCTACAATGAGTCTCAGTGAGTCCCACAAAGCAAAGGCTTACTTGAGTATGTAGTCAGATCCTCTGGTGTCCCAAGGTGGCCAAGTTTCAACTCTGGAAAAAACTGATAGGCAAAGAACATTCATTAGATACATAAAAGGGGTTTTAAACAACTTAATTGTAATAAACCTTAGTCATGATGGTGCTTCTGTGACATACACTGCAGTTCTTTGGGTAAATTAAAATGCAGATATGACAGTATGAGGCACGTGATTTGGCAGCCTCCATGAATATATCTATTTCCCACCTGCCTCTCCGGCTCCCCATGGTTGCCGCACCACAAAGGATCAAAGCAAGTCATACTGTAGGAATAACAAGTAGGCAGATATGTCAGTTCATTTTATGTCCATTTTATCTAGCACTCACATTAGGACAGGACATAAAGGGACAGTATAAATAAAATATGGAATCAAATTACAAAAGGAAAAAATGCAGGGACAGAGCCAAGGCCTGGGAGCACTATACTGAAAAAAGCTCTTAGATATATATGTTTCTTAGGCACACTTCTTATATGGCTATAGTTGGCTCAATATGAAATCTTGTTTGGTTGATACATTTTTTGGCCTTGTTTATGTGCATCTGTAGTGGTGCCCCATACTGATGTTGTATATGTTGGTGAGCCCTGCTCCTCACAGAATTGCTGAGAATAGAGGAATGGCTTTGTGGTGTTTATACAAATGGCCTGTAGATGGCACTGTGCATACGTATGACTGTCTATACTGCTTAAGAGTTTATGTTACTGTTGTGCAATGGCTGCATGAGGCTACTAATAAAGCACTGTTATACTCTACTAATCCTCGGCTATCAAAACACAACAGGTTGGTTACTCATCTTCCAGCTGAACTACTTAAAGGAATTGTTCAGTATAAAAGTAAAAACTGGGTAAATAGATAGGCTGTG
>CM044435.1:109063640-109107695 GCA_024363595.1 Xenopus borealis
GGACGCAAGTCTTTTTTTCAGCCTAACTTACTATGTTACTATGTTACTATGTTACTATCTCCAGGGTGGGGAGTATTCCTCTGTTAACAGTGTACATGTTTTGGCATTAACAAGCCAGCACTCCCAGACAAATATGCATGCACATTTATTTATACAGGTATAGGATCTGTTGTAAAGAAACCTGTTATCCAGAAAACTCCAAATTACAGGAAGATCATCTCCCATAGACTCAATTTTAGTCAAATAATTCAAAATCTCTGTAATAATAAACCTGCACCTTGTACTTGATGCCAGCTAAGATATAATAAATCCTTAAATCTTTAGACTTAAAACAATTCTAGTTGGTTAATTTATAGTTTTAATGATTTTGTAGTAGACTTAAAACATGGAGAACAACATTACAGAAAGATCCCTTATCCAGAAAACCACAGGTCCCAAGCCTTCTGAATAATAGGGGCATAACTACAGAGGAAGCAGAACCTGTGGCTACAGGGCAGCCCAGGAGGTATAAGGGTCGCCTGAGGCCCTAATTCATATGTCATTTCAATAAATATTGATAAAACTTTTGAAACTCTAGAGATTTTGGGGGCCTGAAAAATAATTTGCCGTGGGGCCCAGTAATATCTAGTTATGCCATTGACTGCTGCTAATTTGAACGACTGAATACATCTTACAACTTCCCTTGACGGGAATCTTAAATACTCTACTACTAGTTTTTAGGAACCTCATAAAATAAGTGCAAGAGTCTTTGCAGGAATGAATATGAATTAAAAAGATCTGTGCTAATTTTTTGAGTTATATTTGCCATCATTGACCTACTGCTATGTGCACATGACCTAGAAAGAATCACTAGAATTTTAGTCAAAAGGTGTCTTGCAAGCTAATGTAGATATTCGTGCCCTATTTTAACCTCGATACTTTGCAGAAGCCCATTCAAATAATGTATGCCATATTCAGTGAAAGAATAATCAGTAATCTGTATGGTTTACAGAGTGGCCTATATTTCCTATGAGGAGCGTGAAGGCATGTTGGCTATTTCAGGTTAGGGTTAACTAAAACACAACAGTTGCCGGTGACACAGGAATGTGAACTTACCATTAGGGTGATCAGAATGTACTTGAAACAATATCCTGCACAAAATTTTTCATAAAAGAAAAAAAAATGAGTTCTAGAATTGTGAAGGGATTAGTGGACACGGCAACTTGACTTTAATGAATAAGTGCTGATCCCCACACAGTAACTATCAGTGTTAGGGAAAGATGCTAATCCTCCTCTATATTAAAGGGAGGCGATGAGCACCTACGTGCTGCTGGCATTAGACTCCCTTATTAACTCTTTGATATGTTGACCTTTAAAAAGTCAAGATGCCCAGCTTCAAACATTTACGTGTTAATGGGTTTGAGCTTGGGGAAATGTATACAAATAACCAATTTTCCCCTAGTGTGGATGGACAGCACAGCAGAGGATAACTGGGAACTTATGTGATGTTTCTCTCTTCTAGTTAGGTAAAAGCAGTATGTATCCTCTTCTTAAACTTGAAGGAGTCACCAAAGACTATTGGGCCATATTGTATTCAATGAACATAAATTACTTCCAATTTTTTTAATAAGAAACTGGCCATTTAATAAAACAGTATGTACAGCAATCTATTGCAAGTTCTGTATTTAAATCTTGCAGTTTCACAGATTCAGTCAGTCAGTGCCCACTACAAAAAAGGCTGACCAAGAAACGGAAAACAGAAATGACAGAGGAGAAAGAAAAGATGTCCAGGATTATCAAAGGAAAATGTACAGTCAAATGCTGCACACAATGCAGTGATAACTATCATCAGCAGAGGGCAGAAAATGGTAGTGAGGCTACCTGTACTATAGACTGAAAATGCAGGTTTTAAAATGCAGCCATTAGGGACTTGTGGCTTGCTTGTTATCGGTGCTAATTAGTATTGAACATGGTATATGGAAATTAAATCAAGTCTACTGCCCTAGGTGATTTCAATGTTTCATCCACCTCTTCTTGGTGATGCCTCACTAAAAAGTTATCACTGCTAAAATATAGAGTTTTGCTTTTCACCTTCTTTGCCGTCAATGTATTTTTCTAAAAGTTTCAATAAACACGTTCTATGTTGCAGGCATTATATTCATGTGTGAATTTTAAATGAAACATTTCTCAAAACAGAACCCAAATAAAAGTGTTCTGAATCATCACTGCACTCTTGCCAATAGAGATTTGCATCAAGGTCGGCATGTGCAAGTTCTGAGGCCAAACCGTGTGTGATCGACACGCTCATGTTTTGACACATGAGCAAGCGGGAGAGAAGCCTGGCCCACGTGCACTGACTTTAACTAGATGCCAAGGCCTGCAGTTCTTTGCAAAGTGATCTGCATCTTTTTCTGGTAAAGACTCTGAACCTAACTCTTCTGCATGATCACCGTTGCTGACTTCTTCCTGTTTACGATCGTTTGCTGCCTGGACTGACCTCTACCTGATACTGATTGACCACTGCCTGGACCAACCTCTGCCTGAATTAACCATGTTTCTGGGAGTTCCTGTTCTTAGCATTCCTTTCCCCCCCCACCCAGAACTGTTTCCAACCTCAGGTTCTGGTTCTCCTGTGGGACTTGTAGAAGAGGCTTGTTACATTTCTCGTGGCTCTATTACCATTACGCATTAAAATGGGACCGTCCTACATAAACCAAGGATTATGGCCAGGATCAGCAGAAAGTTATACCTTTGCTCCAGTTGTATTAGAAAATGTGTTTTATAACACCTATTTAAAAGCAGACTTGATATTTTTTTTCCCCAGAGAACTGTTGGATTGCTTCAGGTTTTTCAAAGGCACGGTAAGGAAATCTTTCATGTGTCATTATTTTTAGATCCACTTCATCTTCGTAACTGCAGTGCTTTGCATATGTAGGAGAATATGCAAAAGGCTTGCTATTTGCAGGGTTTCTCCCACAGGAACTGTCTAGAGCAGCCATGCTGTCCAATATCACAGCGCTGCAAAATAGGCTGGCGCTATATAAATACATGTTAATAATAGTAATATTTGTTGTGGTTCTACTATTTGCTTTCAAGAAATGAATAATATTGAAAAGGTGATGTTGTAAAGCACAAAGACAGACTGGGCTCAGGAAAAGTTCCTTAGTGTCCCACATTCATACCAAGGCTGTCACATGGGCATTGAAATACATATACTCAATATTACCATTGATCATTCCTTTCTGTACTGGGTACTATGAGTATACATTTAGCCTACTCCAGACCCTTATGCACTTTGGGTAGCTGGTGAAAGACTGGGAGAACTTATGAATCACAACTAATAATACAAAGTTTACATGATGTCCCACATTGCATAGTTAAGTTGGGTTGAAAAAAAAGACCATCAGGTTCAACCCCTCCAAATGAAACCAAATTGACATCCATACACATGCTCACACCAATCCCTCCATACACTCACATAAACTATATATAAATATCTACACTAATTGTAGATTTTAGTATCAGTATAGCCTTGGATGTTATGCTTGTCCAAGATTTACTTGGATTTACTTAAGGGCAAAGTGGGCTTTTTAGAGAAATTTTGCCAAACCAAAAGGCAAAGCAGACAATTCGCTAGTCATAAAGCTCAGTGCCAGAAATACTGTTTCGTCAGGTGAATTTTCACTCAGACGAAGAATCGTTACCCCGCAAAATCATCAAAGTGCAAACTTTCCAATCCATTACCCTTTTCACCAGAGTATGCTTTGCCAGGTTATACCTGGTGAATTGATAAAATAAAGCTAAATATTTATATTTTAATGTGGGATTATGTTTAAAAGTTGCAAATGTTAAATATTTTGTTTTAATTTGTTAACCATTTCAAGCTCATGCCACATTTATTTTAGGGTGGGCCCATGTCTAGGACAATAGAGGATCTCTTTTGCATTTATTCTGCTTTCCTAGAGAAAATTCACTTAAAAATGTTTGCCAGCGAAACTTCACCAGCGTTTGTCAAAACTTTAGATGTTGATAGATAAACATATTCACTGTGAAATAATGTCTGATGAAGTTGCACAAAGTATGGTGAAGTTTCCCAGAGCGAAAATTCACCCTTTTGTAAATTTGCCCCAAAGAGAGAACACATTTACCAGCGCAGAGTTTAAAAAGCAACATCCTTATGCTTTACATTACACAGAAGAAGAACCATCCATTCCAAACATCAGCAACTCTGTAAAGTAATGTGTAATCCTAAGGAAAGGTCTGAATGTCATTTTGAGACATTTATATACCATTATATTTGCTACAGAATATGTAACCTTATCCAGATCAAATTAGATGCATGTGTTTTCTATAAATTGGGTACAGGTTAATGTCAGGGTGAGGCAACCTGTGCCCCCCAGCTGAAATACAGAGATAGCCTTTCTTTGCTGGAGAGTACTGGGAACTGTGAATGACTAGCAGCTGGTGTGCTACAGAGTGCTTGGCGTATGGACTGATTTCAGCAAGGATACACAGGGAGTATTATATGTGCCAGGGTGCATGGTTCCATCTCATGTAACATTATGTGCACGTTTTACATCATACATACAATCAGAGAAGGGGAGAAGGCAAAGAATAAACATGGCACTAATTGCAGGAAAATAGAGCATCCTATTATTTATATAAAATCTGGCAACAGACTTTAAACACAGAGTTCTGTTTGCAAACAAGAGTAATATATTTTTAGCATTATAAAGCAATTAGAAATATGAGCAAAAAGCCTCAGTGAATACACTGAAACCTCGATTTTAAGTACCCTGATTTTAAGTTTTCCCCGCATTTTACATTTTTTATCTGTGGTCCCATATTGCATTGCAATGGGTGTATTTCCCTGAACTTAAGTAATGTTTTCTTGGATTTTACATCAACATTTTGTCCTGATGTTCCCAAAAACAGTTTTTTTTTCACTATCTATGTTATTATTCATGAAATAAAGAGGTTTAAAATACTAACCAGATGTATATTTTGCTTTGGTTCTAGGGTTGCAACCTGTCTGTTTTGGACCTGGACAGCCTGGTAATTTGAAGGGCTGACTGTGTCAGAACTTCCTGCCTGGTTTTCCAAATAAGGAAAACGTGGATCCACACCTCTGAAGAAGTCAGTGATTCGACGAAACGCATCAGGTGATCAGTGACATCATCGCTAAGCGCCACACGAGGAAGGAAGGACACTGCAGGTCGGAGTCACTCCATCAGCGTTTGGTTCATAGCCGAAAGGAAATCCAAGGGATGAATTGTTATGCTTGAGTTTACTACAAAAATGTGAGTGTAATTTTATAAGGATTTTTAATTAATAAAAAGTTTTTACACTATTAGTGTGTTCCACATCCATCCACAGCAAGGATCAAAATCAGGAGGAGACTTCTTCTATAGTCGTTACAGGCTGAATTATAATCTAAACGTCTGTGAGTACCCACCTACTACATACCACGTGGTGTCTAATTAGAGAATAGCAACACGATATAGCTCAAATACAAGTGGGTTAAGGTGTTGAACTACAACTCTCTGAGAAATACGACACCATAATTTTTTTCCCGTTTGCTACATTTTTTCCCCTAGCTTTTCAGCGCTGACCTTGATGTATAGTGGTGTTTTTTGACTGTTACACTCGAGGAGAACGATTTTTTTAGGTTGGATTAAAAGGGGAATTTCCAATGACTTTGGACAATTTTTTGTTTTGGTTCTGTTTTCAGCAAAACAAATCTTTTTATTTGGTTCATATCCAACAATGACCTCTGATACATGTGCACCTAAGAAACCATATCTGCCAATAGAATTTACAGTGATGTGGGTAACAGAATACATATAATTACAATATTTCACTCAGCACTGGTCTTTGTCATTGGCTGAGAAATATGCAAATGTGATTTTCTGCACTACAGTTCTAAAGGTATTTTTTTTAATAGTTTGTTTTTTTCTTCTTTAAAGTTCTTTGCAAAGCTTCAGAATAGTGATTCATTTCTTGTAGCTCTAATTTATAAAAGTGCATGGGGTCTGGAACGCATTCGCTTCACTAACACCTGGAGTAGCTGCAATCATTAGTCACATATTTTCCCATAGCCCAGTGCAGATCCATGGCAACCACATGCACCGCCAGTTAAAAGCTGACTTTCAGAAAGTTAAATGCCTTAACAGCAGATTTGTTGAGGGTCAGGAGTCTATTACAAAATATCATAATAACATTATGGTAATTATATAATATGACCTATGGGGATTCATTGCTTGTTTAATATAGGATTCTGTTTGGAAGGTCCACCATACATGGTCCATTAATGTAAGAGCCATACAAACAGTGCTGCTGAAAAGATCAAAACAAAGCAGTGAGATCTTCCAGCATTGGTTCTTCATTAGAGCACTTAATATGAGCAGAAATCTTTTCACTTTGCTTTAATCTATTGCTACAATCCATCATCCAATGCCCTCTGCAAATCCAGCATTCACCATGCCACTGCCATTTGGCTTTTTTCTGGTTCTAAATGAAAGATATACCCTGAATCCCCTTAACAATCAACAATGAGTGGCTTAATATTATGCTCATGAATTCACTGTAGTGAATGAAAATTTAATAAGGAACAGGAGTTTATGCCAAACTCAAGATGTTGTACCAATGTGACAGTGATTCAGTGGAAATTTATGGTATATTATGCAGGTATGGGATCTAGAAATCGTTTTCCAGAAAGCTCAGAATTACAGGAAGGCCATTTCCCGTAATAATTCAAAATTGTTATTGTGGTTTTCTTTTTTTCTGTAATAATATAACAGCACCTTATACTTGATCATAAATAATCCTTATTGAAAGCAAAAGAATCCTATTGGGTTAAAAAGTTTTTAGTATGTATTTATCAAAGAGTGAAGTTAGGAGTGAAGTTCTGCCACTAGAGGGAAATTCTGCCGCTCTCCATTCATTTCTATGGCGTATTTATCAAAGGGTGAACTTTCACTTCACCCATTGATAAATAGCTCTTTCAAAATCCCATCACATTTAATGGAGAGTGGCGGAATTTCCCTCTAGTGGCAGAACTTTACTCTCATGCCCCTGAAGAAGCCGAGCTAGTCGGCAAAATGCGTTGGGTGGCATAGGTGGATGGTGGGGTGCCTAGCTCCGACCTTGTCCCCACATAGTCAGGCAGGTCACGGCTCATGGGGTGTTGATTGGAAGGGAGGGAGCGGGTAGAAGGAATTGCTGTACTACAGGCACTAAGCCCTGAACACTGGACAAAATCAACGTTTGGCTCCACTCGTTTGCAGTTTTTAATTTAGTATGTTGTAGGGACATTGGTCCCGCACTGCGCATGAACAGCAATGGCTGTGTGTTTGTAATCAGTGAGTGCTGTCTTCTTTTAATGATAAGTTATTAAAGGTTACGTTTTAACCTAACTTGACACTTTGTACTCTACACCCACTAAACTGGTTTGCTGGTGAGCAGGAAAAGGATACTTCAAGTAGCAGTTTCCTTTCTTGGTTACAAT
This sequence comes from Xenopus borealis, assembly GCA_024363595.1. Taxonomy (NCBI): domain Eukaryota; kingdom Metazoa; phylum Chordata; class Amphibia; order Anura; family Pipidae; genus Xenopus; species Xenopus borealis. The sequence goes on from CM044435.1 coordinate 109,071,127, forward strand.
TGTTGCAGAATATATTTGATAAATTTACCCCATAGAGTCTGGTTTTCAATTAAAGAAAGACCCTTGATCCAGAAAGCTCCTGGTTCTGAACCTGGATAAACAATTTAATTCCTGTATTCCTTTTTAGTTTCGTAAAAATAGTTAAACACATAAAATGAAGCATAGGGAATGTCCTTCATTAATCTTTCCTCTGCAATAATTTAAGATTGCAGGATAAGTGATATTAGCATGTAGAGGAAGTATGCCGATGGAGAAAAAAAATGTACTCCTTAGTCTTTTTTGGGGGTTGGAAATTCAAGGGTCATTACCAAATGTCTACAGAAGCTTAAATTATTGAGTCAGCTGAAAAATCTGAACTAAAAGTCTTGCTTTTTCATGAATTAATGAAATACCTTGGTGACAGTTCAGGAAATATTTTTTTCCTCATTCCTTAACAGGAGCTAGAATATTAGGATTCAGCAGCTGATTAGACTTAATTTAGATGGCAGGTGGCTCCAGGTAATCAGATTCTAGTGGAGTTTCTCAAAACTGTATCTTTTTCTGCAGCATTTATAATTGATCTATCTAGTATAGCTTACTGATTGAGCTGGCTTGAGCTAAGAAATTTCTCCATTTAAAAAAAAATGGAAGATGCACAGAGCTTGGGTTATGTACAGAGTATCTGTTAATGTGCTGAACATTTACTTGTCTTGAATTTACTGTTCTTCTGTAGTGATGGGCGAATTTATTCGCCAGGGGCGAATTTGCGGCGAATTCCCGCGATTCGCCGCTGGCGAATAAATTCGCGAAACTGCCAAAAAAATTCGCCCAAAAAAATTCGCCGCGCAAAAACGAGTCGCGCGTCGTTTTTGACGCGACGCGCCGAAAACGACGCGACGCGCGTCAAAAATGACGCGTCGCGTCGGAAAAGACGCAACGCGCGTCAAAAACGACGCGCCGCGCGTCAACAACGACGCGCGACTCGTTTCGCGAATCGGCGAAAAATTCACGAATTTCTCTGGAAATTCGCGAATTTTTCGGCGAAGCGAAACGCGCCCGTTTCGCCCATCACTATTCTTCTGCATTAATCCTGGAAAGGGTTATAAATTCATATTAATGGTGTCATTTACAATGAGTGCTGTTAGTAACTGCATCTGCAACAACATTGGTGCAAATCAGTTGCAGTTATTGACTCAAACTGTTAAAGGAACCCAGGAATAACTTAATTAAGAGTACTGTTGCAAGTTGCAAAGGAGCAAAAGTATCTTTTGGAATCGCCTCAATGATCCAAGCATCCAAAATAGATTAATGAGCCTCTGGATGAAATTAATTATTTTAAAGTGAATTTGAGGGGGTTATTTATAAGGACATGTACCTATTTCTTTCTTTGAATCTATCAAATGGCGAAGTGGCCATCGCAAGCGAGAATTCGTCAGAAATACCATCTGCAGGCACATCGCCAATTCAGTAGCAGGCGTAAAGGACAATTCACTAGCGAAATATACCATTGCTAGCTTTTTTTTACGCCCTATCACAAAGTGAATTTACGCTCATGTGAAAGATCAATACTCTGCAAATTCACCAAAGTGCAAATTTTATGGAACGTTACCTTCGCCACCCTAGACCTGGCGAACTGATAAAATGAAGCTACATTCTCCCCAATCTTATGTCAGTGACATCATATCCTGTATGTCGAAAAGTCATTACAGTTCTAAAAAATTGTGTTTTTTCATATTTTAAAGTGGGATAGTCTTAAAAAGTCCTAACTATTAAAGATTTCTGTGTGTTTTTTTTTTTAACCAATTTGATGGGCATGCCAAATTTATTTTAGGGTGGGCTCATGTCTAGGGCATTAGAGGATGATCTCTTCTGTCTTTATTTTGCTTCCTTGGATATTTGTAATAATAAGTGGCCATTTAAAGAATTTGCACCAACATCACTAATAAAGACATATATACCACCTATATATACCCTATTGACTTAAGTGTAAGAGTACTAATGAAGTTTCAATAGGCATAATTGAACGCTAGCCAAAGGGCACCCACAAAAACCTGCGGTACCCTCTGGGTTGCAGGTAGAAGTTTCGGGAGTGGGTATAGATGCAGGTCGGTAGTTCTCCGGGTTTGTGGGTCACGGGTTGGGTCGTGGGTCTTTTCAATAGCAAATTTTACTCCTTTTTTTTTTCTCATAACGCCTACTTCTAATGACGTCACTTCCAGTTTACAATGAAAGCACTTTCTTGATGGTCAGCAGGTCATGGATCGGGTTGAAGATAAGGTACTTGAGGGTTGGGTAGCGGGTCCAACTTCAACAACGTTCAGCTGCTGAGACGCAACTTTGCATTTTAGTAAATTAGTGTAGTGGTAACGAATTTGTGCCTAATGAAGTGTGACGGAGATGTGACGGAGTGTGCTTTTAGTGCCCACCCAAGTCACTTTAAAAGAGTAAATAACAGTCTGTCAAACTACTGGGAATTCTAGTGCAAGAACTTAAAACTGAGAACTACCCTCTGTACACAACCTCTTTGGTAGTTCACTATCCATGTGCAACCAGTACTAGTGATAAAAAATCTGAAAACTTCTGAAATCCAAATTGATTTAAAATGGTCCAACTGGATCAGCGCAGCTCCCATTGTCCTATAGACTTTAACAACTTTTACCTGGCCAGGTTTTGTGGTTTTTACACATAATAAATCTCCAATTTTAAGAATTTTATTTAAAAATAGGAAAACAAACGAAGAGATTAGTGGAACAAAACATAATTGGATTGTTAGAGTTGAGACTTAAAGGGATGATGTCATGGGAAAACATGCTTCTTTCAAAAAGCATCAGTGCTACTACAGTAGACTTCTGCACTCAAAAAAAAATTCTCAAAAGAGCAAACAAATTTTTTTATATTCAGTTTTGAAATATGACATGGGGCTAAACATTTTGTCAATTTCCCATGTCCCAAGTCATGTGACTTGTGCCAGCATTTTAGTAGGGAACTGCTTTCTGGCAGGCTGTTGTTTTTCCTTCTCAATGTAACTGAATGGAATGCAGTGGGACATGGGTCTTTACTATTGAGTGCTGTTCTTAGATCTACCAGGCAGCTGTTATCTTGTGTTAAGGTCCCCATAGACACAAAGTCCGACCAATCTGTCAAATTATTGTGCCGTTAGTGGGATACCAACCATCATATATCTTAAGATTTTTCGTACGACATCGGTCTGAAGATTGATCGGCCAGGTTAGAAAATCTTTATCAGTCCCCATGCAATCTACTTATGTTTGCAGGGCCAAGCAGGCAGCGATCATTCAGTTTTGCTGGTAATAATCGCCTGAAATTGTCTTTTTAGTTGATGGACACATTGGACATTTAAATGCTTTAAGACGTTTTGAGATGATCTCACGATAACCATTGGATCTTTCAAAAATCTTTAGGTCTATGGCCAGCTTTAGGGAGCTGTTATCTGGTTACCTTCCCATTGTTCTGTTTTTAGGCTGCTGGGGGGGAGGGAGGGGGTGGTTTTCACTCCAACTTCCAGTAAAGAGTGATTGAAGTTTATCAGAGCACAAGTCACATGACTTGGGGCAGCTGGGGAATTGACAATATGTCTAACCCTGATTTCAGATTTCAAAATGAAATATTAAAAAGTATGTTTGCTCTTTTGAGAAATGGATTTCAATGCAAAATTCTGCTGGAGCAGTACTATTAACTGATGCATATTGAAAAAAAAAAATTCCCATGACAGTATCCCTTTAAATCTTAAAGCATCTTGAACTGGTGTGAGCTTGAATAATTCCTTGGTGTGAAATTGAGAAATAAAATGATAACTAGAGAAAAAATATAAGTGTTTTTCCCCATATAAAACCAAAAACAACCTACTCATTTGAACTGGACTCTTAGGTTATTTAGGATTCCCTTCTGGGTGTATCCCAGCCAAAACATACGCATTCATTTGTACATAATATGATCATCATACTGCTGCAAAAAATGGCTAAATTGCCTACTTCCCAGGAGAAGGGGGAACCGGGCTACTTAACCTTCACAAGGGACTGAAAAACTGACAGTTACCCAGGCACCCCGAAGGACCGGAGGGAACCCTAAAGATACTTTTTTTCTTGCAAGTATTTTAGATGGAAATTGTGAGTACATAGAGTTTTAAACTGGATTTTATATAGTATTAAACAGTATTATACTATTTGGCACCTTTTCTCTCCTACTTTTATTGCATTATTGGAATCCATGCGTACGGGAGTATCGGGAGACTGCCAGCCAACAATTTTATCTTACAAGCTATATACCACAGTAGTGGTCTGTAAGTAGGCAATTTAGCCATTTTTACCACTGATTTGCACAAACCAATTTTGAATGCTCCAACACTTCGCACTGTGGTGCATTAAGAAAGAAAAAAACACCCACCACACCTGGGGTTAACTTCACTCCATATTAGGTGAAATAACGAACCTTCGAAAACACCGGGTGATTTTGTATCTCTCTATTCTTTGTATACAAAATACTACACTATATATTGTTTCTAAAAATTTCCACTGCCTAGGCGCTGACTTCGATACAAGAAAATTGCATTTTCTTTTTTCACCTGGATATAACCAAGTGGTTGCCAGATACCTCTCTGCCCACCCAACATGAGATGACCAAAGATCTAAAAGAGGTCCCCTTATAAAGAAAGCAGCCTTTTTTGAATCAGTAATGTCCAACCTTGGTAGATCAAGTCCAATTCATAGACAACAGCAACTGACCCCCTTATACTGGTCACTTTAATATATTTTAACTGAATATACGTATTGACAATGGTTGAAAAAAATTATTTGATGCATTATTATTAGTAAGAAATAGTGCACTAACCCCCCCCATACACTTGCTCTGTGTTAATATTAAGTAACATTTGTCATTTTTCTTGACATGTGATTACATTTGTACAGTATCCCTTTGTCTTTAAAATTCAAAGCATTCCCTATATAGAACACTTGTATTTAGAGATATATACTGTACAAAAAAAAACTCATATAGCTAAACATGGAGGCGGTGGATCTCATGTGTGCTAGATATATTTTTATGTGAAGAAATTTGTTGGAAATGTAAAGAAATGTCATTTTAATAAAAACTCTACTGACGCTCACATCTACTTTGACCAATTTGAACTAAAGTAAGCAGTAGGCATTTATTTTAACAATATGCATTTTCCTTTTCTTAAGCAGGCTTTCATTTCTCCATCTCAGCAGGACGCATGCATTAAGTATTTAGAGAAGCACTTTGGTACCTATTCTCAATCTGAAAGATATTAATGCTTATTCGGCAAATTGCTGCAGGATCTTGTACAAGCAACTATTCTGAAGAAAGGAAAAGGGGAAATCAATTATATGGTTAGCAGGGTAACTTTAAGCATTCATTAAGATTTCAGACAGGAATTTCAGTTGGTCAGACTGGGAAAAGTCACAAACTGCTTTTGACCCTGAAGTACCTGTGTGTGATGCAAAAATAGGACGAGAATATAAACATAAGTAGCCTTAAAGGAGAACTAAATCGTAACTGAAGAAATTGGGTAGAAATGTTATACATTATGGAGGTTATTTATTAAAATCTGAACGTTACAATTTTGAAAGATTCCATTTTTTTCACTAGAAAACAAAAATTTTTAGAGGACAAAAAATCTTTTATCGAGATATTAAATCTCGATAAAAGAAAATTTGTTTGTCCTCTAAAAATTTAAGTTTTCTAGTGAAAAAAATTAATCTTTCAAAATTGTAACGTTCAGATTTTAATAAATACCCCGATGCTACATAAAAGTCAGAATCTGTAAATCCATTATTTCAGACCTGTTGATGTCCTGTCATTAGAAGAGGCATCTTGTTGTGTTTTGATAGCCGAGAATGAGCAGAATATAATAGGGCTTTATTAGCAGGTTCATGTAACCATTACGCAACAGTAACATAAACTCTATCCTTCTTAAACAGTAAAGACAGTATTGTGTACACACAGCATAACTCATATGCACAGTGACCTCTGCAGTCCATTTGAATAAACACCACAAATCTCAATTTGTATTTTCCTGGTCTCGCTGTATTTAGCCCAAAAATCTGAATGTTTTGGTGTTTTCGAGCAAAAACTATATTACATCTGTCTCCCATAGACTAAATTTATCCAAATAATCCAATTTTTTGCAAAAATAAAACAGAACCTTGTACTTGATCCATATGAAGATATAATTAATCCTTATTGGAAGCAAACTAATCTTTTGGGTCTATTTAATGTTTACATGATTTTCTAGTAGAATGAAGATCCAAATTAAGGAAAAATATATTATCCAGAAAACTCCAGGTCCCGAGCAGTTCCAGTTCCATACTTGTACTGAAATCTGGTTTGCAAGGGTCCAGTTTTAGAGTACCCTTTGTGTTCAGTGGTCCTGAATACCAACAGATGCACTGATCTAAGCTGTGATTTTATATGGAACATAACTTGCCGCTAATTAAACCTCGTCCACTAACAGCAAACCTATTTCTTGAAGTAATGGTATCTCCAGCACTGCAGGCGCTCCTTAGCGTTCTACTAATTCTCCATCCAGTTGTTTTACTTTCAGTCCGAAAGCATAAAATTAAATGAATCTTAGCATTTCTGATACTCGAAAGGGGTTAACCCTGTTTTCTAGAAATTCATAACAACACTTTGCAAAGTAGACATTATAATTTCCCAAAGGATATCAAGAATAAATGAAGGTCAATAGAACAATATCTGAAAATTAAAGGTGCTGCATTAGGGAATTACTGTCTAACCAGATATAACGAGATCAGCACTTTAATAAGCAACATGAATAAAGCATTCAGGAATGTTTCAGGAAAAATGTACAAGAGCTTGTACTAATTCTGCAAACAGGGTAATGTCTATATATATATATATATATATATATATATATATATATGCAGTACATATACAGCTGTGCTCATAAGTTTACATACCCTGGCAGAATTTATGATTTCTTAACCATTTTTCAGACAATATGAATTATAACACAAAGACTTTCCTTTCACTCATGGTTAGTGGTTGGCGGAAGCCATTTATTGTCAAATAACTGTGTTTACGCTTAATCACTACACAAAATACCCAAATTACCCTGATCAAAAGTTTATAGTATAGAATTGACTAGTTATAATATCATAGCTAACATGTCATGGCCTTGCTCATTAAGTGCTGCAACAGTTTCAGTTGTGAAGATCATAAGAATACAAGCCAACCTCTTCAAACTCAATAGGGTCAACATCCAACGTTAATAGTGATGGGTGAATTTATTTTCCTAGCTCAAATTAGTGGCAAATTCTCGCGTTTTATTCGCCGGCGAATAAATTTCCAATTTTCATGATTTTTCAAGAAAATGTTCCAATTTCCAAAAAATTGTGAAATTGTGAAATTGCTCGAAATTCATGAATTTTTAGTGAAATCGTTCGACTTTCACAAATTTTTCATGAAATCATTTGAATTTCACAAATTTTTCACAAATTTCTCACCGTTTCACGAATTCCTAGCCGTTTCGCTATTTCTTGGGAAATTCATGAAAAATTCGGCGAAACTCCCCAGATTCACCCGTCACTAAACGTTAAACATCTTCAGGTGTCAAGTTCAAAAGACCATATATAGAGCAACTGCAAACTATGTACAGATGGAGCAACAAGAGGAGAAGCAGATGCTCCCACTGCTGGGGTGACCAGGAAATGTAAAGGAACCTGACCTTGCAGTTTCTTTTTGAGGGTCTCTCAAAAGATTTTCCTTTAGGCTCCTGTAACAGCATGAAGGTCAAATGTCTGTATAACATTTGCCCTCTCTGTAAACAGTTTTCCAAAATCATGCTGAATTTATACCCTCTCTTAAACAGATCAATTGTTCTATATCAATATGATTAGTATAGTAATTCCATATACTGTAGTCTAAGGTATAACATATCCCAAGCATTCGGATATTAAAAGTCACAGTGATCAGTGACCTCTATAAAAGCATGCAGCTTATGGTTACAGAATGCCTCCCAATTATAGTCAGCTGAGCTGTTCTCTGTATTTATGTCGCTAATGGCAATCATTTGTATTTTCAGTGAAGTGTGAAATATATGCTAGATCAGGCACAACTGTTACTACTAAAGAGGAGAATAGAATATTCTAATTTGAGCCGGCCAGACGCATATGCAATCGATCATAGCTTATGTTCCGCTCATTGATGGGCAAAGGGGATTAGAACCAATACTGGTGATAGTCTGGCAAACATACACTCCAGTTCCAAATGGATATATGGATGGATATATTACGGAGACTGTATTTTAATGATTTAATTTCAAATGATCAGTAGGTTCACAGGATCACAATTAGTCCACTCCTATATGTATATATGTGTGTTTCCATCTTTAAAGGAAAAGATTAAGACCTAAACACATTAAGGAGCCTATTTACTAACATCTGGATTTACATTCTGTGCATAAATCATATTTTTTTCACTATAACTGATTTTTTTTTTTCAGTAAAACTATGAAAAAAATGGAGATTTATTAAGGGGCACGTTTACTAAGGGTTGAAGCGAATTTTTGAATAAAATTTGAATTTTTAAAATTCGAATTTCAACGTAATTTTGGGCTACTCCGATTTTTGAATAGCCCAGAATTCGATTAGAATTAAAAAAAATTGAAAATTAGAAATTTCGAATTTTGAAGTACTTGCCCTTTAAAAAATTTCAAATTCGACTATTCACAACCTTAAAGCTGCTGAATTGACATTGTAGTCGAATTCGAGGGCCAGTACATCGAAATTCAAATTTAAAAATTTTTGTGGTTTCAAAAACCTCTTCAACAAAATGAGAGTGTTGATAAACGGGCTTCTAAGTCACAGAAATTGAAACCTGAGAGAAAAGTATGGGGAAATACAGTCATAGAAACATCATCACTGATTCTTTTATAAGCAACACCTTGTGATTAGTTTCTCCAACTGGTCAAGAATGTGATTAACAGCAGCTCTGTAAATTGTAGCCAAGGACAATCACAGGCAGCAGCCAGAAGAGAGCAATTTGGTCTTTCTTCAGTCCATAAGACAGTTTTACACCAATCATGTTCTCCATACGGGGGTGCCTATTTACTCTACAGGGCTGGTCTATACAATAAGTATAAGTGTGTGTGCAATCAAAACATTTGCATAGCTATAAAACCAAACAAACATTGTGCTTCACATTAGCACTTAAGTCATCAGACCCAGGGCTACAATTCATTATAGTGACATTATTATTACTACAGTATAGGATCCATTATGCAGAAAGCCATCAATTACAGAAAGGAAGTGATGGGCGAAACGGGCGCGTTTCGCTTCGCCGAAAAATTCGCGAATTTCCAGAGAAATTTGCGAATTGGCGAAAAATTTGCGAAACGAGTCGCGCATCGTTTTTGACGCGCGTCGCGTCAAACGCGACGCGTCGCCTCGTTTCCGACGCGCATCGCGTCGTTTCCGATGCGTCGCTTTCGACGCGCGACTCGTTTTTGGCAGCGAATTTTTGGCGGCGAATTTTTCCTGCCGTTTCGTGAATTTAATCGCCAGCGGCGAATCGCGGGAATTCGCCGCGAATTTGCCGCGAATTCGCCCCATGCGAATAAATTCTCCCATCACTACAGAAAGGCCATCTCCCATAGACTCAATTTTAGCAAATAATCCACATTTCTAAAAATGATTTCCTTTTTCGCTGTAATAATAAAACAGTACTTTGTACTTCATCAAAACATAGTTATAGGCAATCCTTACTGGAAGCAAATCCAGTCTATTGGGTTTATTTAATGTTTACATTATTGTCTAGTAGACTTAAGGTATGAAGATCCAAATTACAGAAAGATAAATTATCTGCAAAACCCAAAGTCCCAAGCATTCTGGATAACAGGTCTAGGGTTGCCACCTGGCTGTTTTTTTACCGGCCTGACCGGTATTTTTGATAGCTGATCCCAATGTTATTAATAGGAAAAACAGCGAAGTACATAGGAAGGCCGGTATTTTTTTGAAGAAAAGGTGGCAACCCTAAACAGGTCACATAACTATTCCAACATTAGGTCTGAAAGTAACACGTTTTCTCCCAAGTAGGGTCTTGCAACCTTCGGTTTCACTTAGTGAGATTAGTTATTTGCCTCACTACAGTGCTGTGAAACTTTTATAAAGTGTAAAGAACATTAACAATAGCTACCACCTATGCTGACCTTGTGTTGGTTGTACATAAGGTTGCCCTCTTACTTTGTCTCTGCTTCAGCAATGCTGAATGCTCTTAGTTTACAGTTGTTTTCCTGGTTACTTATAGTTTTATGTTACTAGGGGGGCCACATGAGAAGCAGGTTAAAGGTCTCAGCATCCTCTGTTCCATCTAACGGTTGCGCCTACGGGAAACCATGGAAACGGAATCTGACAGGCACTTCGGGACCTGCTTGCGCAGCCACCAACATTCTCTTTCACCGCCTGATGAAGACATCACATGCCATGGAGAACATTAAAACCCAGTTAAGCTTTCTGCAATGTGAGGGTCTTTGTTCTACACAGACTATTATTCTAAAGCTGAAGGTTGTACAGAACACTCTCGCCTTGGAGGCTTGCTACTCCATTTTAATCAAGTGTATTCACCTTTTGTTGTAAGATGAATCCAAAATATGTTTATTTCAAAGTCAAACAGATGTTTAATAATAAGTTTTGTCTTCAGGACAGATATATTATGTGGCGGATTTTGCAAGACAAAAGGAGAGAAGATGTTTCTTGCTGAACCATTCAAAGGGATTTATTTCATTTAAATATTTTTATATTCTGCATTGGAATTTTATAATGGAGCTGAAAAGGCCAGAAATTTAAGTAGTTTGTGCAAAAGAGTTTTTAAATACTTTAATAGTTTTTTACTCTTGGTCTTCCATGATCCACCAAATAAACTTTTTTTTTTCTATTTCTTGAACTCGGACTTTCAAAAAAAAGGAATAGGCAAAAGATATTAACATTATAAATATATATATATATATATATATATGTATATATATATATATATTAACAGTCATTCACTGTATGGATCTAAGCTACTGGCAACATATTGCTCCAGCAACTTGCCCATATGTGACTAACAGTTTAAAGGATACATGAATCTTAGTGAATATTAAACTAAAGAGAGTGCTGTTCTAAGCACTTCTGCAATTTACTTTATTTTTTTTTTAATTAAAAGATATTAAAGGATGTGTACTGTTAATATAAATTATTTTGCTACAACAGCACCACCTGTTGGTCAATGTCCACCCAAGTATTCTAGGAAGCTGTCAGGAGAAAGAAACAGAGGGCTGGTCTGATGTTCTTCTGGTTAGAAAAGATGTGAGAAAAGTTCTGAAGTCTAATGTTTTTCCTAACTAGAAGAACATGAAACCAACCCTGTCTCTTTCTCCTGACAACTTTCTCAACTACTTGGTGGTCAGAATGAATGGAGATTGACCAGCAGGTGGCACTGTTGTATATCCTACACAAAGCGCTGAATCATCAGTAAAATTCTATTAGATTGAAAAGGTGAAACTGGGTCCAAGAATGGGTGCTTTTTTTCCTTAAAAAGAATTTAAATATCAGAAATGCAGATGCTCTTAATAAAGAGTCTTCCTATATACCCTTTATTCAGAAAAATAAAAAAAATAAAAAATCTGCCCTTAGTGGTCTGGGAACCTCTGTTTACCATATTAAATAATAAAGAACATTTTTGGAAATATATTTATATTGCCAGTTTTTACAGTGGTAAAACTTGGACCATTACAGGTTGTCAATTGAATATAGAATTTGCATAAGACTGGGATGACCAGTATTATCAAATGCAGAAGATAGGTCAAGGAGTATTATAATGAAGAAGTGACCTTTTATTTTGGCAATCTGAAAATTATTTGTCCCGCACCCCCTCAGGGCCCCCTGTCAGCCGATTCGCCCGATTTCCAGGGAAACAATTGTGTATGAAGGGGGGCAGGGCCTGGCTGTGCGTCTCGCACCAGGGCCTGCATCCCTCTAGTTACGTTACTGCAAGTGGTAGAGTAGAAACAGGACTTTCATCAGACAGATCAAATGTGTTTTGAAAATGTGAGTCAGTAAGAGCTGTAGTAAACTCAGCAGCAGTAGAAGTAAAGAAACTACTGTATAAGGCAAGTTAGAGGATCAAAATGAGAAGAAAACACATTAAAAGAACACACAAATTTATAACACATTTGAAATATGTATCTCTTCCATTAGGAGACATTATACAGACCAATGATGTCCTTAGAAATATATTATATTTAAACAATATTGCAGATCCTTGTGCAGAATAACCCCTGTCAGTGTCAGTGTCTTACTGTACCTCTATAATAATAAGAAATCTGTGTAACCCATAGTAGAAACAGGGTTAATTTTCCTTTAAGAGATTTAAAACACAGACCATAGCTTTAATATTGTAGATAAAATAAACCCAGACTGACCTTTTTGCTTTTTATCCCATTTAAATTATGCCAAAAACACACTTAAATCATATGCACATTAAAAAGGAATTTAGAAAATTATGACTGACTTTTAAGGAGCACCCAAGGGGCTTGTTATGTTTAAAACACAGCTACATAAAATGACTAAAGATGTTCTCTCTCCATACCATTATGTGGTTAATTAATGGCCGTATTCTCATTGATAATTTGATCTTTACAATCTCGGTATATGTGGGCTACTGTCAGGATGTGTTATGTTTTAATTATAGGAGGTGTGACTGTCTAATGGAATAACACTTCTGTGAGATATATGTTTTAAATGTATGTGCATGTATTTTTATGAGAAACACACTTATTATGAGGAACTAGTGCATAGATATGCATCTGAAAGTGTATGCAATAATTTATATTCAATAAATAAAAAAAAAAGTCCAAGATAGTCCTAGAGAAGAAAATACACCAACAAAAAAGGACACTGGAAATCAGAGAATAATTCCCAGTTCTATAAATCAGCACTGCTAAATCTGTTGCAGAATATATAATGTGTTGACACCTATAGGCTTAGAGAAGGAGTGTGGGAAACTATTAGCAAAAGCGTTATCAGGTGTTCATAGGCCGCTGAATATTCTGTTATCTGCTGTACATAAGGTAGATTCACTAACTAATGAATTGGCCAACTGAAGCTGGAAAGAGAGAGAGAGAGATATTTACTGTAAATAAATAGTATATTCAAATAATTTTTACAATACATCACACTTAACGTGTCCATGTAAATATACATAGAATATGTATAAAAATTAAGATTTTCTTAGATTATGATTATTTATAATCGCTACATACATGGTGCCCATTTATACACCACAGTATTTGTATACTGTTTTCATTATAATACAAGAGCTAAACTAGTACTCCTAGGGGCTGATTTACTAAGGGTTTGAAGTAAAAAATTCAAAGTAATTTTTTGGATACTACGACCATCGAATAGGTTACTACGACTTCGATTGAAAGTAAAAATCGTTCCAAAATTCAACCATTCGATAATCAAAGTACTGTCTCTACGACTTCAATACTTCGCCAAATGAAACCTGACAAAGACCTATGTTTGCCTATAGGGACCGTCTAGAGCAAGTTTTTTTTGTCGAAGTAAAATTGTTCGATCGTATGCAAAAATTATAGATCGAACGATTTTACTTCGACCGCAATATAGCCAAATTTTTTTAAAGATATTTCACTTCGATGGTCACATTTCAAAGCATTTTCCACTTCGAAATTCAAGCCTTAGTAAATCAGCCCCTTAATGTAACACTACCATCTATTTGTGTCTTAACACCTCTATCTGTGAAAGGCAGAGGAGTGAGGTTGTTGGCTGTGACATGTCATAGGACTAGTGGCATCCAAAGACAAGTGTAGAGGGATTCACACGGACAGCTCCTTTTAAAGTCCATTATTATATCTAAACATACTTGACAGTTTATAACGACATAATATTGTATTTTAGCAACAGATTAAATTAATCTCAAATGTAGCATCTAAATATAGCAGCTAAATATCTGTCCGCTGAATTTAACCAAATGAACCCAAATTAAGTCTAATAAGTTTTTAATTTTACATTCTGAGGAACTGAAAGTATCTTTTGACAAGCTCTTTCCTCACAAAAATGTGGGGATGACAAAAAAACACTTTGAACCCCATTACATGAGGCTGATCCACAAATTTGAATGTTTCCTAAAAAATCTAACAGAAAATTCCCTGTGTTAGATAGCACTTGAGATTTATTGTCAGGAGTATTTTTCATTGAAAAAAATTATACATGAGCTTCCAAATTGGCCCATGTAAAATATGCAACTAGAACCACCAGAATCTAATAAGAGATCTTATTTTTAGTGCCTCTGCTGGGTATGGGGCAAGGAATCTACCAGGACCAGATTAGAATTGCAAATGAGTTTCCCAAGTGGGCTGGCCTGACATATTAAGAAACTATGCCCTAGAGCAGAGACGTCCAACTCAAAGCCTGTGCTTTACACCCCGCATAATGATTATTATCGGTCTCAAGCTGCTTAAGGGCTCCACCAATTCTTGTATGGCATTATTTTACTGTATTGGATAACTAGATTTGTACATGTTGTGTGATGGCACAGTGTGTAAAAACCTACAAGAAAGCCAATACTACGAATAAAGGTGGACATACACTATAAGATCCGCTCATTTGCAAGTTCACCAAACAAGCAAATCTTTCCCTATCCCCAATGAAGATGGGCCAGATGATAATGTCAAATATACAAGTGTCGGATCAATGAACATATCCTTCCCGATCCAATGGGAAAGTCAAACCTGCCAATCGGAGGTCCCCATACACAAACAAATAAACTGCCAAATTGATCAAAAAGAACCCAAATGAATTAAATCTGCCCATGTATGGCCACCTTAGACTTGAGTCAAAGTAGACCTGGACACAAAACATGCATTGAATATCTAACAATAAAATAAAAATGGCACAGTCTTCTTCCAAATCTCATAAACAGACTAAAGCTGGCCATAGATGTGCATCTTTTATTATTAGTACATTTCTTATAGTATATTTCAGTTTAACAACCTACAACTAACCAAATTATATAAAGTAGTTAAAATAAAAAATCCAATGATGTTCTTGACAGAGGCAACATCGGAACCTGTCCAAGCCCTTACTCAATAACCGAAAGCCACCCCCCTTCTTCCAAGTCCCTTTAAGGAAATACAGTTATGCTTTTTGGATGAAAAGGATTGCAGAACAATTTTATTATAACAAGTGATATTTTAGAGCAAAACACGCACTACGAAAATTATAACATATCATACATAGCATAACAATAATATTTTTATAACAAACAATTAACGCTTGAAAACCCACATAATGTAGCAAACCTTAAAACTGCACAACGCACAGCGCTGCCAGCTGCCATAGTAACCTGTAACCCACCTGCTACCTAACCAACTCCTATTCCTGTGGTGCTTTGTCACCTGTGAGGTGCCAGCCCTTCCAGCTACCAATTAACCCTGCAACTCCCTTGCTCACCTACATATTGGTCACTGGACTCCCTGACCCCACCGTCATCAACATATATCCATAGGAGAGAGTGGGAGTTTTCCGGTGCTGCTACAAAATGGAGTGTGGTTGGTGGCAACCTAATTCCCTACTTTTAAGCCTGTCCCACATTACCCTGATCCACTCTTCTACTGCCCATTCACCTACTAACAACTAGGAGGGGCTTCTGCCCCGTGTCATTGGGTTACTGGCCATTAATTCAAAGACAGTAATTGTATGAAAGTTATGTCTGACAAATAGTAGTGACAGTCACCTGCTGATCTGCAATTCATGCAGAGAAATTATCGTTAGCTGACAAAAGTCTTCTAACCTGTCCGAATGACTGATCGTCATGGTATGAAAAATGTTGGGACGATCCACACAGAATCCGAAAATTGTACATACATCCGTATTATACGACTTTATCTTTGCGTTTATGGCCAGTTTAATGTATTATATCTGAAAATCTTGTCAATGGGCCCTTAATTTGATTCTCACTACATAAGAAGTGCACATAAGAAGTCATCCCATATCTGGCCAGTCATACTTTCAATTTTCATCTCAGTCATTAAGAATTCATTTGCTTCATTATACATTTTACAAAAGGGACTAAGTTTTACCTGCAACTTACTAAATGCTTTCAAAGTAAAACTCCCAAACTTGGTTGCCCTTTTATAAGACACCAGTGGGATCACTTGACTATAGTTGGGAGGGGTAGAAGCTACAACAAGGAGATGGTCACTAGCAGGCCCGGACTGGCAATATGTGGGTTAGGGCAAATGCCAGATGGGCTGCTATAAGGTCCCATAGAAAGTCAGTATTTAGTGGGCTGGTGGGGACTGTTTGGGCCTCTATGTGAGCTGATTGGGCCTCTGTGTACCTGAAATGCCAGGGCCTATTTTGATTCTCAGTCCAGTCCTGGTCACTAGTCCTATATGAACTATAACAAACAAGGGGGATGGTGGAATGCACTGCAGGGGGATGTGCGTGTGTGTATATAGATGCTGGGTTTTAATTTGGATGGGTTGAACTGGATGGACTTTGTCTTTTTTCAACCCAATTTAACTATGTAACTATGTAACTAAGTCAAGAAGTATCACCATTTTACATTTGAACAAATCCTTGGTGTAAGACTGTTCCTTTAGTGCTCAGCCAGCACATACAAAATATACATATAATACACAAAAGCCGTAAATATCTTGTAAATTATATCCTTATAAACCGTGAGTTCTGATGTCATCAGTTATAAACGGTGAGTTCTGATGTCATTTCTGTCACATGACTCCCTGAAACTTGTGTATTATAATAAATAAAGTACCCCCAGTTGCAAAATATGAGGATATTAGAAGTTACCTCGGAGTTCCATGACCTGTATAAAAACACTCGGCCTTCGGCCTCGTGTTTTTATATGGTCATGAATTTCCTTCAGTAACTTATAATATCCTTATATTAGGGGTATTAGGGGTACTTTGTTCACTATATAATACATAAAAGCCATGAAAATCTTGTAAATTATATCCCTATAAACAGTGGCTAGTGATGTCATCAATTATAAACTATGAGTAGTGATGTCATTTTTGTCACATCGCCTCGGCATTCCCTCTGCCTTTGGCCTCGTGCTTTTATATGGTATGGAACTTATCGGTGACTTATAACATCCTTATATTTTACAATAGGGGTACTTTATTCACTATATATATATATATATATATATATATATATATATAAATGCGCAATCGAAAATGCATATCCTGAAATTGTCTCTCCAAAATTCTCAGAGGAACCTGAATGTCACAGAGTGCCTGTAGCAATAAAAATAGTGTGTGTTGGCTTCTTCCAAATCACAATTATATTTCAGATTTAGATTTGTGCTTTTTTGATGTTAATGGTATGCAGGGTGATTATACGCTTTCCACTTGGAAAGGTGCCTGTGCGTACATAGGGAATTTAACCTTAAATGCTCAGCTCACCTCTGTATTGTGTGATTGATTTTACCTCAGGCTCTCAGGCAGGCTGACATCTTTGATGTTGAAAAGGATCCAGAGACTGGTCTTTGGAGATCTGTCTGATGTCTTTATTAGCCTGTCGATGGGAAACCTGGCATATAAGCGATATGCTTTCCCACTTATCTTTTTTAATACAGCAGTGAAAAACCAAACAAGGATCTCGTATACAGGAGAAAGTAAAATAGAAATATATATGACATATATGCTGGCAGTTGCAAGTAAGAAACCACTGGTACTCTGTAGACTTGCCATCTTTGTTATAAACTCTCTGCATTCTAAATAGACAGCTTCTCTGCATTTTAGATATTATTTCAGGAAAGAAATGTGCTTAAAGGAAAGAGGCATTGTATTGCCAATAGATAAGCTGCAATAGTGCAAGATAGAATGCTATATATATTCTGAAGAATGTTTTACCATACCTGAGTAAAAATGTCTAGAAGCTCGATGTTTGTTTAGGATAGCAGCTGCAGTATTAGCTTGGTGTGATATCACTTCCTACCTGAGTCTCTCTCTCTTATAGCTCTGCGCTCAGATTACAGCAGAGAAGGGATGAGGGGAGAGGAACAAACTGAGCATGCTCAAGTCCTGGGCAAAGAGGTTTATGCTGAAAACAGGAAGTCTGATACAGAAGCCCATGTGTACACAATAGAAGGAAATGTTTCTTTTGACAGATGACTCAGAGCAGAATTACTTTGAGGTTTTACTGGTATATTTAGGTGAACCTTACTGATAAGACTTACTTAGTTTTAACCTTTCCTTCTCCTTTAATGCAGTAAGTAACAATGAAACTGTGTGTTTTGGTGATGAAAATCTTGGATCAAATCTATAGTACCAAATATACAGGAATATACAAAGAACAAAGTGACAAATATAAAACGTGGTGTTGCTATAAAAATTTATGCACTACTACCACTGGGGAATATCAAAAAGGTACAGCATCTGGACACCTATTTCTAAAAAGTTTATCTATAAAACAATTTACTTTGCAGTACTGATCTGAAAAAATGTGGAAAATAAAATATCACCAGAATTGACCATCTTGGACATTTTTCCATATATCCCTATCTCTGTATATCCTACTGGACCTATGACTCCTCTGGCTATTAAGAAGTCTCTACAGATACAATTACCATTTAAATCATACATATAGCCACAATATGATTGCATATCAAAACCCGACAGTGTCTCATTAGGCAACAGTATCTCTAAAATCCAGCAGTATGCAGATAACTTATTTTGCACACAACTATACGTGGCACCTTCCTCCGGGAATAAAACAAAGAAGCTACAAAGAAAAAAAATACATCATTAGATGTACAAAGAGAATTCTATAGACAACAGACTGAAACACTTCAGGGACTAAAGAAGGAGCATTAAGAATGGCAAGTAAATCCATATAATATTTCACCTTAGTGCAAGGGATCCATTCAGCCATTTCAGTCATTCAATTCTTCTTTTATTTTATTTTTTCCAGCACATAAAAGCAATAGATCAGTGGCCATATATTATTACCAGGTACGAATATTTTGGCTTCAGAGTTGGATACCAATCCTCACTCGAACATTGCGGATACCCTATCTTCTTTGAGGGGAGAATCTTGCAGCCTTTCAATTTTCTAAAGGCCTGAATTTAACAGGGCCTGTGGAGGCTGGCATCTTCCACTGCCCCTAGTGCCATGTGCATTCTTCATTTCTACCTGTCCGGAATCAAGGTAATTACTTGTGTGGGTGAGTGGCATGCCCTTGAGGCGTTGCCACAAATCCAGGCCTATTTGTTAATTGTCCTGATTAATTAATTGCTATGATTGTGCAGTTCTTATTTCTACACCCCAAGCTATGCATTTTCCTGTAGTGGTGATGCAGTTCATCATCAGCCACAGTCTAAATAACCCAGCACCTATGCAATGAACGCCTTCTGTTTTGAGCAAACTTCTACCCCTTATAATAATGCTTTGCATTACAACCTGTCAACACATGCTAACAGCCATGGCCTGTTTTGAACTTCCTCACTAATAGGACTGTAATGTACACCGATAACCACTATCTGAACTAATAAACAGGGAGTAAGTTCTATAATTTCCAAGTAATTATGATGGAAAATGGTGACACAATTTCTAAATATATAAAACCTGTTTCATTTTGTATTCCCTCAGTTTGAAGTTATTTATTTTTACTATTTCCTAACAGATGGAGCCAATTAAAAGTAAGGCTGTGCCCCGGGAGCACCTTACAAAGCAAGCGTGCACATTGTGAGGTGTCAATGAAGAATTCAAAACATACTTAATAAACACAACAGTAACCAAATGCAGTCATTGCGTTCAGAAAGCTAAGACATCACATTCAATTGCTGAGTTTCACACTGCTACAATTAGTTTCTTTGGCATTTTGAAATGCAATTAAAGCTTAAAAGGAAAAAACAGGCATGCCATAACATAAACTGTTATTTTTCCCTGCTTGGTGGTGTTAAGAAAGAGACTCACAGCTACAGACTACTAAAGCGCTTAGAGCATTCTTTTAACATTTCAGCTAATAGGATATACTGTAACAATACAAACTGAATTCCAGCAGCACTGTTTGGATTCTATAGGAAGCGGGCTTTAGAGATTATTGGATTTTACTTCTAATAGGTAGAGGTATAGCTTAGAAAAAATTAGCAACAAATCATATCATTACATAGGAAGGCTCCTTGGACAATACAAACTCAATAAGTTGGCTTCATAAATGGTTTTAAGTCTACTTTATCACTGGAAGAAGAAGTTATATAATGAAAAGTCCAGGCAAACTAGAATTTCTGATTTGACTTATTTATTATTAAAAAAAGCTTGATTTAATTGGATCAGGGACAATCTTAATAAAATCGAGTGAAAATCTGAATGAAATGAATTTTTTTGAGCTTTTTTCTTGAACCACTCAATTTTTCAGGCTTTGTTTTCTGAAAAGTCAGAATTTTTTGGATTTTTGACTGTTAGGTCTGAAATAGTGGGATTGTTGGGCTAATTCCAGAGCAGACCACAGAAACTTCCAAATAGGATAAGGATATCTCCCATTAACTTATATACAACCTTGGCAGGTCGGAGATGCCGGATTTTCAGATTCAGACTTTTTCCTTCCTTGGGTGTATAATAAATCTCCAAATATTTGAGGTTTTTTTCCATTAAAAAGGATTTTATAATAAAAAACTCAAGTTGTTGGGATTTGGACTTTATCAAATAACCCCTAAAAGCTATATTACAGACGAATATACATTTAAAAGTTAGAAGAAGAAAAATATTTTTAAAACTATTAAAGATTTTTTATGAACAAAAGTCTCATTGCCAACCTATTTAGTACTGAAAAGAGACTCACAGGTTACTGATTAATGTGCTCAAAAACAAAAGCTAAATATTTCACCCAAGAAATACAACTCCTCACAATCTTGTATTTATCAAGGAGCCAAACTGATTTTACAAAAAAATTTTATTTAGTAGTGTTTAGGTTCACTTAAATCAGCGCCGTCCAATTTCTGTGGTACCAAGAGCCGGAATTTTTCTGGTCTACACAGTGGAGGGCCGATAATAGAAGCAAATGTTATCAATTCCACGTTTTAGACCACACCCACTTTAAACCACACCCATGTTACCCCAAGTCCACATTAATGGTGGTAGCACACCAAAAAACCAAATGGTTGGTGCTCACTGCAGAGATATTAGTCATGTGTGAAAAAAGTTGTCATATTAAGACATACCCTTACATATACCTTCTCCTCCCCTGTGGCCAAAACAGCACCCCCGTCCCCAGTACATGATTAAACACCTTGGTGCCCCTAAAAATAATTTTCAAATGCTAGCAAACCCCAAGAACAAATACCAGGCTTATGATCAACAGGCAGAGCAGGACACACACAGGGAGCACAGGGAAGGCAGTGTATGGCAGACACTGGCAGAGTATGGCACACCCAAGCACAATAGGGTAGAGATAGTATGGCACACCCAAGTAAAATAGGGTAGATATAGTATGGCACATTTACGGAGTATAGGGTGGGCAGAGTATGGCACACACAGAGAACATAAAGTAGGCAAAGTATAGCACACACCGGCAAAGTATGGCACACACAGAGAGCATAAGGAAGGCAGAACAGAGCAGGAGACAGGGAAACCCATCAGGACCACTCTAAGATGTACGTCCTACAGTGACACAGTGCTGGTGCTCCATTAGTATTTTGAATAAAGTGTGACCAGGTGAATAATGTGGGAAGTTTCAGTCTGGGTCTCTGGTGTGAACAGAAATGGGCTTTAGGGGTGTGAACAATAGAGGTGTCACAGGTGTGAACAATGCAGGGGGATTATATGTGTGAGCAATACAAGGGATGGGAGATATGTGCAGTCTGCACAGTACAATGAATCTGGCACAGAGCTCAAAAAAAGATGTAAGTACATGGGTTTATAGCACCTTTCATAGGTTAGTTATCCCCATCTTGGGTGTCTGAATTATGCACAAGCTAGAAAATGTCCAAGAGAATGCCTACATATCACCTCCAAGACATTACTTACGATAGAGGAGTCTTTGCATTCCATTAGGGAGATCAGCAAAAACTGCACCCAAGGGTGCAATGCAAGAGGCATGGTGCACGAAATACTCTGCAGATTGTACTTATTTTTTGCACTTTGCACCCAGCCCCACGTAAATGAACACTACTAACAGGAATTTTCAAATATCCAGAAATATAAATTAGCATTTCAGTCTCACTTAAAATGCTATTCCATTAGGGCTTCCATCCACTTTTTGGCTATCCCAAGGGACACAGTTTATCTTGGTAGCTGCATTAATACATATTAATACAATAATACATTGTTTAAATGGATAAAGTGCAGTGCTATAAATCCTTACAGACTTCTTTATGGATTAAATAGGAAATGTACATTTTTTTCTTGAATCTCCCCCTCCTTTGAGCTTTGACCCAAGTAATTCTGTAATTTTCCAACCTACTTTAGACTGGGCTTCCCGGGACCCTACATTCTCATGTATTTCATTCATTTTTTCTTCTTTCATTGTTTTCCACCTTTCCTGAACTTCTGTTTTTCTACCCTCCTCTTTCTTCTATTGCTTTTCAAATGTATCAGCTATTTCAATTCTTTTATGCATCATCTCATCTATCACCCCCCCCCCAATTTACTCATAATTATTTCTCTTCTTCTTTAAACATATATTTCTCCAATTCTCTAATGTCCTTTTCCATAGGTTCTCTACCTTTATTTTGTCTTATTCTTGTCTTATTCTCTCCCCCCCCCACACTTTTTATCACATACATTCTCATTTTCAGTCCTTTGTTTTTTTCATCCTTTCCCTCTTCATTTTAATGCTCCAATTCCCCATTGTGATTGATTAGACTGAGGGGCAAATTCACTAAAGTGCAGAGAGGCTAAGGCTAGTTCTAATTTAGCCAGTGTGATGTCACTTTTCGCTAGTGAAGTAGATAGACTAACGCAACTTCACGCCAGACGAAGGGTCGTAACTACGCTAATTCACGAAGATGCCCATTTTACTGAATGTTACATCTTGCACTAGACTTTACTTTGCCAAGGTCAGACCTGGCGAAGTTCAATACAATAGATAGGAGTTTGAAAAAAATCATGACATTTTTTCTAAGTCCCTAAAAATCGCTGGCATGTTTTACTTTTTTAATGGTGATAGGCTGAAAAAGATTATAAATTTTTTTAGGGTACCCTCCTTCCCCCCTACATTTCCTAACATATGGCAATTCAACTATACAGGCGGAACATGTGTAGGGCAATAGGACAACTTTATTTTATTTATTAAAGGTTTCCTGGGCTTGGGTAATGTAATGTAGTGGCTGCAGCATATGCGTCTATTATACTTTAAACTTTTGCACCTTCACTTTGCACAACTTTGCTATCGTTCGCTTCCCTGAGCGCAACTTCACATTTTAGTGAATTTGCATAGCGCTGGCGAAATTACACCTGGCGAAGTGCGGCGAACGATGGCGAAGCCCTCGCTAGTGCAACTTCACAGGTTAGTGAATTTGCCCCTGAGTCGGGTACACCTTAGATCTCTGTTTCTCCACTGGGATGTGTGATAAACTTAAAATGAAAACATTTTCAGTTTGTCTGTTCTCTTATCATTGATTTGTGCAAGAAACAGCAAAAAAAATTGATATTTTCAAATAAAAGCAACAAAGAATATCTGTCTGCATAAGCTCTGTTTATTGGACTTGTGTTCACCACAGTTGTACCTGCCAAAATAATAGAAAAACTCTGCTTTATTGCTGTCATCATTAATCCCTTTGTCAGTTCACATTTCACTTATCTGAATTCTGATACCCCATTTTCTAAACTACTAAAGTAGCTGCCTGGACTGCTATTAGATATTTCACCATAACCAAGTGCTAGTAAACCTGCAGAGAGACAGAAAGGACACTGACTGGAACTCAGCACTTACAGTGTTAACTGCTGTGGTTTAAATCTCACTGACACCTACATGTCTCCAGAATGTTCAAGTACCTCAAGTGAACATGGAGGTGCCTATATGTAACAAATATGAATCCACTAAATGCACTACACTAATGGGATCCATTATCTGGAAACCTGTTGTCCAGAAAGCTCTGAATTATGACAAGGTTGTCTCCAATTGACTCCATTTTAATTAAATAATTAAACATGTTAAAACCTATTTCATTTTTCTCTGTAATAATAAAACATTACCTCGTACTTGATCCCAACGAAGATATAATTAATCCTTATTGGTGGGAATCATTACTGTTTTACTCAAATTCGAAATTTCATAAAGAACCCCAGAAAGTCCTGAGCTTTCTAGATAACAGGTTCCAGACCTGTTACAAAAAGATTTTTTTTACATATAAATTCAATTAACTAGATGTAAACATTTGTTTAAAAAAAATGATACAACATATGCACATGATAGATCCTCTTTATATGGGCATGACGCACACAAATTAACAAATGCAGAGTATTACAGTCTTTCATTTCCATGGCAAATATCTTACAGGCTGAGCATTGGCTGCGAACAACACTAGATGGCGCTTCTGTGTATCAGTATATCACTTTATAAACAGCCACTAAAAAAAAAACATAACTAAATGAACTAGAGGACTTTCTTAAGAGTATCTTTCAGTTGCACATCTGCTCCTGTTATACAGATGGTATTTTGTGTTCTTCTAAAATGTTTATAACCTACAGTATGGAGCGTTTAAGTCATTCCTTTTTCCTATTTACAGAAACATAGCTTAAGCATTTCAGCAAAGCTGGTGCAAAATAATGAACCTATTGCTTTTAGCAATTAGCTTGTCAATTTTACATTTCTAAATACATTTTGTGAACAATTAATCTCAAATGTAATAAATTAGCATAACCTTCACACCAATACATATAATAGTCTATAAGCTTCTGCAAAAAAAGTTGGTGCCAGGGTCGGACTGGCCCGGCCGGACACCAGAAAAAAACCTGATGGGCCCCGACCCTCATGGGCCCCCACCAGGCTGGAACCCCCTCTCCCAATCCCAATTAATTTTAAAATAAGAAGTCTCTGATGCACATCGACGGGCGCGCATGCACAGTGGTGCGCGGGGTGCTGGGTAACGATGTCAGCATGTGTGCGCCCGGCAACGCCGCTGCAATAGGGAAGGTGAGTGAGGAGGGGAGGCGGTGAGAAGGGGAGACAGGGGGGCCAGAGGGGAGACAGGGGCCCTGGACAGCAGTCCCAGTGGGCCTCAGGCCCCACAGTCTGACTCTGGTTGGTGCTATATAAATTCAAGTTAATAACAATATAAGAAGGGTGAGCAAGTCTTTTTAGGAGAGTATTAATTATGCTGTGCAAAATTAAATGTATAAAAAAAACAGTGTAAAAAGCTGTGTATAATAAATGGCAAATTTATCAAGTTGCGTTTTATTTTACACCAATGCGAAAGCCAAACTTGTGCCGTTATTTTACACTGCTTCAGACCTTTTCAAGTTCTGACGGAAGTTGCTCAAAGAAAAAAAACCACACCGGTTTTTACACAGCGATTTCTGTATAATAAATCTGCCCCATTTTGTTTGATTAGTTACCTACAGACATATGATAACTATCTAAGACATATTATTATTTTAAACTCCCATCTAAGACATACTGTATGCTCAACTCAGATCTAAGACATATGATTATATTAAACTTACATCTAAGACATATTATTATAGTAAATATTTTCGAAAATCTGCTTTCTTAGGGAAATAGATGAGCAACAATTTGTAGCTGATTTCAGCAATAAAGGAATGTGAATCTTATACTGCACATGCACAACTGCACATTAAAGAAAGTATGTAAGTTAAGTACTGTCTAATGGACATGGACAATCACATTAGACCATTTAAAAAGCAAATGCAGCAGGTTTTCATTCACTTGACCATACATGAATCTATCTGGATTTTCATATGCAGTGGGCAACATGAACCTACAAAGGCCAACTACACAAAGTGAAGTATGGTCGATCCAATAAATTGGGGGCTAGTTTTTGAAGGGTAACAATTTTCAGCACAGTTTTGATCAACCGAACTGAAGGGAAGTATAGGGACCCATATATTCTATACAGCATCTATGGAGTTAATCCCCTACATTGAGTATGTATTTTGTTATTGGGTGTAAATACCTGTAACACTTCTTACCAACACCTTTAGTTATTGGTCAAAGGATGCATTGACCACTCTCTGCCACAAGTCTTTATAATGTGTGTAGGGAGGGGCCTCTGCCTCTTTGGCTGCTGGTTCTTCATCTAGCTGGTTGTTCACTGAGCCTGGGATCAACAAGGCCCCAGTAAGCCACATGCCCTAACAGGATCTATACTGTTAGAGAACTAAGTTGGGGACCAGGCCACCCCGTGAACGAGGACTAGCAAGAACAGGATAGTATTGTCATAGTCTCTCTAGAGAGAGAAAGATAGTTATCTTATTTAATATGAACAGTTCTATGTTCCAACAAGGAGTGTTATCAGGAAGAGATCTTCCTTACAAAGCTCCCCTGTGATGCTTTTAGTGCAGGGATATCATTGTGCTAAGGACTAGGACTTAGCAGCAGCTATCCGGCCTTACCTGGTGTTCCAATCAGTCACATTACAGCAACAGGCACTTTGCACTGGATTTGATGTACCTTGACTAACCTGACTCTGAGGAATATTTCCTACTGTGATGCCATTTATGGAAATCTGCTAGCATATCTTCTACTCCTGTGTTAATCACCTGCTATGCTCCAAGCTCCTGTGTGAGTATTTGAAACCTGGTGTAATTTGCCTTGTGCATAATAAACCTTTGTTACTGTTTCACCAAGAACCTCCTGGCATTCAACATCTATTTTATATACAGTAGCCTGTGTATTTGTGTATTTTATACCTCTTAAAGGGATAGGGGCCCTCCGGGTTTTTTTCCCCGTGTCCCGCTGGGCCAGTCTAACAGTCCATGTGACACAAATAACATCCCTAAACACCAATTATAACTGATACAATTACTAATCTCCATTTATAGGGACATTATTTGCAAGATATGCATGCATTTATGTGCATTTTGTGTATTATGACAATATATACAGCCTTAAGTACAGTATGCAGTAATCGACAGTACAGTATTCCAGTCCCCATCCTTCTAACAATAAAGTCATGATCTTTCTTTACCAGAACCAGGTTTTTCCCCCAATCTCCTGCTGACCCAGCCCTGCTCCCTGTGCCTCTCCCTAACCTCCCCTCTTGGCCCAAAACAGTGGTAAAGTGTCAGGAGTGTAGGTTAGGGAGAGGCACGGGGAGCAGGGCTGGGACAGCAGGAGACTGGGAAAAAACTGGTTCTGGTAAAGAAAGATCATTAGGGCTCTTACACACAAGCGTTTTTACCTTTGCTCCCCTGCGTTCTGTTTTGCCTAGTTCAGCCACAGGGGAGCGCAGTTTCAGAAGCAACATGCTGCATTTTTCCTGCGTTCGGCTCCTACACTACATGCGTTTCGTGAGTACAGCCCCATTGAAAATAATTGAGCGCGTCTATATCTGCGCTCCCCTGCGGCTGAACGCAGCAAAACAGAATGCAGGGGAGCGCAGGTAAAAACGCTTGTGTGTAAGAGCCCTTAGGGCTACTTTGAATATCAAATAGCCCAAAATTCGATTAGAATTGAAAAATCTTGAAGTACTATCTCTTTAAAATCCTTTGAATTCGACATTTTGCCACCTTAAAGCTGCCAAATTGCAATTTTAGTCTATGGGGGACCTCCTAGAACCTGTCCTGAAATTTTGAAGTCCTAGGAATTCGAAGGATTTTGCGGAGAATCAGTTTTATTAAATGATTTCAGTTCAATAGAAAATGTACCTATTTGGTCCATTTTCGATCGAAAATGCCTCCAAAAAAGTGTGCACTTTATTGTCTGGAGATTATAAAACATAATATTACACCACACTCACAGTTCTTTAGTGATGAACAAAAAAGTTAATTTACTGAACCAATGTTTTGGCCTTTATCAAGATCTCTTTATATAAATTGTTTATTGAGTATTGTCTTTCATCCCAAATTAACAATGTAATTAAGAAACTATGTTTAATCTCCGTTAAGACCTGTTTTTAATTTAAATTGCTTGAAAATATTGCATTAGAAATAAACAGTGCTGATAAAAAAAAAAAACACAAATGTAAAAAGCCAATAATAATAATAATAATAACCCACACAAAGGAAAGCAAAATATGAGAATTCTTTACTGTGGTTAAACCTTTTTTTTCTTGTGGGTCTCTATATCCTAAATAATTAATATCAATAAATGTAAATGAGAAAAGGTAAAGAATTAATTTAACTACAAAACTTTCACTTTCCATAATTATAACATCAAATGGAGTTGTGGTTGTTTTCACCAACTGTACAATATCATTCTAGAGGTTTGCGAGCTGCACCTAGAAGCTCTTAAAATTGAGCACTGAACAAAAGCATTAAGTGGAGAGCAAAATGAACGAAATGCGTATTCCTCTCCAAAGGGGAAAATAGCATAGCTGTATTTATAGCTACAAAAAGTCATCAAAAATTGCATATTGTGCCTTTAATGTGCATCATACTTAGTGTGAACCTTTCATTAGTCTACTGAAAAAAAGACCACACATTCAATAATTTGAAGCAAAAGGTTAATGGTGTTATTACAACTATTATCCCTTTTAAAATCATTATCCTCTTGTATTTCTATGTGTGTATTACCTTCACCTTTCTATGAACCCACTTTACCAGCTGTTTGCCTGAGCCATAAAGTTTGCTGAACATCATCCAAGGAACAGGATAAATGCCACGTTTTATCAATCAAGCCTTGGGGAATATGCAGCTTCCCAGAACCCTAAGAGTACACAGAGCTGTTTGCAAAGTTTCTATTTGGATTTTAAAATTGGTCATCAGTTAAATACTTGCTTAATGTCTATGCACAAAATGATGCATTGAAAGCAAATGGGTGACATGTTGTGCACAAATGTAGACTTATTCCTAGCTAGGGCATCGCTCCAGCAAAAAAAAGTTAAAATGAAAAAAAAGCTGACGAAGGTGCTTTAGAAAAGTCCCACCCTAACACTAGTTAGGCATAAAAGGTTAGCAACAGAACTACAGTATATAGAGAGGGTCTGTGTCTACTAGTGGTGCCTGGAATGTAACTAACCCACCTATGCTTCTTATATCACAAGAACTGATGTCTACTGTTTCATCATGAGATATCTGGAGAATGTAAACAAACAAAAGGGGAGGAAACCCTGAATTCATAAAGCATATAAAGGATTTAGCACAATTGTTATTGCGAGTGCCATCTTATTTTTTCTGAAATATATATATGTAAAGGCTTTCCTCTACATCACTGATCCCCAACCAGTGGCTTGTGAGTAAAATGTTGCTCAACCAACCCCTTGGATGTTGCTCCCAGTGACCTCAAAGCAGCTACTTATTTTTTAATTCCTGGTTTGGAGGCAAGTTTAGGTTCCATAAAAACCAGGTATACAGAACCTCCTGTAGGCTTCCAGTCCACATTGTGGCTACCAAATTGACAGCCATTATTTGGCATGTCCAGGGCCTTTTTTTCATCACTGTGCTGCTCCCCAACTCTTTTTACATTTGAACATGGCTCACATGTAACCTACTCTAGATGTTACTTAATAAAATAGTTTTCAAAGGGATTGTGTCGTGATTTTTATGGTATAGTTTTTATTTCTCAGTTATAGTATTTACACTGCAAATAATTCACTTTACCATATAAAATTTTATTCCTGAACCAACAAGTGTATTTTTGCTTCTAGCACCCATAGGCCCGCTGTTGATGGTTGCCCCGTCCCCTCCTTTTTATTTGTGCAAATTTTCATCATTGGGACCAGAGAAATGGGGATTGGTGCATGGGTAATGTAAAAAATTATTTTATCTCCTGCCTATCCTCAGTATTTCTGAACCAATATGGGTGTGGCTGGGCAGCATGCGTCTCCCTAGACTCAGGCCTTGGTGGCCTTTCCTGTGGGTAACAAGGTGAGGGGGAGGGCTTAAATTAGGGTGCCTCCTGAAAAATACTGGTGAGTTGACTTATCCGATACCCCATACCTACCAAGCTTGATATTGACTTAGTTCATTGATTGCAATTCTTATAACATTTTTTTTATTTCACACTGGCAGCTCGCTTATTTCCCTTCAAACACCCCTTGCTTCGAGATAAAATTGCAAAATTATCAAAATTTACATAATTTTGAAATTATTGAATGAATAATTTAAAATGCAGGTTTACACATTCTATTTATCGAATTCCAAAAGGACTTGAGGTAATATGGACTCATATACATATTATGGTTTTCTGGACATAACTTTTTTTTTGTGGTCTGGCTGAAACGTAAAAGTGGGGTTCCACTGTATATACATTAGGTGACACACATTAGAAGTCATAGACAGCAGAAGGCCCCATGAAGACCTAAGGGGTCATTTACAAATAAAAGAGCAGTTTCAAAATGCAATTTTGGGCACAAGACCCTGTTTTTTAACCCACCAATGTTGTTACTCTACACTCCAAGTTGCTTGAGACAAATAGGGTGCAAGTTGCATCTAGCATTTTCAAAGTGGTGGTTGCACTCATTGATAGCATCTTTTCCATCAGATTCACTGGGCACAAGTCTGGTACACTTATTGATACAACTGTGGGAATCCTGGACTTACTGTCAGGTCCAGGGTGGAGATAGATGGCTGGGTTTCCCAGCACCGATAGGAACCGTTGCACCCTATTCATCCGGAATGGCAGGATAGATCACTTGCAACAATGTGAAAATGCAGGAACGTTTTTGATTCAAGTATCTTATTTATGTCTCCATTGCTTCTAGTTTCAAGCACCCTATTGTGTCCATTCTGCCTCTTCTACTGAATCATGCGCAAGAGTTTCTAATGATGTTGGGGAACCCTTGACATGGTGCAATGGGGTAGCAATTCCAGTATTCTCATAGCAGCTTGCATTATTAGGCAGAGCAGGTGTCCGCAAAAAGAATCATATGTTAATGCTGTTTTAATGCTGCACACTGCAGCTTCCTGACGCCAGCTATTACTTTAGAATTCTGTCAAAAAACTTGCAATTTTTGTTTAAAATTGTTTGTAAAATAGTGGCAATTTGCCTGCAAAAGTTTCACTTTACTCTGCGTTGCAAAGGATGCAAACATTTAGCTATTACGCAATTTATATTTTATTATTTCTGAAAATGGCAAACTTGCAACATATAACTATAATGTCTAAAATCACAAATATCACACTAAAACATGTTAAACATTAACACATTACATACATAGGTATCAGATTTATATAATCTGCAAATGAAAATGTTCCCAAAGAATGATTTAAATATAATCTCATGGTAAAGTATGATATCTCTTACAGTAAGGGTATTCAGGATTATCGCCCACAAGTACAGACTACACTATCACATATACAGAAGGAATCTGTGTGATTCTGGAAGGAAGCCTGCCTGGGAGTAAATTCACCTAGAATGATTTCCAAGAATTTTCTCTATGGTGTAATTGATTTATTAGTGTGGGATTTTGAACTTTGCTTCTTCACAAAACAGAGTCCAGGTTGTTTCGTTAAAAGGGGACTACAGTAACAAAACTTCAAAACATGTTTTATCACATGGAAATAAGGACCATCCAAATATATTTAATTAAATACCTATACCATCTCTGAAATAATCAAGTCATACTTCACTATTCCCCTCTCAGTAATCTGTCTATCTACATGCAGCTTTGTGTCGGAGTTGGTTGTTTTGAAAGACAGTTAGCTCTAATACAATATCTAGGTAAGGGAGCACACACACCAATGTATTTAATCTAACTGTCATTCAAATTTGACTCGGACGCTTGCATGAAGAGAGACAGATTGCTCAGAGGGGATGCTTAAGAGTGATTATTTCAAAACTGCACAGAATTTGTAATTGATTATATTTAGAAAATGCATTATTTTAATGAGATGGTTGTTATATTCAGTTTTCATTTTCACATTAGTTCTCCTGTAAGTAAAGTAAAAAAAAAAAAGCTTCCAACTTGTTTAACAAGTGGGATTCCAGAAACTAAAGCGGCCTCCGGAGGGGAGAGCCGGGTAGAAGACATGTGAGTAATCATAACATATCTATGCTATATAAAGGACAGTAACAAAATGCATTGATTTGAATGAGAATATGGAATATTAATAGGGGACAGTCGGAACAGAAAGATGAGTAATACATAGTAGTGATAACAATAAATGTGTAGCTTTGGAGAGGATTTGTTTTTAGAGGGGGTCAGTGACTGCCTTTTGAAAGCTAGAAAGAGTAGGAGAAGAAGGAAAATAATTCATAAACTATAAAAAATAAATAATGAAGACCAGTTGAAAAGTTGCTTAGAATTGGCCATTCTATAACATACTAAAAATGAACTTGAAGGTGAACCACCCCTTTAAATATAATTTGTATTCAGAAAGATATATTACGGATTCATGCAAACACCGGAAAATTCTGCAGGTTTCATTTAGACCTTCCCTGGACTGCAT
This sequence comes from Xenopus borealis, assembly GCA_024363595.1. Taxonomy (NCBI): domain Eukaryota; kingdom Metazoa; phylum Chordata; class Amphibia; order Anura; family Pipidae; genus Xenopus; species Xenopus borealis. The sequence goes on from CM044435.1 coordinate 109,103,642, forward strand.
TACCACCTACCGCAGATTATGCAGTTCAGTATTCATACAGTCCTTTCCTATTACCACATATGGGTGTGTGATATCACCACCTAACCCCCATTTGATGCAATGTGGAGATTTGTTCAAAAGATTTGTTATCGGGCGCAGTAAGCCTGGCTTATATATGTTTTGGAGAAACTGCCTCAAGCTTGTATCTCATTGTAAAAAAACAGTAACCACAAAATGACCTATGAGAAATGTATTTGATGTGTTTGTTTCCTTAACAGTACCATCTGTTTCATATAGATCTCCACTGAAAGTTTCCACTTTATGAACCGAGTGTAGTATTTAAAGCATTTGGAGGTGTACTATATACATGCTTCAAACACGTGCTTGTACTTACTGAGCTTTCTGTGTCCTCAAATGTTTTCAATATGGGTCCTCTTTTGTAACATACATGGTGCAGAGAGCAAATCATTGTAGCGAGTGCTTTTGGAGGAAAGATTATAAAGTACATTGCTCTGCCCCCTGCTCCATCACATGACAAAACATATTAGAATATTTTGCCTTTCAACTAGGGATGCACCGAATTCGGTTTGGGATTCTGTCTTTTTCTGAAGGATTCGTCCGAATCCTTCTTCCCGACTGAACCAAATTTGAATCCTAATTTGCATATGCAAATTAGGGACGGGGAGGGAAATTGCATGACTTTTTGTTACAAGACAGGGAAGTAAAAAATGTTTTCCCCTTCCCACGCCTAATTTGCATATGCATATGCAAATTAGGATTCGGTTTGGGATTCGGGGGTTCAGACAAATCCAAAATAGTGGATTCGGTGCATCCCTACTTTCAACTCATGGCTTTGGCTGTGTGCAACTTACATCCCAAATTCACTTGACATAATAACCAATTAAACATAACGAAACATGGCTTTGAAGCAGGTTATTGTGAAACATACATATGTTAATGTAATTATATTTGGGAAGAAAAGAAATATAGAAAACAACATTGTGTGGGCAGAGCCTATCTAGGCAGCTTAACTTCAAGCAAAGCAGAAATCCCAGTGCTGCAGGTATTTAACACCTCTTCCAACCTGCACAAGCCCTAATTAACATATAAAGCTAATTAACAGTCATGCTTTCCCTTACCTACAATCACCCACACCTGCTACTCTACTGTGGCCACTCAGTTAACCCTATAGGAACCTTATTGCTCTTTCCTGAGGATTTGAGGGTCCTTCGCGAGAAACACGTGTAACAATGCTCATACTTGGTCTGATATAAAGAGTATTAGTGCAACTGTCATTTTGGTGATTGCAATGTTTGTTGCCTGCTCCAGCTAAAACTACTGCACTATATAATTACTTATATCTATATAGCAGGGGTGTCCAACCTGCGGCCCAGGATGGATATTAATGCAGCCCAGCTTGAAAGGCTTGGTTCCTGAGTAAAAGTCGTGTTGCAAAGGATACAGGATTAGGGGGGGGACTCTGCCCATTGCCCAGTTAGTAGTAATAATAATATAAAAATAAGTCTATTTTATAGCCAGGTGTCCCATATTCCAGTATAGAGCTCCATATATTTATCCAATTGGAATTGTAGTTCTTTTCTGTGCATTTTCTTTAATTTTACAAATCAAAAGTGTTTGTGTATTTCATGTGTGGCTCCAGACAATTTTTCTTTTTCCATTGTGGCCCAAAGAAACCAAAAGGTTGGACACCCCTGCTATATAGTTTCTTTAATAATTATAGTATATTTGGAAGTGCATTCTATTTATAACACAGTTATTATGATCCTAGCCAGCTTTATAATCTTAGTTAGGATGAAGTACAATGTACTGTTTTATTATTACACAGAAAAAAGGAAATAGGTTTTAAATTTTTTAATTATGTAATTAAAATGGAGTCCATGGGAGATGAACTTCCTGTAATTCAGAGCTTTCTGGATAACGGATTTCCGGATAATGGATCCTATCAGTTTAGTGTATTTATTGGATTTATATTCCTTACATATAGGCACCTCCATGATAACTTGGTGTACCAAAATATTCTGGAGACAGGTAGGTGTCAATCATCTTTAAACCAAATCAGTTAACACTTTAAGTGCTGAGTTCCAGCCAGTGTGCTGTCTGTCTTCCTTGCAGGTTTACTAGCACTTGGTGAAAATATACAATAGCAGTCCATGCAGCTACTTTGGAGAGTGAAAGTTTAATGTTAAGTAATTAAATTAGAATAAATATTTATTTTCTAAATTTGGATTATTTGGATAAAATGTAGTCTATGTATGTATACGGGGTTTCCAGATAATGGATCTAATACCTGTATAGTTATTTAGATAATGTTATGCACATATTGGATTTGTTTGAAGAAGACTAGTGTAAGATAAGAACTAGCATAAAAAGCTTGTGGGATTTCATTCTGATGTCACTCACTCGAATGAGTGTTCTCACAACTTGTGTATCATTCCCTTCACTTTAGATTGTAAGCTCTTTCTGCACAGGGCCTTCCTCACCTTTTGTACCGGTATTGATTAGGATGTATGTAACTCCGTATGTTCTATGTATGTAATTCATGTGATTTAGTTGTATAATCACATTTACTTTACATCGCTACGAAATATGTTGGTGCTATAGAAATATGTTATGAATAATTAAAATAATAATATGTCTCTTGGGTTATATATGATAAAGAAAATAAAAGGAGCTGACAAAGTAGATTACTGCAAGATAGAGAAGTTAATTAAAACATCAGGATATGTTTGGCAGGTTCTGTTGCCCAGTTTCTTAGATAATGAACTTTTCAATGAGAAGAGTCTTTGTTTATGCAAAAGAACAGCTGAGTTTGCATTCAACATATCTGCCCATTACGCAAATGGACAAAAGGGTAGCTCACTGGAATATTTGGCTGCAGAAGGCCAGGTAAACTGGCCAACGCATGCTCAGGTTTTCTCCAACCACAGCTGCGCAAAAGAATGAGTCAAGTAGGTGAGAATTTGGCCATGGATGGCCCACTGGTCCAACATGGCTAATTTGAATATGCATAAATGCAAGTTGATTCTTATAGGAACTGAGTCTTTGGAGCAGAACAAATGGGCAAATGTCAGACAACTTTATCTGCCTATGTGCAGTCAGCGTCAACTAACAACCCAATAAAGATTAAAGGGGTTGCTCACCTTTGAGTTTTTTTTCTGGCTTTTGAGTTATTTAGCTTTTTTTTTGTAACATATTTTATTTTCATCAAAAAGAGAGCTAAAGCATTAACATGTTATCATTACATATGGATCTTAAGAAGCAATATGAGTTCTCATTTACATATTGACATCCAGTGCTTGCATGCATATACCATATTGTACATGTTAGTTTTTTTTATTTATATAACAGTCAGTATTCAAACATTCATATAAAGTCAAACTTTAAGTAAGAGTAGGGGAAGAGAACAGAAAAGTCAACTAAGGAGAAGGGGGTTACAACCAGTGGGGGTGGGGGTGGGAGTCCTAGTTCGTTGAGTTATTTAACTTTTTATTCATCATCTCTCTAGTTTGCAATATCATCATCAATCAATATTGCTAGTGTCCAAATTCCCCTAGCAACCACTTATTTGAATGAGAAACTGAGTATGAATACAAGAGGGCCTGAATAGAAAGATGGGTACTGAAATGTAGCAATAAAAATAGATTTGTAGCCTTACAGAGCATTTGTTTTAATGATGGAGTCAGTCACCCCCTTTTGAAAGCTGGAAAGAGTCAGAAGAAAGAAAAAAATGAAAAGCTGCTTGGAACTTACCATTCTATAACATACTAAAAGTTAACAAAGCAAAGTTCCCCAAAGTTTTACCCAACCCACTAGTAGTTTTCAAAATTCAAGTTCAATATCACATTAGCAAAAAGGCAATCTGCATCTGCCTTAGGGCTCTTACACACAAGTGCCTGAATTTTTTATGCGCATGGGAGGGCAGGAGCAGACGCTTTAAAAAAATTTTTCAATGGGGCTGTACTCACACAGGCGCATGTAGGCGCAGAACGCAGGAAAAATTATTATTATTATTATTATTATTATTAACATGTATTTCTATAGCGCCAACTTGTTG
>CM044435.1:109118950-109136047 GCA_024363595.1 Xenopus borealis
TATATATATATATATATATATATATATATATATATATATATATATATATATACAGTACTTGCTACTTTTGCAAAGAACAAATAATATCTAAGCATTGCATTCCAGTAGTTCTTGTGGGTTTTCTAGTGTAGGGAATTAAAGAAATGTAACAATATTAAAGTAGTAAAAATGGTAATGATAGTAACTTATTAGCCAGTGAAGTGGTGGGACCTCTTTGTTTTATATTTTTTTGTGGGATTGGTATGGACTGGTAAAGAGAAAATAAAATCTGCACACTTGGATTCATTGGAATAATAATATAGAACACATTAGGCAGTAGTCTTATGAGATTGTGATTGTCCATAACCATAACATTATAGCAAAAAGAGTGCATGGGTAGTTCACTGTTGGTTTAACACCTCATACCAGCCTATTTGCATGCTTTTAATTCATTCTGTGATATATATATCACTAGTCCCCAAGTAGGTTTGACTACTATAGTGCTTATACAAGTATGAGATCCATTATCTGGAAAACCTTTATCTAGAAAACTCTGAGATACAGAAAGGCTCCCACAGATTCAATTTTATCCAAATAATTCAGATTTTTTTTTAATTGTTTCCTTTTTTCCCTGTAATAATAAAACTACCTTGTACTTGATGCAATCTAAGATATAATTAATCCTTATTGAAAGCAAAACCAGCCTATTGGTGTTATAATTTGCATGATTTTCTAGTAGACTTAAGGGCAGATTTACTAAATTCACTTGAATGATTCGAAATCCGATCGAATTTTCGAATATTTTTGAAGGCCACTTCAACCATCAAATTTTGAAAATTCAATCGAATGATTCGAATAATTCAAATAAAATTCTATTTGAATATTCGTCAGTCGATTAATTGCCCTTTAAATTTTTATTCGACTGCCTAGTTTGCCAGATTAAACCTACCGAATTGCTATTAAACCCTATGGGAAGCTCCCATCGGGTTTTTGTTTTTTTAAGATTTTTAGATCAAATAAAAAAATCGATCGAATGGTTAAAATCATTCGAGTCGTTCAATTCAAACGATTTAATTGTCCTATCGAATTTTTTTGTTCGATCGATAGCGGAAAAAACCTTCAAATTCGATCTTCTAATTCGAAGGTTTTAAATTCGACCACAATTCGATTGGTCAAATTCGAGGTTTAATTCACCCTCGCATTTGACCAATAGTAAATCTGCCCCTTAAAGTATGAAGACCCAAATTCCAGAAAGATCCATTATCTGGAAAACCCCAGTTCCCAAGCAGTCTATATAGCAGATCCCATACCTGTTTATGATGTGTAGGTATAAGTTAAAGGTCCTTGCACTTCCGTATAGTTGTGCTTTGTTCCACTCAGTCCGTTTTGCCTCCTGTTCTGATTACAGCAGGTCTATACTGGTGCTAAGAGTGACAGGTGGCCAATTGAAGTAGCGCATTTACGTCTAAAGAATTTGGTGCAGTAGCTTGTACTTGATAATATACTTAATACTTAAAGGGGTTGTTCACCTTCAAACAACTAGCTGATTTCAGATAGATCACCAGAAATAACAACTTTTTCCAATTACTTTCTATTTGTGACCATTTTTCTAATATTGAAGAATTTTTCACCTTCTAAAGCAGCTGTGGGAGAGGGGGGTCGTCGACCCTGTAAACTGTTCTTGTCTTTGTCCCTGCTGAGCAGAATCTCTGTGTTTCATTACAGGCAGCTGTTAGAATTGATATAATAGTTTCCAATACTCCAGATATGCTGCTGAGATATGTATCAACTAATTGTATCAACTAAGGGGAAAATTTACTAAATTCACATCTATTCACATGAATGATTCGAAATTTGATTGAATTTTCAAAAAAGATTCGAATTTCGAATATGCAAATTTAAATTTTTATACCAGTTTCAATCTGCCGAAGTGGCTTTGCCGAATTTTACAGTTCAGGGCAACAGTACATTATGTTTTCATTACTTTAAAATACTTATATTTTTTGTTGTTACTGTTCCTTTTAGGTATGAAGATCCAAATTACAGAATACCCCAAATCCCGTGCATTTTGGATATCTGGTCCCGTACCTGTATATGCACACATATACTGTATACATACATATATTTCTCAGCCAGTTAACCATTTCTAACCAGTTTCAGCCCTTTTCTTGGGATACACAACATTGTATGTTATTTTGTCCTGAATAAATAAAATAGTTTTGTTCCAGTGAATATGTATTATACTACATATTTAATAAGGTTGTTTTTTTTTCAGATGAAATACTCCTGTTCCCAGCAGGAAAGCACAAAATTCCCTTTCGCTTTCAACTGCAAGAGAGGTATTACATACTGCATCTTTATTCATAATGTGAAAATGAATTAACACTTAAAATCATAAGCTCTTTTAGATTGTTGTTCTTATATCTACCAGGCAGCTGTTATCTTGTGTTATGGAGCCTCTATTTGGTTACCTTCCCATTGTTCTGTTGTTAGGCTGCTGGGGGGGGTTGATATCACTCCAACATGCAGTACAGCAGTAAAGAGTGATTAAATTTTATCAGAGCACAAGTCACAGGACTTGGGGAAGCTGGGATATTGATAATATGTTTAGCTCCATGTCAGAATGAAATATAACAAAATCTGTTTGCTCTTTTGAGAAATGGATTTCAGTTCAGAATTCTGCTGGAGTAGCACTATTAACTGATGCATTTTGGAAAAAACTTTTTTCCCATGACAGTATCCCTTTAAACATGCATCCATAGGCTATTCTGCAAGCGGAGCTCTATTTATCTATATATTTGTGACAGTGTTTTGACATTTGTGTATGTATATTTGTATTCGTGTGGCTGAGCAGCTGTACTATTTCCTCGACTGAAGCAGACAGAAATGCCTCCCATTTAAACCAGTAAATCTGGATTCCTAGGGGCATCATAAACCATGAAACAGGTAGAGTAGTTGGCTTAAAGGGGTTGTTCACCTTCATATAACATTCAAAAATATAAAATTTCATGTAAAAATTGTTTAACCAAAAATGTGCAGTTGATGAGATATTCATCTCAGATGGGGCCCTTTCATCATGGGCCCCCCAAAACGCTTCAGTGACTGCTGTACTTCCTTGTTTTACATCATACATACTCCTGACAGGAGCAGGAAGTGCACGAATGCGAAGTTTGTGAAGTTTAACTCTGATTTGCTGCTTCTCCTGTCATTCGGCTTCTGATCCCTAGTTAATTTGCATACACACTGTTCTGGGCCAGTGTGTGAGGAGAGGAGAACTCCTCAGATAGGACTTGGTATGTCTGCATGTATGTACATAGATGTTTATGTGAAGGGGCTGACATGAATTTTAAGTTGTTTGTGTGTTTTGGGAGGCTGGCGTGTCATTTTCACAGGGGGAAGAGGAGGGTGTGGGTGCACAGACTTGTGTGAGGTTGAATGAGGGACGAGGGAGCTGTTGTGTGAAGGGACAAGTCTGTGATTCACAGGGAGGGAGGAGGGCTTCATTGAGTGTCTGTGTGTGAGGGAAAGTAAAGTCAGCACTGGGTGGAAGGAGGTCTGTCACTTGTGGGGGGACATGTGAGGATGGAGAAGTCTGTCTGTCTGTGTGTGTTATAATGGGGTTTGTGAGGAGAAAACAGACATTTTTGTACTTGGGGAGTGCTGGAGAATAGCCTTGTGTGGAGGGAGAGCTCAGTCACCGTTAGACAGGGCTCAGCTGACATTTTTCATTGTTTGGGGGGTAAGTTGCAAGTGGCTGCCATTTTCTAGAAGGGAATATGTGTTGAGAGGGTGTGTACATGTTGGTTCTGGAGTGTGTCTTTCAAATGATACTTCAATGGTAAATGTTCTGCACAACAAGCTGTACAAATAAATGGGCAATACAAGCACATCACCTTAGCAGAGTCTTCTTATTTTGTCTTTATTCTATACTGAAATGACCGTGCACTGTACCTTTCCAAATACACACAACTCTGCCTGTGTCACATACATTAGATTTTAGCAGTATTTGATGAAGTAAGAAGATTTATTTTACACACCACGTCTGGGGCCCACCAGGACCACTGTCCAGAGCCCCCCCGGCCCCTAATGAAGCGCCCATGCTGGTATGCGTTTGCGAGGACGGCACCAGTACGCAGAGTGGCGGCAAATTTTTTTTTTTAAATAATAGAGGGGGGTCTGGCCCGACGAGGCCCACCAGGCAAGGAGAAAAATGTCTAGTAAGTCAATCAGACTGAAAAACCAATAAGCATGCACATCCACATGCATCTGATCCACTTGCTGTTTTGATTACCCTCTGATAGGATAAAATGCGCACACATGTACTTTACCCATTACATATAATTGTGACTATGGGATGACTATTTTGACCCCTTATTACGCAATTTTATCTCTGTATTTTTCCTTATGTGTTTTTAGCATAGCATTGCGGTTTGGTACTTATATGCACTATTTTCATTTGGGGTCCACACATAACCACATATTTTATATATCTATTCATATTGGGCATCCTGGTAGACTCCTGGAAAAAGCTGGTTACTTTAGTTTGCTTAGATTGTCCTGACAATGTTATATACTTTTCCTGAGTTTCCTTCAGGAAAACCCTAAATTAAAAGAGCAAAACATGTTCAAAAACTGTCTGTACCAAATTGAACGGCAATGAAAGGGTTAATGTCAACGACCCCTTTTAAAGGAAAGTTTTAAGGGGTGATTCACTTCTAAGCTGACTTTTAGTATGTTTATAAAATGGCTAATTCCAAGCAACTTTTCAATTGGTTTGCATTTTTTTTTATAGTATTTTACTTCTATGACTTAATCTTCTGACTCTTTCCAGCTTTCCATCTAAAAAACGGATGTTCTGTACGTCTACACGTTATTTTTTTTCCAAAAACTTGACTTCATTTGATTTCGACATGACCTAGACAGATTTTAGATGTCAACATTTTATGTTTTTTTATGGGTTTTTTTTTATTTAATTACTTATTAATTTTCTGTGGTTTAGAGTAATTAGTGTAATCCATGACACTAAAAAGATACAATTTTGGGACAATATTGGGACTAAATATCAACGTTAGGATTTTTTCCAGGTGATTGCAAAGCATTCTCTCTTGGCCACACAGCTGTGCTCCTGCCCACAACTCAGAAACTTTAATAGAAAAACAGTTGCAGTAGTCGTAGTAGTTGTTAATGCTCTTAGGCCTATCAACTTCTGTAAAAGCTGTTCTAGTCCAGCCAGGGTGTGGTGGCAGAAATGTTTTGTCTTTTGCTGACTGCTGTTTTTTTTTTTTTTCCCCCCCTCCCCACCTGGACAAACACAGGCAAAGAATCAGCCCCTGCACTCAAATAGCACTCTTCTGTACCTGCACCCTGAAACACTGCATTTGCCCTATTACAGGCACATGGTGTGGATTTCAGATGTAAAACACATGGATATGCATTTGTACCAATGGGCCACCAGGTGCAGGCACCGAATAGAGCTGATTCAAGGGTAGGGACTGACAAATACACACAATTTTCCCTAGTACAGGTATGGGACTTGCTATCCAGAATGCTCGGGACCTGGGGTTTTCTGGATAGCAGATCTTTCTATTGTTTAGATTTTCATACCTTAAGTCTACTAGAAAATCATATAAACATGAAATTAACCCAGTAGGCTTGTTTTGTGCCAATAAGGATTAATTATATATTAGTTGGGATCAAGTACAAGGTACTGTTTCATTAGTACAGAGAAAAAGGAAATTCTTTTTAAAAATGTGAATTATTTGGATAAAATGGAGTCTGTGGGAGACAAGTATTCTGTAATTCAGAGCTTTCTGAATAACTGGTTTCCAGATAACAGATCCCATTTAATATGTGTGTGCCCAGTTGTATGTGTAAAACAAATGTATATAGAGATATAGGACCTGTTCTCTATAATGCTTAGGACCTGAGGTTTTCTGGATATCAGATATTCCTTTAATTTTATTCTTCATACCTTAATACTAGAAAATCATGTAAACAACAAATAAACACAATAGGCTGGTTTGGCCTCCAATAAGGATTAATTATATGTTCATTTGGATCCCGTGCAATGTACTGCTTTATTATTACAGAGAAAAAGGAAACCATTTTTAATTATTTGGATAAAAGTCAGTCTGTGGGAGAGGGCCTTTCTGTAATTCAGAGCTTTCAGGATAACGGATTTCCATAGAACAGATTCCCATACTTCTAATTATATGAAAAAGGCCGGTGTAAGGATGCATGCCAAACTTAAATAGCAATAGGCCAGGTGCTAGCTCAATAGGATAAAACATAGAGCATGAATATAGGAGCACTCATAGGGCTTTTTCACTTTTTTAAACTGCATGAGTGCTCCTAAATCTATATATATGTATATATATATATATGTTTTAAAAAGCTACTTGTGTGGGTGAGGGTAAAGTATCAAGCTATTCAATACACAATGCTGCATCTCAGAAATGTATATAAAGGCACTTCTTTATATCAGTTGCCATATAGGCCTGTATTGTTGAAACATGACATGACTGTATGCGTACAGGGCATGCTTTCTTATTGTGCCATATTCATGTTGTGCATCTCTGTGTGTTTCAGCCCTCTTATTACAAGTTTTTCTGGGAAATACGGTAAAGTTTACTACCAAACTACGGCCATTTTGAAAAGACCTTCCGTGCCTCCTCATGCCACTCACCGAGAACTTCGCATCTTCAGTCCAATCAACGTCAACTCTCCATCTTTATATGTAAGGGCAAAGCAACCGTAAGAACGTATGTGTGTGGCAGATGTGTTTTTCTGTTTAATGTTACTGTACAATGGCAGGTACTTGTAGCATTCTGCTGTTAGTATTTGTACTGTAGAGTATGCAGGTGTCCCAATTTGTTTCATTAGCTATACATCACGGTGTTCCATCTATTGAGGAGGAGGCTGCATTTGTATAGCTTGCTGTCCTAAACGTGAATAATGGCTGCTGCAGAAGACATAATTATGTGAGACGTATTATTAATCATTGCAGGTCTGCTATCTAGCGCAAACCATTATATGTCACGTAGCCTTCCATTTTTTCATGCCATTTTCTAACACTAAGTAAGTGTATGCAGCTGCTGTTGAAATCCTTTCAGCTATCATGCCCTAATGGCAAATTTGATCACATTAAAGCATTGAACTCCAATAATCACTGCAAATACATAGAAGAGTAGGGAGGATCAGAGCATAAGGAACAACACCGTGGCGAGATGTAGAGCTAATGAGCTTTATTCTTTTATCTGTAGCCATTTTATCAAAATAATCTACAATTATACCTTGCACTTTCATGACAGCTATACGAGAGCCTAATGGTCCTCTATTTAAATATGAATGATATCATCAGAGCGAATCTGCTCTTGCAGTTGAAGCTGATTTTTGCTCTGCCACTTCGACTTGAGTTTTGTGTTATGGGGAATGATCACGGGGGAAATTATACTTGAACAGAAAAGGAGTAAAAATCATTTTGGTTTCACTTTCCTCAAAATAAAAAAGCATTTTTAATAATGTACCCATGTTTTGGATTGTGTTCTTGTTACAACAGGAAGAATTCTGCCTTTTCTCTGCTTGCTGTAGATGTAGTTTATAAGCCTTGTTTAAGGGATATAAATACTACTACTACAGGTATGGGATCTCTTATCGGAAACCTGATATCCAGAAAGCTCCGAATTACAAAATGGCTGTCTCCCATAGACTCCATTTTATCCAAATAATCCAAGTTTTTAAAAATGATTTCCTTGTTCTTTGTAATAATAATAAAACAGCACCTTGATCACAACTTAGATATAACTAATCCTTATTGGAAGCAAAACCAGTATATTGGGGTTATTTAATGTTGATATGATTTCCTAGTAGACTTAAGGCTTGAAGACCCAAATTATGGAAAGATCTGTTATCTGGAAAACCCCAGGTTCAGAGCATTCTGGATAACAGGTCCCATACCATACTAATACCACTGATAAATACTGAAAAATCTGCTCTGTTAAGAACTAAAGCCTAACTAAAGAAGTGCTAGAAATGTTGTACATTATGTTTTGTGTTTCTGTTCCAGCCTAAGGCAACCACAGCCCTTTAGCAGTAAAGATCTGTATCTCCAAAGATGCCCCAGTAGCTCCCCATCTTCTTTTCTGCTGATTCACTGATTCACATGCTGCTCTGTGCTGCTGTCACTTACTGAGCTTAGGGACCCACTCACAATATACAGTACACATAGAATAGTAATGTCACAATATACTGTATATACAGAATGTCACAATATAAGGCTGATTATTACTTAATACAGATGATTACTGCTTACAATTTAACAATCAGCCCTGTAGCATCCGCTTATATTACAGACAAACCTAATTTCCTGCTAGATAATTAGTGACGACCCCTAAGCTTAGCTTCTCAACAGCTGCTCAGAGCCCACTGAGCATGTGAGTGTCGCAGACTCTTTCCAAGATGGTGACCCCCTGTGACAAGTTTGAAGTCCTGGATCATTGCTGCTATTGACAAGCTGAAACTTTAGGCTGGTACAATAAGTTCAGTATATAAAATATGGCATTTTTAACAATATTCGTTTTTAGAGCTTAGCTCTCCTTTAAGGGCAGTTAATGCTGGAAATAACTGAAATCACCGGTGGTAAAACCAATATTCTATGAAGATGCCTGAAGTTTCCTCCAGATGCAACTTCAGACGACTTCGCGATATTTTGGCTTTGCTGCCAACGGTTTCAGTTATTTCCAACAGAGACGCATTATTGTGAGATTTTTCACTCGCTTTTATGCATAAATAATCACGGGCGACACATATCCCTGTGGGCCACTAGTAGAAAAAAACATATGAGAATGTACACACTAAAGTAATCCATATGGGGCAGGACTACACGGAGGATTTACCTCGGAAAGAAAACTGATGTGATGAGTCTGATCCAACAGGAACAATTTAAGTAATAGAAAAGTCGGATGGTGTCGCAGAGTTGATGTGACGCTACATGACTGTCTGATGAAGATGCAGTTTGCAGCATTTTCATCCGACAATCTAGTCGCATCGCTTCAACCCTGCAACACCATCTGAGTTTTCTATTACTTACCTTGTTCCTGTGGCATCAGACACGTTGCATCCATTTTTGTGCCGACCATCGCATCCACAGAAAAAGGAGGTAAATCGTCCGTGTAGTCCTGGCCTTAGGGTGAAGATACAGAGTTACTAGTAGCAGCTACTTATCATGGCTACACAATAGACGATAATGATAACTGGCTTTACTAAGGGTAGTGACACAAGGGCAGATTCGGGAAGATTTAGTTGCCTGACGACTAATTGCCTGTACTGGGCGACAACAACTGACTTTGTGTGTCTTTCCTTCCGCTATAATGAAAAGTCGCCGGCGTTAAGCACAAGCAACGCTTTGTTTTCTGAAGTCGTCCGAAGTTTCCTCATGAGTCAACTTCAGGTGACTTCGGAAAACAAAGTACAAGATTGTCGCGCAGACGAGGAGGCGACTAGTCGCCAGGCGACTAAATCTCCCCGAATTTCACGGTGTGTCACTACCCTTAGGTAGGTTTGGCTGACATCCTACCTACAGGGTTGGTCAAACTCCTCATAAGTAACCAACCTACTTGCAATACCTCTCCACAATCCAGTGACCAAGCCACCAGAGAAACTGTCCCCCTATGTAATCAACCCTGATGTTGTTGGAGGGGTGGGTTTGCACAGATTCTAAAGTCCCTTTCAAACACAGGAAGGGTTGGAGGCAGGGTCACTTGGATTTACAGGCCCTTAATGCATTACAGTGGCTTTAACACAAGCACATACAGGCAGTTGTCATTGAGAACAGGGCAGGCATTTCTTTTATTGATAACTTCTTATTTTAGCCAAAACGGTTTCTTGCGTGCTTCCATGTGTTGTGCCACACCAACACATTACAAGTTAGTATCCTGGAAGTATCAGTGTTGCATCCTGATATGACCATTGCCGTGTGTAATCAATACAATAATTTTGTTCTCTAGACTCCTGTACAAAGATCCAAAGAAGCAATGGTTGGTTGCTGGTTCTTCCAGTCAGGTCCAATATCTGTCAATGCCAAAATTGGAAGAAAAGGCTATTGTAATGGTATGTACAACTTTCACTGCATGGTGTACTGGAAATGATAACTGTTCATGTATAGAATGTTTAAAGAGGTTGTTCACCTTTGGGACAATAAAGCTAGTTTAAAAGCCCATGTCATAAAAAACGTTTTTGTAATGTATCTTTATTACTTAAAATGATTGATTTCAGAGATACATACCATAGAAGCTGATCATCTCTGCAAAATCTATCAGTTCTCTCTCCTATGAATCCGAGATTGTGGGACAGGCTCTGTGTAAAAAACGACAGGTTGCCATATAAGGAAGTTGAGGATGGAACCTGCACAGAGCTGCTATCTCTCTCTCCTGCTTCATTTGCATATTGTTGATCCGATTGGCTGAATCTTGCCAGCCAGTGGAATTGAAGATATGCAAATGAAGCAGGAGAGAGAGCTAGGTGCTCTGTACAGAGTCAAATTCCTTATATGGCAACCTGTTGTTTTTTTTTGTTGTCAGCGATCCCAAAACACAGAAGAGAACTGAGAGAGATTTGGCAGAGATGATCCATAGCTTCTATGGTATGTATCTCTGAAAGCAAACATTTTATGTAATAAGGATAAATGACAAAAACGTTTTTTATGACATGGGCTTTTAAACTAGCTTTATTGTCCCAAAGGTGAACAACCCCTTTAAATGAGGGTTTGCCTAATGTATGACTTTACATTTTTGGTTGCAAAATTAACAGTTGGTTCAGAATTTTATCATTAAAGGTTTGGTTCACCATTATTCAATGTCTGATTCTAAGCAACCTTTCAAGTGGACTTGGATTTTTTCTTTTTCATAGTTTTTGAATTTTTTGCCCTTCTTATTCTGACTACCTCCAGCTTTCAAATGGGGTCACCTACCGCATCCAAAAAACATTCTCTGTAAGGCATCGTTTTTGCCACTTTTTATTATCCCAGTGCATGGTTGCAAGTATAATGTAGACCCTAGCAACTTGCTAAAATGGCAAACTGGAGAGCTGCTGAATAAAAAGTTAAATAATTAAAAAACACAAATAATACAAATTAAAACCACTTGTAATTAATCCTAGACTATCACTTCTTACATCATACTAATAGTTAATTTAAACTACTAAGTAACATAGTTTTAGGCAAATACATAGTTGGGGCACATATCTGAGCAAGTCTGGGTATACAAATATTTGGTTAAAAAAGGCAATTATGGTAGTAAAAGAGCACTCAAAAAGATTTTTTGCATTGTAAAATAAACTAGTCTCTATGCAACTTTCCAGTATACATTCATTTAACATTTGCATTGCTATTACAGTTATTTCTAAATGTTATTGCAGTTATAAATCAGTGTTTCTTCTCTTGTGTTTTCTGATTCTGACTTAAAATCATGGAGCAGAATTAATTTCCCTGGTCACTTAACCAACAGGCTTCTGCAACATTGTTTTTTGAGTCAAAACCAGTAGATCTTATAAATGGGCAAACAAATACAGCTTTCAATAGCAGGTACATTCACAAAGCTTGAAAACTGCTGAAAATTATATGTATTTTGTTGGGAGAACACTCCCTTTAAACAGAAGGGTTATGCATGTGCTTTAGGCATTCCATTTCTCATAGTTTTCTATGGGAAGGAGTGGCAGGCAGTTTATTTTGACTACTGATCTTTTTTACCTTATCAAAGCAGCGGTCTAAATTTCAGAGATGGGAGATTTTCACATATTGATACTTAAAGGAATTTTTCAGTATAAAAATAAAAACTAGATAAATAGACTGCAAAATAAAAAATATTTCTAATATAGTCAGCCAAAAATGTAATGTATAAAGACTATAGTGACTGGATAGCTAACATAATAGAACACTACTTCCTGCTTTTTCCACTCACTTGGTTTCCACTGACTTGGTTACAAGGCAGTAGCCAATCAGACACTTGAGGGTGGTCATAACCGTTTGCTTTTGAATCTAACCTGCATGCTGAGGATCAGTTGCAAACTCACTGAACAGTTATGTCCCATGTGGCCCCCCTCCTTCAAGTTGCTGACTAAAGCTGGCCATAGAGGCAAAGATCCGCTCATTAGGCGACATCGCCAAAAGAATCTTTCCCCGATCTACTACTAACGGCAGGGCTATATTGGGCATAATCTGATTGTTTGGCCCTATGGCCAAATGATCGGATTACAACCAGGCAATGGGCTCCACTGGGTCGGTCGGGAGAAAATCAAACCTTCCCGATCGGTATCATGGCCAAATATCGATCTGGAAGACCCGTCGGAAGCCCCCATACACCGGCAGATAAACTGTCAAATTGGTGTAAATGACCGATACCTGCTCGTGTATGGCCAGCTTTACTCAGAGTTAGGGGTAGATTCATCAAAGAGTGAAGTTCCGCCACTAGAGGGAAATTCCACAGCTCTCAATTCATTTCTATGGGATTTTGCAAGGCGTATTCATCAATGGGTGAAGTGAAAGTTCACCCTTTGATGAATACGCCTTTAAAAATCCCATAGAAATTAATTGAGAGCTGTGGAATTTCCCTCTAGTGGCGGAACTTCACTCTTTGATGAATCTACCCCTTAGAGAGCTGAAAAGCAGGAAGTAGCTGTTATGCTAGACTTCCAATCACTCCATGCTTTATATATTACATTTTTGGCTAACTAATTATATAAGAAACATTCTTTATTTTGCACAGTTATTTACCCAGTTTTTGTTTTTACACTGAGCTGTTCCTTTAATTTGTTGGTTATGATGCAACCAATGCCTCCAAAGCTGTTATTTGATGTAATACTATGGGAGGTATTTTATATTGCCGTTCTTCTTGTTTTAGGAGAAGCTATCCACATATATGCAGATATAGAAAATGGCTCTTCTCGCTTAGTAGTGCCCAAAGCTGCCATTTACCAAACACAGAGCTTCTTGCTGGATGGGAAGACTAGAACAGTGAGACAGATGCTGGCCAGTGTGCGGGGGAACCACATTGCCTCTGGAAGCACAGACTCTTGGAATGGCAAAGCACTGAAGATACCCCCAGTAACTCCTTCTATTCTAGAGTGCAACATTATCAGAGTGGAGTATTCACTTGTGGTGAGTGTGGTAAAAAATGTACAATGTTCTATCGGTTTTCACAATATCGTTTATTATTTGGCCCTTATTTGTGTTTTTCAACATTGCCTATAACCGACATAACAAACAGTTTTGAAGAACACACTTTCCAATGAGCACTTTGGTTGAGATTTACTTTTTGGCTAGTCCCTTATTCTCTGGTGTAATGTTTGGTTTATTATATCTAAACCAGCAACCAAATGTCAGCAACACAGGTCACATTAAGAATCATTTTTGATTGATTGATACAGAGAAGCCCATTAGTTGTTGACAATTTGGACGAATGTCTTATTTTTAAGGCATTTTTAAGAGTCTAATCCTGATGTATTGAATGGCTGCATTACATTACCCAATCCATTTCTGCCTCTTTTTTAGGACTAGTTTTTGTTATGTAATTTTTTTTATCCTGAGCAAGGTTTTCATTGCTTATCTTTTGAATCAGGCCTTCTATAATGCATATCAATGCTGCCTGGTTGCTGTGGCCATGAAACCGTATCAATTACCAAATAGTAGTAGAAATTCCAAGCCAGACAAAAAATGTAAATAATTAAAAAAAATTAAAACTGAAAAATACTATAGGTTAATTAAGGTGAAATTTTTTGCGCAGAATAATTTTTACCATCCCATTAAATCCTAACATGTGGTGTTGGATTCCATTTCTATATTTCCTATTTCTTTATCATAGGTATCTATTAACATTCCTGGAGCTAAGAAACTGAAGGTGGAACTGCCATTGGTTGTTGGTACAATCCCGCTTAATGAGTTTAACTGTAGAAATGCCAGTGTTGCCAGCCAATTTTCAATGGATATGAGCTGGCTTGCTTTGGCTCTTCCAGAACAACCAGAAGGTAGGACAGCATTACGTTTGTTTTATTGTGTGGTAGCTAGTATAGCTCATGGTTGATGGTTAGAATGACATGCCACCAAATGGAATTTCTCTTCACTGCTCTTTAAAGTAGACCTGTCACCCAATGCAGCAAAGCTTTCCTTAATAACAGTGTCCACAACATTCTCCTGCCTGCTTGCTATCATTTTTAATTCCCAGAATGAAGGAAACAAGATTCAAATGATTTATATAGTGTCATTAAAGTTACGTTTGCTTGACTGTGATTCTAATAGGATTCTGAATAATTTTTTGGGGTATCTAATAAACATAATACAGTATTATATATTTACAAAGCATATACATGTCCTGATAAAGTATATCTTAATGTAACATTATAGTGCTCTTTGCATTTCACATTTATTTTTTGTTTTAGATTTCATGATAGTAGTATTTTAATTGCAGGGTTGTTTACATTTGCTTATACAAGCAAGCATACAGCATGCCCCTTTTTAAGGTTTATCTGGAATGAGTCTATCCACTCTACTTTTCTATTTTATTCATATTCGTACTGAGGCTTAGAAGCATGTTTACTAACATAGGAGATACCACTGGTGATGTAGTAACCAGTCAGCAATTAGGTTTGAACAGTCACCTACAAGTTAGAAAACAAATCAAATCTGGTTGCTATGGGCAACATCACTGGTGATATTTATCTGCCACGTTTATTATTCCTTTGATCAGCTTCAAATTTTGTCCACAGAATAATGTTTTTGCTTCAGTCTGATGATTGAAATATACTTTACTTTATTCTCTGTGTACTCTCTTTTATATGCACAGCCCCACCAAATTATGCAGAGATAGTGTCTGAAGAAGATCTGTCCAGAGATACCTATTCCATAGAAGAAATTGGCGATATAATAGAAGGACTCCACTGCCCTCCATTTGCTGTCATCCAGGAGTTTCGGTTTCAGCCACCACCACTCTATTCAGAGGTAAAGTATTAAATCTTGTATTAAATTAGGAGTGTGCCATAGTGTGAAGCTTTAGCTGCATAAGACATCTGCAGATGTTTTGTGGGTAAACTTATTCTATATATAATTTAGCACCCGACTAAATCTGAAATATTAATCTGAGTGCTGTACTGGTGAGGTGCCTGCCCACAATGCACCTTGCAACCCTTGAGTTATCCTTGCTACTTGTAGTAGAGTTCTGCAGTCGGTCGGGTACCCGCCGGTTTCCCGCAAAAAAACCTGTGGTAATCTGCGGGTAGACGTTCCGGGTGCGGTTATAGATGCGGGTCGCTGGTCAGGCCGCATGTCTTCTCAATAGAGATTTTTACTAATTTTTTTCTGATTGCGCCTACTTCCGATGATGTCACTTCCGGTTAAAATGACAGCACTTCCTGATTCTTGATGGTCAGCATGAAAGCATTTCCTGATTCTTGATGGTCAGCGGGTCCGGGCTGCAGATAAGACTTGAGGGTTGTGGTCAGGTAGTGGGTCCAGGCGGGTAAGAATGCAGGTTGTCCGGGTTGCAGGTACGGGTTGCAAAAAATGGACCTGCGCAGGACTCTAACTTATAAACTTTGTGCTTTCCATATATCATACAATAGTTTGAAAAATAAATCTATTATTAATGTTGAATTTATATGTATGCTTGTGTACACAGGTAGATCCTCATCCCTGCCCAACGATAGATGGGCAGAATGTATCCTTCACTTTGGGAAACTAAAACACCTACATTCTGGAGCTCCTTTTTTGTCAATCGGTTCTCTTCATGGGGTGCATAATCCAAAAGACAAAGATTGTTTACAACCTATGAACCTTCCACTGAATATGCCTTCCACTGAATATGCCAATTTTGTTGCTGTGAAAAAAAACTGTGGAAATTAACCAAATGCCTACCAAATGTGATGCTGCTGTATTTTCCAAAATCTGTGATTATTTTTTTTTTCAACTTTTAAGTCTTACCACAAAGACTAAACAGAAAGTTTGCACAGATCATACATGCCAACTACTTCTACTGACTGAGACAGATGAGATTTACACCTCAGCACTATCTGCAAAATAAGGGAATTCCATGTTTTAAATGTGAAAACGGAACTTAAAGGAAATTCTATTAATTATTTGGTGTGGCACACTGATCTGTGCACCCTATCATTACATGCAGTATATGTAAATATTAAACGAAATGTGAGGTTTATGCAGGTTGGTTATGATACTATTGCATAATACTGCCAAAGGTCCTGTAAAATATGATCAATCTTTGTTTCACTTTATTAAATTTGTCTTACTCATATACTGTATATAGATCAGTTCAGAATAAATTCGTAGAGGGATAGTAAAAACAAGCAGAGAGACAGTCTGGAGAGAGAGTAGGAGACCTAGGCTAGAGAGAGAGAGAGAGACTAGACGGTAGAAGACTGACTAGAGAGAGAGCGAGAGAGAAACACTAGACAGTAGAAGGACTGGCTAGAGAGAGAGAACAACAGATGAGAGCTAGAATAATGCTATAGAGTGAAGAAGAGGGACTGATTAGATGGTAAGGATGCCTGAGCGAGAGACCAGCAGAGGGACAGAGCTGGAAAGATAGGAGATAGATTAGAGAAAGAAGTGGAAAGACAGAGTTAAGGAAAGTGGGAAGAGTTACTTTTTTTTTTTTTTTACTTTATATGTCCAACATTTGAGTACTGTAAGTACTTTTCTCTGCTTTTACCAGTATTACCTATCCTGTATATAAAAGAATTGTTGTAATAGCCATTCACCTTTTACCCTGGCCGGTCATCCGAGAAAAAGACAGACATTGAGACTGATTGGGGCGAGGAGACACAGAGGCAGGTGAAAGGTGGGAGATTGTATTAATTCAAGCTAATATGTGCTTTGTTGATTTCCTGTCCTTTATAACTAACATTGAGGGAGCTTGTATTTCATTCTTTCTCCTTATACAAAAGTTTTGATTTTGAAGGGAAACTCTAGTTTTTACTGCCAGTATTATGCAGCATCTCTAATTTGCAAAAGTTCAGAAGTTTGACGTATGTGTGTGTTGTTTGTTTTTGCTATGGTACGTTGTGTGTGTGTGTATATATATATATATATATATATATATATATATATATATATATATA